>OX493264.1:132977256-133624024 GCA_950370525.1 Bellardia bayeri
CTAGTATTCTGCATACGAATGAATGAAAGTGACACAAATTTAAAAATTACAATTAAACCAGACTTCTTTCTATGTACATATCTACATACATGCCAGTACATACTACTACTACATACAATTTGTTTATTTGAATTGAATTGAAAACACAGGAAATTATAAAAACTCTCATACCAACATACACTTAAATTCATGTGCTAGTGTGTATGTATGTATAATACTGTTTATTTTGCATATGTATGCATGTGTAGTAGGAGGGCTTCATTTATTAGGATCAAAATTGTTTTGAATATTTCCCAATTAAATTAAAGGTATGTATTCTTGTTCTAGCGTTTGTCGATATTTTTAATTTTTACCAAAATCGTTACCAAATAAATAAATTATTTTTATAAATGCAAATAAGTGTTTTTTTAGCACTTTCATTTATGGAGAAGTTTTTTCGGCTTCAGAATTTTACAAAAAAAAAACTATTTATTAAAATTGGTCATCATTTTTATCTTTAGTTTAATATTTGCATTTAGTTTTTTTTTTTTTTTTTTTGATTAAGTAAAAAAGAAAAAAAAAATCTGTTTTAAGCCGGCCACTTACGTACATTTTTAACAGTTTCAACTATTCAGTTCTAACTGACAGACTTAACTATGAACTGAGATGTAAACACATATGTGCAGTTCAATATTTCAGTTTTTAACATGGATTCGAACGAGCTGTAGTAATTAAAAAAAATAAACAGCGTAAACATTCTTCTTCACATATCTTCTTCTTCGCCAGCTTGTTGTAGGCAGCATTCTTTTTGGCGCGATCATGGTACTCGCTATATTTAACTTGCCATGGGCAAGATTCAGATATATATATACATATATTGCAATAAAATCAACTATCACTTGGTTCTGTTGACGCGACATGATACGCACTCTCGCTCGACACAAATTAAACTGAGAACGGTACAGTTAAACACCCCCCCACACACACACACGATCTGTGAGTTCAGTTAAACTGAACAGTGGTGGCCGGCTTTAGATTTTGAAAATTTGATTGAACATGATATTATCTCCTTATGAATGGGGACATCTTAGTGTACATGAATTCAAAATACTTGTTTTGGTTTTATTTAGTATGTCCAGCATGTTTTCCATCTGACACACATCCTCACAACCATTTGATTTCAACAAAATTGTTTAACAAGTTTGTTGTTGGCCTATTTTCACCAAATGATTGAGTAAAAACAAAAAAAAAAACAATTTTCATTAAAAAAATTTTTTTATAAAAAAAAAAACTAAATGTATAAATAAATGAATAAATAAATAAATAAGAAACAGAATAAAAAGATAAATAAATAATCAAATACAATAGACATGAGTGTCGCCACTAATTTTTAAATAAAAAACTGACCACAACCTAACAATGGGAAGTGGAACAACAGACATCAGCAACACTTGTTCCAAAAGCACAACTTTGTATCATAATTTGAAAATTTATTGGTGCGAGGGTAGGGAAAGAAATGACATTAAATAATTATAGCTGCACAAAAATATATGTTCAGCTGCCTTTATGCTACTGAGTTCTTCTGGGCATTTCCGTATATCAAATATCAAATTCGCATTCATTCTACCTCCAAGAAGTTTCCATTGTGATTGTGAAGTTAAATACCCGGTAGGACAACATATTGTAGGAATAATTTTCAAACGTTGCGTATCCATGTGCTCAATACTGTAACAAATCAGAAAATCTGTTCCTCGGGACATTCTAAAGATGTGTTTTTTTTTTGTATGATATTCTAAATTTTCAAAACTTTAGCATCATCTTTTTTCTTTTCTTTTAATTGAAAGCCATTCCGTATAAACTTAAAAAAGATGAGAGAAAAACAAGCAATAAAATTCGTTTATTTAGCTGTGTTCCCCACTCAATTAAATGTTTGCTTGCCAACAATTAATCACTGGATTTGACCGACCAATCAACAACCATTTTCGTCTCAGTCATAACATTTGTTTTCGTTGAACACTTAAGGCTTGTTAAAATGTTACAACACGAAAAATAACTAGAAATGTGTAAAAGAAGTGTGTCAGCAGCAGGAATATGTTGAAAAGAAAAAGTTAACAAAATTTTTAATAAAAGTCATGATAGAACTCATAAAAAACATAAAAACTGCAAATTTGTGTTCTACATGTTTTTGATGTGAACCTGTTTGTTTTTGCTGAATTGTGTATACATATTTGTTTATACATATTTTAAACATAATGGTTACAATATTTGTTTGTATCTACATGAATAAAATAAATAAATAAATGAAACCGAGAAGAGTGTATTTGGGATTGCCTTGGTCAAAATATTTCTTGTATTCGGTAGAGTGGGATAAGGAAATAAAATGATAGTGTATAAATGAATATAATTTCTTTTAATATACTCGTAGAAACACTTCTTTCTGAATTGAAGTGATTTACAAAATAATGGGGTTAATAATTGCAATATCGTATGCTTGCAAACCATAGTTTCATAATTATTACCAGAATTAAATTACCATTTTTACACATTAAACTGACTTTTTCGTCTCAGTGTATTGGCTAAAAGAATTTTAGGTTTCATTTTCCTAATGATTGTGATTGACTTTATCTAAATTTAAAAAGTCAAGTCTTGAGCATAATGCGAATACAATTGGATATACACTTTGAGTGTATAAAACTTTCGCATAAACTTTATCCTTACGAAGGATATTATTATATTCTTATAATTCTCTTCAAAATGAAATAAACATACATATGTATGCATATGTACGTATATACGAGTATGTATAAAATGTACTATATTAATTATACATATGAGTTTATGTACATTTATTTTCTGGAATTAACAACATTATCCATATGTTTTTCATATAAAGATGTGTGTTTGCGTGTGTGTGTGTGTGTGTGTGACACATTTCTAAATGCATAAAAACAAAACTTAAATGCTAAAGCTTTACAGTAAGCTGTAGATCACGTACCTTTAGATTAAATGAGAATAAAGAAAGAAATAAAGAAAGAAAGAGTTTTTCTACACCTGATGCAGCCTCAATCACAAACACAGAAACATACACGCACATACACACCTACATTCAAATACTGTGCGTAAAAAAAACCATTATGATGGCATTGTAAAAGTGAAACCAAATAAAATAACGTGTTCATTTTCTTTTCCAATGGAATTATAATAGAAAATATTCAGCTATGTATGTAGTTGTGTGCAAGTGTGTGTTTTTTCTAAGAAGCCAATTTGAAATGGTGCAAAGGTGTGTGTTGGTTTGTTTGTTTGATTGCGTGCTTGAGTTCTTAATAGATTGTCATATTAGGTGAAAATTATTTGTCAGTTCGTTTTAACCAAAATAAAGAAATAACCAACCATTCAACCATCCACTCATCCAGGAAACCTTTTTCCACAAACATTCACATTGGATTTTGCTGTATTTTTATGGATTTTGTTTTTATGTTGACAGTGTCTTCAAGTTCTCACTTGAAATTAGTTTTTATAACGGATACAAAAAGAATCTCATGGTATTCACACATACTCGCCTTTTTGTACTTTAAATGGTTAAACTCTACAAAAAAAAAAAAAAAAAGAAACAAAATAAAAAGTAACATCAGCATGACATTTAAGTATGATTTATTTTACTAAAACTTTCCTGTCTAAAAATAACTGCTGCTTTTTGCCTGCCACAAATCTTCCCTATTTAACACATGGTCTTTTGCAGGCAGGATTTTTGTTATTATTTTCTCACACTGTTAATGTGCTTAGGTTGGTAGTTGGTTGTAATATGAAAAAGAAATCAAGTTAAAACTGTAATTTCTCAAGCATAAAATATGAATTTAATTAACATTAATTGCTAACAAAAAGTTATTTTAGCACCTGAGGCTATTAAATAAAACAACAGCAACAACAACAACAACAACAATTACAACAAACTAACATTGAAGAGGCAAAAGTGTCCAGTTAATTGCCTTTGATTCTCTTAAACGTATAAAAAGGACGATAAAATATAATAAATATATTTTGTAGCCATATTAAAAAAGGATATGTGTGTGTTTATAATAAAAAAAAACACACACACACACACAGACAGCATCAGATGCAGGTTTACAACCTAAATTTTATTTTTATATCAGAAAAGTATATTTTACTTAAAAGGAAAAACCTCCTACGGCAGTGGAGAAATAAAACCAATTTCTTTAATTTGCGGAATTCATTAATTAATGAAGTTGTGAATTCACTACTCTTTTTAAACAATACAATCAGGCATGTGATGGAAATCGAAAACGAAAACGAATGAGTTTTAGAAGTCAATTTTTTCGTAATATTTCTGTATTGAAAAACTGTTATCACATAAAATATAACGATATTGGGCTACTAAAGAGAATCTTAAAACAAAAATTTTAAAAATTAGTTTATAAATGCATTAAAATGTATTTCCAAAACTGATTCGTTTTCGATTTCGATTTTCATCACATTTTGTTTCGGTTTGTCTACCTATAGATTGTTTTAAAATATAATTCAAATATTGATCTTCATAACTTAAAATGTTCTGCTTTAAATTATTTGACTTATTCGTGTGAAGAACACAAAACACTTTGTCACATTGAATTTAATTTCATTGATTTGCAGTGTTCATTCTCATTTCTAAATTATACTTTTATTTTGTATTTTCCTTACATTTTTTGTTCAATTTATTTTTATTTCTAAATAAATAATATTAGACATCATGTTCACAAAAACTTTATATTTATGTAAGTAGTTGTCACATCCAAGAATGATAGAAATAAAGATTACGACATGCGCATGATTGACGTAGATTGTGCTTTTTCAAGAAATCCGATTTTCTTATAAATAATCAGGCATTAAAATGTATTTCCAAAACTGATTTTCGTTTTCGTTTTCATCACATGCCTGAATATATGCATTTTGTGAGAGGTGGCAATATATTTTTTTATTTTCATGAATTGTGCAGTGCAAAAATACCTACAAGCAAAAAGTGTTAATATTTTGTTAGCTGGTGTAAAATCTGTAATCTATTACAGTGTCCCCGTAGATAAAGCACAAAGAAAGCTTTGGGTAACGTCTTTATTATTATAAAGTTTATTTTTTAAGGTAAGGCCAAAGAAGACATACAGTAGGAAGCAAAACTCTCCGGAAGTAAGGTAATTAAAATAATACAAATATAGGCATTTTTTTATTTAATTGAACCTTTTTCTAAAGTAAAAGCACAAAAACTCAGATAAATTGCTTAAAAAAATAAAAAAAAAGAATACTATTGGTATAGGCCGCATGAGCGCATCCCAAAGCACATTTCTTAATGCAAAGTATACGTACAGTTTTGCTTCCCACTGTAGATACTGCTATAAAAAAAAAAAAAAAAAAAATGACGTAATTGAGCTGGAAAACCTGCAGTATAACGATTTGTAAAATAAAAAATACAAATCCTGGCATTGCTGCTAATCCTCTAGAGGACATGACCTACTCATGGGTTAATCACTTAAACGAAGGTGGTCTAAGCCATTGTTGGTTTAAGCGTTTCTAATAAATAAACATAAGTCGTTACTGACAACTGAATATTTGCAAACATATATGACAAAAGCAAAATAAATCGAATTAGCAGAAGAAATAAAAATATGATATATTACGATAAGGGACTTGATGCCGAAATTTCTCTGAATATTAATACAAGAAAAAGAAAATTTTATAAATTAATGTATAAAACAAAAAATTATTATCAAAACATTTAAATTGTTCCACTGTTATTTTACAACAACTTTTTAACCTTTTGAAAGCTTGAATTTGTAACCTATAGGATTGCTTTTTGCGTGACGTCATTTGTGCGACCTGTGCAGAAGTTAATAATTTTGTGTTCGGGATGCTGTAATTTTTATTTCTATCATTCGTAGTCACATCCATGAGTTCTCTTTACTATTTATAAGTGTGTACTATCATTATAGTTGGCGTACTTCTCTTTAAAGAATATACAATATTAATGAGCACAAGTAGTAAAGAAAACGACTTCTGGGGCCAAATTACCGCATTCGATATCGAATGAGCTATCGTATCGAAAAATGATTTCGATATCGAAATTATGATAAAATTTACTAAATTTCTTGCTCGATATCGAATGCCATAATCTCAAATAAGAAAATTACGATCAATTTTACTCGATATCGAATGCGGTAATTTGGCCCCTGGTTTTGGAGCGGCATCCAAATAAAAACGTTAACATTTCAAATAACTACGTGTCCTTTTTTCTAGTTTTATTTTTTTCTTTTTTATTTGAGCTTCCATGTAATTTTCCATCGTTCTGTTTTCTTTCCTAGATTAATCATTACGTGTTTAAAACTTCATTTCAAGCAGAAGTTCTTTGCATTTTTTTTCTATTCTACACAAAATATAATTTTGTTCTTTTCTTCAAGTTGTCTCTTGTGTCTTACTATTTCTGAATTTCTGTGTTGAATTATGACAATGTCTAATAATAATAAATACTGTGCAGAAGCAAATATTAAAATGAGCATGTGGCAGACGAATCTAGATTCAGCTTAATAATACATTAACATACTCATGTGTGTGTGTGTTTTTTTTGTGGCTTCTATCCGTTTTCCAAGATAATAAAATTGTCTACTGAGGTTTACAGAAATAAATTTAGCAACTTGAAATATTCGTATATGTACATACATATGTATAGTACATATGTATGTGGATTATATACACATACAAAATAATAAAAACATTCTTTTGATTTTCGTTTTTCTTTTACTTTTTTCTCTTTCGTAATAAATCTTGTAAAAACTTTCAAAACAAGGAAACAAAAATTGCCACTTAGAGTGTGTGTATGTATGTACACACACGCGAAACAAACTTAATGTCGAACAATGTTTGCTTTTGGCTTTTATGATGTTTAACTTTCTTTTTGCGTATGTCTATGTACATACTCGTATGTATGCGAGTGAAAGTTCTTATTACTGTTAAAGTACCTGCAGTCAGTCCGTCATACAGTCACTCGTTCGTGTACATAATATTTAATAAGGTTTTTAGGTTAAACAGTTTATTTATGTTGGATTAAACAGGTGTCATGACTTATGCATATTTCACCTACATAGTTATTAACATACATACTATACATACATATAAGTGGTCGTGTGTGTGTGTGTGTTAGAGTTGCCACTCTAAAATAAAATGTTTCAAAAACAAATAATCCAGTAAAAACTTTATTAAATTCTCCCAATTAGTTTTAAAATGCATCAATATTGCCAGTACTCCTCCATGGTTAGCTCTGCTACCCATGATCTTTGTTCGTACTTGTTCCTTCGTAGCAATTTTTTAGACAGGAATGCTTGAAATTGTATATTTCGAAGCAACTTCTACGTAATTGCTTGTTGGTGTCATTTATAAATAAATGAATAAAAAAAACTAAATCGAAATGACTGCACGGCTTGAGACTATGTGTCCACTCATCGATCGCTAGACGCAATTCATGCATGGAGAAATGTTCCACTGTACGGAAACGAGCTCGATTCAACGATTCTGCTCGAGCTGGAGCAGAGTATTGTTGGAAATTCCATGGCTTGTTGGCAAATATTGATTGGTTGAGAGGCTTCACAATGGGTTCCAAGATAGTCGATTGATAGACTATGACCGATGTTTTCACTTCTTTCTCACTCCCCACCATACCATTACTGATGCCTCTTTGAGTGGGGACCCTCGGGTCGAGTGGGGATGATTCCGTGGATGACCGAGCACACACGATCGTTCTGTTTATTGAACGATTCTTCTACGGTGAAGATTTTCTCGTCAGTACAAAAACAGAATTTGCCTGTGAGTGTTCTTCGCGTATCGGCTGAGTAACGCTTTCGATTTTCTCTTTCGTTTTTCCTTCAATGCGATCGTGAGCAGGTGGCCAGCGTGTCGCTTGAACGCACTGAGACCCAAATCTGGATTTTTGCGAAATTTGCATTTCACGCGACAAGACCGATGGTTCTTGGTCTATTTGTCTCTTCACAGCTTTGATTCGAAACACTTTTTTGAGATTTGTTATAACGATATAAATATATTGAATAAATATTAATTTTATTTAAATCTTCTTTTAAAACATGCAGAAAAAAAATATAGTTTTTTTTTTTGGAAAATTAGCCCCTGTTCAGTAAATCGAGTTTTATTTTTTAAACAAGACAAATTCATGTTCTTGTACTGAATTAGGTTTATTTACTCGAAATTTGAATTAATAACTCATATGGAGTTTCACATAAGATAAATATGCGAATCTTTTTAAAAATTTAAAATCATTACTCGGATTCGATTTACAGCAAGCACAAAAAGATTTGAAACAAACATAAAATTTAATGCATCTAAATATTCTTAAAGCATCTCAAATAAATTTCCAAATGACATTCATTCTAGTAGATAGAGTCGATTGAAATTGAATGTCTCTATAACGAAATCTGATAAAAAATATTTGCGACCTAATTTTGAACACATAATGCTGTTTTAATGAAGCGTATCTTCAGTTTTCGTGCTCTTTGCTATCAAGTTTTTACTTTTTCAGGCAAATCAATATGCAAACAACTTTGCGTAGAATAAGACGGAGAAAATAAAAAAACGAAAACAAAAGGAAATAAGAAAATTGACTAGTACCGTCAAGTACATATGGTACCCCTTTTCCCTTCTCACCAACAAATACTTGCCTTGAGGAGCCAGAATTGAAACGCGTGAAAGCGGACATAGACATTTACGGTTTTCTTCGACTTGTTATACGACACATCATTGGTATATTTGGAAAGTCTGCCGAAAGTCTAAAGAAATTAATTTTGTAGGATACAGTCAAAATATTATTGTTGCAGTATGTGTGAATTTTTAGTTTGTCAAGTTATTTTTTCAAAATCAAGCTTGACTAAACGAATATGGCAACCCTAATATGTATATAAGTGTGAATATTTGACACGATAATCACCTCTAATACTTGGTTAATACTTTTAAATAATTATTTACATTCTCATATTGACAAATAACACGACACGACTGTGTATTTAATTTAACATTGGAATTAAGTATTTATGTTGTAAATTTAATAGATATTGTTTAAATAAATGTTGGTCAAATGTTGAATAAATATTGGATAATCAAATCATTTATTGGAGACGAATATATGCGAGTACAGCGGAAATGAGTTGAGTAACAATGTACAACAATTTGACTTGCATAATTTTTTTTCTTGGACCAGCACACGACCCCTACTTATGCAATGCATTGTCTTGGAACTAGGAAAATAGGTTATGGGAGGGAGGATAGAGAGAGTAGTGTTTGTGCACATTTGACTTGAATTTTCCTATATTGAAAGTGACAGGAAATACTTCTGCTGGTAGTATATTACACATAAGGACAGTACGGCTGAAGAACGAATTTTCCCTGTAATGTGTTGTACGATCAACTGTCCAAGCCATCACAAATGGGTAAGCCCTGACTTAAGAACGTGTATTACGTAAAAAACTACGTGTTTCAGGAACAAGTTCCCTGATTTCAGCAGAACACATTCCATTATAGTATCGATAGAACAGTGAAACACAACCCACATTGCGACGATGCTCGAATGAATCAATAGAGTTCGATACCCTGCTGTCAACGATAAACATCTTCGCCGTCTCCTGTACGCGGTCGAGTAACTCCAAAATAGACTTCGAAGCATTGGCCCATACATGAGAGTTGTTTTCCATTTTCGGCCGAATACAGGTGGTGTAAATAGTAAGAAGATCAGATGGAGTGAAGTATTTTCTACACCGTTTTAAAAAACCAAGGCACTTGAGCGCTTCTTTTGACACTTGAAAAATGTGTTTGGTCCAGCGGACATCACACTGGATTCTCATGCCTAGAACGTCAAGGACGTCTGATTCCTTAATATTTACACTGCCCATAAAAACAGATGAAGCAACATGATCTGTTGTGCGTTAATAAACAACACTGAGTCTTACGTGCGTTAAAATCGACTGTATTCGCACAACCCCATTCCGAGATTGTCTCAAGATCTCGGCTCAGCGTATCATTCATATTTTGTCTCATATCTCCAATCTCCAAAGGGTTTGGTCTATGGTTAAATGAGTATGAATGGCAAATGTTGCTATCATCTGCAAAAGAATAGATAGGGTTTGAAGTTTGACAAAGAAGGTCATTTGATTATAAGACATTAAAACACTTTCTTATTGTTTCTCTGTGATAGAAGCAGACTTTTATTTTAAGACTATTCAAAGCAATATAAATAAATCTTTCTAGTTTTTTTTTGAGTCGTTACAAGATTTGTCTATTGCTTCTTGGAATCGTGTAATTTATTTAATGCAATAATATAGAAAGATTGGAAACTGAATACAATTGCAGTTTAATTGACTAATATAATCTTATTTTTAATCACTACATGTTAAAGCTATTTTGCATTTAATGTTATTAATCCTAACAATGGTTTTATTCACTATTTTAAATATAATTTTTAAACATTTCAGCCATCTATGCCACAAATTCTTCTTTATTTATTTTCTGTCATTTCTTGGTTGTAAAAAACCTATAAATAAAAAATGTATTCGTACTTAAGAATACAAAAGAGAAATCTAAATATTTTCCAAATTGTTCATACAACAGAGAGTTTTTCGAACGATTTTGTTTTCGTAAGATATCAAAAATTCTGAGAATACCTACAATTTCTAGAATAAAAACATTTTATCAACATGACAATGCAAATTTTTCTAATGATGGTACTCGATATGAATCGAATCGATTCATTGCTTCAGCGTTGTAAAAATCCTAAACAAGTACGTATTACAACTAGAGTTGTGCCCGGTCATTCATTTCAGTGACCGGTAATTTTCGTTCATTTATCCAAGACTGATTCGTTCATTCAATTTGTTCAATCGTTCATTCAATTTGTTCAATCGTTCACTTTGAACGAATGAATACAACCCTTATTGAATGTGATTTTTTTCTTGTTTTTTGATAAACAGCAGCTGAACGAAATTGATCTGTACAGTATTGAACACAAATCGTTCAGTTAAATGACCGGCTCATTCAATTCAATGAAGTGATCCGTCCATTTTAACCCGTTCGTTCATGAACGACACAGCTCTAATTACAACACTGAATAAAATAAAAGAAAATGTAAACAAAAAAAATATGGTTGAAAAAAATAACTCAAGTAAAAGCGAAATTATTTTAAATTAAAAATGGATCGAGTTATGTTTTTTTACTCATCGTCTTTTGATACTGACGAGATGAAAAACATAAATGACATAAGGAAACAAATAAGAAACACCTCCGACCCCTTAGGATTGACAAACAATGAGTAAAGGTGCTATCAGACGAGATGTACATATTTTACATATGTACTGTCAAATTTTCCATCTGTAAAAGTTGTACACATCCTGTGATACATATGAAACTTTGCATGTGTAGAATACATGTGGAAATATATATGTAATTTTTTCGATTAGAACATGCTTTATTTTCCTGTGACAAACATAAACAAAACAGCTGGTTTGATTTGAAACAAAATTGTTTGAAAAACTATATTGTAAAGAAAAATTTAAGAAAATGGATAATGAACTTGGAAAAGTAAGTATTTTTCGATTTTTATATATTTCACTACGAAGTGAAACTGAAATCGTTTTCAATAGCACATAGAAAATTTAACGGCGTTCTGGAAAACGAGTGAAACTTTTATTCTATGATGAACTAAACTGAAAATTATATTTTACTTTTCGAATAAATTAGAACACAAACTTAATAAAAATTTCACTTCATTTTATAAATGTAGAACCCAGGTGCATGTTTATTATATTTATTGCAGTTAGATTGCTGCTAAAGCCGTCATAGCAGGCCAGAAAACGATACATTTTGCTAGTGTCTCTTTGTATATTTCTGTATGATTTTACATTTATGCTTTCCAACGGAAAGCTAATGTAGAACATATAATGGAAATATACAAAAATAAATTTCAAATTAAAAAATTTTTTATATTTAACTAGAAGGCAACTTCGAATAAAAGAATTTTATAAAACTATTTTTGACCTTAACTATTTTTGACCTTAAATTTTTTACTAACATTTTCTTTTTTTTCCTTTGTTTGCTAAAAAAAAAACGTTATTTCGAATGCTTCTTTGCTTACGAGTAAAAACTCGCAAGGTTGCATTCGACTAATCATTCGTTATCAAATTAGAAATTTTGATACATTTTATTCGCTATCGAATGAGAGAATTCCAAATGTTAAAAAATTCGAACGTTCGAATGAAAATTTATTCGCATACGAATGCAAGAATTAGCCCCCAGAACTAAGATATTTTTATTGAATAATCCTTGCTCGGATTAAAATAAGATAATATTTATAACTTTAAGAATTTTGTATAAAATATAATTAATTTAAATATCGGAATACATATACATATGTATGTGAGTTATATGAGTTCTTGGTCCAATATTTTATTATTAGTGTGTAAAAGTTTTTGATGCGCACTCCTTAATTATTTATATATGTACATATGTATGTATGTACATATGTATGTATGTATGTTTTTTTTTTTTTTTTAATGGTCCTACACAGGAACCACCACCCCGGGACCGCTCCCGCATTACTTCGAGGTGGAGTTCGTTTACTGCTAAGCAGTTGTCATCCTTGTCCTAATCCCCCGTCCAACATATATTTGTATGAGATTAGGGGTTCGGCACATGTCTTTGTTGGCATTTAGATTTCTCCTTTTTGACTAACATTGAGTTAACCAACTGCTCCATTGTCGTATTCTCAAATATGTCCTGTAATACGTTTCGCCTGTTGTTCCAGAAGTTACATTTTAGGAGTGTATGCTCAACGTTGTCCTCGCATTCATTGCACATTTCGCATATTGCTGTTTGTTTTATATGGAATCTTTGTAAATAGCTACCAAAGTTACCATGTCCGCTAAAAATCTGGGTCAGATAAATGTTAAGTTCTCCATGTTTTCGGTTTATCCACGTTTTAACATTGGGAAAAAGAATGTGAGTCCATCTTCCTTTTGTTGATTCATCCCATAGTGTTTGCCACGTTTGAAGTAACCTTTCTCTTGCAGCTTTTTTTATATGGTATTTTTCGCTCATATGGTTATGTGTTATAGACAACCGTTTATCATATATTTCCTTTCTTTCGTTTAATTGTAAGTCAATCGATGGCACACCAGCGAGAACGGACACAGCAGCAGTAGATATTGTGCGGTATGCAGATGTTATTCGTAGTGTACATGTTCTGTGTACTTTTTTTAGTACGTTTTTAAGCTTTTTATTATTCGAGACAGCCGTACTGAACACAGGTGCTGCATATAGTACTTGCGAGTACGCTACTGTAGCTATAAGTCGTCTGGTAGTTTGTCCTGGACCCTTTATATTTGGCATTATTCTAGCTAGTTTCGATGCTGTTGCTAAGGCTTTCTCAGATACCATCCCTATATGTGGCTCAAAAGATAGTCTGCTATCTAAGACTACACCTAGGTATTTCAAAGTCTTACCTATAGTAATCTGGTATCCGTCCACTCTCAATTTTGGGAATACAAAGGATCTTCGTTTGGTCACCAGAATCGCTTCAGTCTTGTTCGCTGCAAGTGTCAAGTTCTTTTTTCTTAGCCATATATTAACTCTTCCTAGACAGTCGTTTGTTACTATTTCTGTCAATGGTGCAGAGGGTTGATCCACAACTAGGGCCACATCATCTGCATATCCAACAAGTTTTGAACCGTCTGGTAAATTCAGTTTTAATAGTTCGTCGTACATTAGATTCCATAGGAAGGGACCCAGTATAGACCCTTGAGGAACGCCGGCTGACACTTCATATTGTTTTACTCCATCTTCTGTTTCATATTCAAGTATTCTATCTTGCAGGTAACTATCAACCATTTTAATTAGATATCCTGAGAAGTTTCGTTCTCGCATTGTTTGACGTATTACATTCCAGTTTGCAGAGTTAAAAGCGTTTTTAATGTCCAGGGTAACAATGGAACAAAATCGCATGTTTTCAAAAGCTATCTTTGCTGTATTCACTACTTCCCTGATAGCACCTATAGTTGATTTGCCTTTCACAAAACCGAACTGCATGTGTGAGAAGCCTCCCTTTACGCTTATTTCTATTTCAAGTCTATTTAGAATTAATTTCTCCAAAAGCTTTCCACAAGTGTCCAGTAGGCACAAGGGTCTGTATGAAGATGGGTTCTCCAAAGGTTTGTTGCCTTTGCGCAGCAATACAAGAAACTGTTTTTTCCATAGCTTTGGAAAGACTCCTTTTTTTAGGCAAATGTTGAATGTATCCGTAAATACATCTGGCCAATTCTCACAGACTAAGGCAATTATTTCATTCGGAATCCCATCCGGCCCTGGTGCCTTCTTTTTCTTCAGAGTACGGCATGTGTCAATTACTTCATTGTGAGAGAAGGTATCGTATTCATTTGCACCTTGTAAAGGGGGTAAGTTGCTCCTGGTTCTTTCCGTTTCGGGGAAAAGTGTAGTCACTATGGTGTATGCCCAATTAGGATTTGTTATTCCTGGTATTTTACATCGGTTTCCTAGTTTTTTCATTATTATCCGATATGGAAGGCCTCATGGATCATTATTTATTTCCTGACATAGTGATTCCCATGCTTTTCTTTTTGAGTTTTTGATTGCTACTCTAACACTTTTCCTAGCTCTTCTATATAGCTCCATTGCAATAAGGTCCCCTTTACTACGTGTAGCTATACGTTGTATGTATGTATGTACATATGTATGTATGTATGTATGTATGTATATTGTATTTACACTTGTTGTGTTTAATTTGTTGTTATTTATATTAACTCGTATTTGTTGTTCATTTCATTAACTTTTATATCATTTGATTCCATGAGCCATAGTGTTGATGCTGTTGTATTTGTTGTCGTCGTTGTATAAATTAATGAGATTCCTTCGTCAATGTCGTTTTCAAGCTCAATTGTTGGCTTGATTTCGAATATATATAGTTGTTGTTGCTGTCATTGTTTACTTTTCATATTGTATTTGCTGCGGTTTGTTGTAGTTGTTGCTGCTGGTATTGTTGTTATCGAGAGATTTAACTAATTGACAATTGAATTAAATGACATGCGTTTTCATTTTCGATTAATTGTTACGTTTGTTTGTCGAGATTTATGAGATTTTAATACAAATTTTGTGGTTGTTGCCTGTTAAAATGACTGTACATTTTGTAGACAAAAGGGGTTTTAATGTGTCAGCCAACAACTCAGCATCATGGTAGTTATCGTGAGTTACAACATTTAACGCACAGTGCCATGCCACAGTGTAGCGCTTAATTGAATTTTAAAAAACAACCATTTTGCAAATTTAACAAAAGAGAAAAATAATAAATTGTGATACATGGATTTTGTTTAACTAGATTATTTAGATTTATGGTTGTGTTTGACAAATATGTAAGTGTGTGTGTCAATTTTTAGGGATTTTAATCTTTACAATTGTAACTTGATTCGTTATTTATTTTTAAACAAAACTTTTTATAACTTAATTATTAATCAGTTCTTTGTTTGTTGCCAACAATATCAGTTTGCAAATTAAATTAGATTTTCTTTTCCATCATTTACAATTTTTGTTTGAACGTTTATATAGAGTTAGTGGTTAATGTTGTTGCCTCAATTAATAACGTTCTTATTTAATTATCAAAAATTTGCGTGTTTGCACCCTAAGTATTGAGTTACTTCTAATATCCTGCAGACAATGTTAAATAAATTTTAAAATTTTCTTATTATTTATTAGGTCTTAAAATTGTTATTGCATCATACATACTCGCAACTTTATGGCATAATGCGATAGACAGTCTTTGTGTTTTTAGAATAGCAAAGATTGAGAATTTAAACAAGATTTCTATGATTGCCAAAAAGCCAAAGTTTTCAAAAAGGAGTAGAAATTGTGTTAGCATGTAGTGTTGTAAAAGTATTGAGTACTGAGTACTTCATACCGACCATTTTTTCCGGTACTCAGTATCCAAAAGTAACTACTCAATACTTTTAGAGTTGCATTTTTGATGCTTGGACATCTGTAGCCAACGAATCCTACGTTTCTTTACCGGCTCATTTCGTTACAACGCAATGGAAACTTACCCCCTGGCCCACGATGTCGAACGATAACGTTCGCTTAGATAAGACTTAATACACAAACTTGATTGTGGAATAAACAAACTTGATTGAGTAAAAAATAGATACGATAAAAAGTTTGTCCCCCTTATTAAAAAACGATTATAAAATTTAACAAACGTTTATTAAAACAGATTTGCATATAAAAATTTGCTTAATAAACGTTTGTTATATTTAATACTTAATAATCGTTTTTGAATAACGTTATCGTTCGACATCGTGGGCCAGGCGGTTAATTCCAGATTTCTTAGTTGCTTTCAAAAATATGGGACATTGAAAGCAAAATTTCATGTGTAGTGTCAGATAATGCCGCCAATATTTTAGCGGCTATAAACATTGCCGGATGGAACAGTTTACCGTGCTTTGCCCATACTCTACATTTGATTGTGATGGATGGTTTAAAAGATTACAAAATCAACGAACTCATTGCGAAATGTAAAGCTGCAGTTGAATTTTTTCACCGAAGCACCAAGGCTTCAAACAAGCTAAAGGGAATGCAGAAACAAATTGGAAGGAAAGACTTAAAGCTAATCAATTCCACGCCTACCCGATGGAATTCTACACTGGATATGATAGAGAGGATGATTGAAAACCAGGAATTTGTAGAAGCCACTGTGGCAATACTTCACAAGCCGGTTGAATTATTTTCCTTTGAAGAGTGGCAAAATTTAAAGGAAATTTGTAATACACTCATACCCCGGTTAGCGTCGCTAATTGGGACCGGAAAAGCAAGACGCACACTAAAACGACGACGCAAACCGAATGACAGTGTTCCATACATTTGTATTAATTTCCATTTAATTCGTTCCGAGACTCATAATTTTAGTAAAAAAAGAATTAATTTTTCAATAGCAAATAACAATTCATGAAAAACACTTAAAAAAACATAAAAATATTAAGATTAAAACTTGTAGACAATTTTCACATACAAATTTGCATTAGACTTCGACGGGAAATCCCCTTTTTCTATTTTTGCTTTGTACATACAAACATTTATTAACGACGCAAATCGAAGCATTAACGATGCAACTTCGAAGCCATGCGACGCAAACTGAACGACGCAACATCGAAGTCACGGAAATTTTGAAAAGACGCAACTTCGAAACGACGCAAACCGGGGTATGAGTGTATTTTAAAGCCTTTTAATGAAATAACAATTGAAATGAGCGCCGAAAAGTTTACCACCGTTTCTAAAATTATTCTTTTAATTCGGGGCCTGCAATCATTTTTAAATAAAAAGAAAACAGAAAATAACACAGAAGAAATTTTAATGATGTTAGAAAAATATATCAATAATTTAAATAGACGTTTTTTTCCGGTTGGAGCTTAATGGAATTTTAGCTATTCCAACGTTTTTGGACCCAAGTTTCAAATCCAATAGATTTACTGACCAAAGAGCTTTAAAACAAGTAAAGGAGAAGATTTCGTCAATGTATCATACAAACAGTTTAGAAACCTCAATAAAATTTGGAAAATAATAACAGTTCAATTTGGAATGAATTCGACAAAAAAAAAAAAAACTGTTACAAAAACAACAACGTCTAAATGCATCATTGAACTAAATAACTTCCATGAACCCATGAACAAATTTTGGACAGAAAATGTGACCCTTAAGAGTGGTGGAAGGCACGGGAGACAATATAACCTGGGCTATCGGTAATTGCAAAGAAATATCTTCCGATTGTGGCAACAGCAGTTCCTAGCGAACGCGTTTTCTCCATAGCCAGTCAGGTTCTTACTGTTAGGAGAAATCTTTTAAGTTCTGACAATGTAGAACGAATTTTGTTTCTTCATTTTCCTGAAAAGTACAAATACTTTTTAATTTAAAGTACAAAAAATTACACAAATGGATTAAACTGTGAAATAAATGTATGAAATACATTAAAAACTATTTACCTAAATCAATTCAAATTTTTTTAATATTATTTTTGTTTTGTTTTAATATAAAATGTATTAAATACATTTAAAAATATGTTACCTTTGTTAATATATGAATATGTATATGTTTTTTGTTTCAATAAAAACGAATTTTAACTTTTTACATATTTTTATTTAAAAAAAAAAAACATTGAAAGTATTGAGTAGTATCGAGTACTCAGTTGAAAAAGTATCGCAAGCAAACTTTAAAAATGTTATTAAAATAAACCAAAATGAAACACAAGTAAATATAACAGCGACAATAAGAATACGCATGGATGGTTAATTTCGATCCTATCGAGTGATTGAATATTCAAATCAAAATGCAGAATATTGTTGTTTACCACAAAGTTTAAAAAAAAATCTGCAACTGCCTTATTATGGATGAAGCAAAATATTTATAAATATGTAACAAAAATAGTTTGTGCAGTTGAAGGTTTTGTCACTTCTATAACAATGACTTCGGATATTTATATAAAATAGTGTCTGCAGAAACGTTTGATACCCCTACAGTTGGCTTAGTAACACATAAATCAATGTTTATTGTACCTCTTAATACAATTTTTCTGTTTGTTGCGTGCATATGTGTTTACAACCTTTTGCAAAATACTAGGAATGTAATGTTTAGTTATAAACTATCATTGATGAAAGCTTGACTGTTCTACAATTAGCCCATAAACCTATAAATATTTCTGGCTATCAGTTGCCAAAGATATTTTGACCGTTTATAATTTTCATTCTTTACAGTCGGTTGCCTCTTCTTGTTGCCATACACAGCAGGTCATTGAAATTGAAATCGATACCAAATAGTCTATTAATACACAAATACAATTCAATACTCATTCATTCATACCCATTCCCCAGAAAGAAAAGGGAACATTTTATGATTACTATCTCGTTCGTACCTTTTTACAGTGTCTTTTTGGTTTATTTTTGCTTTAACTGGGTCATTTTACTTTATATTGTACATATCATGGATTTGTGACGCTTTAAGTGACATAAATGTAATAACAAGCTAATTTACAGTGTTCCTATTAAATATTTTTACATTTTTCAAGTTTTTAGAGAAATAAATTAATGAAGAATTGATATTACTTTAAACTTTTATGTATTTATTATTTTTTGTATTAATTTCAGTACAAAACAATCCTGATGAGATCTGTTCACTGGATTTATTGTCAGATCATTAAAGATGTCAGAAACCGATCACAGGTTTTTAAAACCTACAGAATACATAATGGGTCCTTCTGTATTATTGATGTTCACTCGTATTTAAAGAATCTCCTGTTCAATTCACAATAGACAGCAGCAACCCTTTTGTTGTCAATTTAGTTTCTTTACCATCTAATGAAGTGTAAAAGGAAATTGTTTTGACTGTATTTCTTTCAGTTTATTTTTTGTTTGTTCTTTTTATCCAAACTGCCAATTGTTAAGTTATTGAGCCAACAAATACAAAATATTTAGAACCAAATAAAGGACAGAAAAATCTATTTTCAGAAGTAAAGTTAATGTTAATAATATTTGTTACAATATAAATACATAAATACAATAGACGAATATGCATATACACAAACATACATTTCTTTATTTGTCTGTATCTGTGTTTGCAAGCAAAAGGTTAAATACTTTATTTATGAATTTCCTTTTCCTTTAATGTTTTTTGAACCATTTTGTTGGCAACAATATTTTGTGTATGATGTTCGTTAAATTTTTTAAGAGGGTCAGCAATTCTGTCATAAATTATTTTAGACTTCCACAAGTTTACTCTTTTTAGACTCGTGATATTTTTTACAATTGTTAAACTGTTTATGTTTTAATAAATATTAAATTGAGTTAAAACATAAACAGTAAAAAACATAAAAATTTAATGAAGGCTTTTAATGTTTACGCCATGATCTTTACTTGGGATTACATTTTTAACTTCTACTATTTTAATGTCTAATTTGCATTTGCAGTTGTATTTTATTTCTGTTTCTTTTTTATAAAATATATTTTTTTTTTATTTGGGTTTCAATTTACACAGAAATGCCTTTCAGCGGTAACTAAGTAAAAGTGAAATTTCACAGTTTGGTCATAAGTGTTTTTAAGGGTTGTCAATCGAATAGATTAATAATTAAAAAATAATCGAATGTATTTTCAAAAAATCATTTTTATAATTGAAAATATTAAAGAATACAATTTTAATGAAACACACCCACGCGCAAAGAATAATATATCATTTGTTTATTAGTAAACATAATTTAATCATGTGTAATCACATTATGGTTCATATGCCTTATTGTAGTAATAGTACAACCATAATATGATTGTGCCCAACCATGTTAAGATTCCACCTAAACCACAATATAGTTATGTAAAAGCATGCTAGCTGATACGATGGCATATTTGTATCACGTCATATTAATAATTTTAATTTACTCTTTACTTTTTTCTCCTCTCATTTTACACCACTAGCACTTTATGTGTGTTGTATGCGACTTGAGTGGAAAAAATTTAATAAACATTTTTATTTTAAATTAAAAGAAAAGAGCTTAAACGAAAAACCTTTACCTCAACTTGATAAACAAAATATAATTCACTTATGGATGGATTGATGATAAGGGTCTCTTGCGACTATAACTACAGTTTTATCGTCGTCAGCCTACACGTATACACAGCTACATGCATTCAAGCACTCAACACACTTTCAAACAACATTAAAGTAAAGTGTTACTGTACTAAATGTAGTAAATACACATATTTACACCAATAGAGATCCCATTCAAGAAACATCCACATGAGGAGGAAGGAGCTCCCTTCAAATATGCATGTGATGTCAAAATGTTTGCTACAATATATCATCATTAAAATAAAACAACAAAAAATGTATTAAACAACTTTTTCGGAAGCTAAGAGAATAAATATGTGTATGTTTGTGTAAGAGTTTGTGGCGTTACCATGAATCTATCTTAGTTATTGGCAAGACCATAAAGAGACCATAAAAGCGTCAATAATAATCCTGATACTTCCTCTTTTGTTGGTCTGATCCTGCTCTATTTCACCTCCTGTTGCGGAAAATGTTGCTACCTGTAACAGGTGTGTGTGTGTGTGCGTTATTCTTTTTTACAATTTTAACTTGTTGCTGCTGCTGGTACATAATATGCATAATAAGCACCTTTTGAGAAGAAGGATTACTTTTCGTTCCGATAATATTTGTATTTCAGGTTGTGTCCTTTTTTATAGGCATCAAATTTTACCTTTATGTTTAAGCAATTTTTTTCGTTTATGCAACAGTAAAGAATTGAGATTATATGGGTTTTTATAATTTAATTATTTTACAATATGATTTTTCATCTAGTTTTTATAACCGCCATAAAAAATAAAGTCATCAGGTATATTGGTTTTAATACGGCGTTTGCAACATATCGAGATATGGATCAAACTCCATCCTAACAAGTGTTTACTCTGCCACTTATGAAGTTCTTAAATTATCAAGCTGTAACTATCATTTTAGGCTTATGAAAAGGCCATAATTTGGAATTAATGTAAATTAATGTGATGTTAGGGTGTTTAAGATTCGGCTCAGTCAAATCTAGGATTTTGTGTTATTTAGCCCTGATTTTATGGCACATGTATGTATGTATGTCAATATATATAAAATAAATATTTTATACATTTAACACATATGTATGTATGTACATACATACATAGATGCATAGATGTGTATGTAGTGGGGAGGGTGGGTATATTGGATTTGTGCTGATGTTTATAACGTCCATAAATATAAAGTATACCGATCAACTCAGAATCATTTCCTGAGTCGATTTAACGAAGTCCGTCCGTCTGGTTGGCTGTCCATGTAAAGCTTGTGCGCAAAGTACAGATTGCAATTTTGAAGATATATATTTCGGTAAAATTTGGTACGTGATATTTTTTCGGAAAAAGAACGAAGCGGATAAAAACTGGTGGAAATCGGTCCATTATTTCACCTGGCACGCATACAAATGTCCTCCCGAAATAGGGGATTATGGTTCAGAAATATTTTATTTATGCACATATCCAATCAAATTTCATCACAAATGAGTGGTAAATGAAGCCAAATCATATCTAATTTTGTGCATATCGCTCCATAATTAGTCGTAGCTCCCATATAAGGCCCACTTCCGAAAACCACTTTAACGAATATAACTCTCTTAAAAATGTCGGTATCTAAATAATATTGAACACAAACATGTTTCATATATATATGTACCTATGTACATATAACTATAATTAGATGAAATTCGCATATAAGACCCGCTCCGTAATTCACTTTAACGTCCATAAAAATTTTAAAAATATTTATATAGAGATAAAGCTTAACACGTATAATATTTATATTCACAGATGTCATAGCTTGTTCTTTATCTGGTGAACATATTCAACAACATAATTAGCTTGGAATCATATCCAGACATATTGAAGATTCACAGTGTCATTCCTATTCCAAAGATGATTCATGCTAATGCCGTTGATCAATTTCGACCAATTACAGTTTTACCCGTTATTGATAATGTTTTTGAACGAATTTTGTATGAACAAATTTCATCTTTATGGAAAATAACAATTTATTAAATGAGTTTTAGTATGGTTCTAGAAAAGGCTGTGGTACGGAAGAAACAGTGGTTAATGTTACCAACTGTAAGGGACTTGACGAAGGTGTGTTTTTTTGATTTAACGAAGGCTTTTGATATTATTGATCATTGCATCTTGCTGCAAAAATTGAGTTCTTATGGATTTAATGGTAAAGATCTTAATGTACTTGAAAGTTATTTATCGAACCGAAAACAGTTTGCTCAGATAAATTCACACAAGACCTTTTTTAAGATAGTTGAGCATGGAGTCCCGCAAGGTAGTGTTCTGGGCCCTCTACTGTTTAGCATTTACCTAACTCACATTAAGAACCTTGGCCTTACGGGGAAACCTTTTGTATATGCTGACTATATATGTATTTTTTATCCTTACAATCATGAAACAGTTGCCAAAGCTTACATTGAACGAGATGCTGCACTAATTTTAGAATTTATAAGAATAAATAAACTTTTATTGAACGCCAATAAAACGCAGATGGTAAGATTTAAACCAACCAGTCAACGAAATAGCACATTTAGTGTATTTGTAGATGGAAAAGAAATAGTAGAGTCTACGTACATAAAGTTTATGGGTACCTACTTGCAAAATAATCTCTCGTGGAGTCAACATGTTAAGTCTAAATCTTCTCAGGCTATAGGTATACTGTACAAATTCAAAAACAAGTTTGGTGAAAATCCAAAACGGATGATCTACAATGCCTTAATTCAAAGCTATTTTAATTACTTGGCAATTTTGTATGGATATAAAAAAAAACTATGAAGTAAGATCATTGCAGCGCGTGCAAAATAAGGCCCTTAAAGTTGTTTATAATCTTCCTTTAATGTTTTCAACCACAGCATTATACCGAGACGTATCTAAAACTATATTACCAATATTTGAAATATATAAGCTACAGCTGCTCCTATATGTCTTTAAATGCATTCACAATATTGGTCATCATACCATTGCTTTTTCGCGAATTCAGCAAACATTTAAAACACGTAACAACATGAACTTGGCTGTATCATTATGTATGTAGATTTGAAACAACTAAGCAATGCATAGAATACATGGGTAGTCGCGAATATAATAATTTACCTCAACATTTAAAGTCAATAAATAGAATTTCGTTATTTAAAACTGATTTGAAAAAATATTTATTTGAAAATCTTGAAGAACTTTTGATGTAAAATCTATCTCAAAACTTATCTTTTTTATCTAACTATTTGTTTTGTTTTTTTTTCCTGTTTTCTTCGACATTAACTCTGTATATTTTGTTAGCAGAAATTGTATATTATAATGCCAACTTGCCTCTTTAAAGCCTATATGGCGCTGAGGCACTATTTTGAAAATTAATTTTTTATGAATAAAATTGAAAAAATAAAAAAAAAAATTTTGGATGATCGGTCCATAATAGGTCATCTCTCCCTAATAGCACCCATTTTCTGAAAAACTGTTTTATACATAAACTGGTCGGTCTTTACCGACTATACTTTCTTACTTGCTTCATATGCATACATATGTATATGTATATATACCTAGTAGGTATTACCTACATACATACATATGTATATGTATGTGTGCCTAAGAAGGATGTTATATTTTTATTCCTTTTTTACCGCAATCAATTTCATTACGTATGTATGTATTATTGGCAGTAAAAATGTGTAGTAAAATAAATCTTTTATTTTTTGTTTGTTTTATTATTCCGCTGTCCATAGCTTACACATTTTTAAAATTTATTAAGGTTGAAATAAACACAAAAAACAACAAAAGCGGCATAATAGAACAATCAGCCATTTTATGCTCATTTTCACACAGGAAAGAATTTTTGTACACAATTTTATTAACGATAATTTTTCACTATAACTTTGGACAATGTTCAATTTTGTATTGCCGTAAAATACCTAATGACATGCATTTGGAATAAAATATTTTTTTAGAGAGGGTTCTTTTTGTATTAAAGGTTCTATGGATATTATTTCTATGACTCATCTACTGTTAGAATGAAATTTTTCACAATTTCGAAGTTCATGCCAGAATTTGTACAATATAAAAACAGTTTTGTGAGAACAATGACAATCAACTTTAAAATTGTCAAAGAATGCAAACATAATTAAATTATTTTTTGTGAAATTTAATATGAAATTAGAGTCAGAATTGAATATTGAAAATCAAAGACACATCAATTTATTAAAAAAAAATATATGTAAATGGACCTACTAATATGTAGAAATAATGTTCGTACCAAGAAAATTAAATTTTACTTCAATATTTTAAGAAAATTCGGCTCTAAATTTAAAGTAGAATTAATTATTAGAGAAAATATTTTATTATTTCGGCCTGAGTTCATTTAATTAATAACTCAAAGAATACCATTGTAAAGTTATACATATTTTTTTCTAGACAATTGGCACACTGGAATGCATTTTCTGCCCTGCTAAGGTCGTGATCAGCAATGTTTATTGTCCAAGATCTACTTGTAAACATCATCTATTTAACTCATCATTTTTTGAGAAATACAATTCGGGAATTACATAACATATTTCTTATTATATGTTATGAGTCATATAAAAAAGTTCAACCATTTTTCATTAATAAAAACAGTAGTCTCTAAAAATTAAAGTAAAATGTTTACTAATATTCAAATAATATTGAAATAATGTTCAAGAATAATAAATTTAAATTCATTATTTTGAGAAAGTTTTCAAATTTGCATTGTCTATCAATTTTAAGCATAATTCGTACGAACAAGCAACATTTTTACTGAAATCAGGAAAACAAAAACAAAACTCATACATACAAAAATGTGCAGACTATTTTGTTTTGGTTGTGCTTTTATTCTTTTACAAATATGAATTTTGGCTAAGCAGCAGTATGCGAGAGACTGCCAATAATTATTGAGAGAAAAATGTTCAATAGTTCGTAGCTATAATTTTGCCTAGTAGTCCTTATAAATAAATATAATATAAAAATCTTTCCAATCTTTTATGAACTACCGAATTATTTCCAAAATAAAACTAAACCATGTGACACGTCTCTAAAATGTTGTATATCAGAACATACGAGGTCTGATCAAAAAATAACCGTTATTTTCAAATTTCGTGAGTTACGTATGTTCGATTTTCGCATTTTTTTTTTTTTTTTTGTTATTTTGGTACACATATCTGTTGTATATATATTCAGGGGAGTCATAGAAACCAATATTGTCAAAATTGGTTTTAAAACCGACAAGAAAAAATGCTTTGGTGTCATAGGGCACTGCTACACGTTCAATAAATATCGAGATATTTCTAGTATCACAAGTTCAATTGTGGTATAACCGGTTTAAGGAAGGCCGAGAAAATGTCAATGACGATGCTCGTCCTGGTCGCCCGAGCACGTCAACAACCGATGACAACATTGAAGCAGTAAAGAAAATGATTTTGTATAATCGTCGAATCACTATCAGAGAGGTTGCTAATGATGTTGGCATATCTTTCGGCTCATGCCAAGCAATTTTTACGGATGTTTTAGACATGAAACGATTGTTCCAAAATTTCTAAATTTTGAGCAAAAACAACGTTGCAAGGACATCGCTCAGGAGCTGTTGAACATCGTCAACGACGATCCAGATTTCCTCAAAAAGGTCATAACTGGTGACGAATTATGGGTGTATGGCTATGACATTGAAAACAAGGCTCAATTCTCCCAATGGTAACGTCCAGGAGATCCAAGACCGAAAAAACCACGTCATGTTCGGTCAAATGTGAAGGTTTTGCTCACTGTTTTCTTCGACTGCAATGGCGTGGTGCATAATGAATTCTTGCCACAAGGTCGTACGGTCAATAAGGAATACTACCTTGAAGTTATGCGCCGTTTGCGCGAAGCAATTCGTCAGAAACGCACAGAATTGTGAAAAAACCAATCATGAATTTTGCACCATGATAACGCACCAGCTCACACATCGATGCTTGTGCGTGAGTTTTTAGCCAAAATCAAATACCGTATTCACCGGACTTGGCCAACGGTGACTTTTTCCTCTTCCCAAAACTGAAGACACCGATGAAAGGAAAGTGTTTTGCTACGATTGAGGAGATAAAAGAAAAATCGAAACAGTAGCTGTTGGCGATACCAAAAAGCGCGTTTCAAAAGTGTTTCGAGGATTGGAAAAAACGCTGGCATAAGTGTATTATATCTGAAGGGAGATTATTTTGAAAGGGACAAGATAATTATTGATGAATAAATAAATACTTTTTGAAAAAAATTTAAAATAACAGTTATTGTTTGATCAGACCTCGTATGTGTACTTCCGAAAAATACATGTCTAAATACAAATTACTCATACCACTCGTAACTCATATTTTGAAGATTTCGAAAACAATTTAATTTTCCAAAATGTACAATTTTTTTAAAAACTATTGCGATATTATCAGGTTCATTTATAGAGCTAAACAAAATTCAAAGGCATCGAAAACATTTCCTTTTGGATTTTCAGGCCTGTTATTGATGTTGTTTACAGTGACTTTCAAATAGTTTCTCAGCAAGGTAAATTTTTTGCAACTTATTATTCGCGCCGATTTCAAATGGGGATTATAAAGGTATGCTTTCATCCATGCAATGCTTACTTATATTTTTCATAATACCAGTACCAGCTACTTCTGTTTTGTATAAATTATTTCCAATATTTAGTAAGATGTCTTTGTCATCACTGACGAAGTGTAAACAATTATCCTGCTTAACCTTAAAACACAGACAGACTCCTAGACAAGCAGGCAATAATTTGCTTCAGTCTCGACAGTTTGATTTATGAATAATTAAAATATCCTAACCCTTGCACACAATTCTCCAGTGTAATAATCCTTGATAAGCAACATTTATTAAGTTTAAAATTTTTAAAGTAATTTAATCAGAATTTTCTTTAAGTATCATATTTTGTTTATACATATTTATCTATATTTCAAATAACCTTTACTTAAGCCTAACAACGACAATAACAATATGATCAATAAGTAACAACAACAACAATAATAAATATTGTCATATAAAAGAATTTTTTTTTCAGGGCTAAAAGACAGTGAATGAAAATCCAGTTGCCAGTCAATGTTTAATACTGGCTGGACTAAATGTCTTTTTCATTTGTTGTTACGGTCATTGAATACTTTCCACTCCTGCTCTACCCTCTCGCCCTCTCTGTCCATAATCGTATCAGTTAAAGACTTGTTGGCTGGCGTTGATTTAATTTTATACCATGTTCTTTTGAAATGGCAGCACCATTCGTTGCCCACTATCCTGTTACCATTTGTATCAGTTGGTACGAGTAGTATTAGTCAGTCAGGGCCATTGTTGTTTATTTAGTTGTTGGTTTCCTTTTTGTGCTTATATTTGTTGCAGTTGTTTTATGATGTTTTTTTTTTTATTGTTTTGTTGGTGCAAGTTGGTCACGTGGACATCTTCAAACACAGTGAAATGAGTGCATGCTTGTTTGTTTAAAGGAAACAATATAAAAACTTAAACACATACTCTCACTTGGTGTCATATAAAAATATTTACATATATTGGGTGGTATTAGGGTGGTCCCACAGAAAAAACAAAGCATAAGGTTTCTCAATGTAATATTGGTATCATATGAATGGTCTTCATTTCAGAGTATGTAAGTCCAATCATTCCAAGATTTCACTGATGTTGTGCAAAAGATTAGGATTCATTAATATGTACCTATAGCTGGATCTATTGCGATCTTGTAGCCTATAAAATTAAAAGTGATTTTTAGACAATTTTCGAAAGTTTTTCTCTTAATATTTCTTTACAAGCTCCTGCATGCTCCTTTAAAAAACCTCTTTAACAACGTTTGTTGAGTTCAATATAAACGGGTCAGTTTAGTGTATGAAGACGTACATGCAAACCGTGTATTACATGCTGTAAAAACTATAAACCAAGTATAAAATGTTTGTTGTCATCAACATTAAACCAAACAGAACCCTTTCAGCTGTTGAGAATTTGAACAACATGTTGAGAACTTACAAACAAAAATAACTATAATAACAGGGAATATGTGTGTATATATATGTACAACTATACATAAGACTTACTTACATAAATAGGTTATAGTACCCAGCAGATCTATATTGACTATAAAATAAGTCAATGAATTTATTTGTTCCAATGTCTTATTACTTGGATGACTGCAATTTTTTTTTAAGCGAAGTAAAGTAACACTCAGGCAATTAATATGCCTATACATATATACTTGCGTTACTTTCTTTGGAAAGGGAGAAGTAAAGCTGGTGAAAGAAGAAACCTTTTTTTTATATCACAACTCTGCACTTGCGCATTATGTTTGTTTTTAGTGCAGAATTGCAGCGCCTCTGGTGGTGAGTAGACGCATTATATTTTTAAAGCTTGATTTTATAGCCTTTATTTAATTATTTTACTTCGGTGGCGTGTAAATGCTATACCAACGAAGGAGGGCGCTGTGATAAATATTAGTTATGATGGATAGAAAAGAAAACTAATAATTATCAGAAACTGATGTTGTTTGAGGGGCAGCGGCTGGGAATCGAACCCGGGCTACAAATACCAACTCATGCTTAATGATCAAATGCGCTAACCAATTAAGCTACAACACCCTAATTTATATCATTGTGTGTCATTTGGTTATTTACTTCACACATTCCAGGTAATCTAGCTTAAAGTTAATGTTCACTGTGGTGGCTCTTTGAAATCTTGGATGTAGTCACTTTAAAATTTAATGCAGAGTTTGTTTTTTGTAATTTATTATTGACTTTCGTCTAGGACAAGCGCATGTTAAAATAACTATGTAGTCACATAATTAATTATATACGTGGTGGTAGTGGTGACCCCAATATTGAGTAAAATCACTAGTGAAAGAACTACTGGGTAGCTAGAATTGCTGGGTAGTGGTTAACATATTTTCTCTACTTATATACAGGTGCTATTTTAAACACATGGTCTTTGATACATACAAAATTAAAAGCGGACAATAAAGAGAAACCAACACTATGAAACATACAATTTAATGCATCCTTTAAAGTACATGTTTTTTTTTTCTGCTGCATTCTTCACATTTTGTATCCATCGTTTTTACTGCACACGAAGTAAATTTAAACATTAACGTTAGACAAATTTATAATATTGTTGTAACATACTCGTACAAACAACTAACAAACTTAATAATAAGTCAAGTGAAACACCGTCGTCAAGCAGTTCATTTGTAAAGTTTTTATAAATTTAAAATTTTACCTAGTGAATGCAATCAAATGTTTGTATTCTTCTTACATACAATTTACAAATATCTTTAGAAATAAGTAAAAAACGAAGCTCTGAAGTTCAACACTACTGTACCTGTTGTATTTCAGAACATTCTAATTAAGGAAAGTTGCATTTTAATATGTTTCATTTGTAAATAGAAAATACAAAATTCTGAATTTTAAATGAAAATTTCTCAAATACAATTAACTACTTCTGAAATGCTGTTGGAAATGTTATTTATAGTAGTAAATAATAACTGCCTAATATATCGTTGAAGAAAGAGCTTTTGCATAAACGGTTTGACAGACACAATTTGAAAAATCATTAAAAATATAAGTAAATATTTATATAAAATTAGGGGATATCAAAGTAATGTAAAAAACAAATAACGTTTAAATTATGCCCATAAAAATTCTCAGCTACAAATAAAAACAAGTAAAAAAGTATAGTCGTTCAAGCCCGACCATATAATACCCTACACCCAGTTTATGTATAAAAAGTTTTTCAGAAATGGGCGCTATATGGCAGATATAAACTATTATGGACCGATCATCCAAAAATTTAGAGTCATAATGTCTGTGAATATAAATATTATGTAAAGTAAATTACGGTCTTTTACATGGGAGTTTCGACTAATTATGATCCGACCATTATAAAATTAGGTGTCATCATTTCTGTATGTATGAAACTTATTTGTGTTGAATTTTATTACCAAAATTTTTAAGAAATTTACGATCGTTAAAGTGATTTTCGGAAGTGGGCCTATGACTCATTATAGACCGATCATCAAAAAATTATACTATATTATTTTTATATATAAGATACATATTTGTGTTCAATATTATTTGAATGCCAAAATTTTTAGGAGAGTTATGCTCTTTAAAGTAATTTTCGGAAGTGGGCCTTATATGGGAGCTACTACTAATTATGGACCGATCATAATAAAATTGTACCGTATTATTTGTATATATATGAAATATATTTGTGTTATATATTATTTGGATACCAATATTTTTGAGAGAGTTATGCTCTTTAAAGTGATTTTCGGGAGTGGGCTTTATATGGGAGCTACGACTAATTATAGACTGATCATAATAAAATTGTACCGTATTATTTGTATAGAATATTTAGTTCGTTTATTTGACCTTTTTTAATATTTAATAGTTTTGTACTTACTTCAATTATTATTTTATTATAATTCAAAACTTATATTATCCCTGAAGAAGCTATCCATTGTGATAGCGAAATATTGGAAATAAATATATAGAAATAAATTAAATATTTTTATATAAAATTCAAATGACCGTATTGCTTGTAAAAAGAAACTATTAAATTTGTATAGAATAATAAGTGATTCTGAGTCGATCGGCATACTTTAAGGTGGACCAATATTTCTGGGCGTTACAAACATTAGCACAAATCCAATATGGTGGTGTAGGGTATAAAAATTTACAACTTGACTGCTGACTGAATAGAATTAAATAGAAGAAACTGAGGTCCTCTAAAAAATATTTGCTTCTAAAATATTTGTTCCAACACTTGCTACATTTTATTAGTTGTTGAGCAAAAAATTCAATGTTTGTATTTTTACGATGGCATTTTTGTTTTGCAAACACATCCTCCTACAAGCATTTATTTTATTTCCATGATAAACAAACAAACAGGAATATTTATGCCAAGGATTTTTATAACATTACAATTTTATATTCTAAGAAAAATGGTCATTGTCATTGGCTACTCGCTCTATTATAATATGGGTCCTCCTTTTTATTTGATTTCGGCCGTTAAAAGCAACCATAATAATGAAAATAATATAAGATAATCATACCATAACTTGTAATGACCATTTAAAATCTGCACAGACTTATAGGGAAAATAGTGAGATACACAAACAAATACATATTGTACAATCATACTCACTTTGTCCCACCGTCTGCGGCTGTGTATGTAGCATAATGCTAGAACACAACTGGAACGAACGACGAATTTCACCCAACACAACGAATTAGTTGGTGACTATTTGCTGTATAAATTCGTCATTAAAAGCACATTGAAAACGAAACAAATACGTCTGTTATAATTGACAGCTATGTATGTAAAACTTTTTCAATTTATTCTTACCGGATAAATTTACCATCCCATATAATTGTATACATAAGTATTAATTTTTTTAACCATATCAATTATAATTTCACTTACATATATCCATTTTATCGCAGTGCTCAAATAATTTTTAACAATTTAATGTTTTTGTTTCTGTATAAACAGCTGATAGAAAGTGTGACCATATTTAAATAAATATGTATAAAAAAAATAAACATAACAAAAACAAAATAGTAAACATTGACATTTATAGTTAAATATTTAAGCACTATTTACTAAAACATTAAAAACTAAAACGTAACATGGCCATCCCGTATTGTTTGTTCGTCGTTTGCATGGTAAAATTATATAAGGTGAGTGCAAATCGACAACTAATATAACACAATACAGAAACAACAGACATTTTGTTTGTGTAAAATATGACAAAATATTACCTTTTACATAAGTAAATTGTAAACAAAGTCAGTTAGCTGTGCATAAGAAATAAAAATAGACTTTATTTCAGAGTTTGCCGCATATGATGAATTCAGCAGTCGCCGTTTTTGTGTGTATTTTTCATATGCACAAATGTAAATATTCGCGAACAAAAATTCGTCGTTCGTCGCAGTTGTGTTCCTTGCATAAATTTACTCAGCGGAAAAAGATTCTGTAACGATGTCTTCCAAAAGGCCTTATTTTGCAGTCACAAGGACTTCCAGTCGCATTGCAAAATCGTTTCAATTTTACACGGCGTGTCATTGGCAATCAAGGCCTTGCCTATTCGCAACTGGTTAGTTGGCTCATAGAACACCTACTTCAGAAGGACATTCGGAAGGTCTACCAAGTAATGCCTCTTAGAAGGCGTAATTAATTAATAGATGCATGTATGTATATAAATTTTAGCTTCAAACTTTTGTATATAAAATATTAAATTTATATAAGCTCTCTTTATTCATTTTCCCCAGCAAGCCATATGAGTCCGAAATGAGTCTTTTTTGACACCTTTTTCGGAGCGTTAACGCTTTTTATGAGCCCAAAAAACAATCATTATTGCTCCGAAAACCTTCAGAAAAGAGGGTTGAAGCATTTATAGCAGCTTGCATGCAAGATACTAAAGTATTCGTCAATTCTGTTGCATTAATTGAAGAATAATTATCAGGTAAACTATTTTGCAGAATTTCTCTTGCTTTTAAATAATCTGTGTGTTTTTGTTATCTCCCTATATTCCTTATGCTTGGTTTTCACTATGTCATTTTTGTTGTCAAATTGTCCAAATTGTTGGCAATTGTATGAAAACGGGTTGTCTATGGCGTCTAATGAGATTGCAAACATAGATGACGCCATATGACAACCCGTTTTCATACAAATGCCAACAATTTGGACAATTTGACAACAAAAATGACATAGTGAAAACCAAGCATTATTCATTACATTGCTTTCAAACTTCCAGCAGACAATATTATGATCTGACAGATTGCATTCAACCGAATCAACATAAATTTTATCCGTAAAGTTGCTGAACACCTGATCAATACTTGTTTTACTTTGAGGCCTCGTTATCAAACTATGCGCACTATCACAATCAATGGATTACGAGCCTGAACACTTAATATAGAATCAATAATATTTATAAAATCGTCTGCGTTGCATTTTTGGGAACGATAAAGTGAAATTATTTTCTTTAATGAGGTTTTTTTTTGGCTCTGTGTAATCTTGTTTTTCTCATTCTTGTGTGGTACAGCTATGTTTTTTTTTTTTTTGTTCAAATCACAAAAAAAGGACTCAGGACAGTAACAAGCTAATTTTTCTTTTGCTCCGAAAATGTTCTTTTGTATGACTCTTTTCTGACTCCTTTTTTCGGAGCGCTCGAAAATGTTCTTTTGTTGGACTCTTTTCTGACTCCTTTTTCGGAGCGCTCCTAGAATGGTATGCTGGGTTATTAGTCGTATAACAAATTGAGCAAAATAATGTTTGTTATTGTAGTGACGATATACGAGTAGAAACCATTCTTGTTTGCTATTTAAGTCAATCTATGGAAATGCAATTTTGAATGTGTATGAATGTGTTCTAAAACTCCTTCTGAGAAAAGGCTTAGAAAAATGAGTATCGAGTCTTTAAGAATGTAAAAACAGGTCTGTGTATAAGGCCTGCAAATGGAAACACTTGCAATTTTTCCCGCTGAGTAAGAATTATTATTGGTTGTAAGTATTTTTGTTTGTTCGTGTGTATATAGTAGATATGTATGTCTGGCTGTATGTACAATTCAATGTAAATATAATACATACATATATATAAATTTTATACATATAAGGCAAATATTATATATATAACTGGTAAACACTGATTGAAAGACCTTAAAGCACCTAATGTACAAGTATCTTCTTAAGCTTAAGATGTGCCAAAACAAGAGCATTATTGTATTTACGGCTATTAAAAATGTTCCTGTTACCATTATTTATACAAATTACAATGTTTATGATGTGATTTAAATACTGATAAGACTATTAATAAATCTTAATGGACTTTAATATTTTTTATGTGTTATTATTGCAAGGACAAAATACAGAATCATAGTTTATAATTTGAAGTTGAACATAACTTTAGATTTAAATAGATTTTCGAAATAAATAATTTCCTTATATCCAACTAAAAACACCATGGAAACTTAAATATTTCCATACCAAAAGTTTAATTTAAAGTTATTTAAATTAATAGACTCCTTTGCTACCCGCAATTGCTTTTAACCCTAAAATGTCTTGTTATATTTAAACTTTGTAAAATTTCTAATATCATTCTTTTACACAAATACATACACACATATATTACAAGTATTGTTCATAGAAATCAATATTTTAAATCTGTGCAATTAAATGAATGCAACTGTAGATATTTATAAATTGCTATTACATACATATACATATATACATACATATGTATTAATTTAATTTGTTTGCAACTTTTTTGTTACTTCAATTGCTTGTTTAAAGCATTTTTGGTTTTTACAGATAAATCAATTTAATTTATGGTTAAATATCCATGTGATGACTAAATATTTCAAATGCCATAAATTGTGAAATTAATGAAAACAAAACCATTTTATCACAAAACACACTGAGGGAGACCTAACGACACAAATACTTGTGCAAATAAAATACTTCCTTATTATTAAAAATTTACATTAGGGTGGTTCATAAACATAACAATTCGAACATTTTCATAACGCAACCTATTAAATTTAATTTATTTCTATTTCGATGAGTAAGGTTACATTTATATAAAATATATAATTTTAGTTTTAATGGTATAAATATAATGATTTTAAATTATTTTAATGGAATAAAAAAAATCAAATTCCCAATGCCGCATAATTCGTATGTTCCCTCTATTAATCTAAAGTAAAACATTTTAAATTAAATAGTTTTACAAATTTCCCAAAGAACAAAAGCTTAAGCTAATTTTTAATTATGTATATCTTGTAACAGATAATTCGTGATAGTTTTTAGTTACTGAACGGACCTGTTAAATATTTTGTTTACTACTACAACTAACGTAATTAAATATAGGTTTGTATACCATTTGGCTTCATAATTCATTTTCTGCTGAACCGATTTTAATGATTGTCAATACCATACGGCTTAAGTCAATGATAAACATTTTTGTGGGAATCAAATTCAATTTGGTTGTTCATTTTGTATGCAAACGTGTTTTACACAGACATATGTTGATAAATTAATTTTGAATTTAAATAGTCTAGATTGGAATTAAGTGCAATACATAATTTGTTTTTGTAGACTTTAACATTTTTCCTTTATAAAGGCACCAATTTCTTTTTAAAGTTCCTGTTAGTTTCCTTTTTATGGAGCTGCAATCAAAAAACTGTACTGGATTTAAAAAGCTGGGAGCCACTGAAGCTTAATATTGGATAGGAAACTGAAAATTGTATTATTTTTCTGTCGGCGTATTGTAAGACTTGCTAACACAAATCTATACAAATTAAACAATAACAATAATAGCAAAAACTAACCATTAAACCATTTAATGGCAATAAATACTATAAATTATTATTGTTCTCACAAATCACTGACTCTGTGAACAATTGCCTTAGATTAGTGTTGTCAAATAGTTTTCAAGAAAAACGCCTAAATGTAAAACAAATTTTCATCAGAAAAATATTATCTCGAAATATTAATATGATTAAAATAATATTATCTCGAAATATTAATCGTATTAAAATATGCATGTACGACACCGCTCTCGTCTACAAAGCAAGAATCGCAGCGACAAAAATTTCATAATGTAAACCGGGACTAAATTACGCAGATTATTTGAAGAAGTTACCCTTTGTGATATGTTAACACTTGAAATTTATTGGTAAAAATGATTGTAAGCATAAATTATTTTGTGTTTGTCACTATTTTCCTTTTCTTTTTTTTTTTTGCGGAAGATGATATTTGAAAAGTTTCCACTTTCACGCCATTTGTTCATCATTCAGTCCCGAAATCACACAATTTTCTATTCAATGTGTTGCCTAGTTTAGATGAGAGCAGATTTAAACAAATTGTGCGGGTTAATTGGCATGGGTTTCAAACATTTCGAAGTAATTAATTTTTCATGTAATTTTTGTCAATTCATTTCCGAGGGCGTAAAAGTGCGTAGTTTGCGAGACTTATCATGGGGACCCTTTGAGATAGGAATACGTTATGGAATACAAAATCTTAAACATAACTTCATAGTCAAAGTCTTTGAGAAGTTTTAGATTTTAAACACAAATACAGTATTTGTAGGTGTCTACAATTGAATTTCTTTTATTGGAATTTCCTCTAATATAGTTTTGAACCCTAGAATTTACTTGTTTTTTTTTTAAAGAGAAGTAACACTTAGGCCTATATATATTTGCGTTCCTTTCTTTGGAATAGGCATAATTGAAGAAGTAAAGGAGGTGAAAGTAGAAGAAAGCTTTTTATATCACAACTCTGCAATTGCGCATTACATATGTTTGTTTTTAGTGCAGTATTGCAGCGCCTCTGGTGGTGAGTAGGCGCATTTATGTTAAAGCTTGATTTTGTAGCCTTTATTTAATTATTTTACTTCGGTGGCGTTTGAATGCTGTACCACCGAAGGAGGGCGCTGTGAGAAATATTATTGTTACATACATACTTAAATTCTTCCACAACAATCATCTGCCTAAAACAAACAATGATAACATTTATTTGGCATTAAACGAGTAATAATATGAAAATAATTATAAATTGATTTGTATTAAATTTTAAATTTCATTTCACGTTGCCACAATATAGTTTGAGGATATTATAAAAATTGCCGATAGTCAATCAAAAAAATCGAAAACAAAACAGTATATAATTTTAATTGATTTATTGTTAAAATAAAGCAATTTTCACGCGTCAAAAGAAAGTAAACAATGGCATCATCCTTATGCAAAAAAGACCCTGTCATTCCAAAAGTAATGGTAATTCTCTTAATTTTTCTTTGTTCTTATCATTATAAGAAATTAAGTTGTCATCATCAATTTTGACTCGGCACATCATAATAGACTTACATCAAAATGGCAAATCTTTGCGTGAAATAGGTAAAATCGTAGGAAGGCATCATTGTACAGAAAAAAAATTGTAGACAAGTATACCAAACTCTTTTTCAAAACGGAATCAAAAGATTCCACTTGAATGCTTGCTGGCAGCAGGCAACCAAACTCAAAACCGTACAAATTTTGCCTATTGCAAAAACAGGCAAGAGACGAAAGTGCTGTAAAAATAGTTAAAAATGTAAGTCCGCTTTCACACGTTTCAATTCTGACTCTTTAAGGCAAGTATTTTTGACTGAGAAGGGAAATGAGAATAAAAGGGGCACATACTTGACGGTACTAGTCAATTTTCTTATTTCCTTTTGTTTTCTTCTTTTATTTTCTCCGTCTTAATCTACGCGAAGTTGTTTTCGTGTTGATTTATAGTACATGAAAAAGTAGAAACTTGATGGTAAAGAAAATTGAAGTTACGCTTGTGAACGAAATGGCGAGTTAAAATGAGAATTGAACAATAACTGATCAGTTAAAACTGTGAAAACAACACTAACTAATACCTAAGATTGTACCTATGTATAAATAATACTTAATGTTACCATTTCTGTTTGTACATACATATGTATGTACAGTATACTCTCTCCTAAAGGACACCTCCCATAAGCGGACACCTCCCATATGCGAACATTGTTTTCAGTACCAAATAAATTGTAAGGGATTTTAAAAATATTTCCCTCTTAAGCGGACAACCTTCCCATAGCAGGACGCGGACACTTTTTTCCACAATGTATGACATTTTATTTCCCCATAACCGGACAGTTTTACAGTGAAAAATTGCTTCAGAAAAGCTGGTTTTAGAGAAAATTATAGCCCAACTGATGATGGCTGTTGGACTGCAGAAGATGAGCTTTCACTATCAGCGCTTGCCCAGTTCTCCGATATCGTTAATCGAGTTCAGAGCCATTTACAAGTTGACATCGAATATTATATCAATTTAGATAATGACATAGTTATTAATGATGAAGATGTGGAAAGCATTAGTACTAAAGATGAGCTAGAAAATGAAATTGAAGACAAGTTAACTTCTTATGAAGAGGCTTATTTAGTCATAAGAAAACTTAAAGGGTTTTCTTTATATAACAGCGATCTTGAAAGTGTTAAAATGCTGACTGATCTTCAAATGCATTTCCAAGACTTCTCATAAGCGGACAAACTCGTCAGTCCTTTAGGCGTCCGCTTCAGAGAGAGTGTACACTGTATTTATATAAAAAGTATTTAAGTACAGTATTTTTCTTCCTACGAAATATTAAAATTTATGGTGAAAACTTTTCAGCACAAACATTATTATACGTAAATCTAGTTTTATCCATCTTTTCCCAAACTTGGATTTAAACTGAAAGAGTTGAAGTATGTACATACATATATGTAAACCGAGTGTTGGATGTAAAGATGTTAAGTTGCTATAAAGTCAGTTGTAATATCTAGAGAGAGTGAGCAGCCAGCAGTACTAGTCGTCAGTTGAGTTTTAAGTTGATCAGTCGCAAAGCCGTGGTTGTTTATCTAAAGTGTTTTCTTTATTTTAATCAAAAATTAATTTTATTATTACCCTTATTTTGAAATATATTAAAATTATATCTACTTTTTATTTAATAAGCAAATGAACTATTAAAATAAAATATATAAACTCATAAAACTAAATAAACATTCTTACATTTGGGGGCTCAACCGTCGAAAAAAAAAAACCGTTAAATATAGCAACAATTTTCATCTAAAGTTGAGTCAAGTGCATTTATTTTTTGGACGAAAAGTAAAATTTTAAAATTTTTTTTGATCAGTTGTTAAATGAGAGCAAATGCAAAGAAACAAAAATTAGTGACGTCACGAATACATAACACAAGAGCGTATGCAAAATATATAAGACAAAAAGAAATACAAGAAAAGATTAATAAAGTTGAAGGAAAAAATAACGTTGAGTTAGTAAAAATGTCTAAAAGAGAAGAAAATATTAGTGGTGAAAAGAGCGAATTAAATGAACTAATAAGACTTTTTATGTTGAAAATGCAAAGGGAAGAAGATGAAAAAAACAAAACAAATGTTTCTATTGAATATTTTAGTAAAGTTGTGCCTGATTTTGATGGTGTAACTATGAGTGTCGAAAAGTGGTTTGAAAACTTCGATAAAAATGCTGAGGCATATGAACTAAATGAAAAACAAAAATATGTTCATGCTAGGAACAAACTGACTGGAGCTGCTAAATTGTTTTTGGAAGCCGTGAGTGTTTGTGATTATGCTACTTTAAAGAAAATTTTGACACAAGAATTTCGTAAAACGTATAGTAGCGCGGAAATTCATAAGCAATTATCGAATCGTGGAAAATTTGAAAGTGAAACATTTCATGAATATATTTTACATATGAGAAAACTAGCTGCAGCCGGTGACGTAGAAGACATTTCGGTGATACGATATATTGTTGATGGGCTACAGATAAAGCCTGAAATGAAATATGCTTTATACAATTCAAAATCGTATAGTGATCTTCGTGAACAATATTCGTTGTATGAGCGTACCATGAAATCTAATGAACCTACATATAGTGGCTCGGTTTACAAAAGAAACGAAAACAAGTTTTTTGTAAGAAAAGATCGTTGCTTTAATTGTGGATCAACCGATCATAAAAGAAAAGACTGTAAAGAGCAAACAAGGTGTTTCAGCTGTAACAAGACGGGACATATTTCTAAAAATTGTTTACATAAAAATAAAAAAGAAAACGCAAATGAAAATGTTAACGTGGTGATAGATAAAAAACGTTTAAAAACCATACATTTTGAAAATAAAGAAATAGACTGTTTAATTGATACAGGGTCAGATGTAACCCTAATGAAAGAAAGTGTATATAGACAAAATTTCGGGCATATTGAGTTAAAACAAAGTACGTCTATATTGTTCGGCCTTGGAAATTTTTCCACGGAGCCGCTTGGTTGCATAAACGGAACAGTGTGTACCGATTCTGTTACAACAAATCACAGTTTTCTTTTAGTACCGGACAATGCATTAAAATTTAACGCTCTTCTCGGTTATGATTTTATTAAAAAATTTAAATTTTATTCAGACGAGAGCGGTTATAGATTCGAATATCAAAGTAGTATGCAACACGGTGACGATATATCGGTCTACAATATAACAGCTGCTGAATTAGACGTTCCGCCGAAATACAAAGAGGAAGTCTATGAGTTAGTTTCCAGTTATAAGCCGTCAACAGTTTTTGAAAGCTCGCCGGTAGTAATGAAAATCATACCAGATGGAGAATTAAAGTTGTTCCGTCATTCACCATCCAGATTGCCGATTAACGAACAGGAAGCTGTAAGAAATCAGGTAGAAGAATGGTTAGCGAATGGTATTGTTAGAAAATCAACTTCGCCGATGGCAAGTAGAGTTGTGGTAGTTAAGAAGAAGACTGGTGAATACAGAGTCTGCGTTGACTACCGTCAATTAAATAGTATGGTGTTGAAGGACTACTTTCCTGTACCGCTGATTGAAGAAGTATTAGAGAAGCTGCAAAACGCAAAATTTTTCACAGTAATGGATCTGGAAAATGGCTTTTTCCACGTCCCTATTGAGGAATCGTGTAAACATTTTACTGCATTCGTAACAAAAGAAGGTTTGTTTGAATTCAACAAAGCACCCTTCGGTTTTTGTAACTCGCCTGCGAACTTTATAAGACACGTAAATCATATTTTTCAACCACTTATAAATAATAATATCATGGAGCTGTACATGGATGACATCGTTATTTTCGCCGAAACAGCCGAAAGTTGCCTTTCTAAAATGAAAATGGTTTTAGATGAGTCTGCACGATTTAATTTAAAAATAAAGTGGTCAAAATGTTCATTTCTTCAATCCAAAATTGATTTTCTAGGACATATAGTTCAGGGCGGAATGATTTGGCCAGGCAAAGATAAAACAAAAGCAATTGAAAAGTTTCCCCCGCTGAAATCCATCAGAGATGTTCAATCGTTTTTAGGAGTTACAGGGTACTTTCGACGGTTTATACACGGTTATGCTCATATTGCTCGACCGTTAACGAACTTGCTCAGAAAAAACACAAAATTTGCAATAGGTCCAGAAGAATTGAATGCGTTTCAAGAGTTGAAGATAGCTCTGGTAAAGGAACCAGTGCTTAAAATATATGATAGATCAGCAGCAACTGAGTTGCACACAGATGCCTCCAAATATGGTTTTGGTGCAGCACTTCTGCAGACTTACAACAGTCAATTACATCCAGTCTACTTTTGGAGTAAGAAAACTTCGCCGCAAGAGGAAAAACAACATAGTTATATACTGGAAGTTAAGGCTGCATATCTTGCTCTAAAAAAGTTTCGTCATTATCTTCTTGGCATACAATTTAAGTTGATTACTGATTGCGTAGCGTTCAAGCAAACAATAGCAAAAAAGGACATTCCAAGAGATGTAGCGCAGTGGATGATGTATATTCAGGATTTTACATATACCGTTGAACATAGATCAGGAAGTAGATTGAAACACGTGGACGCGCTTAGTCGTTACCCCGTTGATATTTTTGTTATATCAGATATCTCAGCAAGAATTAGTAAACTTCAGCAGGAAGATGAAGGTATAAAGGCTATCTCTATAATACTAAATTCCGGTCCATACATTGATTATAAAAGAAAGGGTAGCTTAATATATAAAAGTGTTGATGGAAACGATCTACTTTTAGTTCCCAAGCAGTTGGAATTTGAGATTATTAAAAACGCACATGAACAAGGTCACTTTTCAGTTCAGAAGACTATACATCGCGTTCAACAGCAGTTTTTTATACCTCATTTGGAAAAAAAAGTTAACCAGGTAATAGCCAACTGTATTAAATGTATAATATGCAACAAAAAGCTTGGAAAGCGTGAAGGCTTCTTAAATTGCATCGATAAAGGCGAAGTACCATTACACACACTTCATGTAGACCATTTAGGACCAATGGATTCAACAACAAAACTTTATAAACACATCTTTGCTATGGTTGATGGTTTTTCAAAATTTGTGTGGCTGTTTCCAACCAAATCTACAGGTGCCGAAGAGGTGGAAAAGAATCTTAAAATCTGGTCGAACGTTTTTGGTTTCCCATCTAGAATAATAAGCGATAAAGGCCCAGCCTTTACATCAAATATTTTTGCAGAATTTTGTAAGGAAAATAATATCGAACATATTTTAATAACGACTGGTGTTGCTCGCGCAAACGGTCAAATAGAAAGAGTCAACCGTACCATAATATCAATTATTGCTAAACTGTCGTCAGAAGATACTTCAAAATGGTACAAATACGTTGGTCAAGTACAAAAAGCCATAAATTCCTGTGTACACAGTACGACAAAATCATCTCCTTTTGAAGTCATGTTTGGTGTTAGGATGAATTCGAATGTCAATGACAACATTCTCAAATTTTTGGAAGAAGAGCTGATAACCGGTTTTCAAGAAGAGAGAGACGCTTTGCGAACAGATGTTAAGCAGCAAATAGTCAACGCTCAGCAGCAGTATAAGGAAAATTATGATAAAAAATGTAAACAGCAAAACGACTATAAAATTGATGACTTGGTTGCGATTAAACGTACGCAGTATGTTGCCGGAAAGAAGCTTGCAAGTGAATTTCTAGGACCATATAAGGTTACCAAGGTCAAGAGAAATAATCGCTATGATTTAGAGAAAGTAGGAGATGTTGAGGGGCCTAAGAAAACTTCTTCAAGCTGTGACAACATGAAGTTGTGGAAATTTGCCGAAACCAATAATGAGTTGTTATCATCTGGGTCAGATGAAGAGCAGGATGGCCGGGTGTAAACCGAGTGTTGGATGTAAAGATGTTAAGTTGCTATAAAGTCAGTTGTAATATCTAGAGAGAGTGAGCAGCCAGCAGTACTAGTCGTCAGTTGAGTTTTAAGTTGATCAGTCGCAAAGCCGTGGTTGTTTATCTAAAGTGTTTTCTTTATTTTAATCAAAAATTAATTTTATTATTACCCTTATTTTGAAATATATTAAAATTATATCTACTTTTTATTTAATAAGCAAATGAACTATTAAAATAAAATATATAAACTCATAAAACTAAATAAACATTCTTACATATATGTATTTATAGAATTTATTTACATGTACATGCACAACCAACTAAACATATTTAGCATATTGCATGTGTGCGTGTGTATTTCAAATACGTTTACCTTCCAAACGAGTATAGCAAGAAGCAAACAAACATACATACATATGTAAATGCATAGATACTTGTACGTGTGTTTACATTTGTAAGGATATTCTTCTAACCTCAAATAAATTGTTAGTAGACGTTAAAAAATGTAGTCGTTCATTCGTTTGTGTTCATAAAAATAATAAGTATGTATGACAGTAAAAATAAAATCGGTAAAGGTCCTCCTGCACATGTATTGTGATGATGATGATGATGTATAATATTGTCATAAACAAAAAACACCCAAAAAAATAACAAAGTAGAAAATTCCATGTTAAATAGATTTATATTTGATATTTTTCTGTTTGTTGCCATTGTTGTCATGATATGCTTGATTCACTTATAAGTAGAACAACAAACTGTGTTCAGAACTCGAAAAACAAAAATAAAACAAAAACAAAATTGTTTAAGATAAAAACAGAACATTACAAAAATAACTAAAACATGGTTTATACTTAAAGGCACCACCTCTACGTTTTTATAGCCATAACGAAAACCGAACCCAAATTCTGTTTATCCTATAAAGAATGAAAGGAGCGCTGCTCAAACAATTCTGTTGAAACACATTGTTGTGGCTGGCAGTCAATCACCCAAGACTTTTTATTGGCAATCAATAAAATTTTACGCTGTAATAATCAAAGCATTTTGCCATTAGCATTAACTTTAGTGAGAAAAACTACACGAAATCGAATCCATATTTTTGTTATTGTGTGTGTGTGTGAATATACATATTTAGGTGGGTATATATACATAGGTGTAAAACATAGATACATACATGTATGTTTTAAATATAGAGTTTCTATATATACATACATACATATGTACATACATATTTATGTAAATGAATAGTTATTTGTATTTAAAAAGAAAACAATTTTCAGGTTATGTTGAATGACCAAAAACGTTGTTTGTTGCACAATATACTATACAATGCAAGTTTGCTTAATTTCCTACACACAGACATACGCACATTGTTTTAACCAGCCTATTTATTTGGCCGCGTTTTCACTCTGTATTCACTAGTCATTTTTGTTGTCAAATTGTCCAAATTGTTGGCAATTGTATGAAAACGGGTTGTCATTTGGACAGTTTGACAACAAAAATGACATAGTGAAAACCAAGCATTTGGAAGTAAAATTTGACATAATGCATATTAAACACTTTATAACCAAGTTTCGAATTTGAGTTCAACACATCATTACTTGTTAGTTTACATAAATTTGTACACATACATATTCTTCTTTCTTCAAATTGATTGAAATTCCTTTTTGGTATAGTGAGCGATATTCAGGATTAAATACCCATTAAGAGGAAAGAGAGAGTAGGAAAAACAATGCATGCATTAACCCTTCTGGTCTTTTTCTAGTGAATGAATGATTAAGTTTGTCGGTTCGCGTTGGTGGCTTGCTTCAATGAAAGGAATTTTACTATTAATATTTTGTTCTTGTACCACATAACATTCATACACACATACATATGTACTATGCATACAAATTTCCGTTCACTAAAGGGCCATAAAACATTAATTCAAATGTACAAGTATGTATGTATGTATATAAATAAAATTTCACAATTTTTTTTTTTACCCGTTTTAACACATCGAAATATTGATCATAGACCCAGAAAAACATATAAATTTAGAGTACTTTTAATATTCTAAGATAATCTAAGATATGTATGTCTGTATGTACCGAGGAAAGAACTTAGTTAGGGATGTGTGAAATTTTAAACTAAATATATGTCCGTTAAAAGCAAACCAAAAACGGAATTTTGGCTCCAATACATAAATAAAGCTTTGAATCAAAATATATTAACAACTTTGTTCGGAAATTTACGACTGATATTTTTGTTTAATAATAGAATAATATAATAGGTACATATGACTTGTCAAACACAAATGATTACAGTGATTAAGGACAAGAAGTAGTACTACAACCCTGTGAGATCGGTTAGTTAGAGGATAGGTTGCTTCAAATTCCAATTTCCCGTTTTTAACAAGATCCTAAAGATTGCAGTTTCCACGAAACAACAACCAATTCATACTCCAGTTTTTTTTTTGTATGCTTGGAAAGATGTATGAGTGATTTGGTTTCCTAAAGTACATCGTTATTTTTGGTACAATGTTTCGCTTGTTTAGTTGACACTTGTAAAGTAGACTGCTCTTAGATTGTATAAAGAAAACTGTTCTATATGTTTGCATATTGTTGGAAATTGATACTAAATCATTGAAAAAGTAATTTTAGATCATAGATACTAATTTAAATATTTACATTTCAATTATTTATAGTATTTGAACATATTTAATTTAATTTGAAGATTTTATTGCACATTCCAACAACAACTCGAAAAAAAACTATTTTGTTTATATTAATTTTGTCATTCCGTTTGTAACATATAAAAATATTGGTTGCAAAATCTCAAATCTGGGTCCTTATGAAACTGTCTGTCTATTAAAAATAGAAATACCTTAGCGCCTGCAATTCTTAAATATTCACTGCTTAATAGAAATCAGTTTGGTAATGAAAATGGGCATAATCCAAAACCAAAAAATGTATAGATCCGTCTGTCAGCCCAACGTTTTGAAAAAACGACAATTTTTAATAAATAATAAATATGTGTATCCATTATTTTAAAAAATTCTTCTACTTTGAGCTAGAATATAAAAGTATATTTTTTTTGATGTTTGAATATATTCAAACATTTTTTAATAAAAGTTTATTTTGTTTAGTTTTATTATTAAATTTAACAAGGTTTGAATATAATAAATAAAGTCAAAACACCTGTACATATTTTATTGTATAATGTTTAAGAAAACTATTTACATACTTCAATCTGTAAAATATTTATTTTTTTTTAAGTTACCCACTGTAAAGTTTATTTAATAAAATAATTATATACGAGTATATATGTATATGTATGTATATAATACTCGTACACATTCATCATCATATCAGCATAATGCAATCATCATTGCCGAGTGTATCACAATGACTGAAAATAGTTGTCATCATTGTCATCTGTGATGACAAATGCGTTTTTTATTATTGTTTATTTTATCCGTTTCCTTTCATTCTGTCCAGCCAAACACAGTTTTCTATATAAATGCAGTTCTTATTGCATATTATAGTTGATATTTCTCAGCATAGAGTCCTTGAAAATAACAAAAAGTTTTTTCTTTATACTTTCTAAATTTTTGTTTATCCTTTGAATTTAGTGAATTTTTAATTTTTTCTATCGTAGCGTTTCTTTCATTTGCTCTAATATAATCAACGCAAAGAATGTGTGTAAACAAAAAATCGCATAAAAGAGCAAAAACTAAGATATTCCAGAATTATTTTCTAAACAAATGCGGATTTGTATTCGCTTAACAAATAATGACCACTGTTTGTTTAATCTAAATTGCTAAAGCATTACAGAATTGCTGACTGAGTACTTACTGATAGTTGTAATGACATATTTAAAGAGATTGTAGATGTCTTAAAAGTTTTTTGTATTTTATTTCTTTTCAAATTTAAACCATAACATAAATTAAATAACAATTCTTAATATGTTAAATATCATAAATAAAAAATAACTACATATTTGGAATCCATAAAAGCAGACGATAGCAGCGGAAATATGCATAATCCCAATTTACACGAAGCAATTCTTTAAGATAAGCTAAAATAAGACGAGTACACGATCGATTGTACTAGCCCTTCGTGTTGCTCTTTCTATACAAATGTGTGCATTGGTTGGTTGGTTTACGTGGTTGCCTGCTGCCTGCAAGCATTCAAGTGGAATATTTTGATTCCGTTTTGAAAACTACCACACCACTCGTTGGAAGGGTCGATAGTACTAGATCTTTTCCAGATGCTAGTATATAATGGGTACTATATTCAGCCTGTTGCGTTCAGGTATCTGATGAACCATCTAATACTTGATGTCTCTGCTAGGTTGTTTAGTATATGATTGTTGAAAAATTTGAGTCTAGAGTTTTGAAGAGCTGTTTCCTCTTTCTCCCGGTCCTGGCAAATGTGTGTATACTTCCAAATAAAAATACGAGCGATTTATGCAATAAGAACTGCTTAACACCGAAGAAATTTCAAGGAAAGAATTGTATCAATCTTTTTAATAAAAATTGCTTCATGGGACATACCAGGCAAATTAGACATGACATATATTTTAACAGCGGATAGTAACTATTAGTTGAATAATCGGATATAGATATTTACGTTATAAGGTCAGTAATTAGTATTCACTTTATATCAGAATTATAAGCTCGATTAAAAAACAACATATTTATAATTATTGCAGTTTGGTTTATTATTTTAGCATATTTTACTCTTAAAATTATGTTATGAAAAATTTCTACTTAAAAGGGTATAATTAGGTAAGTCTAATATTTTAGACCTTTTAAAGGTTAATTGTTTAATAATGTAATTTCTTAAATACAAAAATGTTTAATTCCTTTATTCTATTCAGATATGTAAATATCAAAGTATTCAAATGTATCTAAATTTAATTTTTTAACTATCGTGGAGTCTGACTTACATGATATTAAAAATTCTCTGCAAATAGGTATTCGTTTTTTTTATTTTTATTTTTATATGTACATATAAGAAAGTAATATTATATCTGGCGCACCAGAAAAAGTGTTTTTTATAAAGATTACAATTCAAATAATTATTGGCCTTACAACAATCAATGCTTGTAGGTAGAGTATTCAAAAACCGAAACCGGACATCGAGTAACCGTTTTTTTTTATTTAAAAAAACTGAACGGTTTTGAATATTTTACATTTTCGAATTATTCGACAAATCTGGTTTTTTAATCGGTTTATCAATTTAATATAATTAAAAACTTTTTTAAATTAAAAAAAAAAATAAAAAAATTTTCGAACTTTTTGTACTTACATATATTGGCGGCTTTTTAATTTCTTTTTCAAAATATGCTGTAGAAAATTCAAAATTTTCGATTCTATGACCGTTTCCAACTGATTAGGACACATTTGTGACGTACATATCGCACCCTAAATACAAAAGGGTCACAACTCAAAATACTAAAATGTTCAGGAGAAACAAAAAACTTCACCCTGCGCAAGAAACACACTTAACATAAAAATAGACATAACTGTAATGTTCCATATAAAGAAGGTAGTAATGCGAAAGAAATTTTTGCAGTAGTTAGAGATGTGAATTTATGGAAAAAAAAGTCAGTTTTGAAAAATGTTTAGTTGTGACCCTTTTGTATTTATGGTGCGATATTTTTAAGACGTTTTTTCTTAGATAAAGCAATTTTATTAAGAATATTTAAAAATCATTTGAGATCTCCAAATAGTCTCTATTTTAAAAATACTTTTGACAAATTGTCAAACAGCTTCATTATTAATTTATATTTTTTCCTTTAAATTATTCGTTATACCTATGTAAAAATATATCACGAATGCATACAAAAAATAAATAAAAACTTGAATGTTACCGCATATAATGAAAAACCGGATAACTGTTTTTTTTTTAGAAAATGCAATTTTTCGAATAATACACCGGTATTCTAAAAAAAGTCGGTTTTATGAATACTCTGCATGTAGGTCATTAATAATAATCTATAAAAAAAATACCTATAGATGATACCTATAAGCTTCAAAAATATATATTCCTACTATTTTCTCACATATTTGTATAGTACTAGTTTTTACAACCTTGTTTTAAAACCAGTCGTCGCAAAATCAAATGTCAAACCTTATGTATATTTAAGAGAATTTAAATTGTTTACAAAAAATAAACAAATGTCACTAGTTAAATGAGCAAAATAACAAATTGCTTAGATAAAACAAGTACTACTAAGAAAATCAGAAATAAATGCGCAAGCATGACATACAGTAGTTATAAAAAATTAAATAATATGACGCTATAAACAAATAAACTTATATAAAATCAAAGAAATAAAACAAAAAACAAAGATAAGTGTAGTGTGTTTTGTATAAAAAGAGGTATGGAATTTTTGTCTAATTAAATAAATAAGAGAGTAGAAAGAAAACGGTTAATATTTCCTTTCAAAGAGAGTAGAGTGGTAAAATTTGTACAGTGATTTTGTTGCCATAATTATGTTATCAAATACCTACATATAACAAATTCAATATTTTATGTGCGTATTTATGAATCACAGAACAAATAAAATTAATAAAGTATAAATATACAAACAGGCAAAATGTAGTATGTATTGTCAAGGTTGTGATGAAATTAGAAATTTCCGCAATGTACCAACATTTTTATTTTTTACTTTGTAGCTTTTTGTTTTTATTGTAAACAATTTTTTTTTCTCTTTTAAATGCTCTTCTCTTGTCTCGTGACAACAACAGATTGTTTTAAGTGATCAGCTGTTTCATATCAGTTTGTTTGCTGGAATTTATTAGTATAGTTTCTCTTTGGTTTAGTTGTAGTTGTTTTCTTAGGTTTCGTGGGAGCGCCCCCGATAGCATTCTAATTTGATAGAAATTGTGACGTAAACATAGGAAAAATTAAAATGTTTAAATTGTATTTGCTGTCGATTTTGTTGTTATGTCTGTACGATAGTGGGAATTAAAACATATTTATTCCACTGTAATGAATGCAATGAGAGCTTCTATAGAAACACATTCAGTACGATACTCTTCGTCCATCGTGACAGTCTTGTTTTTGGCTTGCGCAAACATAGCATATGTACGTTGGTACGTGCCTTCGTTTTGGTTTTTGTTTTGCCTTTTTGATTCCATTCATCATATCGGTCAGTGGGGAGGGTAAGTGGTAACTGAACATATGACTTAATGTGACTGGGGGCTACAACAACGATGAATTTGTATTTAACTTAACCATACATTCAAGTTCGTTAGTGTAGAAGTCGTCAGTCCGTGCCTTGTGTTTTTTTGCCAATCGATTTGTTGCAAAATTTTGTTAATTTTACAGTTTGTTTACATTTGCCTGTTTATTTGTTATTATAGAGCTTGTAATAAGCAGCACTAAAAATTACGACAATAATAATAAACAACTGCAGCAGACTGAATATTGAGTAAAGTGAAAAAATAAATAAAGAAAAATTACAGCACATTACAAGAGGAATTACCAACGAGGCGCCAATATGTCTAATCAACAACAAGAGAAACAACCCCAACAACAAAAATCTGAAAAGAACATTCCAAATGGTTTGAAATTCGTGTTTGGCGGTGGAGCCGGTATGGGTGCTACCATGATTGTGCAACCATTTGATTTGATCAAGACACGTATGCAAATTTCTGGAGCTGGCAGTGGAAAGAAAGAATTCCGTAATTCATTCCATTGCATACAGACAGTAGTGAGCAAAGAAGGCCCACTAGGTCTTTACCAAGGTATTGGTGCTGCTCTGTTACGTCAGGCCACTTATACAACTGGTCGCCTGGGTGTCTACTCATATCTCAATGATACATACAGAGCACGATTTAACAAGGATCCTAATGTGTCGGCTAGTATGTTAATGGGTGTGATTGCCGGAGCTTGTGGTGCTTTCATTGGTACGCCCGCCGAAGTAGCTCTTGTCCGTATGGCTTCCGATGGTCGTCTTCCTTTGGCCGAAAGACGTAACTACAAAAATGTCTTTAACGCCCTGACCCGTATTACCACCGAAGAAGGTTTGGCCACATTGTGGCGTGGCAGCTTACCCACCGTAGGTCGTGCCATGGTTGTTAATATGACACAGCTTGCCTCGTACTCACAATTCAAGACTTACTTCCGTACCGGTCCTCTGCAAATGGAAGAAGGTATCAAATTGCATTTCTCTGCCAGTATGTTGTCCGGTTTGTTGACAACTATTACCTCTATGCCTCTGGACATTGCCAAGACGCGTATACAGAATCAAAAATATATCGACGGCAAACCAGAATACCGTGGAACTTTCGATGTGTTGGGTAGAGTAGCCCGCCAAGAGGGCATCTTTGCCCTGTGGAAGGGCTTCACTCCCTACTACTGTCGTTTGGGACCACACACAGTTTTGACATTCATTTTCTTGGAGCAATTGAACAAATCCTATCAAACTTTTGTACAGGGTAAAGAAGCCAAAGGTCTGTGATGATAATTAAAAAATTAATCAATCACCTCCCATGAAATAACTAACTAACCAACCAACCAATACATACAATAATAATATATATTCGATGTGTTAATTGTTAAAGTGAAATTCCAATAAAAAACTATATTTAAAAAAGGTATCTTTTGAAATCCATTGTGTTTGTTTTTTGTGTATTTAATTTTGATTTTATTTGAACATTGTATTTGTACCGAAACTACTTCTAATTGTTTGATATTGAGATATTTGCAAAGAAATAAATTGATTTCATTAACTGAAGAATTCATACATAAATAGTGCAAAATGTCATTCAAAAATCTTGAGTACACTGTTTACAAAAGAACTTTCTAATTGTTTTACATTTTCTTTAAAAATTTCATTTTGCAACTCCCTGAGATTTAAGTAAAACTAAAAAAATCCTCTATTTATTTAATGAAAAGTACTCAACTTTTTGAAAAGAAACAATTTTCACGATTTATAAAATATATTTTTACATCTCATTTAAAACGAAGTCCATGAGTTTCTTTGCATATTTAATAAGGCTATTTTCAATAACAATATTTTCATATTGGCGATTTTTTTTTTTTTTTTTTTGTGGAATGAACTTTCTTAAATTGTATATAAATTACATCAATAGTTTCCAAAAAATAGTGATTACAACAATTTATTGCACAATACTTTAAAATACCGAAAACTAAATAAAATTTCTTATAACGGCTTTAATTGAATCTAATAAATTTGATTATATTAGATACTAAATATTATTTATTGCTATATTATGTGCTAATTACATAAATAATTATTAAATACTATATTTTGATTAGCATCTCTCGGTTCGATGGAATTAACTATTATTTTTAAATAAGACTTCAATACACAGTGTTGAAAAAATAATATGAACGGCTTCTTCATTTTCAATGATGCGAGGAAGGAAAACTTAAAAACGAATAATTTTTTTAATCTATACTGATGAGTGTTCTATGAATCTATTTAATGGTCATAACTTAATTGGTCATAATTACCGGTAACCATTATTATTGATTTTGCTACTATATTTATAACACATCGAAAGTTTGGTCGTAGACCCGCGTTTGTGTTAGGTATTAACGTGTATATGTTAGGTATTAAAAAAGGTTTTGGAACAACATTTTAAAAATTTAAATACTATTGAACCTAAAACAGAGCAAGAAAATTTGCTACAAATTGTTATTGTGTCCAAAAAGCCGGTAAAAAGTTTTCGATCAAAATGCAAAATAAAACATTTTGTTCCGACCACTGTACATATTTTGTTAACAATAACATTTAAATGCATATACATATGTACATACATAAGTATATATTTTATTAATACATATGTATATTATTATATTTTATGTTGCGAATTTAAAACCAAAATATTTTTTAATTGAATAGGTTTTACATAATAAAACTTGTAAATAAATTGTTTTTCTAGTTTATACTTATGTACATATGTACATACTGTTTGTTAATTTGTAAATTAAAAATTGTATACACCATTTCCAGTTTTAATTGCTTAAGCAAAATAAATTATGAAAATTAGGGCTATTTCGGTTATATAAAAAAAATAAGTGAATAAATTTTCCTTATGATAAGGAACATTTTAAAACAAAAGTAGTGAATGAGGCTATATTTGTTTAAAATTCAAATTAAGGTTTAATTATATTTTTTAAAAGATTGAATATAATTCCCCTCTTTGTTCTTGGAGATTTTTTTTATTTGCATTATGATCATGTTAACATGATCTCCTTGGACTAATGATGCAAATAACAAATAACAACTATTTGAAAAATTAAGCAAAGGAAACAGTGTAGCTACTATAGACATGCGAAAACCTTCATTATTGGTTACTGTGTCAGTCAATTATTATTATGCTCTGCTCGTTGCTGTGTGTATAGTGCACTAGTATTAATATTTACAATAAATAATTGAACAGATAGATAGATACTCGTAGTTTGTTTTCTACTCTAGTGCTCTAGTGTTACAGATTTACAGATTAAGTTGTTTTGTTTTCCTTTCATGCATGTTGCCATTTTTATTTTTTCTTTCTATTTATTTTCTATCGTTATTATATTTCTGCTTTTTTTTGTTGCTCTAGTGTTGTTTTGTTTGTTTTTGTGTTTCATTATTTGCACTATCAATTTTCATTTAAATAAAACTAATTTGTTGCCATTATTTTGTTCTTATTGATGATGATGATCAAAAGTTACAGGTATCCACAAGTTTGTATAGGGTCGGAGACTGCAGGCACGGAAACCAATCAGCCCAATCATGAATAAAAATTCCGCGGGAGTTTTTTCTCTTTTTATTTTTTTTAACATTGAATTTGAATAGGAAAAATGGGAAAAGGGAAAAAACTCCCGCGAAATTTTTATTTATGATTGGGCTGATTAAGTCAGTAAACTAGCAAGCAAATTTATTTCTTATTGATTTGTTAAAGTTCATTTTCGTTTATTGGACTTTGATTGGAGTTCTTTAAATGTTTAATATATGTATATGTATGTATGTATGTAGGTACATTATTTGTGCATTTTTATCCACCATCATATCAAGTTGTAACAATTTCAATTTAAAACAATTTACAAATAATTTAATTTCACTTTTAGTACAAAAATTCCGGTTATAAAACAGTAATGTTTAAGGCTTCAACAAATTTTACAAATAAATAAATATTTACACACTTTAAAAAAACTTGTTTCACTTGAATTTTATTATAGCAGCTTTGTTTCTTGAGTAATCATTCTTACATTTTAAGCAAAATGTTTATCATTTAATATTTTATTATTATCTGTTAAATAATCTCTTATTTTAAAAATGTTTGTCGATAGAAACATAATCACCCTTATCGAGAATAAAAATTCCACATAAAATTTGTTCACTTTTATTTTTTTAACATTGAATTTTAATAGGAAAAATGTGAAAAGGAACAAATTTCATGCGGAATTTTTATTCACGATAGGGGTGATTATGTATTTCATTGTGTGAAAGTAAGAAAAATAACTTACTTACTGGTTTTCACCAAATTCATGATTTGAACTTTGAACCTTAATGAAAGTCAATTTAAACCACTATATGAAAACGATAACTTTTAAATGATAAGACGATGATAATAAGATGATAAGCTGAGCAAATTATAATATTCTAATATATGTACATATGTATGTATGTACATACATATAAAGAAGTAGATTAAAAAAAGCATTCTCTTTTAATTATTGTTTAATTAAATTTATTTTAATCAGAAGTACGATGAATACTTTATGAACTTTTTTGTATATTTGCAGAAAAGTTTAGTATATACATACTTATATGTATGTAGCTAGTATATTAGCGTATACTAGCTAATATCGCATCCACATACATACATACATACATATGTATATTATCTATTAGCTGAACATCAACAAAGCAGCCATTTATCTGGCTAATGGACGATCGAGATTTTTTCTTTGACCTTCATAATTAATAATAAAAATAATATAAGATAAGGCAATGTTTATTCAAAAATATTTTTCCTTCACATAATTATCTTTAATTCTTTAATAATTGAATGCAACATAGGTATTTTAAAACATAATTTTTTAAACAATTATATTTTATTTTTCGAAATCTTCAGGGAAGAAGATGCTACAAATTGTTGTAGCGAAATATCGGAAAAAATAAAAAATAAAAATAAAAACAATATTAGACCTTAATTTCGAAAAATAAAATATAATTGTTTAATAAATAAAAAGGTCGAAAAATCAGTTAAATAATCAAAACATAATTTTATTATCAAATATTTTTTAGGTGTTATGACATTAAATTTTCCACATCAAAATGGGAGGGTAGATTAATTTTATTTAAATATTGATACCAACTCATTTATTTTCTTCTCTATTATTATGCTCATATGAACATTTTATAATTATGTATTGTTGAAGTGAACTTATAAATTAGATTATTTGTAAACTATTGATAAGCAAGTGGCAAAATACAATCGACATTAAAATCAATACTTGTTGTATTAAGGTGTACATATTTACATTGGCATGCTGAATTAAAGAGCAGTGATTCTCAAATGGTCTTGAATAGAAATTTATATAATGCAATTTCATAAACTTTAACCGAGAAAATATACATAAGATCGATTTGAAATTGTTGTACACTGTATTACAGGATATTATGAGCTTAAAGAATTTTATAACAAAAATTTGGAAATTTTGGAAATATTTTTAAAAGGTTGCAGTTGTGAACTATAATAAAAAATTAACAAATTTTAATAAACTTGAAATTTTGTAAAAACTAAGTTTCTAATTTTTTTTTACAAAGTGAATGCCTAAAGCAAAATAATTTTACTCAACTTTTAACATATTTTCTAATGCTTATCAACAAATTATTAAAATCACTTTGCTTGCAATAGAAAAGAATTGTTAGTTTACTTTTAATAAAATTTTCAATTTATTATCGAGTAGTTATTCCGTGTACATACTTTAAATTGAAGTATACATGTTATGCTTGGTTTTCACTATGTAATTTTTATTGTCAAATTGTTGGCATTTGTATGAAAACGGGTTGTCATATGGCGTCATCTATGTTTGCAATCATGATTGCAATCTCATTAGACGCCATAGACAACCCGTTTTCATACAATTGCCAACAATTTAGACAATTTGACAACAAAAATGACATAGTGAAAACCAAGCATTCATTACATATTTAAATAATTAATATGTAGTGTGAAAATGTACAAGAAATGTTAAAAATAAAATTATGTACATATGTATATACATATGTACATACATACATATCTATAATCAATGCTATTGACTTCATTTAACATAATATATGTCAAAATAAATATCAATATTTGCGTATGAAATCAGGGTTAATATAGTGTTAACATATGTACATACATATGTACACATGTATGTACATATGCATTCATATGTATGTATGCATATTAATTAAATTTATATATGTATGTATATAAAAATAATATATGTATGTAGCTCCATTTGTATGAAATAATAATAAGTAGGTAATTTTGTCAAGTTTTTTTTTTAATAAGTCATATACAAGTACAAACAAACTTAAGTTTTAATACAATTGCGAACTAAATTAACTTGCATCAGAAAGATAAATTTTCATTTGTTTTAGTGAATTCACCTCAAAATAAATTAACTAATTTGAAGTACATATTAGTACACAGAAAGCATCCGTTTAATATAATTTACGAGTTCACATATCAAAAGCAGTATGTATTATAAATAAATGTTTTTCAATTAAATTCTTATAAAACATTTATGAAAAATTAATTTAAATGAATATCCTTTTATATATACACCTAATTCTGTTTTAACACGGTTTTGATTTAACACGTTTTGAAATTAAACAAATTTTTAAATTTTTTACACGATTTTATTCCATTAGCACGATTTAAAATTTTTTGAGCTTAAATTTTTATTGGTTAAATTTTATTTATGCGAAATATGTACCTACATATGTTCGTATCACAAATTTAGGGGAATTCCATTTTTGTGGATGAAAGCAAATTTACTGGTCAGAGCATTTGTAAATAGCACAAATTTGTGGGAATTACCTTTTAGAGCATACAATCAAATGAAATTGTCATACATTTTTTACATTATGTACTTTAAAGTTTAGAGTGCATATCTTTTTTTTATACCCTACACCACAATAGTGGTCCAACCTTAGAGTATACTGATCGACTCAGAATCACTTTCTGAGTCGATTTAACGATATCCGTCCGTCCGTCTGGCTGGCTGGCTGTCCATGTAAATCTTGTGCGCAGAGTAAAGGTCACAATTTTGAAGATATTTCAATAAAATTTGGTACGTGATATTTTTTCGGCGCAAGGACGGATGATTGAAACTGGTGGAAATCGGTCTATTATTTCAGCTGGCCCTCATACAAATGTCCTTCTGAAATTGGGGTTTAATGATCATAAATGTTTGAATTATGCAACTATCCAAACAAATTTTATCACATATGAGTGGTAACTGAAGCCAAATCACATCTATACATTTTGTGAATATCGGTCCATAATTGATCATAGCTCCCATATAAGCCCCACTTCCGAAAATGTCTTTAAAGAGCATAACTCTTTTAAAAATATTGGTATCCAAATAATATTGAACACAAATTTGTTTCGTATATATACAAATAATATGGTACAGTTTTATGATGATCGGTCCATAATTAGTCATAGCTCCCATATAAGGTCCACTTAAAAATGTCCAAATAATATTAAACACAAATAAGTTTCATATATACAGAGATTATGACACCTAATTTTATAATGGTCGGTCCATAATTAGTCAAAACTCCCATATAACTCCCCCTCCGTAATTCACTTTACCCTTCATAAATCTTTTAAAAGTATTTATATTGAGATAAAGTTTAACACATAATATTTATATCCACAGAAGATATGGCACTAAATTTTTGGATGATCGGTCCACAATAGGTCATATCTCCCATGTAGCGCTAATTTCTAAAAAACTGTTATATACATAAACTGGGTGTAGGGTATTATGTATATGGACGGGCTTGACCGACTATACTTTCTTACACATTTTATACTTACATATGTATTTATGTGATTTAATATTATAAACCTGAATAGTTTTTCTTAAAAATTCTTATTTTTTTTTTTTTTACTAATTTTAATAAGCAACCAATCACCTATTTTGCATACGATCAATGTCTTTTTTACACGGAGTTTCCTGGAACCAATTACCGTGTAAAAACAGAATTAGGTGTAATTTATAAATATCAAAATAAATTTTACCATAAATTTACCAACAATATTCATGTTCAAAAGAAATGTTTTGATTTCATACAAACGGAAGCGGATATAATGTTTATTTTAGTGAATAAAACGAAATAATAATCAAAAGCAACAATATTTCAATATGCCATAAATTTAAAATGTTTCTTAATAGTGTTTGCCTACACCCTACACAACAGTTGATAAATGTTAAATAAGCTTTTACTCATGGCAACCTAAATAAATCGAACATCTGATATTATTTGAAATACTTAAGTTATTAAAGAAAAATTTAATGATTTAATAAGGAATGAAATCTATAAAGAATGAATTCCTAAAAGAAAAAATTCAGTACTGATTAATTCGTAATGAATGGTTATTAGTTAAAAAATCTCTACCATGTAAGCTAAATAGATTCTGTAATTGCAGCCTAATAATAACGCATAATGGGGCAACATTTTGAATATTAAACATTTCTAAATTTGCTACAAATTAGAGATTAACATCGTAGGGTCTTACACCGCCTATAACTTGCGTAATTGTTTATACACGTTGTGTTGCATGCAGAAAATTTTGAGAAAACATTAATCCCTGCAAAAAACGCGAGTAGTCCATACACGCATTTTTGGACTACTCCACAATGGAACAGGAGTACTCCAAACATAATCCATTTGTATGAAAAAAAACTAGTCCGTTTAACATTACGATGTCCTAGGACTGGACCATATAATCCAGCTTTGCATAAAACGGGACTAGTCCCAAAAGTACTCCTTGTAACTACATCAAATGTTTTTAAACAACGATTACGGTCGTTAAAACACGATTAATTGTCGTGTAACAAGAAGTTCTGCTTCGAAAATGAAATGGTGCATGAGTGCATTACATAGGACCATGATGTAGTCACTACATTTTAGCTACAATGGACCACGTATTCCACAGATTTTTGCAGCGATGTAACAATGTCTACATCTGTAGATATGTGAGTGCATTTCTCTCCACTACTACGCTTTTAACGGCATTCAATATAATTTTTCATTTTTATAAATTTTACATTTACACTGACTCCCTCGATTTGTTGTTTAAATGGAAATGTGAATGTGAGAATTTGCATCGAATTGTAACTCTTGTTTTACAAATAAATCTATATTGTAAATGAATGAGAATGCCTACACGTAAGCGTTAGCATGTTGTGTCATTACCAGAAATGGTAAATTGAGATTTCATAATGGTTTAAATAAAAGGATTTTCCTGTTTCTCCATCATGATATTTTGTACAGTTCGAATGTAATTATTTATACCTGATGCAAGAACCACTTAGATCCGTACTATATCTATACGTGATACATTTTCTTTATGATAGATAACTTCATATGTGTTATTAAAAGAAAACAATAATTTAAGGATTATCACCAGTGTTATGGCATTGTTATGACAAAATTGCTTGAGCTTCACCTCAGAAAACTTTGCTTTGATGACATTTAATGATGTGATAAATATTTGTCAAGTATAAACACGGGAAACTTTTAGCACACCAACTTACTTTGAATTACTTACATGTTTCGATATTCATTGTTGAAAAGCTAATAATAAATTTAACAAATACATACAGCCCAATCATAAATAAAATTTCCCTTTTCCCATTTTTCCTATTCAAATTTAATGTTAAAAAAATAAAAAGAGAAAAAACTCCCGCGGAATTTTTATTCATGTTTAGCCCAAATTATCCATCCCTGTTATACGGACATACATACATATATACGAATATACTTACATACATTGTATGTTATTTACATACTTACTATATTTACTAGTGGCTGGTGATTTCCATTTTAATATTTTTTTGTGAATTTTCATTGTGTTTCTGCGATGTTAATCCTTTTGAAAAATTAATTTTTTCATACATATGTATTAAATTATTCAACATATTTTAAATAGTGTATTAAAATCCATTTGCAGCAATATTATTATTTCCCACAAATGTATGAAGAGCGAAAATATCAACAGGTTTATTTATACACAAGTGTTAAATTTACAATCAATTGTATGAGTTGTATGTCGTCTGATTTTACAATAATTATACAAAGGTCTGCAGTGATAACTTTTTTGTATAAAAACTATTTGTTTTTGTATTTGATCTTTTTTATTAATATCTTAATAATTGTTCAAGTTTTAGATAGAATAAAGAACCAACAGATGTAAGATGATAAGAAACTGATTTCATTTAATGTAGTATCACTATTTCCAAGATTTCTGTTGACTTAGCAATAAATATAATAAAAGAAAAATGGAATATTATAGAACAATATACGAAAATTGTGATAAGCTCTTTTGCCTATTCAAATATTTTGTATAGAGGACAACAATAGATACTTTCATTACAATGAGTAGATATGAATATATACAACAAAAAGGACTTCCAATGGGATCTGCTTCTCCAATTGTGGCAGATATTGTATTGGAAAAGTTATTAGTTACATGTATATAATAATTACGTATAAAACCAAGAGTAATGCTCAAATATTTCATTTATTTATTTATAAAAGTCTATGGATGCATAAAATATCCTTACAAACTATTCGCTTAAAATAATTATAACAAATTCTTTAAATACTGTTTAAATTTTACTTCAGAAAAACTAAAATCAAAAACATAGTTTTCATTTAATTTATTAAAGATTTTTTTTAGCTCTAATCAGTGGTTCATTCAATGAATAATTAGTTTTATGGTAACCAAAAAAAAAGTAATCATGATACACTGCGCGTCATCAGGTTAGCGCCCCCTTCACAGATCGTTAATATCAAATATTATCTGAATCCAGTAGACTTTTATCAATTCTCTTTAAAATAAAACAACAATGACTGCTGTAGCATTAAAGATAATCAGCCTTATTATGATTTAAATTAAATTAAATTTAATTAAAATTGTTTCTTTAATCTATTACGAAACAGTCGTTGTCGTAAAAAGAAAACGACACTCATAATAAGGCTGAATATTTTAATTAATTTTTAAGAAAAACTATATACTAAAAAATTAATTAAAAACTTTGTCAACAGGATAGCACCATCTGCAATATTTTCAATTAAATTAACATTTTGAACAACTACAGCTTTTCAATACTTACATATTATTTTTTAAACATTATTAAGGATAATTAGTAATACGTGGTGCCGCCTTTGCTAGAAATCACTTCAAAAATTCGATTGGGAATTGAATTATATAGTTTTTCAATATAATCCAACGAAATGGTGGACCAAGCGTATTTGATGCCTTCGATTAATTCGGTTGTTGTTTCGTATTGTTTTCCGGACTCGTACACTTTCCTAGCCAACCATCCCCAGACATTCTCGATGATATTTAAGTCGGGTTAATATGGTGGCCATTCAAGGACGTCAACTTTTTGGCTCTGAATCCACGATTTCATGGATCGGGCTGTATGTGCTGAAAATACCACTTTAAATTTGAAAAGTTTTGAAAGTGGGGAAAAGCCCTTTTTAAAACGCTGTTGTAGTTTTCCGCATTCATACGAGATGTTAGAAACTGCAACTCGCAGGTGCCATAGTAGGATATTGCTCCCCACACCATCACACCCCCTACTCGGCTGTGCAGGCGGTCCAAATAGTGCTCCTCCTTACGTAGGTCATGAAAATAATAATCATACCCATCGGGCCCTTCTAAATTAATTTTCTTTTCATCTGAAAGGACAACGTAATGCCACTCAGTTGACCACATCATGTGTGTTCGAAAAAAATAACCGCATTTCTTTCTTAGCATATTAAGTGGTGTTTTTTTCTGTATGCGAGCAGCTTTCCTAATTACTCTTTGAACCGTTGACAAGCTCGCCATAATACCAGTTTTGTCTTTGATTTTAGTAGACGAGTCGTGCGAATTTGATGCTTGCCTCAGTATTGCTCGCTTATCTGCTTGGGAAAGCACTCGATTATTGCCGCCTTTGAAGTTTTTTCCGTAGAGTTCCTTATTTTTAAGAAAACTAGCGACCGTTTCTCTGTACCTTCCAATTTTTTCAGCAATTTCATGAAAGGATAGTCCAGAATCATGGTAAGCCGCAATCTTAACTTTTTCTTTCAAAGATAAAACTGTTCCTCTTCCTGTTTTATGCGTTTATTTAAAGATAAATAATATTTTAATTTAATCAAAGAAATTGGTAACCGTGATTGTCAAAACAAGCGAGAAAAATAAAAATTCATTTTGGGGGCGCTAATCTGATGACGCAAAATATATGGAATAACAGAAAGCAAAATAGCAAATAATATGTAACGATTCTTCATTCGCGCTTTAATTTGTTCTGAGAGTAATCATAATAATAATAAATAATATTTGCAAAAGCAAAATAAAAATTACGAATTTGCGTGCAATAAAAAAATAGAAAAAAATCAAAAACAAGCGGGCGAATGGGGGGCGGTAACCTGATGACGCGCAGTGTATCTTAATGATCTTGAGGGTACATTAATATTTATATATGACAACAACTCAGGACATTTTATGTTGTAATTTATTACATCAACTAAGAATAAAATCTATTGGAATGATCTTCTACTCTCGAGTGTTTCAATATACAACTTATTACAACGGGTAATGTAAGATGACAGACATATGATTGTAGTCTACTGTATTCAAAGAAATAAAAATATGTAGATGATTTACTTTGTATTATTACAGAACATGCTATTGGTAATATGACATTTAATGATTTTAATTCATATCTTAAATTTACAATAGAGAAGGAATACTTTTATATTTGGATATCTTATTGACAAGAAGGGGAAATAATTATAAGTAATAGATTGGTATCAGAAACCAACAGCTTCAGGAGGAATAATTAATTATTATTCTAAGCATAGTAAACGAATTATTATAGATCGTGGGTATTCTGACGTAACCTCGTATCTCAAAGAACACTACTTTACAAGAAATTAGAAAATCTAAAAAAAAGTTTTTGAATATTTGTTGTTAATTTGAAAGTTTTATTAACTTCTTATAGATATATGGGTATTTCCATGAAATGGTCCACCGTGACTTAAAAAATCACAACGCTCGCATAATTTTTTTTAAGGAAAAAATTAAATTAGATTAATTGTAGTATATTTTTATTTTTCATTTTTGAATAAAAGTTTAATTTTTTGGTAAAAAAAATATATATACATACATATATGTATATAAAATTACTAAAATATGTATGAAAGTAAAAAGTGTCACGTGCGTAATGTAACGTGCGTAATCAACAAATTATTTTTTTCTTAGCAAATTTATGCATAGTTGTTTTTGAACAAAGCATGATTATAAAGGTCCATTATTAACCTTTATAAAAACATTTTTTCCGAAATAAAAATTTCTTACAATTCGCTTAATTTCGCACTTTTTCTTATGTCACGTGCGTAAGTCAACTTTGATTTTGAAAAGTCTCATCACATACAATGAACGATTCTATAATTCCATTCTAAAATTTCAATCCATTTCCATTTTCACAATATTCAAAGACAATTAAACGTGTACAAATGTCGCGTGCGTAACCATGGAAACACCCATATACATATGTTAATTATGCTTAAGAAATTATTGTAAGTTTAATTTTTTGATTAAATTTTGAGATACGAGTTTACGATCCGCTAAGTTTACCATGAAATGTCAGTTACGAGGTTTTACATGTATAAATAAATGCAGTATTTTATTTAACTTAAAACGTGGGATTTATTTTAAACTAATTTTTTATTCATATTTAAAATACATATAATATATAATTAAAATTTTTTTTAAATACTTTTAAACATTAATAGTTATATAAGGCCGTGATTAGTATGAAGTAAATTGTCATAAAAAGAATGATAATTCTTATGGATTAATGATCTCAACGATTGAAGATCTTTGAATTTTTGAGCTGTAATAGGTATATCTCCTTGGTACAAAGGATTTGCCTGAACCTTATTGTACTTCTTAGTCAATCGTTAAGGTAGATCCTTCCACTTATCATTAAATGATAATTTATACCTAATACTATCTTTACTGTACTTCAAGTCACGTAATTGTAAAACAGTCGGAAATCCAAACTTGTTACCTGGTCTAATAGATTTACAAACTTTCAATTCTGAATAATTACAAAAAAACGTATGATCAACATACTTCACTTTATAAGGATTTTTAGTGGGCACATACAATTCACGATTTTTTTTTACGTTTTTCGATCGTTGAATGTACGGACTCACACTTCATTTGCGTGTGTCCTTTGACTAGATACTTTTGATATATAGTTATATTTTTTTGATTCGCAAATTGATACAAGGCGTTTGCGAGAGTTACATTGCGATTTTGCGCGCTGCAACCATCGCTATTAAAACAATAGGTGTACTCAGATTGACTTAATTTTTAAAAAAATCAATTAAAATGATGCCATACGTAGCAAACGGTATCACCGTTGGCAATATTATATACAGTGAACTGGTGACATTTTAACTTCTGCTTAAAGTATAATGAACCAGCTGGCAAATATGGAATCATTTGCATTGACTGACTTGCCTTGTTCGCGTTTTCTAACTTGTGCACTGTAAAAATATTACATGACATGAGTTACGTGTTTTTAAAATTAGATGCCTGAGATACGATGTTCTGTTTGTTTAAATTAATAATTAACGGGTGGAGATTTTAATTTAAAACTTTACACAGTTGTGTAGAAACATATTCTTAATATGAATCTGGGTTAAACTCAAAACCTTCACAAATTGAGTTACGAGGTTACGTCAGATTCCCCTTGAAATACGGCTAAAAATTTAATAAAAAGGGTATTAGCTATAAGTGGCAAATAATTTTAATAAAACAGATAGGGAATATTTTAGAAGACAATCATTTTCCAATTCAGCTAATTTTTAAATTAATAGGACACAAATAGAAATAATACAAGAAACGTAATAGAACCAATAATTTACATACAAACATATACTTATGTATGTCTGTATGTATAAATCGAAAATATTCGATACTGATAAATGTATGTATGAATGGCTTACAGGACTTATACTACGTACGTTAGATAGGTTATTTAGTAAGACAAAAGATAAAGTACGAAATTGGGATACGTCAAATGTTGTACATAAAATACCTTGTGGCGGAAATGATAAAGAAAATTGTAATAAAGTATATGTAGGTACATACAACGAAAAATAAACTAAAAACAGAAATTGCTGGTCATAAATCAGACCAAAGATATATAGAGACAATATAACTTTGCGTTATCGTCTCATTGTAGTAAATTAAATCACTATCTGAACTTTAAATATGTTTGTACTAAACACTGAAAATCTACGTTAGAAATGTTGCCAATACGAGTTAATGTACGAGTATCAACAACTAATGGCTAAATTCACAGTTCTTAGTTAACTAATGGCAAAGGCTTAACTAATGTTTTTTTATTCGCAATGCTTAGTTTGCCATAAGAATGCCAAGTAATAGTTAAACAATAGTTAGTATTTTAGTTTACCAATGGTTAACTAATGACCGAGAATTCGGCCATAAGACAATTATGTATAAAGCAGACACGGAACATGTAGCACAGATTTGCAGATTAGTACATTAAAAAATTACACAACTTACAAATATGTATTAAGTAATTAGTAATTTTTCTTCACTTGTTATAAATTATATTAATATTTTGTTATGTTAAAAAAATGTTTATATACATTTTCATATGACAAATAGAAAAAAATTCCTGAAGATGCTACACAACGAATTAGCGAAATATCAAAAATAAAATACAAAGATTTTTTTAAAAAAGACCTTAAGCTTGAACAAATATTAAGATACAACAACTACCAATTTGGTTTTAAAACAATGAAAACGCGTTGTTTATTCGTGTAATGTTTATTCCATTTTTAGCGTCAGTTGGCAGCAAATTCAAATTTTGCGTGAATTTTGTGCATTAGCAAACACACATTAATTTTCAGAACTTCCCGTTCTTGTTTCCTAGAGATGATAAATGTAAATCTTTTATATTTCACAGGAAGTTACTAAAACAAAATAAAATTTACCGTATTTTAGTTTAACAAAATGTCCACCGGTTTATTTTAATTGTTGTTTTTATGACACCAACAAATAAACAAATTTCACAACTTGTTATTATGGGCTAAAGCTGTGTGACCAGCTGTAATTTATCTTATCAGAAAATACCACAAAACAAACCACAATAGGATTCTTTATTTCTACCACTTATCCTAATGTTGGGAATAAAGTTACATAGTTACAACCCAATTACTGGGTAGAAATTTATTTGGTGCGTGTGAGGAACATTAATTTCGATTTAGTTTAATTTAAAACTAAACTTTTTATTTATTCTAAAATTACAGAATAAACAAACAAAAGTGAATGAAAGAAATGGAAGAAATAGTTAATGTGACATTTATACAAATTTAATGCAAATTATTATTTTATTAAAACCTATAAAAATAAATTATCGGCCAAGTTTCTTAATCATTACGTTTTGTAGACTTTTTATTTTTATTTGTTTACTATTCCTTTTCTTTTTGGTCTGTGTACTAATTTGGGGTATTATTATGTATCATGTACATTTAATGTACAAATGACTAATTTTAATACACTTCCACAGTTTGGGAAATAATCGAAATGTTTCAAAGTAAGCAATACCCTAAATACATAACAGACAGAGCAGAGCGAAGCGAAGAGAGTAGTTAGTAAGTAGCTAGCCAAGTTTTATACAAATGTATCTGCTATAAATATTTATTTACCACCAGCAGTGTTGCCATTGTAGCACTTTCAGTGCTAGATTTAGCATTTTGTTTCTCGAAAATGCATTGAAATTTGTAAAAATTATGCTAAATGCTTTTTAGCGTAATTTGCTTGATAAAAAAATTCTTTTTTCGAAAAAATTTTTACTATTTTACTCCAAAAAATACTTTTGGAGAAAAAAGAAATAACTTTTATTAATATTTCAACTAAATTTCTTTCGGTGTGGTAAGTAAATGAACACGGAAAATTTTGAAATAATATATAAAATGTAATCTATTAAAACAAGTCAACAATTGTTATGAACAAAATTAGAAAAAACTATAATTTATATTTGTATCATTTGAAATAAAAATTGTATTGTTACATTGAAAAAATTGAGCAATTATTTTTTCTTCTGTAGAACACTTTAGCACTTAGTTTTTCAAGTTTTAGCATATTTTGAAATTTATTTTCTGGCAACACTGACCACCAGCTAGCTACCAGTACTAATTGGATCAGATAAAGAGGTTGGTTGCTGTGTAGATTTTGCTGTTGCTGCTTTTTTTGTTTTATTTGACAAGTCGCAACTGATTCGTATTAAATTGCGTTAAACAAATATTTAACCATCATTAATCTGTTTTTATGCGAATGTGAATAAAACGACTTAAAGTTTGTTGCCCAGCCACTGACCACCACCAACTAAATAATTGAGTAATCAAATGAAATTGTTAAACTAACAAAAGTAGAAATGGCTGAAGAAAACCACCACAAGAACAAAAAAAATGAAAAACAAACTAAATAAAATAATAATTGCCGGATTTGTTCATACTCGTACAGCAATATAAACGAGAAATATATTAACAAATACATACATACATACATACATACATACATACATACATACATACATACATATGTATATAACTGATTGCGCTGAGTTTAGTTCACGATCAAATGATTTCAAAGTCCATTTATTTATTGTGTCTTTATTTCTTTTCCAGTTTTTCTTTTTTTTCATTCTCTTGTTATAATCGTTGTTCGCAAAGATTTTTCCAAATTGATTTTCTATTACTCTATATATTAGTATTTAGTATAAATAATTGCGTGCACACATATACATACATACATAAAAATTTATACAAATGTTTTTTTTTTCAGATATTTTACAAATGACTGTACGAGTATATTAGGGCATATATTTTTCACATGCTTATAAACCAATGTTAAATAGTCATCGAAAGTTTCCCAAATATTTCCCGTAGAAAATGTCGAGAATTACTGTCGAAGGCAACGAACAGTTTTGCGGCAGGAAATCTTTCGATTTCGAGGTTCCGTCATATTGATTCAGTCATTAGTTTTGTAAAATATTTTTAACAATCGCAAATAATTCTATGTACAAATTTTGACTAATTTAAGGTAAGAGTTCCATTTTACAAGAAATTTTTTGATTTATTTTAATTTTTAAATTTATATTACAAACATCAATCATATTTTTCTTAATAACTACGAATATAACTATGTATGTATATGTATATGTACATATGTATGTGTATTGATTATTTAAAAGAGCTACTACCCTGCAGGAAATGTCAATAGTAAAATTATACTGATTACCTATTGACGATGTCACCATTACTATTGACGAATTATACCCTTACTAATGCCATATTGTTACATGTCCTTTGGGAGCACTAGATTGAACCATGGCCGACTAGCTTTTAGCATGAATTACTCAGGAGTGGTCCCTCCCTTCACTCTAGACTCTGGACTGTACCAAAAAAAATTTATTAAACACAAAAAAAAAACAAACAGAAACTAACATGACTTCACTACTACATATTAAGACCTCAATACAATAGGAGGTAGATGTTACTCCAGCCGCCCTTCCCTACCATGGTTACGTCTAAACCAAATATTGATAGTAACCCCATAACACCGATCGCAGTTCACCACTTACCTTTTCTTTTTCCTATCCCTTAAATAAATAAATTTAAGCCCTCATGATTCTTATTAAATCTTCATACATAATATACCATCATATTTATTAAACATAAAAAAAATTACAAAACTATCATATAATATAACGCATTTTAACAATCTATTAGCAATTTTCACAATGATATCTATCAGGAGTTTCTACATGGCACGGAAAAGTAATTCCCGTACCTTGAAATTCGTTTCAGTAATTTATTTTATCCTATGACTTGAAAGAGCTCTCTAAAATCAACTATCTAGTATGTGGTGTACAGTAGGTATTATATATATATGTTTTTAAACTAAAACGCTTCGGATCTGATATCTATTGTGAGACTCATTACTAATAAACTTTGACATTTACTTAAAATTACATAAAGACCTACACCAAGACCAAGATTAATTAATGACTTAATTATCTAATTTTTTTTTTTGATTTTTTTAATATCGCCTTCAATAATATCGAGGAATTTAATAATAACTATTACGATCCAGTTTTCCCCTTATCTGGACGTTTTCATTCACTCTGTTATTCCTATTTGTTACTTCTTTCGATATTCTGGACTGATTCTTTTTCCCTTCCCTTCTCTTTTTTTTTATTTTTTTATTGGTTACCATGTTAATTTCTCTACTATTGACGTTTAGCACAGGCTTGTCCTACGAAATCTACCAGTAGACTGCCTCAATACTGACTAAATAGTTCTTTTGGGACCACTTTTGTCTACACTCTGAAATAGAAAATGAAACTGCATGTTTTTGCTAACTTTTCGAGTTTTATTAAAAAAAATAAAATTTTTTTCCTAATAAAAAATAAATTAGAAAACATCCAGAGTTTCTGGCGGGAATCGAACCCGCAATCCTCTGAATTATAGTCCGGCACATTATGGCCTACTGTATCGGCTGACACAATTGATAGAATAATTGTTTAATTATAACCATTGTGCCACCTATGTTTACAATGTCGCTAAACAGTCAACAAAAGTGGTGACTTGGAGACACTTGACGTCAGGGTAAATAGTCACACATAAATACATATGAAGTATTCAATTTTTATTTTTGGACAAAAAACTTGAAGCTGTGACATATTCATATATGAAAATTTTTGCCACAAGATTTTGAAGTCCTACAGCCTTTTGTTTTGTTAGGCTAGGAAAAAAATCGACGGGTAAAAAAGTGGGACTTTGGTTGAGGTCAAAGTTCAAGGTAAAGGTGAAAAAATTAATAAAATGTCCAATAACTGCCGTGGAGTCGCTCCTAGAGTAGTAACATGTCAGACTGACCCCAATTAATTTTTCCTCCCCAACATTTTTGTAGAACATACTTACACCCTATCTCCGCTCCTTAAGGGACTTGCCCTACAAAAGTTAGTTTTTTTTTTATAAATTTTACCCCTATCGACCTAACAAGTTTCAGGGCGTCTCTAGAGGATTCAAATGTATGACCAACCCCCATTAATTTTTCCTCACCAACATTTTTGTAGAACATACTTATACCATATCTCCGCTCCTTAGGGTACTTTCCCTTCAAATACAGATTTCTAATTTTGCCCTCTCGACCTAATTGCACCTTAATTGTCCGTGCTTCTCGAAGAGATGTTCGATTGATTATATACTTTCTTGGGTCAAGTTGAAAAGCTTGAACCGCAATATAATACTTTTATCCTTAAACAATAACTATTTTGGTTTAAGTTCAATACAAATTCATAATATATAAGTAATCGAAGTATGTATATATGTGGAAGTATGTATACAGTGTTGCCATTTTAGCATTTTGTTTCTCGAAAATGCATTAAAATTTTTAAAAATAAAATGCTAAATGCTTTTTAGCGTAATTTGCTTGATAAAAAAATTCTTTTTTCGAACAAATTTTTACTATTTTACTCCAAAAAATACTTTTGGAGAAATAAGAAATAACTTTTATTAATATTTCAACTAAATTTCTTTCGGTGTGGTAAGTAAATGAACACGGAAAATTTTGAATTAATATATAAAATGTAATCTATTAAAACAAGTCAACAATTGTTATGAACAAAATTAGAAAAATATTTAGTTCGTTTATTTGACCTTTTTTTTAATATTTAATAGTTTCTTTTTACAAGCAATTAGGTCATTTTAATTTTATATAAAAATATTTGATTTATTTCTATATATTTATTTCCAATATTTCGCTATCACAATGGATAGCTTCTTCAGGGATAATATAAGTTTTGAATTACAAAATGTACAAACTACAATTACAAATTGTAATTCAAAACTTATATTATCCCTGAAGAAGCTATCCATTGTGATAGCGAAATATTGGAAATAAATATATAGAAATAAATCAAATATTTTTATATAAAATTAAAATGACCTAATTGCTTGTAAAAAGAAACTATTAAAAATTAGAAAAAACTATAATTTATATTTGTATCATTTGAAATAAAAATTGTATTGTTACATTGAAAAAATTTAGCAATTATTTTTTCTTCTGTAGAACACTTTAGCACTTAGTTTTTCAAGTTTTAGCATATTTTGAAATTCATATTCTGGCAACACTGTAGTATATGAGTTTTGTAAACTCATTAGAACGTTTTTATATTTTATTTAAAATTTTTGAAAAAATAATAAAAATAATATGCTGCGTGGAAAACAACCGATTTAAATTTGATTTCAATTACCAAATTTTTTTTTACAACTTAATAAACTAATTAAAAAAAATGTTTTAAAACAAATTTAGTTCTTCTTTTCTTATTTCTCATCCATCTCTTAAACAACATACAAACATAAATCGAATTTAACAGCATAACGCCTGTAAAACGTATTTCCTAAAGTAACTTAAACTAAAATTGTCAATGGCTAAAGATTATTACATTTAACTCACCTGTTCAGACAGCAATTTGTAATAAAGATAAATAACTTTAAGCAAACTAAACACCCAACGCAACATGTTATATTATATTTATTTTTAAATGGATTAGTTTAAGGTTTGTCCTATGACCTCTAAATGAGCCATATGACAGCAATCTAAGTTTCTCTAATGAATCTTAGATTCTTGGCAAACATGCACCAGATAATATTGTGTGTGTGTGTGTGTGTATGTATGTGTGTATGTGTAAATGTTACCTGGCAGAAAGTAGATGAAAATGTTTTGGTATTTTCAGATACTTGCAAACTTAAATTGAATTTACTCAAGTATCATCAAGAGTTTATGGCAAACTTGCCTTACTTTGCTTTGCTTTGCTTAACTTTAACTGAATATAACTACATATTTTGGATAAATGTACAAACATACTTATTTGAATATATGCATGTACTATGTATGTATGGTTGCAGTAAAATAAATTGAGTATTCAATATTCAAATTGAGGCATGAGTATTCAATAAGTCGTTCCGAGATGACTACGAGGCCATCATGTCAGTATGTGTGATTAATTGAATATAATGGCATTACTTGCACTCTATGAAATCAAATTGTCGGCCAACGCATTACGAATATTTCCTTTACTAATTGTAATCTCTTTGCCTGCTAGAGGATAAATTACATTTCCAATATCAATCTTCACGAATGCCATGGTGGAAACCTGATTTCAACTCCCACTCGGAGTATAATTACAAGTATGTACATATGTATAAATAACAATTGTAATATAAAATGTGTACTTGAGTAAATATGTTTGGGTGTAATTAATATTAAACAATATTCTCTAACTCACAAGTATGAATAGTTTCTTTTATTTAAATTTACGTGCTACAAAACACTAATTTTATGCTTCCAAAATCCATTTTTTTCTTCTTGTTGTAAAATCGTGTTATATATAGTCTTGTTTGCGTTGTGAATTAACCTTTTTTAACCTCTTTTAATGTATTTATTGCCAAGTGAAGTTTATCTATGTTTGGGGACCGTTCGTGAGATAGAGCCGGAAACTGACAACAATACTATCAAAATTATTTTAAAAAGAAACGTGTATTTTGACAACCCGTTTTGTATTAAATCAAATCGAAGAATATATTGAAAAGAGTAGCACTCTGCAGATTTTGAAAGTACATATTATTGAACAAATGTTCTGGGGCTTAATTTTCTCAGAGATGTGGTGGACTGTAATAGAGTTGTGGTCTAAATAAACGCCTTGGCCTCAATACTTTTATAATATTCACAATGGTATGAATATTATAAATTAGTGTCCTTCCTTATTCATAAAAAATTAAAGTAGACTTCAAATGTACTTTAAGAAAATTTTGTATGAAAATTTTGTCTAAAAGCACACTTCAAAACTACTTTATTTTTTATAAATACGGCAGTAGATGTTTATTAAATAAAAAGAGGATTATTAGAATTCAACGATAGAGTTTAATTTTATTTATTGTAGGTCACTGATGGCAAACATGGTACAATTGTACTTTTTTTGATACATTTTAAACACAGTTGGTACCGTGGTACTACCACGAGTCATATGGTACAATTTCAAAATACTGTTGCATAAAAATTTGGTATTTCAGATGAAACAGATCAGCCATGTCACAGAATTTAATTCCGTTTGGAAGTGGAATTATTTCCGTATTTTGCTTCTAATGAAAAAGTAAAACGAACAATTGGTTTCATTCCGAATTTTCGATAAAGTAAATTTGTGGTAAAGTTTTATGATTATTTAACAAATATTAAAAATGGTATCATGGAGGTCTAAAAAGTACATTTTATTTATATAGTTGGTACGAAAAACAAAAACCCATTTTCCATCACTGTTGTAGGTTGAGAAACCGCTTTTCTTTTGTTAGGAGAAGTTCGAAGAGTTTTATATTGTCATTAAAAGCTAAACAGGAAACTTATTTCTATGATTTCTTTCATTGTATGTACTTTTGTTTCCTAATAACATTTCAGTTAAGATATCTATATACATATGTATGTATATAAAAATGAAATGGTCCATGTGTGTAATGGCATCACGTGAGAACGGCTGGAGCGATTTGGCTTATCTTTTTTTATTCGATTCGAAATTCTCAGGAGATGGTTTGTAAACAAAAAAAAAAAAATTCAAAAATCAGGGTAAAACCTCCTAAAGTATGCTGTACAAATTTAGATATTTTATTAGCAAATAAATAAGAAGAGGCAGGTTGTGAATCAGTGATAGAAAATGGGTTTTTGTTTTTCGTACCAACTATATAAATAAAATGTACTTTTTAGACCTCCATGGTACCATTTTTAATATTTGTTAAATAATCATTAAACTTTACCACAAATTTACTTTATCGAAAATTTGATATATCTTATAGCAACATTATTGCGTTAATTGTTGCGATTATCTAAAAATGTTCTTATTTATGAAGTATCGAGTCCTTTGCGAAAAGTTAACCTTGATAAATATATATATTTCCAAAATAACTAGAATTATTATTGTAAGAATAAAAGAAATAGAAGAGTTAACTTCTAACGATTTTGAAATCCTGATTAGCTACATTTTAAGCTTAAGTTTTTGAATTCAGCCTCAAAATCATTTAATGTAAATGAATATGTCAAAGATTCATATTGTTCGATAATTCAACCAATTATCGATTGGATAAATGAAATTAATTCCATTTTTTGCTTCTATAGAAAAAGCAAAACGAAAAATTTGTTCGGAATGAAACCAATTGTTCGTTTTACTTTTTCTTTGGAGGCAAAATACGGAAATAATTCCACTTCCGAACGGAATTAAATTCTGTGACATGGCTGATATTTGTCTGTTTCATCTGAAATACCAAATTTTGATGAAACAGTATTTTGAAATTGTACCATATGACTCGTGGTAGTACCACGGTACCAACTGTGTTTAATATGTATCAAAAAAAGTACAATTGTACCATGTTTGCCATCAGTGTTGTGAATATATTTTTCTCTATCTATATACTATATATATATATAGAAAAATATATATAAATATAAATTAAAGGGCATAACATGAAAACGGCTGAAGCGATTTGGCTGATTTTTTTATTCTATTCAAAATTTTCAGGAAATGGTTTGTAAAAAAAAAAAATTAAAAAATTCCTGTAAAACTCGGAAATTTTAAGTTTTTAATATATTGCCTCCTTTTCACTTCTCATTTTTCTTAATAAGAGACATTTAAGAACTGACACCAAAGCCTACTTTTCACTTCTCATTTTTTTTTAAGTAGGAGACAATTTTATGAAAACTCAAAGAACTGCCTCATTTTTCTTAATAAGAGACATTTTTTGAAGAACTGACACCAGTCATGCCACCGCAAGACTTGCAGCTTAAGGTTGGATCAGTAATAGTTATGTTACGAAACCTGAATCAGCCAACACTATGCAATGGTACTAGATTAGTTGTTTAAACGCTGATGCCAAACACTATTAAAGTAAAGATAATTATAGGAAAGTTTAAAGGTGAAGAAGTGCTTATCCCCAGGATACCTATGAAACCAAGTGGTTTTAAACGCATCCAATTTCCAGTTCGCCTTGCATTCGCAATGGCGATAAATAAATCTCAAGGACAATCTGTAAAAGTGTGTGGGTTAAATCTAGAATCCCATTGTTTTTCCCACGGTCAATTGTATGTTGCGTGCTCGAGAGTCGGTACACCGTCAGGACTATTCATTTTCTGCCCCAATAGAAGAACAAAAAACATTGTTTAACATCAAGCTTTAAAATTAATTTTTGTTTGTTTTTTAATTAATAATTCTTTCAATTGTTGTTGCACATAATTATAATCGAATTGTTTAAATTGATAAAAATTTTTTTTATTTTTTCTTTTACTGAAATTGTTGTGTCTTAATTTTTAAAACTATATGAATTAAAAATCATTAGTAAATACCGAGCGAAGCCGGGGCGGTCAGCCAGTTTTATAATAATTCACCATATTTAGTTTTGTGTCTAAAACACACAATTTTAGACAATCATAATCTTGAACAAAGAGATATAGACAGATTTAACTACCCTAATAAACATTTAAACAAACACAGCAAGTCCGTCATTGGTAAAAAAATTGATTGGTAAAGAAAAATATTTTATTAGCTTTCCGCACGCTTTGAAGTCAACCGATTGTTAAAAATCATTAGCAAACAAAAATCGAATGGCCTGTAGCCATTTAATATACAAACTACGACGCTCTTTGGCATATACCATGTCCAAAATGTAAAATCAATGGTTTATTGTAAATGGGAAATGTTAACCTTTCATTTCATATAAAAAGTTTGCGAACAATTCATTTCATGTGGTTACATAGTTTAATATGTATATACATACACTATATATACATATATGTATATATTTATTTCCTACATCAAGTGTACATATTAAATGCTGCTTGTTGTCTTCTTTTGGACGACCCCCACCATAATATTTTAAAAATATTCGTATATCCTTTAATACAGTGAAATGAATAATTGTGTACTTCATTATTATTATTGTTACGTTTTGTTTTAGCCTCTTTGTATTGTTTATGTGCTTTTAAATTTCAAAAGCGATACCTTATGGGATATGAAATGCTTAACCAACAAAATTTTCTATTTCATCAACGTTGTAAAGAAATTTTGACATTAAAACGAAAGGACAAAATAGGAGCCAAAATCAAAAAAAAAAGGTTAAAATATGTTTGTATGAACAAGTTTGTTGTGTTGAAACAGTATAAATACTTTTGTTACCACTTGCTGGCTGCCTGCGCTGTCCCTGAGCGACAACGACTCGATGCGTGCGTGCATATATATTAAAAAAGGTTACATAATAATGCCACTTTTGTAGGGGCATAATACTGTAGCTGGTAGTGAGTGTCATAAATGGGTGGTATAAAGGATTTCTTAAAAATAGCATTTTTTTTTTTATTTCTTTGGTACTTATTTTTTGTTTGTATTTCTTTTCAATTCATTGCTTGCGTATGCCTATTAGATTAGCTTCAATGGAGACGCAATCGCGTCAACTTCAATGTGTGCGAGTGACGCAAAAACTGATAGAGTTTGTATCTACAGATGGCGTCAATGACTAAGTGAATCGTTATTGTAATGTTAGAAAATTCATATAAAAACACTATTAGACGTTTGCTATTGACTCTGTTGTTGCTGCTATTGCTCGCTCCTATTTATACTTCGTACAATTGAACGAAATCATCAAAGACACTTGCAACACATGTTTAAATATATACATACATACATACATACATATATTCTCTATTAATTCATTGATTTTATTTTTATGTTCCTGCATATCTGATTCGTGAATAGATGGATGTGGAACATGTTGTCCAAATTTGAAGATTAAAGTTGTTGTTTTTTTAAAACTGTTGGCATAAGAATGAAAAGAATATATACGTATGTACATACGTATAATTTTATCTGCCTCATGAAATCAAATTGACGAATTCTACGAAGATTTTCCAGCTTTAGCTGTGTACGGTGACAATGTAGCAGCTTCGTCGACAAAATATTTTGCTAAGTTCGTTACGTTAGCTCAATCTTAATCCTGATTACATGCTAAGTGCTGGTCGTTTTATGCGTTAGCCGTCGTTATTGTAATTGAGTTGATACGCGTTTGCATGTGGCAAGAATTTTCTGTAAGAGTTTACCATTTAATTGTTGAGCCTCGTTCGAAAATTTCATTAGAATGTTGGCCGCTACTACGCTGTAGTAGATGTGTGATAACAACAAGTTCCAGGTGAGGTCCGCGAATTTACAATAATGCGATGTTTATTTTACACATTTTAGCCTTTACATGATGAATTCATAAATAATAGTGAATAAAAATAAGATGACAGTATGACAGAGATCATAAGATGACGCGAGTTGTGTAAATCGAGTTCGTACTGTATTACTTTTGTAAAAGTAGAATATTACAATGATATAATTGAAATGTGTAAAAAACATTTGGATAGCTGCCAAAACTATGTGAAAACAATTGTTACGTGTTACAAAACTAAAAGGCTGAACAATATTTCTGAATCGTAGACACAAAACTGGTTAAAGTTCAACTGAACCTTAAAATACCAAATATACCAAATGAATTTAATTTTAAACGTGAGAGTACGAGTAGTTTATTAAAATCAAATCTATACTTTATGTTATTTAAACTTCGTGTTTTTATTTTGGCCAAAAACAATATTTAGAGTATTTATGTTTGCGAGTATATGATGTTGTCGATTTTCGTTTCCATTCAATAAATAACTTGTAAATGAATGTAACACGTAAATTTGGCGTCATCCTTGAAGTGACCTTGGCGTTAACCCCGTTACACATACTAATACGCATTCTTTTAGTATGTACGAGTATTACACAAAAATGTTATTCAGTTTTTCTACTCCTTCGCTCGTAAGCGCTGCAAAGTTTGGCATTTGAAGGGAACAGCTAAATATAAAACAAAACCAAAGTGTTACACATCATCTTCGTCATCGTCATCAGAGTCACCATCATTAGAAAATATAAAATTCCACTGTGTCATTTAATAACCACTAATTTAATACTTTGCCATCCAGTTACTTTCACTCCGCCACAGACACGCTTACGCTGTATTAAACCAAATGGTTACTATTCGTACTTTATATCCTCCATTCATGCACTATTTTATTGAAATTCATGCTTCAACTTGTACACACATACGATATAAAGACATATTATAAAATTATGTATTAAGATATTTTTTTTTTACTAAGGACTAATAGTGATTATATACAGTGAGGAGCAAAAATGTACCAAAGTACGATATTCTCGCAAATAAACCTCCATTATTTACAAATTAAAAGTAAACTACAAAATTTTCTTAATTAAATTATACAATACAATAACTTCAAACCAGGAAAATATCGTGTTTCAGCAAGATAATGACCCGAAGCACACGGCTAAAGTCGTAAAGAATTAGTTAGAAAGTCAACCATTTTCGATTTTAAAGTGGCCTCCACAGTCACCGTATATGAATCCGATCGAAAACTTTTTGAGCTACATTAACCCGGAGCCTCCAAATGACGTAAATGAACTATGGGCCCGCGTAAGAGATATTTGGGAGTCTATTCCAAACGAAATGGTGGCACATTTTTGCAACAGCATGCCAAACCAACTCAAAGAACTTGAAAAACTAGAGGTTTGTGGACAAAATATTAAGAAAAAAATATATTAACATAACAATATTGCTGGGTGCAAAAGTGTAACTTTTGAGAATTTTAGGTTACACGTCAGTTTTTGTTTTATTAATTATAATGAAGTTAATTATGTTTGTGTTATAATTACTAGAAAGTGCAATAAAAAAATTTAGTTAAATGAACATTTTGTAGTTTTCTTTTAATTTGTAAATAATGAAGGTTTATATCGTACATTGTTACATTTTTGCTCCCCACTGTACGTATGTACGAGTATGTAGGTATTTTCATAATACACAATTGTGAAGTGTTAAGTACTTCTTCTTCCATTCGTTTTTAATTTAATTTTGAATGGAGTTTCTTATACATTTGTCTCTCACTGTTCAAAGTTATGTTCACTGTAGATGATTGCTTGTATTGTTGTATTTAACATATGAACATGTGTATGTATGTATGTACATACATATGTATTGTTTAAAATAAAAATAGAAATACACTTTAAAAAAGGTTATTGTGTATTTAATGGCAACCATTCAAGATCCCAATAATTTTGTTTGGTCTTTTAGACAGTTTACATGAATGTTCATACATACATTTGTATGTATGTATGTACGAATATGTATGTTTGTATGTGTTGAAGTGTTTGTAAATATTTTTTACACTAGAATCATGTTTAACGCCTAAACACTTACATACAATAGACAACTATCAAATTTATTGATACATATGTACTTTTATTCTTGGCTCTTGAACCCTCCTCGATAAATACCTCATAACAATTTGTATGCAAATTTGATAGCGATATGAACAAATCGATTTTGTAAGTAAACTTGTTTTCTAGTTTAGGTTACTGCGTAGGGTTTTTACATGTTCGAATTGAACTTACTTTAATTTAACACATAACCAAAATTTAATTTTTAAGACTGAAATACAACGGCACAGAACAAGACAAAATGTTGTTAGGTTTTCTGGTTGAATACATATAGAATTATCACACACCAAATCTCTAAAAGTCCTGTTGAAAATTTCATGAATGCGCCATGAAGTGAAATAGGCTGAGGCATGCGAAAATAAATAAAAACCAAACAAAAACCAATAAAAACGTATGAAAGACGTATGTGTACGTAGTACAAGCATTAAGTGTCTTAAATTATACATAGTTGAATAGTTAAATTTGACTAGTTAATGTCCAAACTTGTATTATTATCCGAAAGAACAATCCTTGTTAAGTACTTTTGACTTCAAATAACCCGCCCAAAAGAACTGAGGTGTGATATCACAAGTTCTAGGGTGCCAGTTGACAGGCTGCCAACTGGCAGCGAAATTACCTGCTAACCAAAATAATTTTCCAAAACCATTGTTTATTTCAAACACTTTACACAGAACGCAGAGTTTGGTGATGCAGCCGAATAATTTGGAAGCAATGTTACGGTGTACGTCTTTCCATGATGAAAAATCCAGCAATAGTGAATTAAAATAAGGTTACGTGATCGTATGCGTGATCTGTGAATTAAAAAAGGACCCTATATTCTGATTCTGATAGGGAAGTTTAAATAACGATTCATTTCTGTATACATATTTCGATTGAAATCAATCTCCCTAGGAAGCAATTAACTTACCCACCCAATATTGTAGCAATATTATTTTGGTATATTTATATTTTAAAAACAATAGTAGAAGAAGATTCGAATCTCAGCTTAAGCACAATATTGAATTGAAGAAGATTCGAATCTTCTGTTAAGTCTTTATTATTTTTCTCATATTCAAGTTGAAATGAAAATAATTTACGAGTACAAATGAAAACTGCATGTATCAGTTTGAAACATGCTACATATAAAACTAGATTATGCTGTGATGTTGCTTTTTAACTTTAACACAGAAAAAAATAAAAATGAGTTTCAATTAAAATATTTGTGGAATCAATTAAAAATTTAATTGAAATCGGACCTGTAAACAAAATGATAGTATCAATTAAAAAAAATGTGAGATTTAATTGAAAATATCAGAAAAAGTAATTGAATCAATTAACATTTTAATTGAAAATTATTTTAAAATCAATTAAAGGTTTAATTGAAAAAGAAACATGATTTTTTTTTCTGTGTAACCCTAGTTTATTTTTAAGTAATTGTTGCTTATAAAAATGTTTAAACTTTTTGGACTTTTATATTGTTTAAATGGTTGACCCCCCATTACCAAACAAATTTCCAATTGCTACACGCAAATTTAAATTTCTCGGTGTGTGTAAAAGTTGCTGAAAATAGGCTAATGACATTCAAAATGCGATTTTGCACCTGAATTACTATTTAATGCTTATACAGGTAAAAAAATGTACGAGTATTTATAATAAAAATAAGTTAATCGGATTGGAATAATTTAATATTTGTTTTGAAAACATTCCATTTAAAAAGACAGACAACTAATCGACAAAAAAAAAACATCACAAAGAAATAAGTAGTTTAAAGTATTAAAGCAAAAACAACTCAATTTATTTCGCTGTTTGTTGCTTTTTAAAACTTCAATAAAAGATTTAAGTATTTAAATTAGATTTCCATCATAATTCCTTTAAATGTTGACATTGTACCTACATATAATAAAGTTCGAAGTAAAATTAAAGTTAAAGTTGTAAAGTAACATAATTTATTCTTTGAAACATGGAAATATATTTGTGGAACTATATTTAAAAAATAGACAACCTTTTTAAAACAACATTTTTTTCACTTACAGATTTGCCTTATTTGGATAGTTAAAAAGGATTATTACTTCATTCAAAGGTAGAAAAGAAAGTAGATTTTTGTTATAAATGGAAAATTCTGAATATTTTCAAACAAACCACAAAGGAAGGGTCAACAAAGATAAATTGTGTTTAACAAAATACTTAATTAAAAAGCTTTTACACTTGTCAAAAGGTAAATTAAACTCAGTTAGATGGATATTAGGAATTCCAAACGGGATTCTAAACCTCTTGATGCCGGGACTTTTTAGAATTTCGGGATTTTTGTTTCATATTAAAACAAATTGCTTTACTTATGTTAAATATAAATATGTTTGAAAACAAACATCTTCTGTCCTCATTTAAATTTCCAAAAGTTTATAAACCATTATTATACCCTTCACCTTCATGAGAAGGGTATATATAAGTTTGTCATTCCGTTTGTAATTTCCATAATATAATTTTCCGACCTTATAAAGTATATATATTCTGGATCCTTATAGATAGCGGAGTCTATTAAGCAATGTCCGCCTGTTTGTCTGTCCGACCGTCTGTTGAAATCAATTTTTTAAAGTCCCCAGATATCTTCGGGATCCAAATCTTCAATAATTATGTCAGACATGCTTTCGAGAAATTTTCTATTTAAAATCAGCAAAATCCGGAGATATGAGCAAAAATCCGAGACAACCTCTGAAAATTTCATCAAACAAACTAAGTGTATTAATATTGTTACGAATAATTTTATCAACAGATGGCGTTGATCAAACAAAGTGTATTAATATTGTTACGAACAAATTCATCAACAAACAGATGTCGTGTTTATCGACATAATTATGCCTAAAATAATTATTCATCCACAACAAAGTTGAAGGGTATATAAGATTCGGCATAGCCGAATATAGCATTCTTTTTTTTTTTTTTTTTTTTTTAAGTAATATGCCTATGCGTTACTTTCTTTGGAAAGGGGATAGTTGAAGAAGTAAGAAGTAAAGTGAAAGAAGAAAGCGTTTTATATCACAACTCTGCAACTGCGCATTATGTTTGTTTTTAGTGCAGCATTGCAGCGCCTCTGGTGGTGAGTAGGCGCATTATTTTTTAAAGCTTGATTTTATAGCCTTTATTTAATTATTTTACTTCGGTGGCGTTTGAATGCTATACCACCGAAGGAGGGCGCTGTAATATATATTAGTAATGATGGATAGAAACGAAAACTAATAATTATCAGAAACTGATGTTGTTTGAGTGGCAGCGGCTGGGAATCGAACCCGGGCTAGAAATACCAATTCATGCGCTAACAATGATCAAATGTGCTAACCAATTAAGCTACAGCGCCCTAATAAAAAACATAATAACATTATATTGAAATGTTCGATTGACAATAATAATATGTATGTCGTTTCGCCTTTAACTTCTGTATTAATTTAAAAGCGACAGAATATTATCGATCGATAAAGCTTCTTAAAAATATTAAGGTATCTATAATAAAAAGAATCTTGATTTAATTTTGTTACCAATATTTGAAGCTGACTAAAACATCGTTTGTGGGCAAAATTATTAACAAATTCTTGTATTCGGATTCAATATTTTATTTCATATCATTACAGACCTCATTAGGTTTACATATTTTACAGATTTAAATAACACTCATTATTTTATTCGTTTCGCAATCAACAGTTTTAATTCAGTGCTAATAACAAACATTTATATCTCATTAAAATACAAACCCGGGATTCGGTATTTTTGGTATCGGGATTTCAGCAATGGCATCCCTATTAAATACATACATATGTATGTATGTATGTATGTATGTTGCTGTAATGTACATAAGTTGTAAGAGGTTGGTTTGCCTTTCTTTAATATTAAGAAAACATGAAATGGGTTTTCTGAAATGTTTGTTAATTATTATTTTAACATTATTTCAGTAGGTAAATATGCATTCCGAATGAATGAGAAATTAGTTTCATATTGAATAATTGAAATCCTATTGTATTGTATATGTATCGCTACTTAGTCACGACTTCATGTGCAATGAAAGAATGAAGGTTTGATAGTAATAACATGTAGTTTAAGGTTATAGTGATGGAGTCGACTTGAACATCGCTAGTTCCATATTTACATACATTCGTTATTTGGCAGTTGCAAAGTACATATGTAGGTGTGGGTTGATTAACAACTCGCGCGTCTTGTCATTTTTCTTTCGTTTAATTTTTTCCCTTTGAAAATTTTGCGCTCTGACACGTGGTGTGATGTAAAGCTTCGTATAACGGTTCTTGTCGTTTGCACCAACCGTGTATATGAGCTACTAGTAGCTTGTTAAGTAATCAGTTGGGCATTTTTAGTTCAAATCCCTCATTTTGTTAACTTCCTGTATTTTTTTTGCCAGATTTTTACAATATATATTGTAAAAACTAATAAATGTAACGAATCGGTTCTAAGATCGATTTCAACTGATTAGGTCTCATTTGCGACGTATGTATATTATAATATATTTTTTAAATCAATTTTATTATGAACATTTGAATATTCTTTTAGGTTTTCAAAAAGTCTTCATTTTGGAAATAATTTTGACACATTTTATTACGAGATCTAACACTTTTTGATGAAAAGCTAAATTTTTATTTAAAAACAGTTTTAATAAGACTTATAATGTATTTTATGTTTGTTTTTCTTCAAATTGTTCTTTATATGTCAAAATATATCACGAACGGCTACACACAATAAAGAAAAACTTAAATTTTAATGCATATAATGAAAAACCGTTTAGCCGGGTTTTTCAGTTGTACCCTGCAAACATCTGTGGAGTACGTGGTCCATTGTAGCTATACTGTTGTGACTACATCATGGTCCTATGTAATGCACTTGTGGACCATTTCATTTTCGAAGCAGAACTTCTTGTTACACGACAATTAATCGTGTTTTAACGACCGTAATCGTTGTTTAAAAACATTTGAAGTAGTTACAAAGAGTAGTTTTGGGACTAGTCCCGTTTTATGCAAAGCTGGATTATATGGTCCAGTCCTAGGACATTGTAATGTTTAATGGACTAGTTTTTTTCAAACAAATGGATTATGTTTGGAGTACAAGTACAAGTATAGCAAGTACATACTCCATACACGCATGTATGGACTACTCCACAATGGACCAGGAGGTCCATACATGCGTGTATGGAGTATGTACTTGCGTTTTTTGCAGGGTAGCCGTATTCGAAGCAGCATTTTTTAAAAATGCAATTTTTCGAATAAACCAAAAAAGTCGCGTTTTTGAATACTCTGGGCCAAATATCTTCCAGTTGACTATCGAGCTTTTTATGTTTGTAAAACCATAAATATGGTATTTGTCAAAGTTGGAACGAAATAAAAATCCAACGTGAAAAAATAAAAATGAAAATTTTTTTTTATTTATAATTTGTTCTTTTAAACAGAATTAAATCCATTTATAAATAAAATCTTTTTTTTTTGCATATGTATTTCTATATCTTTTGCGATTTTGAAATATCAGCTGAGATCTTATTTAATTTTTCTTGCTTTGCTATTTTGCAAATAAACTTTTATTGATAGAAATAAATTTGTTTGCAACAATTTATTTAATTTTTTTTTCCTTCTTTCATTTCTATTTGATTTTCTGTTATATGTCTTCATTATTTATGATTTTCTTTATCCGTGCGTGTGTGCGTGCGTGTGTGTCTGCATTAACTGCAGCATCATTTACTTTTTAAAGACATCATTTGTGTCACAAATCCACATGTGTATTTATAAGTACGTATCTATTTGCTTTCTAATAAGAGTTTCATAGTTTCTTTGGTTGGTGCTACAGTGCAGATTGTCTTTATTTAGCCATGAATTATTCATTAGGCCAAAAGTCCATATAGTAAAATTATCTCAAGTTTTTTTTTTTTTCTTCTCATATAAGTATGTATGTATGTATGTGGTGAGCAAGCAGACTTTTGGTCAGACGTTTAAGGCCTGACCAATGCAATGGGCATCATTGACCATGATTTAAAGATACATAAATATATACAAATTGTTTTAAATATATTGTATTTAATGTTTCAGTATGTTGTGACCGACTGTAATTTGTTACAAATGGATATCAAGGTTAAGTAGTCGTCATCATGTATTAAAGCTTAAAAATAATTCAAATTCGGTGGTGATGGCGAAAAAGATGCATAATTTTTTCCATTAAGCTCTTTTTTAAATCACTCATGAAATTAAACATTTATAAAAATTAAATTCATCAATCTCTATCAATAATATCCTTTACAGTAAGTTCACTCATGATAAATAATAATATATAATGCAAGGAATTATATCCAAAGTTGATAAAACATATTTTTTTTAAATATCATTATTAATTGATTCTCTGATCTAATTTTCATTGTATTTAAACAATTCTTTAAAATGTATTAGATTATACATTTCTGAAGTACTAAGTTGTCAAAAAAAAAAAAAAAAAACGACAGGCTTTTTGGAAACGCTGCATCTGTCATAAGTTTGCGATAATATTTTTCAGATATTGCATCAGCCATTTTGCTTGTTATACTTGTTTGCGCATCATTTTAGAACACAATACATTTGCAGTGATGCCAACTGCTGCTTTTTCGAACGTACTGCGCATCAGATGTAGCACAGTGATGCATTTCCGAAAAGGCCCGACATCCCGCCAAAAAGTATTTTTATATAAGCCTCAAATACATAGAACTCACGTTGCTGGGTACTGGATTTTGAAGGTGTCAGTCCAACTTCCACTATAGCACCTATAAAACTTTTGTAAATAACCTTACTAAGATGAAATTCCGCTTAAATAAGCCTCACCTTCTTTTGCTTAGCTTAATTGTTTCATTACATGCATATAAGATTGTTCTGATTAATAAAAAAAACTCCGTAAATAATGTTAAGAATTGGTAATTACATCAGTTATAAATGTGTTAAAACTAGAAAACATTTTCCTTAAATTATATTGTGGGTAAACTTGTCTATAAAATAATAGTAATAAAACATTAATAATAAAATATGCGCTAAAACTGAATAAGAAACACTGCATAATGGTATTCCAGGCCTAACAATAGTGTAGGTTTTGTAATTATCATTATAAATAGGGGGCGTTATAACTTGTTTCAACCTTTTGCTTCTCACATTTCGTAACTTTATTTGAATTAGTTCAGTAAGATTTTCAAATGAAAACGCACGGTAGAATACCGTCGTTACCTTATTTCGGCATAAATAATTACCCTTACTGCTAAAATAACTTTATCCTTATTTAATAAACAATTCTGAATTATGATAATATTCATTTTTATTATCATAAATTGAGAACTTAAGATTTAATTTAATTTTGTTCAGTTATTAATAATTTGTGTGTTTTTTATTAATAACTAGCTAAAACCCGGTGTGCTTCGCTACCCGTATCGTAATGAAATAAAAAGTTTAAAGTTAAATCAATATAATTATTAAGTTATTAAAATCTACAGTTTTCCTTTTCAATTAAATCTTATTACATTATCTTGTTATGATTTACAATATACAAACAAACAAACACACATTCACTTTTATACAAGGTGGCGCAAAAGTAAACTTCCAATCAGGCGATCTTGCTGGCCAGTGCAAATCGCCAAAACGGGAGATTAGGCGCCCGGGAAATGCATCCTTCAGCATATCGGTTGTGGCACGTGCAGTGTGTGCCGTTGCACCGTCCTGTTGGAACCACATGTTTTCCAATCCCAATTCATCAAGTTGCGCAAAATTTCTAGTATTTTCTGATAGGAGGATTACTTTTGCGCCACCTTGTATATAGCTAAGGGTTTCAAATGTATACAAATTTTAACATTTACTTAATATTGCTGCTAGTCAGCGCATTGGTATCCTAAATATTAATATTGATAGCTGATATAGCTTTCCCTATATATAATTTGTCATCATATTTATGGGAGGTGCCACGCCCACTATTGATAGTCCGCCCATTCTTGTCCTAAATATTAATATTGATGGTAGAATAACCGTATCATATATCTTATTGTATACCATATATTTGATTTCTTTTTAATTATCATCATATGGGAGGTGCCACGCCCCCTGTCGCTACTACTCCCATTTTTTCCGCAAATATTTAAACAAACAATGGAATTGATCATGCAAAATTTGAGTACTATAGCTATTATAGTTTCCTAAGTATTTGATTTTTAAAATTAACTTTGTATGGGAGGTACCACGCCCACATAAAATTTCAAAAAAAATTAGCCTATAGCTCCTTCCAGATATACAGAAATATACTGTGAAAAATTCAAGCAAATCTGTTCAGCCGTTTAGCCGTCTATAGATTCCAAACTAATAATAATACACATACATACATACAAACAGACATACAATCACTTTTATATATGTATGTATATAGATTTAAAACCTTTAAATAATCTAATCTAAGCGAAATAATTATAATCTGTGTTGTCGTTGGATGTATTGACTTTGTTTTTTCGCTGGTGAAACACATTTGTTGCCACCTACTGACATACTCGTATATACGAGGTATGATCAAAATAACCGTTATTTTCAAATTTCGTGAGTTACGTATGTTCGATTTTCGCATTTTTTCTCTGTTATATTGGTACGCATGTCTGTTATATACATATGTTGGTAATATCAGCCATTTTGGATAGTCAGTTTGTGTTTGACAGATAAAAAGGTTAGTCGTGTTCGATTTTTTACTATACGAAAAAAAATGAATCAAAGAAACTGTATTAAGTTTTGTGTAAAAAAATGAAATTAAATGCGCAAGGACATTTGAAATGTTGACTATGGCGTTTGGCGAGTCTACTATGAGCAGAACACAAGTTCAATTGTGGTATAACCGGTTTAAGGAAGGCCGAGAAGATGTCAATGACGATGCTCGTCCTGGTCGCCCGAGCACGTCAACAACCGATGAAAACTTGAAGCAGTGAAGAAAATGATTTTGGATAATCATCGAATCACTATTAGAGACGTTGCTGATGATGTTGGTATATCTTTCGGCTCATGCCAAGCAATTTTTACGGATGTTTTAGGCATGAAACGATTGTTCCAAAATTTTTAAATTTTGAGCAAAAACAACGTTGCAAGGACATCGCTCAGGAGCTGTTGAACATCGTTAACGACGATCCAGATTTCCTCAAAAAGGTCATAACTGGTGACGAATCATGGGTGTATGGCTATGACATTGAAACCAAGGCCCAATTCTCCCAATGGTACCGTCCAGAAGATCCAAGACCGAAAAAACCACGTCATGTTCGGTCAAATGTGAAGGTTTTGCTCACTGTTTTCTTCGACTGCAATGGCGTGGTGCATAATGAATTTTTGCCACAAGGTCGTACGGTTAATAAGGAATACTACCTTGAAGTTATGCGCCGTTTGCGTGAAGCAATTCGTCAGAAACGCACAGAATTGTGAAAAAACCAATCATGAATTTTGCACCATGATACCGCACCAGCTCACACATGTGCGTGAGTTTTTAGCCAAAATCAAATTCGTTATCATGCCGCAACTACCGTATACACCAAACTTGGCCCACGCTGACTTTTTCCTCTTCCCAAAACTGATGAAAGGAAAGTGTTTTGCTACGATTGAGGAGATAAAAAAAAATCGAAACAGTAGCTGTTGGCGATACCAAAAAGCGCGTTTCAAAAGTGTTTCGAGGATTGGAAAAAACGCTGGAATAAGTGTATTATATCTGAAGGGAGATTACTTTGAAAGGGACAATATAGTTATTGATGAATAAATAAATACTTTTTGAAAAAAATTAAAAATAACAGTTATTTTTTGATCAGACCACTTACACAGTAAAATATATTTGAAAAGATTTTAAAAACTAAACAAAAGCATCTACTCGTACATATGTACATATGTTTAAAGTGAATTTGCATTCCCAGATATGAATGATATTTTTACATATTAACAAATTTATTCGAACTTGGAAATAATTTAGAATAAATTGGAAAGTACAATTGCTTACAATTGTTTGTATGTTTAATAAATGAAAAAATTCTTAAAATACATATACATATGTATATAAATGAAATACATACATACGTATGTTCCTTTAATTTAAAAATGTGTATTGTTTAAATAAAATGTTTATTAATAAAACAAATGCTGCATCATCTGTCACTTAGAGCTCTCTACAATTAATTTCATTACTAATTTTGTGAGTGCAGTCGATTCAGTTTTTTATGAACAGTCGTCGCTTATACAATTTATTTTAAATAGAATAAAGAAAATATAACTACATATTTCATTTCATTATATTCTATTCCATTCAGTTTTATTTACGAGTACTTTTTTTTCAATATTAATTTTCCACTTTATTTTTTTTATTTGTTTGTTGCCATTTTCTGGCTGCCTTTTGTTGTTGTTGTTGTGGAAAAAAGTGGAAGGAACTAAAAAAACTACACAAATGATACTTAACTATTTTAATTATTTTACGCTTAAAAGTTGGAAGCTTAAAGCAATCCATTAAATTGTTTTTTCCCATTTCTATTGAAATCCACAATGCAAGTCATGACCAAATTCAAATGGCAAAAAAACTGTTTGCTCATCCATCCTCTGCGCGCCGCTCTATACGTAGGTTCATCTGTATGTGTGTGTGTGTTTGTGTGGCGAAAGCACAAAACTACTTTCAACTCAAATTGTTTCAATATTATTTTTTATACATACATACACATATCTGTATATTTTTTAGAAACTAAAAAGTTAAAAAATAAAAAAAGGGGGAAGAACACAACGAATATTGCATCACGCAATTCCTACACGACTATCACCAACTACGACAAACTTTAGTTTTGGATATTATTTAGTAAAGTTTTTTTTTCGATTTTACTCTTTCTTATTTTGTTGTTTTGTTATAATTTTCATAGTTTTTATTTCATTTTATATTATTGTATGTATTTCATTTAAATGCTGGTGGCGCCACTATCAACTGCAGCACTTGATAAAAGCTTCGAATCTGTGGAAAATGTTGGTTGGTCTATATAAGAGGGCGTGCTAAACTTTTTAGTTGCCTGGGATTTACATACATACCTCGTTTGCTAATTTTTATTATTAAGTATTTTTTTTTGTGTTTAAATTTATTGATAACATTTGTTGCTAAAATTTATAGATTTTGAATAAATTGGTTTTTTATTCGAATTTTTATCAGAATGTTGGTAATTAAAAATAACTTCGTAAGAAATGCAAAATACTCGTATACGCATTCTTGCATTTACTTTTCAAGTGATGCAAATTTGATTTGAACTGTATGTATGTAATGTTTATTTCTCTTATCTAAGTACATACGAGGTCTGATCAAAAAAATAACTGTTATTTTAAATTTGTTCAAAAAGTATTTATTTATTCATCAATAACTATCTTGTCCCCTTTATAGTAATCCCCCTTAAGATTAATACACTTATGTTGATTTCGATTTTGCTTTTATCTCCTCAATCGTAGCAAAACGCTTTCCTTTCATCGGCGTCTTCAGTTTTGGGAAGAGGAAAAAGTCAGCGGGAACCAAGTCCGGTGAATACGGTGGTTGAGGCATGATAACAATTTTGTTTTTGGCCAAAAACTCACGCACAAGCATCGATGATTCATGATTGGGTTTTTCACAATTCTGAGCGTTTCTGACGAATTGCTTCGCGCAAACGGCGCATAACTTCAAGGTAGTATTCCTTATTGACCGTACGACCTTGTGGCAATAATTCATGATGCACCACGCCATTGCAGTCGAAGAAAACAGTGAGCAAAACCTTCACATTTGACCGAACTTGACGTGCTTTTTCGGTCTTGGCTCTTCTGGACATTTCCATTGGGATGATTGGGCTTTGGTTTCAATGTCATAGCCATGATTCGTCACCAGTTATGACCTTTTTGAGGAAATCTGGATAGTCGTTGACGATGTTCAACAGCTCCTGTCACATGTATATAACAGACATGTGTACCAATATAACAGAGAAAAAATGCGAAAATCGAACATACTCACGAAATTTGAAAATAACGTTTATTTTGTTTTATCAGACCTCGTATATACATATGTATTTAGCAATTTGCACATACTTACATAGTTTTATATGTAGTTCAGTTGAAATCTGCTGTGGGAACAAGCGTATTACATGAATGTGTACATATCTAAGTATGTAAATGGTTCATTAAACGTGAAACAGTTGTGATGAACTACATAGTTGTAAAAATATTCTTCACGTTTTTAGCTCAAGGGCATCTGCAGCCACCAGTATTTGTCTTGAACATGTTTGTTTGCATGAATGAAAGAACATTTGCAATGCAAAACTTTTATGATAAAATAACAAGGGGGAAACAAGGATTATTAGATATTTATGTATGTGTGTTTTCATTTCAATTTTTAACTAACGCATGTTCATTAGATTAAAATTTACAGATTGATACCATTATAACTTTGTTTTACATTCCACAGTGGGACAGAATCGATATTGTAATATCTGCACATTTATTAAGTTTCATACTATAAGAATCAATTATAAAAGCAAAATACTATTTGGTTCATTTTATATTTTCTATTACTAGAAAATATCAGTGGTAAATTTCAACTTGCAAGATTCATGCAGTTAAATGGTATCTTAAACAAAATACACATAAAAACAATTTGTGTTAAATTTTTCATCTTTATCGATATTTATCGTTCCATGTATTTGGGTATTATCTGTATAAAATATTGGTTCGATATTGATAATTATGTAGATTCATGTGTTTTCATGTGGATCGCTATTAATATTATTCGGTACTACGATTTAAACTTTACAAGGATTATTTTGTATCGAATAAAACGAGATTTTTGCGTATTTCAGCGATTTTCGGGTGTGTATTTTATATGGTACCGATTCACGAAAATATGAGCTATATTCCGATGGTGCAAGCAGAAATTATGTACCGATTCTTACCATTTTTAATAGATTTTGTCACTTTATCTTAGGAATAACGTTTGCAAAATTATCTGCATTAAAAAATATTTAAAACAAACGATTTAAGCTTAAGGATTTTCTATTTAAGTTAAGGTTAGTAGAATAATAACATAATAATCGTGTTTCTAATTTCAGGATATTTGGAGAAAAAGACAGCATACAGACGTTTTTAAGCCCTGTGAATTATCATCAACATTACGCACATATAGAGAGATATTTAACATTGTTTGTACTGTTTTAAATATTGTATTGCATTTAAGCTTAATAGGAAATAATAAAAAAAATACAATAATTACTAATTTAAGTAATAAAATTCGATTTTAAAATGTGCTGCTTATTGTAATTATTTAAACACAGTAAGTAAATATTAATAAATTCTTTGATATAGCAACCTTAAATTATTTATTGTTTTTATTTTATTTATTTTATTTTTTATTTTTATTTTATTATAAAAACTAATTAGTTTGTATTTGTTTATTAATTATTAAAAACAAGCTTAAAAAACACTATTTCTGAATTGTTTACAATTTAAATTAGTTACAAACAAAATAGACATCATTCTATTAAAATCATGCCATGTTTGTTGGCATTAATTAAAACTAAAACAAGTAAAGACGTCGCCTATTTATTTGTCTGTGACGTCACACACCTTTTTGATTTTAATTTTTAGTAAATTACTAATTGCTCGTACAACAACCAGACGCGCAGAATTTTTAGCTAGAAGTACTTTCAAATTAAAATGAGTTTGCCAAAAAAAAATCATTACATACTTTGAGGCGGAATCTTAAAAATATTACAGGGTGATTCATTGACATTTACAGCTACAGGCAGACTCTAATAAAAATTGCAGCCTCAAAGTATGTATTGAGTTTTTAGTAAAAAACAAAAATATTAACAATAACTCAACTTACTGAATATTCTGCGAGCCCGGTATTACACAAGAAATTTGAAATTTAGTAAAAATGAAAATAAAAAATGGCGTCACAGACAGATAAAAAATGAAATTCGTTTTTGATTGATTGTTTTAGGAAATTACAATTTTATGTGTTTTGCCTGATTTTAAAGGAATGTTGTTGTTGCCCTGCATATTTATGTTTTAATAAAGTGCAAATAAAACAAAAACTAGTTTTTTTTTTGTGAACTACTAATTAAAAATATTTCAATTGAATAAAAATAAATAAATGAGAAATTAGTTTTTGTATAAAAAAAGTGTAAAACAATTTCAAATGAAAGAAAATAGCTGGGATAATTGAGTAAAAGAGCATTGAGCTTAATTATAAATAACAAAATGTTGCATGAAATTAAGTGTGTTTTATGTTTGACCCATGAAGTTTTCAGTAAGAAATTTTTTTAATTAAATATTGATATTAAATTAAACTTACCCTCTCCTCTGTTGTGATGTCATTCGATTGAATTAAAAGTCAATAATATTAATTGATGTGTTTCTTTCATTTTTTTTATTGTTGTTTATTTTTTACAAATATAAATTTTTAGTTAAGTTTCATTTATTGATTTTGTAAATTTAATCAATTTGTTACACTGACATGTTGGTTTCAAATGTTGGTGGTTACACTTAAAATAATGCATAGAAATAATGTACATACATACATATGTATAGCAGATGACAATTTGTATTTATTTAACTTAATTTACAATTAATAACAGAAAGAAAACATACAAATTTACATAAAAGTTGAAAGTAACTTTTAGTTGGAAAATTCTTTGGTGTTTTAACAGTGATAATTGATTCTTGTTTGTTGGTTTTTATATTTATTATTTTTACAAATAAAATAATGAACGTTACTACTTTTTTACAAGAGTAATTCAAGCAAAAATATTAGACTAGACAAATACATACATATGTTTGTATTTGATTGTAGCTACTTCACTTGAATTAGTCCTGGGAGGAACAAACAAAAGCGGTTTTCTAATGAGCCTCTAGAAGATCGCTTTGGTTTAATTTGGTTTTATATTAAACTTAACTGAATTTAAAAGTTTAAAAATTACTTTTTTATTAAGCTGTTATTCATAATAATAAAATTGCTATTTAAACGTTTGATAAATGAAAAATATTATTATGATTAAAAAGGTTTTTTGTTTGTGAAATGATGCGAGTTTAATGGTGTGCTCCTCGGACATATTTGTTCTTTTTTGAATTTTATAGAAGCGTATACTAAAATCTTAATGCTAGATTATTGTATTACTATTATTAATTTAATTATTAAAATTAATGCACATTTTTTATACATACATACACACACTGACTTAGAATATATGTATTTGTCTGTCTGTCTGTCTGTCTGTTTATTTGTTTGTTTGTAATTAATCAAAGTATGTAATCAAATGTAACAAAATTAAAACTAAATGCATGAAAGACAATGTATGATTTGTTGTTGCTTATTTTAGTTTTATTTTTTACGAAAACTAAAATCATAATTATGAATGTGTTTTTTTTTTTTTTTGTTTATTAATATAATACAGGATATTTTATATATATTTTTTTTGATGTGTGTATGTCTTTTATTATACTTTTGTTTGTACATTACAAAGAATTTATTTAATTTCGCTTTCAACCACGCACTCGTTAATTCATTCATTCCATTAGATACATTCAGATGCAGGCATTCATGTATTTTAAATGTATGAATGTGTGTATGACTTGGACTTCTTATAAGTTAATGTACATATATTTAAATATAAATTATTAATGCTAAATGTGTTATTGTTAAGTAACATTTACTACTACAATATAATGATATATGTATGTATGTGTATTATTAAATTAATATGTATGTATATACGAGGGCAAACAGAAAAGACTTTTACTGCAATTTATAAAATAAGTTTCCTTTTCATAATAGATTGATTGAAAGAAGGATCATTTGCATTTGTCATCTTCTATTTCAATGAACTTGGAAACAGCAGTGTAGTTCTCAACCAGGAGATTTTGTATAAATGCTCGGTTTAAAAATTGTACAAATGTACAAAGATTGATGTAGACTTTTCTTAACCCAAAACATATAATTTATATTATTTTGAAAGGATTTTTCAGCCTACTCTATTCAAGATTTGTGGGTGTCTCTATGTACTGTATACAAGCAACCTACTCTTAACTTGACTTAAACTTTTTCCTCATTAATACAGCCATGTACAGACTCCAACACATACCACATATGGAGAGATGAATAAATTAAATTGCATATAGTTACATACATACATATAATACAAAATACAAAATTTATCATAATATGATGTGACTTTACTTACTTACATACGACGTCTTATACATACATAACTCTATATAATACAATCTATGTACTTACTATATGTACATGCATACATATGTATGTCTGTTTGTATTCTTATTTTTACTTAGTCCTTATGATAGTTATTTAATACAAATCCATATGTATGTCTATTTACATATGCATGTATGCGTGTGTGATTTTAAATACATATACATTTTTATTTATAGAGTATTTATTATTTATATAAAAATAATTGAAGGAACATTTTACAATCTGTTGAAATTTGAACTTTTTTTAAGAGTATTTTTATGCGTGTGAGTGTGTGTGTGTGTGTGTGTGTGTGTGTATGATTGTTGTATTCATGTGAATGTATTTTAATGATTGATATTAATTCACATGATAGTATGATTTCTGTTCTAATTGTTTTTGTTTTGATGTTGTTGTTTTGATAAATAGCAGGTACCAGATTATTACAAGATTGAACAATATACATACATACATACATAAATAGTACAATAAATTATATGTATGTATGTATGTAGATACATAAGTATAAAAAACAAACATAATTAAATACAGTAAATTATAACAATAGCACACTCTTTGTTTTGCTGTGATAATTAACACGTGTATAACAATTATTTGTTCAGGCTGACTAAACTTTACTAAATAGATTAATAGAAGTAAAAACGGGTGTTTGCCTGTGAATATGTGGCTACGTGGGAGACAACAAAAAAAAAAAAAAAACAATAAAGAATATTGTGACAACAGCGTCTGTGACTGTAACGATTTCGGAAAATTATTTTAATAAACATTAATACAGATTAAACTTTGTGCATATAAACAAATATATTCCACATGCGAATGTATCATCATCATTTATTAGTTTTGATTTCTATATCGTCACCTAAAATGCCCAAAGACATAACCCTCATTATCATAATTTTACAGGAGAAGCAAAAACATTATAAAATGAAAACTGTTTAATTGAAAATCTCGATTTCTTCACATCTTGTCTTAATATATTATACAGGTATATAGACGACAAACTTATTTCTGTAACAAAAAATGTGGGTTAAAAATCTTTTGTGTTTTATGAAAACGTTCAAATGATGTTACGTCTTTTTCATTTCTTGAATAAAATCGTTAGTTTGGAACGTAGAAGCTTAAAATTTTTAGGAGCATTTTATTTTAGCCTTGTGTTCCACATTCAATCAAAAAACGAATTTTGATTTTTTGAGGGTTACGTCTTTGGACATTTCAGGTGACGATATGTAGAAAGTGTTAATAATTCAAGCCACATATAATTTCACAAACACACGATTTTTATGGAATGGTTTATTCGCTTTGAGATCATTTTTTTTTATCACAGAAAGTTTTAGTAAATCAAGTTAACTTTAAAATTACATTTAATTATTTTCTTTGGAAGACTACAAATGTTTGGAGTAAAATAAGAAACATAACATAACATATAAGATCTTAACGCAACATCGGTCGGATACGACAAAAATAATAATAATAAAATATTAATTTAATTAAACATAAGGAACAATGTTATCACGTGTCATAACAGCGGACGAAGATAACGACAGAGATGAATTGGACGACGGACTGGAATAGTGATGATCGACGCATCCATCGTCCAGGGGAAGTTTGCAAATTTCATCAACGTCTTCAACAGTTGTAATTTGACTGGTAACACTTGGTCGCATTTGCAATTTTGGATGTTTGTGTGCATTCATTAAACCGACCATGGCAGTTTCATCGGTATCAACAATTGCAGGTGTCGGTGGTGTGGAAGGCGTAATAATTGAAGAAATTGCTGCTGCAGCCGCAACTATGTTCAGGGGTCGAGTGTTTTCAATTGCTGCACTGCTTGAATTAAGTGAATTCGAATGAAATTTTGCGGTTGACAGGAAAGACACCTTGTTTGGCGGCGGTGGAATCGTGATGGGAGTCAAGGCGAATGTGCAATGTTTACTGACACCCGGATGCACTGGTGTTGTTGCAGCACTTAATTGGCTGGAATTGTTTAAATTGCAGGGAGATGCCAACGATAGACTAGTTAATGATGTTGGCGACACGGATGTAGTGGTTGCCGTCGATAGACGTGATGATCCACCGGCAGTAACGGGTGGAGTCACCGTCACTATGGCCTTGGTGGTATTCGGCATCACATTAGTGGCTGCAGTGTAATGAACACCTGAGGATCTTCTTCTTTGGCGATGATGATGACGGTGAAAACTTTGACAACGTGTGCAAGAACGTTCGCGATGAAATTGCTGCTGCTGCTGTTGTTGTTGCAGCTGCATTTGCTCCTGATGATGATGCGGATGGTGGTGGTGGTGATGATGATTGTTTCTACCGCAGTTGCTACTCCCACTGCAGGAGCTGCAACTGCTAAGCTGCCGTCACATAATCGAACGATTGCCATCAAATTGATTCACCGACGAATAACCAAATGATGTTGAAGCAGCAACCATGGCAGCAGCCACATGACACTTAAGTTGCGTTAACATAACAACACATACGACCCAATAACAAAACACGAATATGCCGCAATCATTGTTGAAATGTCGCAATAAATCAGACAGGAAATGGAGAAAGGAAAAGAAAATGTAATAAAAAATTATTAAAACTTTACACACTGCAGGACAAGCGAATACAAACAAGAACACAGAATAAGTGGAGAAATTGACAAATGTTTGTACGCAATAAAAGAAAAAAATAATTCAATTAAATTAATACGGAACATACATAAATAAGCCATTAATACAATATACATACATATGTATGTGTGTTGGTTTGCTGTATATGTAAATAAAATAAAGTAAATTGAATAATATTTACAAACATTATTATTACCTACTACTACTTTATTATTATTATTATTATACAAGTGCCCAACAATGCATCTTAATTTATTTGTGGCATTGCTTGAGTGTTCATCCGCTCTTTTGTACTATTTAAATGGTTGTGATTTAATGGGTTAACGACTATTTGAAATATTAAATTGAGTGTGTGCACGCACTTCAGTCAGACAGAAATACAAACTGTCCAATTGACTGGCTAAGCGACACTGTTTTCAACTTATTTTTTTTTTATTATTATATACCTATAACAGTGGGGAGTACAAATGAGTGCCTTGAGTACATTTTAATTGGTATTGCGTGTTTTTGTTCTAGTGAAAGAATCCGCTGTACTTCTGTCAGAGTATATCAGTCAGTCTTATTAAGAAACCACTTTTCATTAAACTTAATTCCTAATACTTTCTTTCTGTGTATTTTCTTTATCTTCTCATTAAAAGATGTTGCCAATTTTTCTTCATATTGTAACAAATGTTGGTGCAATTCCTGCATTTCTGCAACGAATGAGAAGCTTATTTAAAGATTTAAGAACTTTTTTTAACAAAATTTTATATTTTTTAATCAGCCTTATTATAAGTGTCGTTTTCTTTTTACGACAACGACTCTTTCGTAATAGATTAAATATAAAGTTAAATTTGTTTCTTTAATCTATTACAAAACAGTCGTTGTCGTAAAAAGAAAACGACACTCATAATAAGGCAGAATATTTCGCTACGTCTTTGTGTAGCATCTTCAGGAAAATTTTTTTATTTTGGAATATATTAGAGAACAATAATTTTCCAGTTCAGCTAATTTATAAATTAATAAGACAATAGAAACAAAAATAGAAACAAACGGAAACGGAAATTTACAAATCAATAACTTATATTCCGGAAATATCAAAACGATTGAGGAGATCAAAAATTTGCGATACAGATAAATATAAAATGACTTACAACACTTATCACACATTAGATAAATTATTTAGTAAAACAAAAGATAAAACAGGAAATTGGAACATGTCAAATGTTGTATATAAAATAACTTGTGATGGAAATTATTAAGAAAATTGTAATAAAGTATATGTAGGTACCACGACAAATATACTAAAACCCAGAATTGCTGGACATAAATCAGACCAAAGATATATAGAGACAATATAAATTTTACAAACAAAAAACTGCGTTATCTGCTCATTGTAGTAAATTAAATCTCTATCCAAACTTTGAAAATGTATCGGTATTAAACACTAAAAATAACTATAAACGTCGTTATATGTTAGAGATGTTACAGATAATTAATTTACCTACAACTAAAAGAATTAATCGAAGGGATAATGAGAAAAGAAGACTATTGCATATTTTGCAAACTCATCTTAATTATTTTGTTAATAAGAGTGTCTGTCTATCTGGTGGATGAAGTTAGTTTTCAGTTGGATGTTGACTCAAAGCAAACTTCCAAACTCGCGAATGAATGACTTAGCAAGAAGTCATGAACTCAATCCGATTGAGAATTTGTGGTCCAGCTTTAGCAGCGGGTTCAGCGCGAACGCGAAAGTATTCCAAATGGATTAATGAAAAAACGGTAGACAGTTTGCCAAAACGTGTAGTAAGTGTATTTATTTTTACATTTTGCCTTTGGAAGTTATTTCATTTTTTTCAGTTGGGCGTTATTTCATTTTTCATGCGACTTATTTCATTTGGGAGTTATTTCACTAATCGGTAATCGGTACCTGGTCATGCAGCTGGCTGAGATTGCGTAAAGGTTAAGTAAGCTTTTGCAAAGTCCTACGGTTTTTTTCTAGGCACTCTTCCACAATAGTTTTCTAACTCTGTACTTACAAAATTGTTACTAATTTTATTTATAATTGTATTAAAAAAGTGCTTAAAGTACGATCTACTCATAACGGTACTTACCTACGTTTTATTCTATTTTAACGCACTGTATCCTAATTATTGTCACTGTATTTTTAAGAGCATTTTCTCTTTTGTTAGATAAAACTTATAACATATCATTCATATCAAGAGAAAAAGATGACTGCTTAATAAGAGTTTGCCTTTCCGAAACATTTTTATATAAATAAATTTAATACTTTACAGAAATTATTGTTCGCTGTATACTAAATTTTGACTCTGACTGTATGTATGTTTGCACAAAGTGAAAGAGCTTTTGTACCATAAACATAAGGTACATGAATAATAATTAATGATTTTAATTTTAATTTAATTCGTTGTTTAGATTTATATATACTCGTATACATATGTATATGTATAGTATATATAGTTGTTTGTAAATGTGAGTTGTTTTTAGAAATTTCTAATTGACGGGGTAAATTAAAAGGTCTACAAAAATTGTATAATTTGATTCATTTGTCACAGTCCATTTAGAATAATTAACATTTTGTAACATTTGTGGGCAATTACTGTTGAATGCCTGTGTTGCTTTGTTTAATTATTTAAATGCAATAATTTTTTTTTACATTTGCACAATGGGTTGCTACTGTTTTAAGTATTAAAACTATTTGTTAAAAATTTTTAACATTTATAATAATTGCTGACAGAAGGGATTAATGATTTTTTACATTTAAGATTTTTGTGAGTGGTTACATGTAAAACATTTTTTGCGTTATTTGAGAATACAATTGTATCTAAAAAACTGTAAAATTGGAATGAAAATATATTATTGCCCGCTCTCAAATTAGGTTCACCTCTATGAAGCGTTTCAAATCACATTTCCACATTAAGCTAACGATGTATTTTAGTTCATATTAACATTTGTATTTTCTCGCACAATATAAATGTTCTTACTCTAATGTGATTATGTATGTTTATTAATAAGCTTTTTATACCCTACACCACCATAGTGGGGATTGTATATTGGATTTGTTTTGTTTGATTGACCCAATAGTATTAGTCTAACACCCACGTTAAATTATACTCATCGACTCGAAATCAATTTCTGAGTTGGTTTAACAATGTCCGTCAGCACGTCCGCTGGCAGTCTTGTAAACCAGAGTGTGTATAGAAAACAGCGGCCAAATCACCGCATTCGATATCGAGCAAGAAATTTAATACATTTTATCAGAATTTCGATATCAAAATCATTTTTCGATACGATAGCTCATTCGATCACGAATGCGACCTGGGGCCAGCATTTTTGGAGGTATTTCGATAAAATTAAATATGCGAAATTGTTTCGGCCCAATGTAATTAGTTGATTTCGTTCCATTATTTGACCTAGCCCCCATATAAATGTCCTTTGGATTATGACTTTATCGGACATAAAGTAACATTTTTATAGGTATCCACCTAAAAATTATAAGGCTTCCGAAAATTACTTTAACGGACACAAAGGCTCACAAACAGATGATATGGAAATTGTACACAAATAAGTCCATACCCAGTAATATAAATTCGTGTTTTTTAAGCACTTAAGAGAAAAAGCGCATAATCGAGCGCTTCAATAAAAGCGCTCTTTTGAAGTACTAAATGCTGACGCATAAAATATACAAAAAGATGCTTTTTTTAGTGCTGACAACGAAGAAGGTTTTAAAGCGAAAAAACAAAAATTATATTATAGTCTACAGATTTACGTACATATGACAACGAAAGTCAATTACAAAACGAATATCGCGCTTCTCAGTTACTATGAATTTTTCTTAAGCAAAAACATTCAGATAGAATTAAAAAAACATTTTATTTGCTTTATTTGCAGGTTTGTTTAGGGGTTGAAAAAGTGCTTATTGTCAGCAAAAAGTAGTCCTCCAAACCGGGAATACCTCATACAAAAATCATGCATCCCATCAGCAGGTTTGAAGCGATTTGAGATATGAATTCATACATAAAACCTGCTCCTCCTGGAGCACATTTTTTACTGGGTAATTAGACATAAGGACCACTTCAGAAAAAACTTAAGAAACATGTTTTTGTACCGTGTAGGGTATTTATGGCCGGCCTAACTTTGAGTTTTTTTTTCTGTACATACATATGTATGTATATTTATAAATTATAAAAAGAACAAAAAAAGAACGTTAAATAAATTAAACAAGCAGCATTTATGCATGAAATCGATACAAAGTGAGATATGTATTTGTGTATAATGCCACATTTACATAAGTGCATATAGATATAAGTAGAGTGCACACACCCACCCTACAGTGCTTGAAAGTAGTTGTTGATTTGTATAATTTAGTTGTAAACGCATTTGTAGGATGTTTTTATGAAATTAAAAAATTTTAAACGAACGATTTAGTAAAATCGTTGTAATGTAATTGTTTGTTTTCTACATATTTATCAAAGAATTTATTTTTGAAATTATAAAATTACTCTATTAAATATTGTTTTTCTATTTTTTCTTTCTCGTGGCAAATTAAAAAGCTATTAGTTTTATAATAAGCCAGATATAAAGCAGATTCGACCCTCCACATATCTTTACATTGTTCGGGAACTAGTAAAACTGTCCAACATAGCTAGTGCTGCCGTTAAAACTGCAGGGTATAAATCATATGACTCCTACAATGTATGTATGTGTATTAGGATATTTTAAGTGTTTCTTTTCGCATTTTGACATTTGAAATTTTATGTAAAATAACACTTTCATGTATTTGGGGTCAAAATAAGCCCAATTTTTTATGTTCTTAAACACTATCTGATTCAAAAGTTTCAAAGCTGAATATGATTTTTTAAAATAAAACAGATAAATTATTAAATTAAAGTTAATACAGCAGTGATTTATGTGGCCAAAACTTATTTGCAGGGCATTTTAAGAACCCAAACATTTTCCAAACGATTTTTACTTATACATATATATTTTTAGAAAGATATTTCTGTTTAGATAACGATTCCCAATTTAATATTTAAAAATAACTTTTTGTAAAAACTATGTTTAGTTCATTTCGGTGTTAACATTATTAAGACACACTCCTTCCCACTCATCCCAATTCGAACAATAAATAACTAAAAAAAAAGCCACCCTAATGTATAGATTTTAAATCTACATACTCAGTATATCTACATATGTATGTATATAACAAATTAAAAATACGTGGGTGTTGAATACCAGAAAGTGATGAAGTGAAAAGGCCAAAGGATTTAAATATATGTACATAGTTATAAACGTTTATTAATGTATATATGTATGTATATGTATCTCTGTACATTGTGTAAATGTAACGTACACATGTGTGTGTACATGATGCATATTATACTCGTATATAAAGCTGCTGCATTTAAATAGAACAAACACTGTGTCATTAATGGGAGGAAACTTAAAAACCAAACACATTGACTAACGGATTAAATGCTTGACGTACAACTAAAAATGGCCATGACTGTGAAATTTATATTTAGACCAAATAAAAAAGCTTTTTTTTTTTTTCAATATTCAATAAATATAGCAACAATATAAAATATGTAGAAACAAGTAACAACACGAAAGTGTTTTAAATAAGTAATTTTATTTTAAATTGCTAAAATGATTTACCGTGTTGCCGGATTTGTTGCTTAACAGAGTTTATTTAGAGTGTTTCTGTGGATGCGGATGTCGGTGTGTGTGTGTGTGTGTATATGTGCGATTGTTCGAGTACATCGGACTCAATAACTTGTGCTTAAATCCAAGTGACCAAAGGCAACTGATTCGCTCGGTGAATGGGCCAAAGGCTAAGAAGGTATTTATTTATTTATTATTTGTTAAAGTAAATATGTGTGAGAGAAAACTCTGTTTTAATTTTAGATTATTTCTTAAATAAAAGTGTTTTAAATTGAGCTTTCAAAATATACAATATAAAAGATAGACATACATAAATGAAATTATTTAAAACGTGCACAAAAGCTAATTGTGTTCATTTACTGCCAAGCTAAAGATTCAATTACAAATAAATTAAAATATTCTAAAAGCATTATTAAAAATCAACAGACATCGTTTAAGCAGACCTTTAAAGTCGTTGAATTAAAACGTACAAATATTTACAATATGTTTTGATAGAATAAATTACTCAATTATTGCAATTTTATACATTAGCAATTGCTTGCGGATATCATTTGAAACAATTTTAAAGAATATTTTTGCAATGTTATCTACGAACATGTCGTATCTTCTCTAAATTTTTGGATCATATAGATATATCTCCAATCCGATCTCAACAATTTCTTTTTGTGGTGCAGTCTCAACTTAATGTAATTAAATTAAAAAAAAATGTAAACTTATGGGTTTTTCAAGAAGTAATTATATTCCTGCTAATTATACTTTGGGTCATTACCGGCTTGAAATTGTTGAAAATTTTCTTGATTTAGGAATTTTACTAGACACTAAATTAAACTTTGTTTCGCACATTCCCATGATGATAAATAAAGCTAGAGGTGTATTTACATTTATAAAGCGATGGGCTAAGGAATTTGATGATCCCTATGTCACAAAACAACTTTACATTTCCTTAGTAAGACCTATATTGTAATATGGCTCTATTATCTGGGATCCTTGTTATAATATTCATATTCAGCGTATAGAGTCTGTACAAGGGTTACCTTGGAATCCTGATATTAACCTTCCATCATACATCGATAGACTTAAATTGATTAAATTACCAACTCTATACAGTAGAAGGACTATGCTTAATGTAACATTTATGATCAATATAATTAATGGTGAAGTCTGCTCCGAGTTCCTTGTAAATAATGTTACTTTTAATGTACCTCAACGATTTTCACTTCATTTTAAGCCACTGTATGTCAAGCATGTTAGTACTAATTATGCTCAAGCTGACCCATTAAGAAGAGTATTTTGTGAATTTAACAATTTATATGAAATAATTTTTTTTAATAGTCTGTAAAGATTGAATCCATTGACTTAATAATTAAATAAATAAAAATAAAATGTTCCTTATAACGGCATTGCATTTCTAAAGTTATACCTAAGAAGTGTGTGGCAAAGAGCTCATTACTTAAGTGCTCTGTATTCATTACATTGCACAAGTACACTTCAAATAGTTTTACAAATATGTACTACTACATTACAATGAACATGAACGAAGAAACGAAGAAGCCAACTACACCAAGTCATAGTAATTTATTATTGAACTTAACTTAACTAAAGCGTGTGAAAATATTGCCAAATAACTAGTGGTCATCAAACCAATAATTCAAATTCAATCTACAATCTTAGACAAAAGTTCAAACTTGCAAGCCAACATTTAAACCACACCAAACTGTTACCAACAGACCGATATCCTGGGTATAGAATGAAAGGAGTGCTGTGTAAAAGAACAATAATCATTCAATTTTAACAAACAAAAAATTAAATGGATGGATTTTTTGTTCATTCCGTTTTCGGTTTTACTCCTTCCTTTCGTCTTCAATCGATTTTGTGAAACCACGTGCTGGCGAACTAAAAACATATGTACATATGTATATGTACATGTATGTATGCATGTATGTATATGTATATGTTTTGCTACAAAAATGTGGAAAAAAGAGCAAACTTAAGAAAATTCAATCACAGCCAATAATTTATCAAATGGAATAGACGTAAACGTTTCATTCAAATACACTCACATACATAAGTACCAAAATATTTTACATATAAAACAAACGTGTATGATTGCATTACACAATTCCCCACTCCGGGTATTTACCCTGCAGCTTTTGTTACTAGTATATGCATATTTTATGCATTTATTAATAATATTACAATTGAAAAAACCACCTGCAACTCAGTCGTCATAGCTCTTTTTTACAATACGCTGACTAGTGGTTTGTTTAATTATGTTGCATTATAATGTAGATAATTTACTAACAAGTTTTTTTGGTGGAAGCTGAGTAAACCTATGGATAATTTTACTTAGTAACAGTAGCTACAGCATTCATTCAAATCTGCAGGGCAATTGATATTGATACTCGTATTTACAAACACACACACATGAAAATTTAATAACAATTTTCACATGTATTTTAAATCATCATTGGTCAAATGCCAAATCCTGGATTTATTTTTCTGTTTAACCTTTTAAAATTCCAATAAACAACATTAATGGCGTTTTCTTTTCTGGCAAAAATGTTACACTTTTTTCCTTTTTTATATGGGAAATGGGTAAAAAGTGTAACATATATGTAACATTTTTGCCGGAAAAGAAAACGCCATAAGACAGTCTTCTTTACATACACTCTTAAATTGAAAAAAAAAAAAAAAAACTAAATTGAAATTAAAACTCAATTTATAACAAAAAATTAGATTGTGGAATGCAGCATCGTAATGGTGGGTTTTTGTATGTATGTGTATTTATGTGTGGCAATGCATTTCATATTCTTGTGATTTAAATATCTTAAAAAGTCAACATTTAATTTAATATATAAAATTATATTCTGAAATTTAGACCTATATACTCGTATATTCGACTCGTGATAATTTTGCACTTTTTAATGTAGTAAACAATAGTGGTATTCGATGCGTTTTGCATTGCAAAAATTTGAAGTTGCAAATGTTTTCACATTGATTGTGAGCCCTCCATTTATTTCGTAATTCGCGATACTAATGCAATTTATGCACTAAAACAGCTGATCTACATAAACAACATTTTCTAAACGTATTTTAAAAATGCCACGAAAAAGTGCCAAAGAAAAAATTGTTTAATTTTTAGACGAAAAAGTTGCTGAAGAAACAATTTGGATTGGGGTACATACACATGTTAATGTTTTAGTATATACTTCTTAAGGCGTCCACCTTTTGTTTGGTTTTTCCCTTTTAATTTTCTTCTGTGGAATTGTTTGCTTCATTGTTTTAATTTTATTTCTTTTATTATTAGTGTTTACATCTGTCAGCTGTTTAAATGTCAGAGTTGCAAACGCAATACACGTAACGAAAAAACTATACCATTTTAGTATTGCATGATCGCAATTTTTTGACAAATGCAATTGTGTGTATTTTGTTGTTGGATTGCAATAAAAAGCTACGATGTTTTGCATTTGCACTTTTACAATGCCATTTGCACTGAACACTGAACGCCGCTAATGAAAACTTGTTTTTGTTTTTTAGTTTCAATTAAAGTATGTTTCTCTTTAAAAATACAAAGTTTCACTTTGTGGGTGAAAGCAAAATTTTTTTATCAGCATTAGCTGAAAAATTCAAATCCCTTATGATTTTTGTAAGGGTATTACCATATGTGTGTATATACGAAAATTTGTTCCTGGTTTAACACTTGGAAATATATACATATGTACTCGTATATCATTTTTTGGAAAATTTAAATAAGTATAGAGTTTTACTACTCTAACTTCATATTATCTCTTCCCAAATTAAACTCAGCAATGTTAACTTTATGTGATAAAAAAATAATTATATTTACATTAACAAAAATATACAAAATACAAAATTTAACTTTAAGTACAACGCACAAACGGGATGGAACTCCTCATTAGGAACACTGTTCATTTAATTGAAAAGTCTATCTTATATAGTAGCGTCCCATTCCGTCCAGTCCCTATTTGTCCTGACCCAACCCTATTTTCCCATATGCCGTTTCTGTCTCGGTAATCTGCTTGTCCCCTTTCCACCAGTTCCTACATAAGTAAAAATACACTATTTGCATTTCTTAGTTAACCCATTAAATTGTCAATCGTAGAAAATTGTCACATAAATGTTTGAAGAAAAGTAATATTTTATGAAATGCATCTCCACAGAAATAGTTTTAAAATAGAAAAATAGATAAAACTACAGAAAGCCTAAATTTTATACAAATTTAATTCCGAACGTATATATTACATATGTATGAATATATAAATTTTAAATGTATGATTTTTTTATGATTTTAATGAACATAATTACAATGTTATATTAATCATATATGAATACTAAAATGTATACGTAGGGTATTTTTTTTTTGCAACTGCCGGACAATTTGTCACCTGTCAAGTGAATTATGTTTGAAGTCGCTAGTCTATGCCGATAAGCACAAAATGATTAACCATTTGGAGGACAACATTCGCCGCTTTATTGACGATATACAGCCTCAAATGTTGGAAAAAGTCATCGAAAATTGTACCTTCAGATTAGAATACGTCCGAGCCAGTCATATGTCAGAAGTCATATTTAAATTATAATAACAGAGGATTATCTTTCGAATAAAGAAAATTTCATGTCAATTAACACACTCATCTTTGTTTTATTCAATTTCAAAGTTCTATACATCTAAAAAAAATAAATTTGCACAATTTGGAAGCGTTGTTCAGGCGTCAAGGTAGAATTAGCCGAACGTCCACGTCTCCCTACTGTAACGTACCGTACTGTAAGCACGATACGTTATATTATAGAACATTTAAAAACGTGCCGTACGACAAATAAAAAAAATATAAACAACACATGGTACAACCATATTGTATTTTGTATCTAATTGTTTGTTTTCTACATCAGTTTAAATTATCTATTTTAAAACTCAATTAGTCTCGATTCTAATGGATTCGGAGGATATATTTACTGATTTAATGTTTTTACATATTTTGTAATCTAAATATGTCCAGGAAAAAACAAACAAAACATACAATAAATAAACAGTCAGCTGTTCGAAACAGTGATTGTCATTGTAAAGCAAGGGCCAAATTACCGCATTCGTGATCGAATTAGCTATCGTATCGAAAAATGATTTCGATATCGAAATTATGATAAAATGTATTAAATTTCTTGCTCGATATCGAATGCCATAATATCAAATAAGAAAATTACGATCGATTTTACTCGATATCGAATGCGGTAATTTGGCCCCAGAGGTGATCAAAATTCAAAAGCTTATGTATTGGGGAGAAAATGAGACAAATTTAAAGGTACAGTAAAACGAAAAAGTAAACAAAAATTTTTTTATAAAATAGTAAACGTAAAAAATTGTTTCGGTTTAAAAAATAATAAAAAATTATTTCGCTTCGCAAAATAATGAGTTCCGTTTGTATTTTTAACTCATATTTTGTAACTTCAACTTTAAAGGGCGCTTTGAAAAGATCAAGAATGGGATCAAGTGCATCAAAATCTTTAAACATATCCTGCCTGAAAATCAAAATCTTTAAACCTATCTTGAAAATTAAAAAAAATGGTTTACCAGTGAACTTTAACTGCCGTATTTATAAAAAATAAAGTAGGCTTGAAGTGTGCTTTAAGACAAAATTTTCTTAAAGTACACTGAGAATTACCAAATGCATTTTGGATTACAAAATTTTTATGTAATGCTACCATAATTTTTTTACGTACTGTATTGAAAAAACAATCATGTGAAAGACAACTGAATTAAAAGAGCACAACAAGTAGTGGGTTGGGCCAATAAGCAATTGCACTATGAAATTATCATCTCTGTTGTAAAGTTCCTTTTCGTACATGCTTGCTTGAAAAAGTACCAAAATTTCTTACATAGGAGTAAAATTGTGTGTGTGTGCGCATTTACATACATAATCTAGCACTTTGATAGTTATTTAATTTAATAATTTAATTGAATAATACATATTTATGTGTATGTATGCATTAAATTTGTTATATATATAATACAGCTCAATCATGAATAAAAATTCCGAGGGAGTTTTTTCGCTTTTTATTTTTTTAACATTAAATTTGAGTAGGAAAAATGGTAAAATGGAAAAAACTCCCGTGGAATTTTTATTCATGATTGGGCTGATATTGTATGTGATTGTTTTTTTATTATATACATATAAACATATTCATATATGCAGATGTGTATTATATAAAACGTGTTGCTCAATTTTCACAAACATTATTATTAAAGAAAAGTACCAAAAAATAGGGCGAATTTACCCCAATACAATTTAACATAATATAAACAGTCCATCATAGCTGTACAAATGTCACGTAAGAACGTAAGGAATTTCTATTTTATACAGGTTGATTGGTACCGTCAACGTGATACTAATATTCGGTAAGCATTTACATTGATTTCAAATAATAAAACGGGATCAGCTGTTTCGTAACAGTACAGTACGGGACGTAGACGTGTTGCCAACACAAAGTTCTATACATCTAAAAAAAAACACCCTATACATAGAAGCGTTACCGATATAGAAAAAAAAATTCGCGATATTAATGTTTTGAATTAAATTTTAAAACAAAATTTTAATTAAATTTTAAAGAACTAGATTGTCCTTCGATTCAGTTTCCTAAAAACAAAAAAAATTGTGTTTGTTTTTATTCTATAGAGACTAAGAATACGATAAAAACTCTTAGGGAACCTTAAAATTATCTGAATAATAATACTATTTTTTTTTTTGAAAATTATTAGTAAATTTTTTTAGTGTCGCTTCGGTTTCGGCTTGAATCGGTCGGAATCTAATAAACTATAATATGACATACTTTTACATCATATTTATTTGCTCTCTCTATTACCGTTTTTATTTGCTCTCTGTTAAAAAGATATAATAAACTTTACGACAAAATAATATAAACAAAATGGCAGTAGTGTCTGCCTTTTTAGTATTAAATGAATGCTGAAACATTTAGTGCTTATAAAAAATATCAAAAGAACAGAAATTATAAAAAAATTAAATAAAATATGTATTTTGCATTTCAGTGTTTGTATTCATATACAATAAAAAAAAACATCAAAAAACTGGGCCATTTCTTTTTTATTTATTTATTTTTAGTATTTACAAAAGACAATAAAATTGTTATAAACAAATAAACAGACACATACATACAGGATGTTATACACATACACACACACACACACACATATGCAGATTTAGCCTCAAAGAAGATTGTAGTAAAAGTTGAAAGGTTTACAACTAAAAAGTAAAAATAACAAGTGGGGAAATGACCAAAAAAAGGAAGAAGAATTTGACATTTAATAACAAAAACTTTTTCTTTTCTCCAAAGATACTTCAAAATATTTCTTTCTTTATAAAGTGAAGGTGAAAATACATCAATTACAGGAGGTGAACAGGTGAATTCAGTTTAAAGGGAAACGGTGAAACGACAAATACAAATACAAACATTTAACTAGGAACGAGATTTAAAAAGTGCCAAGAAACAAACGATTGTTGCGTTTGGTGGTTGATGATGCGGGATGCAATCGAAAACTACTTTTGCATTAACGAAACATTTACATTTAACGACACAAACAACAACAATAAAGTACAATTATGAATTATGATGCAATTTTACTGAGAAGAGAAATTTACATACCTTACGGACCTGAGAAGACAGAACGGAAGACAAACGTCAACACCAAAGCAAAATACGTAACTTTTGTTGCTACTTAAGACAATGACAAAAGGAGATTCTTACATACTGCTTACACTTTTAGCCATTAAGAACAAACACACTCCAACACAATGGAGCAAGTTTTTAAAATGCATATTGTTCTTTTTTATCTTTGATATGTTTGATTGTTTGTTTGTTTGTTTGTTTGTTTTAAGGAAGTCATTGTCTTTATTTGTTTAATAATTTGAGCAAACAGCACAAAGATGATAACGATGACGCCGCTTTCGCTTTCTGCTGATGATGAACAATATGAAGAGTTATTAAGGAAATCTTTGTTACTTGGCCAATAACAAACACAAGTGTTAAGAAGAGACGTAGATGTTGGCAACCATGAAAAAGTGTATGTATGTAGGTTGACAAACAAAATAAAACTACTATAACAGACAACAGCTCCACCAAATCAAAATCAGAAGCAACAAAAACTTTATAATCGTCTTGTTTTGTTTTCCATCACTGCATAATATCGAACGAAAATGCTGCCTCATAAAACGCACAAATACACACTCAATCATACATTTCTTCTCTCGTTCACTTGCTGCTCATTTCATTTCATTTCACATTATTTCATATCCGTCTCCTGCTTCTTTGGTTGTGTGTGCAGGAGAATTTATAAATGTTGACATTGTTCATGGAAAATTTAATTTTAATATGTTTAATAAAAAAAAATTGCACAATTTTCTTTCCACGCAGCCAAAGTTCAGTGTGTTTTCAATTTTTATTATTTTTGATATGCCACCTTTGATACAACTTGGAAGGAGATGAGTGTAGAAAAAGGCCACTAGAGTTACGAGTAGAAAGTTGCAATGTATTATTAAACGAATACATCATCTTGTAGTTTATTGCACTAATTATTTGCTTTAATTGCCAAATTCTTGTTGTTGGCCATTTTGATATGTTACTGAGGATGGTATATACTCGTATTGTAGATGCACTGGCGGCAGATGTTTCGTGTCGTGAAGATGAAATAATTTCTTACACTTTTACTAAATGTATGTTTGTTCGCATGAATTGTGTCGCATATGTTGGATGCCATGCAGAGAACATGTTGAGTAACATCGTCTTGTTGCGAATCTCTGCAAAGTATCACACAATATAAGGATCAACAAATTTTCCAAACGATTATTATAACAACATCAAGTAAAAGGACATAAAAATACAGATTCACGCACACTTGCAGTAGTCACACACACATATTTATTCGGAAATTGAGGTATAGAGGAAAATATCTTATCTTAAGGAGTCATGGAGTTTGTAGCAACGATATCGTTGCTGATTTGATAACTGTCATTTAGATGGAAACTGTGAAATTTAATAACGATCTAAAAGGACTTTAAAGTTTACGAAGTTATAATCCCCTTTAACATTTTGTATATCAATTTGTATTAATTATAATGAGATCATTAGTATATTCTCTTTAAAACTTTTTTCGAGACGTTAAATTTCGGAAACCCTACACTATTTTTGCATCTTTGAAAAGTCTTTTTGTTGCACTGCAAATTTGTCTGTTCAGCCCCTTTGCTCATAATGCCACAGTTTTGTATAAAACGTTCATTGAGAATAGTACTTCATCATGAATTTTTTAAAACAAAATTATTTTATCAACGTTTCAGTGCAATTCCAAAATGCTCTCACTTTCTAAAAAACTTTAATTGCTTTTTAAAGTTCTGCCGTTTCAAGTAGAATTACAGTTTAATAAAATGCTAAATTGTAATCGTACTTTTTGAGCTTATTACCACTGTGAAGTGCAAGAGGAAGGAGCGATGTTAGGAAAAGAGCACAAAGTCCTGACAATAAAACATAGGAAAATTTAATTTAAATAATATTTCCTTAAAAAAAGTTGTAACAAATTCATTAAGAAATGTTTATGAGATGCAAGTAAGTTTGTCTTTTATTCTTTCATTTTGGATGTTTGTTTTGGCAGGAGTAAAATAACTACAGGAAAACACCCACAACATAATTTGGAATGTCAAGGACTTTTTCATAAGAATTATAACTTTATTTTACTCGAGAATAATGTAAAAACTGTTAAAAACACTTGATTAAAACTCAGTTTATATAAAAAATTAAAACAAAAACTAAAATGCTAGATTAGGTAACACCTAAGGAAGCTCTTTATTAAATAAATGAATTTGTTGAAATAAATTTGTATCAAACAATAAAGATAAACAAATTTAAAGATTTGGACAAAAAGCAGCCGAAAGAGAATGAAAAAAAAACTAAAGACAAAAAAAGTAATAAAGAAAATAACACCGAAGCGCAGCCTTAGGTACCAAAAACTGGAATTGGTTTATTTACATTACGAATTATTTAAAATTAACGTAAATTATGAAAATAAAGTTGTTAAGGTAATAAACACAAATTTATTTATATACAAAAACAGCCAGTCATATTCTTGCCATTTCCCCCTCGCATTTTCTTTTAAAAGCCTTTATAAACGTAATTTATAATATAAATGGCTTCGGGTGGAATACAGGCAAAAGAATCAACAAAGTAAACATTTTCATGGTTAAAACAAAAAGGAAAATCAAAATGAAACTCACCTGAGATTTTGAACGCATCGTTGGTTGATATTTTCGACGAATTTTACGTGGACAACAAACACACAATATACGCACAAAGGCTCTGCAATTATAAGAACAAATAAACCCGCCATACAGCATAAAGAAAATTTGCGTAATACTTAATACGAGTAATAATAATAAAAAATGTATATTGAGTGTTAATGTAAATTTATACGTATGTACATATAAAACGAAGAGTAGATTCGTAAGAACAGGATATCAGATAAAGACAATAAAAGAAATGTATTTACATACAAAAATACTCATAGGACGATTGCAAGGAGTACGGAAAGAACAAGTGTATTGTGTTGTATAGCATTACAATTTAATTTCAAATATTTTCTTTCGCTTTAAATAGGTACAAGGCCCTATTATGAGCTGCATTCGACAATCGATATTCGCTGGCTATCGAAAATCGACTATCGAATGTAAAATTTGTACTATGAGTTGGCATCGCTGTCGAAAATTTCGTTCTTCAACGAATTTTTTATCGAACACAAATTTGCTGTCGACGCTGTATAAAACTGTGCAACATTTATTTAAAATGTAACAGTCTTATTCAGAAAAAATTAAAGTAGACTTCACATGTACTTTAAGAAAATTTTGTAGGAAAATTTTGTCTAAAAGCACACTTCAAACCTACTTTATTTTTTATGAATATGGCAGTAAGTGCTTTTTTTGTTTTGCTTTTGGCCAAGCAAATACTACTTGTAAATTACTGTTGTTAATATCCTGCAGGTCTAAGGTCGTAAGTAAGGAAGAAGATCCAATGTTGGCAAAAGGTATTTGCTCAAAAAATGGGAGGGCATTACACATAAGCTTAATTCTTTTCATCAGACAAATCATTAAACCACAATTCCGTGGCGGTTATTTCAAACTGAATTTATTTTTCTTTAAGAAAGATAGAAATGTACTATTGTGAATAACCCAAAAAGAGTGATTTTCACAATAGCGTTTTTTCATAGAAAGTGCACCGTAATACCAAATGAAAATTCGTTCGATAAGCATTTTCGACTACAGTCGAAAATTGAATCCCTTTCCTTGAAACCGTACCAGAATCAGTTCATAAATCAGTGATATACTCTTGATGATGGAATAACAAACTCAAATAAAGCCACAATAACTATTGTTATTTTTGCTGAAATTTAAATTTTAAAAATTAATTTAACTCTTGCTTATGCAAAACCGATTATGACGAATATAAGACTATTACAACTTAAACCTTTCTTCTACCTTCTGGTAAATGTCATCTAAATGTCCTCCGATGATTCAAGATCACATGAATGTAGCGGTAGTAGTATATAATTGTCTCAACTGAATTTGAGATTGTTCCTCCGGCTAACGTAATAAGAGTTATTCAAGCAAAAATTATGACTACTCGTATAAAGATGGTATATCCAGAGTCTCTGGAAGAGATGTCTAGATATTCATAGGTTACCCTAATACGGTTCATGCATATATATAGTTACATATTAATATATGTATGCACTTGAATATCCTTACTTTATTACTTATGCTTGGTTTTCACTATGTCATTTTTGTTGCCAAATTGTCCAAATTGTTGGCAATTGTATGAAAACGGGTTGTCATATGGCGTCATCTATGTTTGCAATCTCATTAGACGCCATAGACAACCCGTTTTCATACAATTGCCAACAATTTGGACAATTTGACAACAAAAATGACATAGTGAAAACCAAGCATTATTTATATATTGTTTTATTATTAGTTTTCTCTTCAAAATATTTAATTTAACTTTATCTTTGTTTAATAATCATCAAATATTTTCTTTTACTATTTTTATTATTGTCATCTTAATTCTTTAGCGTTAACTTTATTAAGTCATATTATTTTATTATATTGAATTTTGTAGAAATTGTTCATAAAATTATAAAAATATAAAAACTTAAAAAACTACACACACAACATTGTTTTAATAAGATTACAATAGTGGTGGTAACTTTATGGTGTTCTTTCGGAATTAGATTGTGAGCTATTGAATAATGGGTAATTAGATATAATTATTAATTTCCTCTTTATTTTTCAAATTATTTAAAGTTTTTATTTGTTTTTTTTTGGATTTTTATACAAAACATAGATTTTAGAATAATTTTATGAGTGATTCAAATTTTTATAAGTTTCTTAATGATCACGAATTACTTTCATTTATTTTTTGAACATACATACATACATAGTTTAAATAGCAACCAATAATAATATTAATACTACCTATGTATGTAATAGAATAGAATAATAGCCATTGTTTCACGATATCTTACTTACAAAATTTTAACCTACAATTAAAGTATGCGGTAGAAACTTGTTTCAACACGAAAAGTATAAATTTGTGTCCGTTTAAATACCATACTCTTAGTTTTAAAATTAGCTGTTCGAAAACCACGAGTAAATTTATGCAAACGTATAAATTATACTCACCGACACTACTTCTCATAAAAGATGTAAGGCCCAATTTACACTAAGCAATTTTTATTAAAAAGATTGATAAAATTTTGTTTTCTTGAAATTTCTTCGGTGTTCACACAACACAATTCTTATTGCATAAATCGCTTTATATGTACATACATATGCAATACGAATAAGAATAAGAGAGTAACACGAATTGATAGTACAATCAAGTATCCCAATATCTAAAAGGTAACCACTAGGGATGCCAAACGGGATTGTACTTGCAAATCCCGGGATTCGAGATTTTTGTTTCATATTAAAAAAATTACAATATTAATGAAAAAACTGTGTATTTATTTAATTCATAAATTCAAATTCAAATATAAGAAAAAAAATTAGTTTATTGAATTAAAGTAATAAAGAAACAAAAAGAAACAAAAAATTGTCTCAAAGCTATTGTTGGGGTGAGGAATCCGCCTCGCTAATGATTTCCACTGGATTTTGAATAAAGAGACATCAGATCAAATTAAATTCAAATTTAATGATCCACTGTTTCTTATATTAAAATTCCTATACAAATACATACAGAAACATACATACAAAATTACAAATTATAAATTAAAGTATAAATCTTACTTTTTGGTATGGAAACCACTAGAGTTGAAATAATTAAGTTTAGATAATCTTCCGGTGTAAAGACTTATCGCCACACCAGCCAACAATGTAAGTATGTACTTACAAATTTTAATAAAATTAATAAAAAGGAGTTTGCGCTCTAGGTGCCAGCCGTTACTCCGAACAGATAAATATGACATTGTATTAGATTTTAATTAAGCTTAAGAAATAGATCTAATTAGTTATGCTTGGTTTTCACTGTCATTTTTGTTGTTAAATTGTCCAAATTGTTGGCATTTGTATGAAAACGGGTTGTCATATCATGACTCTCATGATTGCAATCCTGATTGCAGACATAGATGACGCCATATGACAACCCGTTCTCATACAATTGCCAACAATTTGGACAATTTGACATCAAAAATGACATACTGAAAACATAGTGAAAACGCGGCCTTAAGCGGTTTTGCCAGTGGCGGCAACAGCTATAGTTTTTTTCATTTATTGAAAGTTTATAAACCTTTAATAATTTTAAAACAAAATTACATAACATAGTTTTTTACCTTGTACATACATATATGTATAAATTATTAGGTTGACAAAAATTATATGTCATTTGGCTTTTAATTTCTATATTTATAAATTTAAAAATAATAGAATATTAATGATGGTTCTTTAAAAAGCTTCTTAAAAATATTAAGGCATCTAAAGTGTCACAATCAACGCTTGTGGGCAAAATTATTAGCAAATTGTTGTATGCTGATTGCAAAAACAGTCCTCTCTCACCCCCGGAAATAAATAATTCAATTTCTTTTTCAATGTTTGATTCCATACCATTACGGACGTTATTAGGTGTTTTGTTTGGACTTCTGCACTTTTCAATTACATTATTTAATTTTTTATGATTGAAATATTAGAATCATCATTTGTTTCCTCAATCGTTATTAAATCCGAATCAGAATCATTTGAAGGTGAGCCACAGATCTCATTTCCTTTAAAATGAGCAATCAACGATTTTAACTCATTTCTAATAACAAACATTTCTACGTTGTTATCAAATTCTGATTTCAATTTTGGGTTTTTTCAAAAAATTTAAGAGTGTTGAGTAAATCGTTCTTCTTTCTTGAATTCTTTTAAGAAGAGCTTTCAGCAGTTCATCACTTAAAATTTGCAATCACTTTTCGATACCTCTTTTAGCATAAATGAAAGTGCAGCATGGGCTTTACAGAGATTCATATCACTGTGACAAAGGGCTTCATCTGTTACTTTAATCGGATTTAAAATTACAACTATTTGTTTAAGTAAAGCAAATCCATCATCTGTCACCTGTTGAGTTTTTAAATCAATTAAAGATTTTTTTTGTTGGAATTTCCAGTTCCAAAAGCCATTGACACATATCAAATAGTGTGTTCCAGCGGGTTTGGCAAACCAAAATTAATTTTAATCGCAAAAATATTTATTTATTGAATAGCAACCATTCTGTTCACATTGATTTATGTTAAGTGTAGATGTTTAGTATTTGTGTATGCCAAAAAACGCAAGTAAAAACAATTGTCTGGATCTTTTACACAAATAGAAATTTACTAATTCCGAAAAATTCCGGGATTTTCGGGATCGGGATTGGCATCCTTAGTAACCACCTTAGCTTAAAGAATTGCTTTGTGTAAATTGGGACTAAGAATTCTATGACTATTATAATCTTTCAAAAGGTGTTCTCCGTAACAAACTTTAACGTCAACAAAACAAGTGAAGCCATAAAGCCACAAAATGAAAACAAACAAATTTGTTGGAGTTTGTAATTTTTATAAAATTAACTGTTACACGTTGCCGCATCATTAATATAGAGACCCTAAAGTATGCCGTTAGACGCATTAGGATATTATGCAAATTGTGGCAAAAAATGTAACGAAAACCTTAAACAAGGACAACGAGACACTGGAAAAAAATCAAAAAGAAACTAAACAAACCACCACAGAGCTGAGATTATCGAATGTAAGTATATTTTGTACTCGTATACGTTTGGACATAAACATTTACATTTTATCAAGGAATGTTAAATAGTCTACTATTCAATGTATCCAAATACGCTACCAGTAACTACAATAATGTTATGCGTCCTTAGTAAAATCTAAAATATAAAAAAAATGCAACACTTTAGCCACGTTCCTCAGTCCGCAACATGCGTATAAATGGGGATGGTATGTTATGTAACAAGCAAGGTCTCTGTCCCATTCAAAACGGAAGAGACTTAAGGTAGAATTAGCCGAACGTCCACGTCTACATACTGTAACGTACCGTACTGTAAGCACGTTTGTGCGATTATAAAACATTTAAAAACGTGCCGTACGCCAAACAAAAAAAAATAAACATAGGATATTGTGTTATTGTTGTTAAAAATTTAATTAGTGTCGGTCATAATGGATTCGGAAGAATTATTTGCTGATTTAATGTTTTTAAAATTAATAAATAAGTTCAGAAAAAGATAAGCAAAACGCGAACGCCGCCAAGCTCTTTTTCCTTTCCATTTATTTTATATGCCGGACAATATTTATTGTACAGACACTCGTTGGCTCGGACGAGCAAAATTAATTGTTCGTCATTCATTTCTTTATTTAAATATTTAAAACTCAAATTTATTATTTATTTATTATACCTACATATATATATTTTAAATTATCGTTTTATTTGCACTTTACAATAAATAAACTGTCCGCTGTTCGAAACAGTTTCTTTTCGTACATGCTTGCTTGAAAAAGTACCAACATGGCTTAAATAGGAGTAAAATTGTGTGTGTGTGTGCACATTTACATACATAATCTAGCACTTAAATATATTTTACTATAATTTAATTGAATAATACATAATTATGTATGCATTAAGTTTGTTATATTTATATTATATGTGATTGTTTTTTTATTATATACACAAACATTATTATTAAAGAAAAGTACCAAAAAATAGGGCGAATTTACCCCAATACAATTTAACATACAAACAGCCCATCATAGCTGTACAAATGTCACGTAAGAACGTAAGGAATTTCTATTTTATACAGGTTGATTGGTACCGTCAACGTGATACTAATATTCGGTAAGCATTTACATTGATTTCAAATAATAAAACGGGATCAGCTGTTTCGTTACAGTACAGTACGGGACGTAGACGTTCGGCTAATTCTACATTTAAAATAAACACGTCAGTATTCAAATAATTGTTTAAAAAGCTTTTCCTTTAGTTGCTACACAACAAATTAGCGAAATACCGAGAATACAAATTTTATTTTAAAAAGACGTTAAGCTTAAACAATTATTTGAATATTATTAAAAAAAAGGTCATATAAACTATAAGATGAAGTACGAGTAAATACCTAAATTTCAAATGTAAATCTGTCATATTGATAAAACATATTTAAAATTAAACTTTATGATTTCATATTTGCTTCGATTAATTTAAAGTACATAGTTACTACATTTCATTTCATTCCGCCTAAGCACACCATCCTTTATGATAAAGAGGAAAACATTCTTTGTGGTTTCACACCAAGAAACCACAAAGTACTTTTTCCTTTTATAGTGATAATCTAAATTGTGCCTGCCTAGAGTACTGGTTATGTCCTACAGCAAGTAACAGTAGAAACAAAAGAAGAAAAAAAAACCATCTATGTATTTAAATATTTATCGTATGTATGTATGTATGTACGAGTATGTACAAGAAACTTCACGCCGTAATACGCCAAGAAAAAGCAATAAAAATCGATAAAATGTAAGGAACAATAAACTGAAAGAAAAGGAAAAACAAAAATTAACCCTACTAAGAAAGGTAAAGAAAGATAATGGCTGTTTTATACATAAAACGCAATTATGGTTATAAAACGACAAAAGGAATACATATTTAAATGAAATTAGCAGTGTAAACCAAAATAAATATGTAATTAGGAAAACTGTCAAGTGTGATAAAGTTTTTAGTTTTTAGTTTTACTTGCCTTCGGAAATCTCTGCTCCAGCAGGCATAAATCACAGGATTCATACCGGAGTTAATCCAGCCCAGCCAGGTGACTACCGCTGATACAATTTCTTCGTGTTCTATGCACTCCATGCAAAAGCCAGACAGCAGATTTACAACGAAAAATGGCAGCCAGCAAACAATAAAGACTCCCATGACAATGCCCAGCGTTTTGGCAGCCTTCTTTTCTTTGGCAAATTTGGCCAGTTTACGGGACCAGGAAAAGTTCTTGCCGCCCATGTGACGATGACGTGCCAAACCGTTGTTCTGCAATGCCGATAGGGGTTCATCATCCGGCTCCTCCGGCGTTGAGGTGGTAGTCCCCGCGGCACTGTGATTGTGGTGAGAAGTGCGGTGATGGTGATGCGAGTGGGGATGATGTTGGGATCCGCCACTCGGCGCTCCGCCCAGCGATCCGTGCATCGCCTGATGGTGAGAGCTGGTCGAGGGTTCTCGTGTGGTTCCGCCGCGATGGATACGTAACGTTAACTGCAGTTCACCGGAGGCCATGAGTACCTGCTTCGTACCGATCTTCAGTGAACGAGTTTGTATTACGGCTGCCCTATATATACGGCAATACGTAAATACCATCACGAGTAACGGCAGGTAAAAGGATATTGTGGAGGAGAACACGAGATATCCCAAGTGTTCCGTAAATGTGCACTTATAGGCAGGCATCTCGCCATCACGGGCTGCACGCCACCACACTATCGCAGGGAAGCTGATGGCACTCGAACACACCCATACCGCACAGATGAGAGCCGCAGCTCTTTTAACGGTCATGCGCATGGGATATGAGAAGGGATCTGTTATAGCCCAATATCGATCCAGCGATATTACACAGAGGTTTAATATGGAAGCTGTGCTGAATAAAACATCTAATGAGCGCCAAATATCACACCAATCTGTCCCAAAGAACCACGTGTTTTCCAGCACCTCATAAAGGGCTGAAAATGGCATCACAACCAATCCCACCAGACAATCGGCCACCGCCAAACTAGTGATGAAATAATTTGTGGCCGTGTGAAGATAACGTTCCCTTACGACGGCCAAGATGACCAGTGAGTTACCGAACACAGTGGCAAAGGAGAAGAGAAACAGGAAGGAGAGCAGGCTGACACGATCATTAGGCAATGAGCTGAGGAAGTCGCTAAAGTCCGGCTCTTGAGGTATGCTCGTGACATTGAAGGTTTCCGCGGGTGTGGTGATAGTTTCAACAGGTGTCGGCGAGGTCGCTTCCGGCGCATTTCCGCGCTCCAGGAACCCATTGAAGTAGTAAAAGAGGTCATCTGAGATATTGAAGCTCGAATAGAATTGTGACGCGGGCGTTTGTGTGGTCTCTGCCGCAGACGATGCTGATGCATGGCTGTGATTGTCGTTTCGTGAGAAGGCGGGTGAGTTGGATTCTTGCAGCAGCAACTGTGGTGGCTGTTGCTCCTTGTGCACTTGTTGAGCTGCCATATTGTGTACTCTCGGTATGTTCGCGGCCAGTGGTTGTAGCAAGGCGGCATATTCCCAATATGGCACAGATCTATTGGTATTGATAAAGCTGGATGATGTAACGTTTCCAATGTGGCCGATTGCATTATTCATTATTATTTAGCATTTATCTTTAGCTAGAAATCGTCGTTGTTGTTTCTGTGGCTTATTGTTGTCTTTTCGATTCCGATTGGAAGTGGAAGTAGCAATAGCACATTAGCAGCCCCAGTGGCAGCTGCTGTGGCATATGACCATAAAACCAAACATTTCGTTACAATGAACTTTTATCGAAATCATTTTCCTTCAGAGTTTTGTTAGAGCGGTGGTTTGCTTCGTTAAATGAATTAGATTAATTCCCAATTCTACGCTTAATTTTATTTTATTAGTGGCTTTGATGAAGATGAAATCTACAAAGATAAAAGCAACAAAAACATAAACACAAATATTCCATTATAAAGAACAGTAAGACAATATTATTAATTCAATGTCTGCACTGACATTATTGTAAAACGATGAAGATGTCAATGATGTGGGTGAATGTGAATAGTGATGATGCTGAGGATTTTTATATAAAAATTCATTTCTCTTCATTTCCCCAAGGTTGTCTCTTTAGTGTGTGTTATTCTTTTGATTTGAAGTCAATAATGTACAAGTATTTATTTATTTTATTCGTTAAATTTCACTATAAATATAGGAATTTTATCTTGGAAATGAACCCACTTTAAAAAGTACTTTAAAAAATAAAGTAGCCGACTGAACTTGAGAGAATTTCGAATGGAATTACCAAATGACAGCTTAACATTGATTCAATAATTCAGATTCAATTATTTCATTTCTATGTTTAAAGAATATTAACAAATGTGGTCTAACGTGTCATTTTGTTTATATGTACATGTGTATGTACGTGTATGTTATGTTGAATTAGTTTGTCTGTCTATGCCTTGTAGCAACATTTTAAATGTATTAATAAAATAATAATAATATTTTTTATTGTTATTTTTAGCTGCGTCATAATACTTTTCATATTTGGTTTATCCTTAAATTGGTGTTGTGCGGGTATAAAAGGCAAAATTTAAATGACATTTTTACATATAAAATAACGAATTCAATTTGCCGTGTAAAGTAAACATTTATGAATTATTTTATGGATGGATGGGCATTCACACACCAAAAAAAAAACCAATGTAAGCAACAAAAACAATGCAACCAACCACCTCGAAACAGAAATTTTAACGAGAAGAGGCACGTGGAGGCAAAATTGCAAATTAAATTAAAATGTGGCAATTCTTTGCTTAAAACAAAAACACAACATATGAATATACATACATACACATACGTATGTATATGTACGAGTATGTACATACATATATAGGTAGGGAGTATAGACAGACCCCTGAGCCATAGAAGCGTTGAAACTGTTTTGTATAGATATTACATAGAAATTTCTCTAGAGTAGTTTTATTTATGCACATCTACTACAGATGTGGTCATAAAAATAAATATTTATTTACCCACGTACATATGCTAAATCTTCATATATTTATATAAACTAAAAAATATACACAGTCGAATGTAAAATGTTACTTATGTACATTTGAAGATTTTAACGATATTCTTTGACCATTTAAAATTTGAAAAATTATTAAAAAGTTAAATTTCTGTATATATACATACATACATATGTATGTAAGTATGTATATACTACATAATTCCAAAAATTATTCCGTTAAAAGTACTTAGAGGAGTAACGCATACTTTTATAGTTTACTGTAGATGCCAGCTATCATATGTGTGTATGTAAGAGAATGTGGTGTAAACTATGTATATTTAAGCTATTTAAATTAACAATCTGAGTATATAATAAATGAATGCAACGTTTATGCACGGCTTAGGGATATTCACAAAAAAAAAAAAACATATACATATAGATATTTACATATCTATGTACATATATTCATTTAGCAGATACAAACCCAACAAACCAAAAATTAAAATTCAACATTTGAAAAGTTGGCGTTCTATGTACGAGTACAATTATCCAATGCAGACTGAATTTAGAAAAATGTTGTTCTATCAAGTGTATTTTATATTCACCTAATTTTCCTACAAGAATGAACTTAATTTTGTTGTGTATTCAGGCAGGGAATGAAAATGTGAAAGTGAATAACGTCATTTCCTTTTTTCTACCTTTGATTAATGGATGTTTGCTGGGTATTATCTTTCTAATGTATGTTTGCACAAAAGTATGTACATGCATAAGAATATTTGCATCCAGCTTTTATAAACCATTGACCATTCACACACATGCACTTGCTTGCACTTTTATATAGTTGAACGAGTATTTATACAATATGTACATATGTATGTATATATGTATGTATGTATGTATATATCTTTCTAGGTAGGGTATATATGTACTAGGATAGCCCATTTGAATGGAGCCAAATGAAACAATTTGTAAAGTTGTACATAGTGTTCGGTTTCGAATTATTATTTATTAAAATTTGTTATTGTTATTATTTATTCAAATTTGGCTAAATAATCAAACATTTAAGAAGACTTTTGACAAAACTTTTATGTGGTCATATGCCAAATTCGAAAGAAAAACAAATAATGACAGCTGCTAAATACAATAAACAATTTTCCAAATAGACTTATTGCATTTATTCGATTATTCTTTAATTTGTATAAAACAAATAATTCGTATATGAGATGTAAATTTATTCGAATAATTCGATTATATATTTAAAATTAAGCGAATTATGCATATACAATTAAAACTTTTTTAATAAAGTAAGAATGTCTAAAAACACAATCATCAATGTCATTTAAAACACACCAGATTGGTGTAGAAAGTTTTAACAACAAAACACTTGGAACCAACAATTTTTTTTTTGGTTGGTTGGCCAAATATAAATTTTGATTCGGCCTTACAAAATTGTCAGCTATTGTTAGTTTCATCTTTTAGAATACGCTTTACAGTATTTTGGGAAGGCAAGTTCTTGAACTATTTTCGGATGATATTTGCGAAAGATTTCAGAGTCTTGGGATTTTTCACATAGAACACAGATACAGAACTCCAAAAAAGAAGCAGAAGTCTGCAATAAATCAGAAAATTTTTCAGAAAAAAAACATGTTACAACAACACGCAAATAATCAAACATTGTTTATTTAAATATCTTCTGGGTCATCCAAATGTAGACATGCTAATCCTTTTAAATACTTCAAATACTTCCACACACGACCTTTTAATTCATTTGTGATTTTGTAAATGTACGAAAAAAATAAAACTATTTCTTCTGTAAATCTTTTTATAATTCTTTTTATAATTTCGTCTTCTTATTCTTGTGTTTTTTTCTGTAATGTTTAAGTTACATAGAAAATACATATTGATTTATGAAATGAAGATGATAAAAAAAGTCATTTGAAAACATCATTATTTCATAAATACAGTTTTGCAATACAGCATTAAGCTGTCGAGATTAACTTTTTCTAATAGTTGTGTTTTTTTCTCTACAATCATAACTTTTTTAAAAAATGTTTAATAAATGGATTATTACACACATCACTGCTGTCTAAATAATCGTATATAACGGACAAATGGAGGGACGCTTTAGAAATGAGAAATAAAATTCATGTCTTTAAAATGGTGTAAATTGTATCTGCAGTAAGTAACCTTAACTTTGCTGCTATATGCAGTTGAAATAAAATGTGTGTATTTGCTAATCCGCAGGTTTTCTGGCATTAGCGACTGAAACGAACTCAACAACATACTGACTGTGACGGATACTTAATTCCAATTAAGTGTTAATTGTAATGTTGTTTGTGTTTGAGTGTTACGTGCTACCACAAATATGTTTTTGGAGTCCTCACTTATCAAAATAACTCATCACCGTAACAGTGGAAACACAATTTGAAAATGATTCAAGGGAAAATTAAGTGGAATGAGCTTGAAAATGCTGCAGCATTAGACTATACTGAGAACGTATTTATTTGCTGTATGATGAGATTATGTTTGCATGACCAGCAAACTTTTAACAAACATACACATGAAGTATTTCTGGCTTGGGCTACTTAAACACGTCGCACTTTTATACATTTCTTTCTTAGAATCCAGTTAACGATTTAAACACCACAAGCTGTTCTTAGAGAGTGTTTTGTAAAATCCCTTTAGAAATACGCAACTTTTAGTAATTATTATTTTGATTATTATTTACGTCATTGCATAAGCTATTGTGTGAGTCTTTTGAAAAAAGAACCGAAAATAAGGATAAAGAAATTATGTCCTTGAACGTGTGTAATAAACTGAAGACAAAAGTAAGAACCAGACCAGACGTAAACGATTAATTCACATTCGAAAACTTTCTTATTCTAGCTTTTAATTGTAATGAAATTTATATTTTATTAAAGCTTAATACAAAATTATCTGTATATTTATGCAGCCTTTAATAAAATAAAAATTTCACCATGAATTAGAGGTAGGGTATATGTATATTTTCATAGTACAATTCGATTAGATAAATAAGATACTTACTTATATTCAACCCTATCGTGAATAAAAATTCCACATGCAATTTGTTCCCTTTTCACATTTTTCCTATTAAAATTCAATGTTAAAAAAATAAAAGGGAACAAATTTCATGTGGAATTTTTATCCACGATATGGGTGATTGTATACTTGATAAGAAAATAAGCGAATAGGGTTGGGAAGAGCCCAACAATAAAATTACACAAAAAGTGTTCAATACACAAATTACAATTGCCTTTAAGAGCAGGAGTATCAGAGACATAAATGTTCTGCTTTATTTTGACAAGTAATTAATGTTTATCAGCGCCATTATCTACAAACTATCAAAAGAGTGTACACGGATTAAAATGTTAAATTTGCACTAATAACTGGGTTGATATAAAAGGATCATATTTAGATTATTTTCATTATTTACATTACTTCAACAAAGAGAACGTCATAATTGCCCTGAAGGAAACCTGGAAACAAGTGTCTCCAAGTCACCGTTTTTGTCTACTATTTCGGTGACTGGCGACATTGTCAACAAAGGCGCCACAATGGTTATTATTAAACAATTATTCTTTGAATTGTCTGCCCCAATACAGTAGGCGATAGTGTGCCGGACTATCATTTCGGATTCGATTCCCGCCAAAGACACCTAAAGTCTAATATATTTTTAATTAGGAAAAGCCTTTCAGTATTTTATTTTTTTTTTTAATAAAACTCGAAAAGTTAGAAAAACTGTAGTTTCATTTTCTATTTCAGAGTGTAGACAAAAGTGGTCCCAAAAGAACTATTTAGTCAGTATTGAGGCAGTCTACTGGTAGATTTTCAATGACAAGCTAATGTTAAATTTCAATAGTAGATTACATTTGCTGGGTACACCTGTTCAGTAGTACTACTGACAATGTCAATCACTACAATTTCACTATTCACATTCCCTACAGGGTATCTACAGTTATTTATTGTTATATGTATATTGAAATTTAAGTATTTTTTTTATCGTTTCATCTATATATGTATGTATGAATGTATCGTAGGGGAGAGGGGGCACCATTGAACACTTTTTGCTTTCAAGCCACATAAAAATTTATATTTTTGAATTATTGACTTTTTACATAATTTAACTAATATGTATGAAAATAAACTTTAGTTTAAGTATACAAGTAACAAGTAACTTATTTTTAGTTTGATTTATATATTTTTTTTTTATTTTTTTAATGGATAAAGTCATTGTGTTCAAATGTGCCCCCCATACGGGGCAGCTTTGAACTAGGCCGGGGGCAGCTTTGAACGGCAATTTTTTCTTGTAGCGCTTATGACCAAAATTAACATAAACAGTTATATTTTTTATATATATAATAAATTCGATTTATTTATTAAGACTGAAAAAACTAGCAAAAGTTGTTGACGTTGCTAGAAAACAAGGTTGTCATGTGAAAAACTCGGTTAAGGATCGGAAAAAATGTTTAACTGAGATTTTCTCAACATTGTTCAAAGGTGCCCCGTGTTCAAACGTGCCCCCCTCTCCAATATGTATGAATGTACATATTTCATATTTCATTAGCTACATAGCAATTCGAATACATAATTTAATAGATATTTCAGATTTGCATATAAATTTTACTTTTAAATTATACCGTGATAATACTTTTCGTAAATTTGTTGCACAACTACGAGTGTATGTAAATGTATTCAAGTTTTCGAGACGAAGTCTTGACATGAATACGAAAAAACTGAAGAAAGAAGGAAAAAACAACTATGAATAGAAATTAATAAAAAATGATAATGACAGCAAAAACTTCGAACTACCAGAACTAACACTGGTTAAGGGATTGATGTTTGTCTGTTGGCTGACCGGCACCGCAGTGGTGTAGGTGGTAGAACGCAAAGAATTCTGATGAGAGAAAGTAGGATTTCTCGAAACATATGTAAATTCAACAACCCAGGTTCGATCCCCAGTCAAGAAAAATTATCAAAAATTTTTAATAATAAATTTTTCAAGTTGTAATTCCTAACTTCAGTAAAAATAATTTAATGAAAATTAAATTTAATGAACGCGAGCCTAACTAAAATTATCAACGAGTATGTAGTATGTACCTACACAGTCGATAGAAAATCCATTGTGCCACTTTTTTTAAAAGAGAAATCCAAAAAAGTAGAATATACAAAATATCAACTTTGACGATGATGTGTTTGTGTGACTGTGTGTGTTTACAAAAAACATGACATAATACAATGGTGGGTTTGCACCTTCACGGCGGAACAAGAGAGGTAACGTATCACATGAATTGCTTCATTTTTGTGTTTATGGCAACGATAACCCGCTTGTCTTGACAAATGATGACGCGACTGTCAGTTGTGTAAAACAATAAAATGCTTATTCTGTACGATCAAAAACGAAAAAATATTTATTGGAAACCTAATACAAGGATACAAGAAATTAAGATATTAATGCAGCCATATAAATATATGTATGTATGTAGTATGTATGTATATACATTGGGAGGACTCCTTTCGCATGGATTACAAATAAAATCAAAGTAAGTACACCAGCATAGTGGGGATGGTAAATTGTATTTGTGCTGCTGTTTATAACGCCCAAAAATATTAATCAAATACCCACCGTAAAGTACACCGATCGATTCAGAATCATTTTGAGTTGATTTAACGGTGCCCTTCCGTCCGTCCGGCTGTCCATGTAAACCTTGTGCGCAGAGTACTGGTCGCAATTTCGAAGATATTTCAATAAAATATAATTGACCATAGCTCTATTATAAGGACCGTTTTCAAAAACCACTTTAAAGACCATAACTCTCTTGAAAATGTTGGTATTTTGTGATGATCGGTCCATAATTCGGCATAGCTCCCATATAAGATGCTCTTCGAAAATCACAGTGTTTATATCGAAATAAAATTAAACACAAAGACTATTTATATGTACAGAAGTTATGACACTACATTTTTGGATGATCGGTCCATAATAGGTCGTAACTATAATAAAGAAACTATTTCTGAAAATCAGTTTTTACACATATACTGGGTGTAGGGTATTATATGATCCGGCTTGACCGACCAAAGTTTGCAATCGTTTTTGTCTTACAGTAACCAATTTATACTACCGAATTCTATGTGAACGTTGCTTAAGATACACCTATTTATGACCATTTGATAAATTTGGTGACATTACTTAAAGACAAATAGTTTTCAACAACAAATTTTTCTGCTTAATCACATCGAAGTATCATAGTCTCTTTTCTAGCCACATCTATAGTCCAAAATCCTTCAAATGTAAATAGCAAAGCAGTGGCTGAGAGTGTAGGTAAGTGATGGTGGAGAATATAAATTATTGCAGTCAAAAATTGGTACTACACAGAAAAAAATAAAAATGAGTTTCAATTAAAATATTTGTGGAATCAATTAAAAATTTAATTGAAATCGGACCAGTAAACAAAATGATAGTATCAATTAAAAAAAAAATGTGAGATTTAATTGAAAATATCAGAAAAAGTAATTGAATAAATTAAAATTTTAATTGAAAATTATTTTAAAAACAATTAAAGGTTTAATTGAAAAAAAACATGATTTTTTTTTTCTGTGTACATCACCAAGGGCAAACAGTTTAAGTATTTAATTAATTTTTTTTTTAAAGCTGATTATGTGATAAAAATGAAAAAAGAAAACAGTGATATGCTGCGACAGTCCGAACTAAACGTTCAATTTCATTATTAAAATTGCAATATGAACCACCCATATATTTGAATAAATGATTTTATGTAAATAAATTCTCGTATCAACACCAACGAGTAAACCCAACAAATGATTTAAATACGATGAATCACTGACGTTTGTATTTTCTGTCACACTTTTATTGTAAAGGGAAACAATTTCTGCGAAACAAAATCTAAACTGGCAACTTAAGGTGGATTCATCCATTCGTTCTTAACAAAAAATTTGTTCGAACAATAAGTTTTACGTCTCTCTTTTCGAGAGAGAGAAAATATTTTTTTTACGAACTTGAATTGGTTTTTTTTTGGACAAAAATGAATTGAGTTGCCAATAGGTTGCATTTTTTTCATACAAATAACAATGCATTTTGTATTTCCATGGCCATCAGCAAAATCAGCTTTCTTTTTTCATTCATTTTGAATTTATATCTGTGATTTTAAATACACAATACTTTAAAATAATTTAATATTTGTATTCTGACACTTAAAACCCAAAGCAAAATAAATGAATGGCCCACACTTGTAAAACTAATTGATTTTGTTTACATATGGCAGCTTTGATTTTTCAGAAAAATCGTTCGAAATGGGTGAATCGTGCTGCAAAAAACTCTCAGTAAAAAAAATTTTTGTTAAGAACAAATGGGTGAATCCACCTTTAGTTAATTCTTCACTAAGAAGCCAGCCAGTCAGACATGTGGTGTTTTCATTCGAGAATGTTTTTTTTTTGCAAATTTACTGTTTTTCCTTTTTTTTCTATTTTAAGAACTTCAGGCGTTATTTATTTATCATTTCTCTTTTGTTTTTTGCGATTTTGTTTTATTTTAGCTTCGTTTAGTGTCTGTTTAGCACGCAATAATCTTTGAAATGTTTCTGTTATAAATCATATACAAATGAATTTAAGGCTCGTCCGTGTTGCTATTTCGTCTTGTCTTCCACTTTCCCTGTATTGTTTGGAGATTTACTCGGGCACACCTGCCATAAATATTTTGAAACTACGACGATGTTTCAATAGGGTAATTCGATATATTTACGGTCTAAGTGTTCGGGAACATGTATCCAAATAACAGAAACTAATTTTAGGGTGTAAATTTTACCAATATATAAATATGAGGAAAATCTTATTTTTTTATAAGACAGTTAAATATGGAAATCCATCATATCTGTTACAAAAATTTATGTTTTGGTAGTTCTAGTAGAACGCATGCGATTATTGTCCATAGACACTACTCAATTGTTATGAGTCGATCGTATTGCGTGACTATATCTAGATTATGGAATTCAATGATTCCATATGCTGATCGCCGATTTTCATACAGTTTGTCAAATTTTAAACTCATTTTCTTGTCAAATTTATTAATGAATATTGAATCAATATTTTTTTCTCTCTATTTCGAGCTGACCATGGTACATTTAAACAGTGCCATTATTTGTAATAAAAAAAAAACTTTATTTCTTAAATTGTGCTTTGTTTGTATGTCTTATCATGGGTTAACAATCATTTTCCTGCAATTATACATTATTTATTGGTTTTGTGCAAATATTAAGGACTCTCTTCATTATTATTATTATAATCTTAACTTTCTTTTTTAATTTTCTTCTAATTTATAATTATTGTTATATATCTAAATAATTGTATTAATATTATTGAATTGTTAGTACTACTGCTAATTTTGGCCCCATGGGCTTGCGGCATATTTTTGAAAAAAAAAAAATATATGGTTAGAGAACTATTTTTGCCAACTCTTGTTTGGTAACAGTTAAATATTTACACAAAAAAGGATCAAATAAATGTGAACATTGCATATACATATGTATGTACGAGATACAATACTTGAGAATTAATTTAAAGATTACACTTATACTCTAAATCAGTGTCAGTGAAATTTATTAGAAATTTAAATGAAAATGTATTTAGTATCTTGTTTCATAAGGCGTCACGAACTCGCTATGTGGAATTCTTCTGAGAAAAAATTAAAAAAAAATTAATATTGACCAAACCCGGAAAGCCAAGAAAAACTACTTAGGCTTAGTTCTGTAATATATGTAACAAGAATTATAACTACATGTATCTAATTAATCAGTTCATAAATATGTATGTAACAGATCATTAAAAAGCTAGTATGTACTTCTAGGTAACGCAAAATTTATTTCAAAATATTATTATTTCATTCAAATATGATTAACCAACCATCACAATATGTAAAACAAGCCTGAATATAAAAAAAATTTAATTTATTCATACAAATATTAGCCTACGGTTTTATATTCTTATTACACACTTAACAATTTAAGGTATTATTTAATTATTATTACTATTTCATACATATTTATAGCATTTATTATATGTTTCGTCAAATTTGCATAATCTCTTTCATACATTCATTAATATGACACATTCACTTATAAAACAAAAATATTTATTATAATTTAATTATTATTAAAAAAAAAAACTGATTACTGATTTTAAATTAATATAATTAATATTAACAGTATTGAACTATTGTTACAGTTATGCATTAATAATTCGAATACAGAAGCGGCCAGCTATTTAGAGACACATGTTGCAGTTAAATTGGAAAAAGTTTTTAACTAGCAAATATGTGTATATGTATGTATATAATTGTCACTAACTAGCAGTCCTCTTTTGTACATATCGCTCATTTGCTGTAACAACGTATTAATTCAAAAAAAGTCGTTTCTTAAATAAATTTTTAACAAATCATGCGATTTCAGAAATAAAACCTGATTTAAATAGTAGATGTATATATATATATATATATATATATATATATATATCGAATCTGTGTTTACCAAATTTTTACTTATCAAATATATGTACGAGAAAACATGCTTTTTATTTTGACGTTGACAACAAAAAACACTCTCACACAAACAATAATTGACTTTTTTGAAAACTGATAAAAACTATATGAAAGACTACATAACGGCGCATATTTTGTATTACTCAGTTCAAAAACACGGATTTTGAGTTATGACGTTATTGCAGCAAATGAGCGATATGTACGTTTATCAGCGAAAATCAATCTTTTGGTTAATTATAAACATGTGCCCTACGTAACTAATAAGAGCGAGAGAGAGAGAGGGACGTGCAAGTGCGCTTGTAAATTATGGTGTTTTCTTTTCTGAAATAAAATGTTACACCTTTATTATGTACATTTTTATAATGTTTACCCCACATTGTAAAGATGTCGCATTTTTAATGGTCAGAATAGAACATACAATCACAACAGTGTAACATTTTTTTCATGTACAGCAGATAGCTCAAAAGTAGAAATGCATACATATTTATTAAAATTTAATGAAATTAATTTTATTTATTAAAATTGGTTTTATTTATTAAAATTAATTTTATGTATTATGTATTAAAATTAATTTTATTTATTAAAATGGAAATTGAAGTGGAAAAAAAGTAAAAGAAAGTAGTAATATTTTCCATTTTGTATATTTTTTGTTTGTTTCTTAACACAAATACACATTCATAAACAAAACAAAGGTCAGCTGTTTTGTCGTGCGATTCTTCCCCTCTAAAAATACAGAGTGTGAAAGGGGCAACATTTTTTAAATTTATAGTGTGACATTTATAAAAAAGAACACACTACACTTTAGCAGTGTTGACATTTTTTCAGAAAATAGCACAAAAAAAAATTAAAAAACGGTGCGAAATGGGAAAAACGTGTAACATTTTTGCCAGAAAAGAAAACGTCATTAGTGTGTTGAACACAGTGTTGCCACCAGCAGCATTCAAAATTACACCTAAGGTGAAGAAATATTACCCGATTTAAATAAAATTACATGTCATACCAAATTACGTTACATTTTTTGAACACTTTTAAAAAACACAAAAAATCAATCAAAAAAGATTAAATTAGTCATATTATAATTATATACACATTTTTCTGTTTTTACACGATGTGATTGGTTCCTTAACTCTAAAACCTATTGAAATTAGTGAAAAACAAGGATTTTTTAACCCTAGTCCTTATACCCGGATACACGTGTGGCCATTATGTATCTCCTAGTAATGAACCTCCTAAACCGCTTAAGATTTTGTGCTGAAACTCCGGATCTAGGAAGATGGTGCAAATCTGCGACGATTGACAGCTCAACTACTGTCCTAGGTCAAGGCATTGATAAGCTACACAAGCGTAGCTATTAAAGAAATTTAAAATGTACTCGTAAATGTAAAGAAAATGTATGACAAGTTCTTTTGATTGTATGCACCAAAAGGGAATTTCCCCAAATTTGTGATATTTACATTTAAAATAAAATCGTGTAAAAAAATTAAAAATTGGTTTATTTTCAAACCGTGTTAAATGAAAACCATGTCAAAAAAGACTTTGTAAAAACAGAATTGAGCATAGCAACTTAAAACAAATTAACAAAAATAACATTAAAAACATAAAATAAATTAATAAAAAAAAAATAATAGTGCAATTTACAATCTTGTGCAAATGGTATTGCAACATTGGATTTGAAAAAAGGTTTAGCATATGCGTGCTCTTGCTGTGTATTTGGTAGTGTAGAGCAAAAATGTTTGCAAATGCAATACCATTTGCACAAGATTGCGAATTGCGCTAATAGAAAAAGCTCTACTGCCACATTTGGTTGCATATATTACAAATGTTAAGGGTATCAGTTTATCAGTAGGTCAGGGATTATAGTCCAATTAAAAACTTAAATGAGAAAAACAACAAATTCGTAATTGTAATATAAATAGTCAGAAAAAGAAGGATATACTCGTACAATGGAAAGGTAGTGTTTTAAAAGAATTGCAAATTACCTGGAAGAAAATACCTACGCTTAACCCTCGACAGTAAAAATTACACCTAATTCGGGTAATTACCCACGAAGTGGCAACACTGGTTGAACAATAATAAAAACAATTGTTAAATGTTTCCATTATGAATGGAAGACTGAATGAATAAATGACTGCACGCTTGTGTTTATCTCATTGGTTTATATTTTGGCTCGATTACGTTCAGACATATTAACACTTTCAATGGAAATGGAAATACTGTTTAAAGCGAATAATGTGGTTGGATGAGGTTGAGATGGTTCATTTACAGCAGAACACTTGAAACAATAAATACTTTTACGCGAATAAAATGATTTTTTGCATGCGATTCGTGGTGGTTTAGCTCAGGTCAATGAATAAGAGGGGAGTGGAGAAATTATTAATAAAATTATATCACTAATAGTTGGGCATAATTTATATAAATGCCCCTCCTAGAACAGAAGCTTTTATTGACAGTTATGGAACTGAAATCGATTCCTTAATAAAAACATTCTCATTCATTCTAGAGAATATATGACATTGGTAAAGTCGTGATTATAAATTAATTTATACCATATATAACATACATATTCAAAACAAATATTATGGATTTACTTCTTCAAAAAAAGGCATTATTTATCGAATATTTCTATAAATAAATTAGAGAGATTTTGCCCAATTACAGACTGGTCCACACAAAATTTGGGCAAGTTATTTTATAGAAACTTACTTGATGCTAATTTAATTTTCATATTTTGGTATGAAAATAATGGGTGATTTTTTAGCTATTATCTTTTTGGCAACACTGGTTTAAACAGCTGACGCACGTTTCGTGTTTTGTTTCACTGTCAAACATCTTCAGTTTGGTCTATAATTTTACCATGAATCGTCTTACAAACAAAAAACACGTGCTCTGTTAAGAAAGTTCATCGCGCGCTTCTTCCATTTTATGGTCAGTTTAATCGACCCACTGAAGCGGTTCAATGGGTACGTAAATAAGCAGAATTGTCGATTTTGGATTGAATATCAGCCAGAAGCATTGCAAGAGCTACCAATGCATCCAGAAAAAGTCACAGTTTGGTACGATTTATGGGCTGGTGGCATCATTGGACCGTACTTATTTAAAGATGATGCGAACCGTAACGTAACTGTGAATGTTGAGCGCTACCGTGAGATGATATCCAACTTTTTTTTACCCAAAATGCAAGAGCTTGACTTGCATGACCTGTGGTTGCAACAAGACGGTGCCACAAGCCCGCTTCAATTGACGCATTGGAAGACAACCTTGAAGCATTTATTCGTGAGATACCGGCCGAAATGTTAGAAAGAGTATACCAAAATTGAACTAAGCGGATGGACCATTTGAGGCGCAGTCAAGGTCAACATTTGCATGAAATAATCTTCAAACATTAAATCATATGGACCGTACTATCGATTCTTGCATTTTTCTGAATTTTATGTGTTTTTTTTTTTTTTTTGAAAAACTTTCCTATAGCTTTTAAAAAATCACCCTTTAATTATACAGGAGTGATCTCCGATGGGGAATAATTAATATGTGTGTACGAGTATTTTTAGGCTAAGCTAAGTGAATTTCGGAAAAGTGCAATAGATACTATGCTGTGGAAAATTATGTACTGATCATCACAAAATTTTTAAAATAATTTTTGTTTCTATAAAAATTACTTGATACGAGTTCTTTTAAAGAAATTTTTGCCCATTTATGGATTTTTGACAGCGGTCGTTACATGGGAACTAGGATTAATTATTGACCGATCGGTGCCACATTTGGTAATGAAAGTTTAGTTTTCATATAATTTATACCGAGTTGTGTGTGTATACTAATATATTTAAAATATTTATGAGTACATATGTCCTATGCAGAAGGGCTAGGATAAATTATAGATCGGTTCTAATTAAAATCAATATGATATTCAATAATGAAGTATTTATATACTAAAATTAATGGAAATTGTGATAACATGTTACATTCGAAAAATGACTGCGTCTCATTATTGATTTCAATCAGGAGAATGATAAACCTTTTTTCAGCTTAATTAGGAGTTGTGCTTCTTTTTTTCCTGCCAATTACCTGTGAAAGTGAACTAAAAGCAAGTGTCAACAAAATGTTGAATTCAAAATAAACAAACCAAACCATAAAACTAATTACAAACGACAGCAAGGGCCAAAAAATAGACGGACGGAATGACATTTTAAATCTACTGCGAACGAAAACGTTTTATACAGACATTTAAAGGATACCAGGAAATACAGACAACAACAATCAAACAGAACATAACAATACAGTCGCTAACTAGCAAAACCAAATATAAGACAAAAAATTAAGTGAGAAGCAAGAAAAACAATAGAAAAATCTAACAAATTATGAAAAAACACAAAATATACACATAAACAAACAAATACACAGTATTAAGCAACTTCCGTAAAGGAAACAGAGGCAGTTTCCACTTACATCCGGTATGAAGAGGGGTCAAATAGTTGCCAATGTTGGAAACGAAAAGTAGTTTTTTTTTTTACAAATAGCACAGCAGTGGCAACAACAATCATAAAAAAGTATTTTTTTGTCATACAACAACAACGACGACAATGAAAATATTTTATAAGTTCAAGACTTCAGTTCCAGCTAAAACTCATCCAGTGGTTGACTGGTTGGTTGGCCAAAACTAACATCACAGCACATCACACACACACACGCACACACACACACACCTAGTCCCCCAACACACTTACAATTGTTAAACAAACAAAATTGTTTCGAGCAATAAAAATATAAAAAAATAACTAACAATAATAAGAAAAATACATAGAGCAACAACAAATTATAACACGAATAAGTAATATCTACTCGTAATATTTGTTTAAAATTACAAAATTTGTAATTCTATACAATTTATTTAACTGTTTATGTTTTTGTTTATTTGTCTTTATTATTAATAGTTATTTATTTGTTGTTTTATTATAATGCTGTAGTTCCTGTTCTTTTTTCTTTTTTTCCCCCCAAAGAAAATATTTCTCTTTTAATTTCCCGCGTAAGTTGTACCAGGCTGGCTACAACACTGAACAAATATTGTAAATTTTTTTTTTATGATTTTTATCAATTGGTTTTTAGTGTCTTTCCTTTTCTCGTATAATTTATAGTTTTTTTAAGGAAACATTTCTTGTCCAGTTTATTAAGATTGCTTTGATTAAGTACATTGCAGATGGAATCGAAACGATGTAAATAATGAACAAACATTTGTATTTTTCTAATTTCATTCTTCATTTAATCTTCGTAGTTATTTCATCACCATTTACTTCACTGTGCAATTACATTTGTAGGGGTTTCAAGTTGAAAATTAAAGGTAGAACAATTACAGTTCGAAATTATTCATTTAAGGCTTCACTCTGCATTAATTTGTCACAATAAAAATTTAAAATGGCGGCTGTTTTAATAGTAAGGTCTACTAAGGCGAAAATAATGAAATATTTACCGATCTACACTATACTTAAGAATATTAATATCTAGAAAGGATTTCTAAGAAAATAAAAATCATAAATAACTCTTATTTACGGTGTTACACCTTTATTAGGTACATTTTTATAATGTTTACCCCATATTTTAAAAATGTCGCATTTTTAATGGTCAGAATGGAACATAAAATCACAACAGTGTAACATTTTCTTCATGTACAGCTGTTTTTTTTTTTTTGTTACAAAAAAAAGAAGCAGACTAATGACACCTTGCCGACTAATACGCAAATTCTTCTTAAACTATAAAAATTATATATATAAACATACATTACATATCGACAGTTCAATTCCAAACCATGCCATGTCAACTTAGCATGTTTTTAATTTTTTTGCGTTTTTGAATTTAGATTTTTTCAACTAAAATTCTGTCAAATTTTGGTTGTGATTGGCTAGTCCAATCAGTAGTTATAAACAACAAAGTTCTACCTCATATGGTTTTTTAGATATCGCCTGTGAACTTTAGGTGCTTTTCCTGCAAAACTCACTTTTTCGACTTAGCAAGTTTTGGAATTGAGCTGTCGATATATAAGAAGTAGGAGATATTGTCCTATGAAATTTGACATACATCAACTTCAGAGTATTTATTAATTACATTCTCAACAAAGCCTTTCACTCGCGGTTGTGGATTTATTTCCATAATCATAGCAAATATTTTATCATCAGCAGATGAATCCAACAAGTCATCCAAATTTTTTTCAGCACATAAAAAAGTAGTAATATTTTAAATTTTGTATATTTTTTTTTTTGTTTCTTAACACAAATACACATTCATAAACAAAACAAAGGTCAGCTGTTTTGTCGTGCGATTCTTCCCCTCTAAAAATACAGAGTGTGAAAGGTGCAACATTTTTTAAATTTATAGTGTGACATTTATAGAAAAGAACACACTACCCTTTAGCAGTGTTTACAATTAGTTCCACAATATTTATCTTGTGCAGTCACAACAATTTATAATAATGAGTGCCCCGATAGACTAGGCGATAGAGTGCCGGACTATCAGTCAAAGGGTTGCGGGTTCGATTCCCGCCAAAGACTCTGGGTGTTTTCTGCAGATAAGCCAAAAGCTTCGCAGTTTGTGTTTGTTAATTAAAAAAAAAAATATTTTATCGGTTTGTAAAAAAAAAATAATATAAAACCCTACATTTTAAGATAAGTGTGTACTCGTACTCAGCGGCAGTATGATAATTTCAGACTAATAACTACACGACAAAGTCACGTAGTAAAAATAAAGAAAATAATATACATTCATCACTCTGACTAAATCAACAACAAGAATATAAAAAGAAAGAAAAAAAAAAAAATAATAGAACTAAACAAAAAAAAAAAAAAAATGGAGGGACTTAAGTAACACAAACAAATTGACACCATATATGTACATACAACATACATACATATGTAAGTATTATTTATACATACATACACTCACTTTCATGCCACATTTACTTACTTACCACTAACTGAACAAATACGTACATAAATAAAATGTGAACGCGTAATGATTTTAAAACATGCCACAACTGCTTCTATTGTGTTGAGGCATCGACATCTTAAAATACTTTCACTGCCAAAAAAAAATAAATAAATAAAAAATGTGGTTAAGATATAGTACTATATGAACCTACATATACCTATACATCAATATTTGTGGAGGATCAGAAACGACTAAATAAGGGAATACTACAGCAAGTGTAATTTCGTTCTGCTCTATTAACAAACGCTTGTTCCACTATTAAATCAAATATTTTGTTCTCAATTATCATTTATATTGAATAAAAAGAAAAGAACCTGAACAACAACATTTGGGCAGTAGTTAGTCTTTAAACTAATATTACTCGTAAACTAATATTACTCGTACATAATGATCTACACTTAATATTCTTTCTTAAACTTACAAATATTTCACTACATTTTCTTTCTTTAGTATTTGATGGTTGAAGAGACAAAGATTTTCGCGTGTGCCTTTAATATCATTTGTCTACACAACTGAAATATTTGTCTACAATGAAACAATTGCGTATGCTGTACAAAATTAATTTTTAAAAAACAAATTACATTACATTAATTTAACTAAATTGTGTGTGCCTGGGTGACAGTTAATCTAAGTGACAGTTTATCAAAATACCCAATTTAAATCATTGGTCTCAATACAACATTTTTTATTTATTTCCAATAAAAAAAAGTAAGAAAGTATAGTCGGTCAAGCCCTACCATATAATACCTTACACCCAGTCAGTATATGTATAAAGCAGTTTTTAAAATATAGGCGCTATATGAGAGCTATGACCTATTATGGACCAATCATCTAAAAATTTAGTGCCATAACTTCTGTGCATGTTAAACTTTACCTCGATTTAAATACTTTTAAAAGATTTGTGGCGGTTAAAGTGAATTACGGAAAGGGTGTTATATGGGAGTTTCGACTGATTATGGACCGATCATTATAAAATTAGTTGTCATCATTTCTATATATATGAAACTGAGTATTGAATGTTATATGGATACCAACATTTTTAAGAGAGTAATGCTCTTTAAAGAGATCGGAAGTGAACATTATATGGAAGCTATGATCAATTATGGACCAATCTTTATAAAATTAGGTATCATGATTTCTATATATGTGACCCGGCCTATGATAAGGTGTCTTATGACTCAAAAAAGAAATTGCGAGACACAGCTGTTAAAAATAAACAATGCATTTCTTCAGTTTCTTAGTAGTTTTTCTTTTGCATTATGAACAGTCATGCCCAAAAGGCACCCAAAAAAGGCAAAAGAGCATAAATGAGATAAGTTCGACAAGCTTTTTTTTTGGTAAAATCGTTTTTGCAGCGTTCAATCCTGTTTTTAAAATTTTCAATTCCATTTATTATCTTGATTCTGGATTTTTAATAAAAATCTGTTTTTCTTTCATTTGTACTCTTCTTTCTCTACATTTCTAGTAAGTTAGGACTTTCTAGTTTTCACCACGTGATAGAGTGTCTCAAAAACTATGGAAACAAAAAAAAAAAAAAGTGGAAAATTTTTTTTTAGACATAAGCCACCTTTTCATAGGCCGGGTCACATATATGAAACTTATTTGCATTGAATATTATTATTTTAAAGAGAGTTATATGGGAGCTATGATCAATTATGGACCGATTTGCACAACATTTTTAGATATGATTCGGTTTCATTTATCACTCATTTGTGGTGAAATTTGTTTCGATACTTGTATAATTGAAACATTGATGACCGGTACACCCCTTCTTCGAGAGGAAAATAACGGAATCCCAACTGTCCTTGAGCCGAAAAAATATCATGTACCAAATTTTATCGAAATATCTTGAAAATTGCTTTACATGGACAGCCAGCCAGACGGACGGACAATTTGTTAAATCGAATCTTGCTCGATATCGAATGCCATAATCTCAAATAAGAAAATTACGATAAATTTTACTCGATATCGAATGCGGTAATTTGGCCCCAGGAAGTGATTCTAAGTCGATCGGTATACTCTAATGGTGTGTGTTGGACCAATATTAATTGGCGTTACAAAATTCAGCACAATATACCCTCTCTACTATGGTGGTGTAGGGTATAAAAACCAGAATTTATCGAGACAACTTGATATCAATAAATTAATTTAACAGATTTTTAAAGTAAATTTTTTAAAATAAAAGTTGTGAAATTCAAGAAATAAAAAACACCCAGCAACAATTTACATAATATAAATTTGCAGTGTCTACAAATTCGTGTAAATAGAAACTTTAGTTAAAAGTTCTTTTGTAAATAAATGTAGTGCAAATTTAAAATCTATTAGAATTTTAATTAAAATAACAAACAATTGAAAACATCAGCGTACAGGGGTGTTGGGGAAACAACAAAAGCCATAATTGTTTTATTTTAAAACTATAACAACAACAATTATAACCAGTATAAATATATTTACAAACAATTACAAAGTGCATTTCAATGCAATTTTAAGTATATTTCTATGGTTAGTTGAATTTCATTTAATATTATTGATTAAATTGTTTTTGTTTCCTTTTTTAATTTAACAATTTTATTACTTTCTATTACACACACGATCTGTTGGAATTTACATATTTTATACATGAGATAAATATTACACTAAAGGCATTTAATTTTATCAATAAAAATTTCATTTTCTTTTTTTAACTTTAAATATTTTTTTCTCTTGTAAGAATGTGTTTACGTACATACATATGTACTCGTGTGTATGTATGTGTGATTATGTGATGTGACATTTTACGTGTGCATTTTGATTTCACATTAAAATCAAGTTATGTCAAGTCCTATCTAACTATATGCAACAAATACTTTTTATACATATATATATCGCACCCTAAATACAAAAAAAATACTGCAAACATTTCTTTCACATCAGTATCTTCTTTAACTGGAAAAATACAGTTAAGTCTGTTTATACCCTACACCACCATAGTGGGGAGGGTATATTGGATTTGTGCTGATGTTTGTAACGCCTAGAAATATTGGTCTAACACCCACTTTAAAGTATACCGATCGACTCAGAATCACTTCCTGAGTCGATTTAACGACGTCCGTCCGTCCTTCCGTCCGTCTGGCTATCTGTCAGTTTAGTCTAATAAACTTTTTCCGATCAGTTCTCTTGCGGATATTTTTAGCCATTACTTTTCTGGAAAAAAAATAACATTTTGCCATTGTTTAAAATAATTTTTGCGATCAGTTTTTTTTTTTAAACAACAACACATCGAGTGGAATGTAGGATTACAATTGGTGTTAATTACAATTAAAAGTTACACCTTTAATTTAAATATTTATGTAATTAAAAAAAAAATTCGTAAACAACCTTGTCATATTTCCTTTGTAAAACATTCTCTATGGCACATTTATCAAATTCTGTATTCTATAATAAACACAATGTTACAGAAGACTAATACTAAAATTTAATGTAGACAAAACATAACATGATGTGTAAATAAATAAAAGATACCTGCAACAACATTTGATTTAACATACATACATACATATCCAACCGTGTGCCGTTCTGTAGGCTCTGAGTTCATGAATAAATTAAATGTGTAATTGTTTAAATTTTAAATGGAATTTCCCTTAATTAACTTGACATTTCGAGTAAAAATAAAACCCTCTTTTATTTAAATTTTAAACGACTTTGTGGGCGTAAAAAGATTATTACAGATTAACTCGATTGTTTATGAATTTGTATAAACACATTTTTAGCTAATAGATGTTATTGTTGGAAAAAACAACAACAACAACAACAACATTAAATAATCCTTAATTAAGCAGTATGTGTGTATGTGTAATAGTAACACATATTACTAAATATTTATGTTTTTTTTTATTTTTTTTGCTTTTGTATATTATTTAATTGTCATAAATTAAATACGCCTTAATAACACAATAATTATGAAAAACTCATTTACACATACTACAAACATTTATGAAAAATACACACATACTCGTACACACAGCAACTCCTTCGCAGACGTTGTTTGTTATTAACGTTCTTATGATTATTTATGTTGTTGTTGTTGTTATTGTATAGATGTTGATGATACGAGTTTGTGTATGCATTTGCATATATGTATGTACATATATACATATGTATCCATTTTAAATATTCCATTGCTGTAATATCAACCGTAATGAGATGCTTCACATGACTCTATTACACCTTAACAAGTTGTCGTTGTCGTTGTCGTCGTCGTTGTTGCCATTGTTTACAACTTGATTGTAATTTAGATGCGATAATGTTGTTTTATATATTCCATCTTAGCTCAAGATTAAGCTTGTTGACATAATTAAAATAGTAAATTAATTCGAAGGTATTACAAAAACAAAATATTTTGTATGAATATTGTGCAGACAACATTATCCCTACAGCAATAACATAAATTGTCATCATCTACTATTTACATCAACATCATTATCACCGTCATAATAGCTATTATTAACAGAACGCTCATCAACATTTGAGAATAGTGGTAGTACAACCTCCAGCTCCATATCCACTTTAAAATTCACCAACATGAAATATGTTTGGAATTTTTTAAAAATATTTTCATCTTGCTGTTGTCCTCCCCACAGGTGAGATGATGATATATTTATCTATTCTATTCTATGGTATGGTGGTGCTTGTGTGGCATTAAATTTGTATTTTAGCTTAAGTATGGTAACAAAGTTTTTAAAGTAAAAAATTATAACAATCAGGAAATTATGTTGAAAAATTTATTTTCATTTAGAGAAGATAACTTGTATTTTTTTTTGCATTTTACGCTTCTAATGCACTTTGTTAGTGCCCTCACACAAATTATTGAAATAAATTTAAAATTTTCCAAAAAAACTTACCTTTTTATGTTTAAATTCAGATGTCTAGTTCCATGTTTGTTTGTATCCACACTTGTTTTAATTTTGGTTGAAATTGTTTGTTTACAGTTAAACTGAAAATAAAAATAAATAAAAATTTGTTTTTAAAAAAATCATTCATATCATTCAGAGTGAAAGATATACTCGTATTACAAACAGCAAAACAGTTACTGATATTCAGAGAACCAAATGCATTCATTGGCATCATTGTACCATGCTCGAGATCACGACAGGATTTCATAATTTTATCTGCCTTAATTGGATGATATTGATGTAGACATTATGTTGTAAAATACCCTTGACATTTTCTGTTATTGTTCACACAATTTTGGAACACCTTTTATTAATAATTTAAAATTCTGATTTCTCTTTTTTATAAATTTCTCTGATTTTGTTATTAATTGAAATTCTAATCTGCCCATCTGATAACCTCATATTCAGAATTTCCTTGTAGTTCGAATCGCAAAAAATGTCATTTTCTACTAAATGTAAATTTTTAAATATGTATTACAAAAACAAAAATATGAAAAAATAATTTAGTTTCCTTTTCCGTTTTTATAAATTAAGTGTTTGTAAGGGTTTGAGCTACTTTAAGATTAATTCTAAGATTTTTTGGTGTATCTATAATTTCTAACATTTCTAACATACTCGTATAACGACGTTTATAATTATTTTCTGTTTTTAAAACTGATACACGCAGAGAAAAAACATGGTTGTGGTAAACAGAATCAAAGAGCAACATATATGACAAGATTTATGTTTGTAGTCAAAACATATTATGATGAATATAAGTGCCATGAAATATCATATTATGATCAATTATCATCGTAATATTTCATCATAAAATTTTTTTGTTAATCATAATTTGATAATATAACATCATATTATAACCTAATATAATCATAAAATTGTCATACATATAGTTTAATAGTTTAAAGTAATCATTATATGATCTAAAATAATCATATTATGATCTAAATTATTCATATTATGATCTGAAGCGATCATATTATGATATATAATAATCATATTATGATCTAAAGAAATCATATTATGATATTTTTTTTTTTTTTGTAAATAAAAATACATATTTATGCACTTTCAACGTATATAAAACTAATTTACATTGTTTTTAGTTATGTTTCATAGAATTTTTTTTATTTTGTGATATTTAAGATTATTTCTTTTGTGTACACTTTATCTAGGTTTTTACACTACGTTGACATTTTTGTCCTTTGTAGTAATATTTTAAATACGAATTGTTTTTTTTTATTGAAACATTTAAATTCAAATAAATAATTCGATATCGCGCAGACAAACTACTGAACTGATGCAAAAGCATTCTACAAATGGTAAAAATAAAATATTATTAAAATTAAACATATTTTATTTGCATTTTAAACATATTATGAATACAAATATAGAAATTTATTATTTAATGGTTATTTGTAAGTTTAAATCGTTGTAAATATTATAATATGTTTGAATAGTTATCATTCCATAGTTGTGGTAAACATTTTTTGAAAAATAATTATGTTTCAGTGAACCATATTCAAATTTATAATTGCGATAAACATAAAAATGTTTATAGTAACTAAATTATCGTTAAAATCCAATTAAAATAACAATTATTTGTGTACCACAACAATACATTGTTACCAAAAACACAGTGTAGTTGCTATAACCATGTCCAACCATGTATTTCTCTGCGTGTATGTTCTTAAAGTCGGGATAGTGATTCAAGTTTACACAATGTGATGATATATCTCTAGTTTTTAGTTTATTTTTAGTTGTACCTACAATAAACTTTGTTTTTTTTAATTCAGGATGGACATGATGGGCGAGAGATGGGAATGTTTATGTTCTGACTTGACAAATTATAAAAACATATTACACAATTTATTCAAAATATTTAAAAACTTTTATTCAAAAACAAATGTACACACATATTTGTTTACTTTAATCGTCTACTTTTCAGCCTTATCAACTGCATGACATTTGAATTAGTTATTGTTCTGTTGTTATTGTTATTTATTACTTTTTTTTTTACAATTTACAAATTACATTTCAAATTGATGTTTCAGAATCAAAAATCTTTACTCAAAGATTCAATATACATATTCATTTATTATGATTGTTATGAATATTTATTATTAATTTGCAAGAAAGAATGTTCGTATGTTCGTATGTTAACATAAATATTCCATTATCAGCATGACAAACAGTTTACAAATTAATGAAATAAAAAAATAAATAGGTACAATTGAAAAACATCATCTTGTATTTGTTAAGATATGTACAATATGTATTTCGATTGACGTTCTTATGTCTTGTGGAGAAATGAGGATTCTTTTTTTGGATTTGAAATTCAAACGCTTGTAATTTAATTTGAATATGATTCTTAAGAAATTTCCAAATGCAAAGAAATTTTGTACAATAATAGATACATACATACATACTACATGTACGAGTAAGTATATTTTAATAAAGAATGTATATACAAGGTGGTACAGATAAAATATGTTTATATACATCATCAGTTAGCTGGATAGCTGACAAACATTATTAAGCCAGTAATAAAAATCATTTTGAAAATTACATTAGGCGATCAATATTTGACCAAACTTAATTTTTGCTTATTACTATTTGAGAAAGGTGTTACATATCTAATTTTATAATTTTCTATAAAATTAAAAGTGTAGGGTATATAAATAAACACAAACAGTATTTGAAACCGCCTTTAATGACTGTTATAAAAAAAAAAAGATTTACTTTAAGCAGTATTATGTCATTTATTGAGGAAAAAATTATTTTTATTAAACAAAAAAAAAAAAAAAACAAAAAATATACGAGTATATGTATAAAAAACTAAGAAAATCAGATTAAGGTTTTTGGTATCTGGTGTTTTGGTTGGTTGGCTTGACTGAAGGATAAAAACTTTTTCAACATTGGCTTTATAAAAAAAAACCAACACATATGTACATTTAATATGTGTATGTATATGAGTCCTTACAAGAGCGTATGTTACATACATACATACACTTACATACATATGTATGTGTGTATGCAAGGACGAATGAGTGTTTAAAACTTTACATATGCATTGTCCCCCTTGGAAAAAAAAGTGTAGCACAAAAAAACACATTGTAATAATGATGAAACAGAAATGTACAATGACAATTGAAAATAATTTTCAATAAACACAAAATTGTTGCTGGCTCTAAGAACACAAGCTCGTATTGAACATTTTCCATCTTCCGCTTTCCATTTTCAATTCATGATTAATAATTTTGTTATGTTCAATTTTAGTTTTCCCCCGAGAAAATGTTAAAAAAAAATGTGTAAATTTAGATTTCTTTGGATGTAGTTGGGTTTAGAGTATAATATTTATCGATGCTGCAGTCATATTTACATACGGGTATGAAACGAAATTACAGTCGGTGGCAATTTAAAAAAGCAATAACTGAAAATGCAGTGCTTAAATATTTAAATATTATTTTATGATGGTTTTTGTGTGCTTTGTAGGCATTTTTCATTGTTAAAAAAGTGTATTTTGTAATTTCTTTAATGAACTACCCCAAAACCAAACCAATTCTACATTTTAATAAACAAATTCAAATTTAATAGGCTGAAAAATATAACAGCACCAAGAGAACAACACTATCACTCTAAGATGGAATTTGACAGTTCTTCATAATGGAACCAGGAGGATATTTCAAGGCTAAATGCTGTGTTAACTGCATGCACGCTGACTTGGATTTCACTTGCACAGTTATGGCCGTACAGAAGATATATTTTTTTAAATACAAAGTCGACCATTTCGTACCGACATTTAACTAAACCGACATTCCATTAGTACTGATAACAGGGTCAATTAACTTGCTAACTTGAAAATTAATTTCCTATTTTGTATCTTTCATGATAATTTGTTACAACCAATTCTATTTCAACGTATGGTAATGCAAATTTTTGCTGACAAGGTTTTGATTTTCCCTGTGCTTGAATGTATCGGAAGTTCGAATATTTCGTCATTCGTTACCACGAATTTTTCGTCTAAACTAAATTAAATTTGTTATATTGCAGAGCGATTCTTTTGTTATATTCATTTTCAGATACTAATCGATTTTTTCTAAAACTATAATTTGGAAGATAAATGAAGATTCCAAATGATTCGATTTTGGTTAGAGAATTAGTTTATGTTTTTCCTGCCACTCACTGTATAGACTTGTAAAAGGAGGACTGGCAAAACGCTTCAATTGTCATTTGGGCTAAAGTAATTCGAAGCAGTTTCTCAGAAGCTCCCAACAAATAAAAAAAGTTTATATAAGCGTATTCACTCATACGTTTAAGTGTGTAAATTTGTTTATATACTCATGTATGAATGTATGTGTAAGTGTGTGTATGTGTGTGTGTGTGTGTATATTATAGTATTTGTAGGTATTGTACTTGAATGAACAATTATTTGTATGAGCCTGTACATGTACGTGTGTGTCTGTGAATGTGATTCAATGAAAAACTCATTCATTTCCACCAACAACAAGAATAGCAGCAACAAATAAGGAAAAATTATATACAACCATATAACTGAATTAAATTCTATTACACAATTGCAGGTTTATGTTACGGTCTGTATACATACATACAAGTACAACCCAGCGGGAAAAAAATGCAAGTGTTACCGTTTGCAGGCCCTATAGAAGACCTGTTTACATATTCTAACAGTTCTAACGCATTCCATTATGCCTTTTCTCAGAAGAAGTTCTAGAACACCTTCATACACATTCAAAATCGCATTTCAAAAGAATGTCAACAAATCATAATCTCAATAGCAAACACGAATGGTTTTCCAATTATTCCTGTATATCGTCTATAAAGTTAGTCTTTTATTAAAGTTTGTGGTGTAGGCCTTCTATCAGGCATCTAACCAGTAGCGAGTAGGCAAGGTCTTGATTAGCAATGATACGCCGTGTAAAAATAAAATTGCGTTGCTGCTGGAAGCCCTTGTCACTGCAAAATAAGGCCTTCTAGAAGGGCTCTTTCCAGTATCTTTTTCCCGCTGTGTATTATACGAATGTATGTATGTTTTTACTAATACACACGTCGTAGTAAGAGTGTGTTATTATTTAGTTGGGATGTTTTTTGTATATTTTGCATGACATTCTTTATGTGCAAATGTATTTATGTACGTTTGTGCAAATGTGTGTGTGAATTTTTAACAAAAAAAAAAAAAAAAAAAAAAACAACATAAAAACTCCAACAAAAACAAAAATGGGAAAAACATGATCGAAAAAGAAAACAAGTAGCACAATGTACCCAACCATTAGCATTACAGAAAAAAACTCACGTATTTTATTTTTCCCTGGCTTTTTTTTTTTTTTTTTTGCTGTTGAATAAAAGTCATTTAAATGTGAGTGAAATCATATTTGCATGTGCTTTTGCATGGAATATTGTAAATTGCCTTAAGGGAATTATGTTATATGAATACATATGTACATACTCACAAATAAACACAAACACACACAGGCCTTTGAAAATATGTATATGTATTTTTTACTTAATCGTATGTAAGTGACTGCTGGAATGTTTGACATAATCGTCCAACAAACAATCGGGCAATTTAATTCTTACATAAATCTGCGCGTGTGTATTTGCACTTGTACATAAATCCAGACAATTGTATCTGTAGTTGAATATGTGTAGAAAAACGTTTTCAAATTTACACACGCAGTAGTAATAAGTACGCTGTAAGAGTCTCATGAAATTAGAAATATTCTTAAGCTGTTTTTACACAGAGTATATAAGAATCTCTATAAAATAATAAATAATGTTTGATGAAATACCCGATGAATTGAAAGCAGTTCAGTTATTTAACTCAGCTGATATGTTTGTGAAAACATGATTTATTTAATAAAATATTACAACTATGTAAAGTAGTAATTTAAACGAATTTAAAAATGTCAGTCGTAATAATATGAATTCATAAATGCAGTTGTCAGTGAACATATTCTTAAAATTTAAATTTGATTCATTATTGTAAATTGAACTAAGAACTTAACAACCTGACGACTGGTGGCGTATAAGAGTTGTGGTAACAAGTTTATTCTTGAAATCACTACTCATACGTCCAGTGGTACGCAGAAAGATTATCTTCATTTGAAAAACCGAAAGAAGTTGCAAATCATTAATTAATTTTTATGCTAATACAGCAGAGTATTTGAATCCAAATTTTTTTGAAAAATTGTACAGCTGAGTTTTTTTTTTTTTTTTTTTGTTAAGATACTTTTGGCCTGAAACTTGTTGTATTTACTTCAGACTGTAAACGCATTGCGTTTTCTGCTTGCAGTATATTAAAATATTTCTAAATATCAAAATGATATGTATTTCTAAATATTTATTGAAAACTATAATTGAAATTGGATTTTTAAGAAAAAAAAATAATTTTCAAGCAGCCTGTTACACATTTTTGTATAAAAATCGGTTTTTTGAATACTCCATCCAAATACCAAAATAATATCCAAAATATCTAATGACATATTCAGCCTTATTATGAGTGTCGTTTTCTTTTTACGACAACGACTCTTTTGTAATAGATTAAAAAGATAAAATTAAATTTGTTTCTATAATCTATTACGAAACAGTCGTTGTCGTAAAAAGAAAACGACACTCATAATAAGGCTGATTGTTTTATTTTGTATCTAAATAAAAATAAAAATCAAATGTCGTTCGTTGGTAATTGCATCAATTAAGAACGGCCGCTTCGATTTGGTACTTATTTTTCTAATGTTCGTCATAACCCATCTTACGTTTTTACGCAAAATAAATCTGATAACGCCCACTTTTACGCCTACTTTTTTAAATCTAACCTTAAAAATCTATGCTTCTTCCATGGTTAATTGTATGTCGCCTGTTTCCGTGTCGAAACATTGCCATCAGCATTATTTGTTTACCGCGCCAGACAACAAAACACAAAAAGTCGTGTATCAATGCAATGCATAAAATTATGATATCACATCAAAGCAATCGAAAAAAATGCATTTATTTGTTTCAATTGGCTATTCAGCGATTTATCAAAATGTATGTTAATTCAATAAAACTGCTTAAGATTGATTTTAATTGCAAATCTAATTAAAACATATTTCAAACCTATATAAATGCAAATGATCATTCAAAAATGCTTTCTTTTTCTCTTTTTAACTACATATTTTGAAACATTTCAATATAAATAAAATTTGAAGGCAAAACAACGTTTGCGGGTCGGGTCAGCTAGTTAATAATAAAATTAATCAAAAAATTGCGATATAATAAACAACATATCGCAAATACTTTTTTCGTATTTGTCCAATTAGTGTTTGTTGAGACTGTCATTTCTATCTATTGTTCAGATAAAATCTGGCCAGAATTTCTATTAATTTTACCGTTTACTATACAGAATGATGACCTTTTGCGCTTCTTAGGTAAATTTGACAACGCTTTTACAGTATAAGAGCATAAAATATTTATATTTATTCACATTCAAAGAATTGAAACATATTTCAATATTGTTTTTTTTTTTTTTTTTGTTTTTGTTTTGTAGTTAATTGAATGACTTCTGAATTGTAACAAATGAGTTTAACCTAATTTTTGTCTTAATGAGTACATACTTCCTTTAACATTTTGTTAAATGAGTGTACGTAATATAATAATTAAAAGGTATATTAACGCCATTTATAAATGAAACTTAAACATTCTGGTCACGGTTCACACTTACATGCAAATTCAAGTTTATTATTTCAAATTGCTGTTTATTTTTAGAATTTGTTTACTTGTACACCAACAACAACAACAACAACAGTAACAATAAATACAACACAACACACACATTAACAAGTAAGAAAGAATAGTAGGTCACGCCCGACCAAACAATATCCTACACCCAGTATATAAATTAAACAGTTTTTTAGAAAAGGGCACTATATGGATCATCTAAAAATTTAATGCCATGACTTCTGTGAATATAAATATTATATGTGTTAAACTTTATCTCGATATAAATAGTTTTAAAAGATTTATAGAGGTTAAATTGAATTACGGAGAGGGTCTTATATGGGAATTTTGACTAATTATGGACAAACCATTATAAAATTGGGTGTCATCATTTCTGTATATGTGAAATTTATTTTTATTAAATTTTATTCGGAAAACAACATTTTGAAGAGATTTATAGTCGTTAAAGTGATTTTCAGAAGTGGGCCTTATATGGGAGCTACGACTAATTATGGACCGATCATCTGAAAATTCTACCATATTATATTTGTACATGTACGAAACATATTTGTGTTTAATATTATTTGGATACCAATATTTTTAAAAGAGTTATGCTCTTTAAAGTGATTTTCGGAAGTGGGCCTCATATGGGAGCTACGACTAATTATGGACCGATCTTCACAAAATTTGTAGATGTGATTTAAATTCATTTATAACTCATGTGTGGTGAAATTTGTTTGTATACTTTCATAATTCAAACTCTTATTTCGGGAAGACATTTGTATGGGGGCTAGGTGAACTATGGACCGATTTCCACCAGTTTCAATCCCATCCGTCCTTGGGCCGAAAAATATCACGTACAAAATTTTATCGAAATATCTTCAAAATTGCGACCTGGGGCCAAATTACCGCATTCGTGATCGAATGAACTATCGTATCGAAAAATGATTTCGATATCGAAATTATGATAAAATGTACTAAATTTCTTGCTCGAAATCGAATGCCATAATCTCAAATAAGAAAATTACGATCAATTTTACTCGATATCGGATGCGGTAATTTGGCCCCTGTACTCTGCGCACAAGCTTTACATGGACAGCCAGCCAGCCCGACGGACGGACGGACGGACGGACTCAGAAAGTGATTCTGAGTCGATCGGTATACTTTAAGGTGGGTGTTGAACCAATATTTCTGGGCGTTACAAACATTAGTACAAATCCAATATACCCTCCCCACTATTGTGGTGTAGGGTATAACTAACTAAATAACTAAATGAACTTAAGTAGACTAAGACTATCTGCCTCATAATGTAAATACTCGTATGTATGTGTGTGTATGTCTGCGTGTGTGTTTGTCTGCACTAGTCATACAGAAACGTTTAATGGTAATTAATATTCTTATTCTTGTTAATAAAAAATCAATACTAAAAGCAAACATAAACAACAGGTACATACATATGTACGAATATGTACAATTTGCATTACAGATGAGATACTTGACAATAATGCAAATAATACTGTATATTTATTTGTGTTAGGATGTAGTAAGTGTGTGTGTTGCACTCGTAGAAGAAAACTTGAGAATAAACGTCTCCACATACAGTTACGCTACGATCGAAAATTTGTATTCCAAACAAAAACTGAATCGAAGGAACAGGAAGAAGTCAACAATGTTAACAAAACCAATTTGTTACTATGAAATGTGGAATAGAAACAAAGAATTTGAGCAACTTTGTTACTATTTTAATAAACAAAAGTCACCACAACAAACAATAAAAATAGGAAAATAAATTTGTGCGATTAATAAGGAGAAATAATAAAAATAAAATAATACAAAAGATTTGTGAATTAATTATAATAAAAATATAATCATTTTTGTTTGAAAAATATTCAAGTGCTAAGAATCCTGTCAAGCCAGAGGTGGTATTTTTAATTTTTGTATTTGAAGGAGAAATGGAATCCATAGCAGTGGCTTTATTGGTGGAAGAGGAGAACAACGTCACTCAGAACACAGAGGTAAAGCTTGAAAAGCGAAATCTGCGGGACAACTGCAATCCATTCGAGATGAGTGATCAGTTGTAAGAAATTATATTTAATAAAATAAATTTTATTTCATTTTTTAATTTAACAAACAAAACAAAAAGAACTTTCGTTTAAATAAAGACGCGTTTAAATATGTATTAGAAACATTTGCACAAAAATCACGGCCCTGTTTGTTAAAATCTTCATCACCGCTTAACCATGTTGTGACGGCTTTAAGATTATTTGCCGAAAGAGGCTATCAGCATGGAGTTGGCGCAGATCACACTTCCTCCTTGGATCGAATGGTAGCCGCTGTTTTGTTGACATTAAAATTGCCAGCTTTTCGTATTGCTCTGGTGTCATTGTTTTTGACCTGGAATAATAAATAAATGGGCTGCCTTTCTGTTTGTAGTGACAGCAATACAAAACTCCTTCGTCCTACCATTACACATTTGTTTAATCATGTTCTTTGTTGCTGCATATCATTATAAAATTATTATTATATAAATCACAGTTTAAACATTTTATAAATTCAACACTTTTTAAGTTTATAAAAAGAGCAATCGAAAAAAATTTCCGCGTAGAAAAACGTAACTACGATCATAATACAGAATACCTACAATCGAAAGAAACGGAGCGGAAACGAAACTCTGAATACCAAAGTTGCCAAACGGAGAAAATTTCGATTCGATTTGAAAGTCAGAATAGGGATGAATTTTTGAAAGATTTTTATGTCTTTAAGAATTTGTTAAAAATTATAAGATAGCAAAATAGAAATGGCAATTAAAATAATTATGGATCTGTAATATACGTATGTATATACGTAAATACATATACATACATACATACATACATATGTATATATTTGTAAAAAAATTAAATCTGTAATGTGAACTTGTTAGATTATTAAAAATGTTCACATACGTTTGTTCAAAATTTATTTATTTAATAACTACTATTAACTATTAAATAAATAAATTTCGAAGAAATTTTGCTGTTTACACGAGTTTGAAGCATTTTGAAGAGCAATTTTGAAGAAAATTTCAATCGTGTAAATCTAGCTTTAGAATAAAATAATATGTTTATTATTATGTACGAGTATGTCTTCGAATTGTAATAAAAATAGCAAAAATAAATGAGAACACATCGGGTGCTCGGTGGTATACGTTTCATAATGATCCGAATCTTAATTTCTAACCACGCGTAAATTTATTTATAAGTTTCCTGTTTGTTCCAACAAAGTTTTACTAATTAAATTGAAATTAATTCATTAGAAAATTTAAAATTCTTTAAGCAGTAAGCGACATTTTGTTAATTGCTATATTTTTAGTACATATTAGAAAAAAAAGTAGCTTTTCACGCGAATTAATTAGTTAATTACTTATTGATTTTAAATGAATTTTATTTTTGTTACTGAACGTTAATTTCCAATACAACTTAATTTATGCCGAAAAAAGAACAACCATTAACAATTTCGTAGAAACTTATTATTGTAGCAACAATACTATTGTCTCAATAAAGTGATTGTGATTAACGCAGATATTTAATGTTGTTGTTGTGTTGGTTTTAATTAAAGACAACATTTTTTATGGCCATTACTAAACATGCCATCGCATAATACAGCAACCACAACAAAAACAAAAAAAAACAGAATTTGATGTGGCATCTAGGGAGGGTAAAGAGTGGGTGGGTGGCAGTGAATAGTGTAGGCATAAAAGACAAATGTGTATGTGTGTTGATTAAATTCCAGAGTGGTTTGGTAAATTTAAAATCTGCTCATTTTGTGCGGGGACTTAAGGCAACCAGAAATGTTGTTTGTACTCGTAGGCATCTAATTTGTTTGCATAAATGCCATCGAAACTGCTGTAAGGGCAATGAGAACATTCAATTGAATTGAGGGGTAAACAAAAAAACACTAAATTGCAAATCCCAAATCAATAAGTTAATTAAAAATTTTAAATATTTGCCCAACAAAAAACACATATGTATGTATGTATGTATGTATGTACAAAAAAGATTTAAGGTCTGTACCGGAACATTAGAATAAATTTACATTATTTGTAACATATTCCAATGTAAATTAGCAATTGTTTATAATGACATCGAAATAACTGAAAATGAACAATTGTAATAAAATTACAAACACTGAATGTATTATCTATCAGTCTACCTTTGGGCGTATGTATGTATGTATGTATGTCTGATGTATATTGAAACAAATATGAACAAATGTACCACTAAATACAATTCCCACTAAATACTCGAACGTAAATATGTAAATGTGTACATTTTGATATAGTATATGCAAATATGTATGTGTGTGTGTGATTATGAACGAACTCACAAGACAAATGACCACTGCAGCTAATGATGGTGACACTTATAAGACCGCATTTAGCAAAACAAAACAGTAGTAGTAGTAGTAGTCTGCTTGACTCCCTGTCATGTCGGTCTAACAAAAACTGCCAGATATATTGCCACAACACATTCATAATGTCACATCATGTCATATGACATATTTTGCACTCACATGCGGTTACGTTTAATTCACACACATTCGCACATATTTATATGTATGTGTGTGTTTTGAACAATTGAAGGGTATAAAAAAATTTGACATGGTATAGTCTTTGTTTAATGACGTCAGTCGTTAAAGTAAAATACTTAGATGGTTTACTTTATTTGGAACAATTAGAATAATTACATACATATATAATTTCAAATTTGTGTTATCAAAACATATAGCAAGATCGTAAAGATATTGTCGACAATATTGGTAGTTTTATCGACATGTTAAATAAAACTACATATTTACATAAATTTGAATGTCAGAGAATTTATTATGACTTGAAAGATCAATTTCTGACATTAACTATTTAAGGATAATTTCAATTGAGTGTTGGTCGCGACTACACTGTCGGAAGGTTAACTTTTCGATCACAGTTTACAGCATTACTTTCGTATTTTGCGAATTACTATCGAGACGACTTTTGACATCATATTCCCAAAGAAAAATATCTAGAAATTTAATTATCTAGGCTGCTGCAAAGCGAAATTAACTGATTGGCTTGGAGGATGTATGATAAAAACCATTTGGTCCTCAAAACTCTGATTTCCGTAAAAAAGAATATAGTTTTTAATTTTCCCAGATATCGGACACTAGACTGAACTACCTTTTTAGATGCAAATCTATCACTCTATCACTATAATATTTATACAGTTATCTAGTCTTATCAAAAGGGATTTTTACCGATTTTATTATTTAGCAATCGTTAGTGATTCATTCAAAAGTAGTGAACTAAACCAGTAAAAATTATATATTTTTTTTTATATAAAATAAACAAGTAAGAAAGTATAGTCGGTCAAGCCCGACCATATAATACCCTACACCCAGTATATCAATAAAACAGATTTTCAGATATGGGCGCTATATGGGAGATATTACCTATTATGGACCGATCATCCAAAAATTTAGTGCCATGACTTCCGTGAATATAAATATTATGTGTGTTGAACTTTATCTCGATATAAATACGTTTAAAAGATTTATGGAGGTTAAAGCGAATTACGAAGAGGGTCTTATATGGGAGTTTTGGCTATTAATGAACTGACTATTTTAAAATTAGGTGTCATTATTTCTGTATAAAAGAAACTTATTTGTGTCAAATTTGAATACCAACATTTTTAAGAAAGTTAAAGTGAATTTTGAAAGTGGGTCTTATATGGGAGCTACGACAAATTATGGACCGATCGTCATAAAATTCTACCGTATTCTTTGTTTACATATGAAACATATTTGTGTTCAATATTATTTGGATACCAACATTTTTAAGAGAGTTATGCTCTTTTAAGTGATTTTCGGAAATGGGCCTTATATGGTAGCTACGACTAATTATGGACTGATCTTCACGAAATTTGTAGATGTGATTTAGCTTCATTTACTACTCATTTATGGTGAAATTTGTTTGCATACTTGCATAATTCAAAGATTTCTGACCAGTAAACCCCAATTTCGGGAGGAAATTTGTATGGGGGCCAGGTGAAATAATGGACCGATTTCCACCGGTTTCAATCCCATCCATATTTGAGGCAAAAAAATATCACGTACCAAATTTTATCGAAATATCTTCAAAATTGTGACCTGTACTCTGCGCACAATCTTTACATGGACAGCCAGCCAGCCAGACGGACGGACGGACGGACGGACATAGTTAAATCGACTCAGAAAGTGATTCTGAGTCGATCGCTATACTTTAAGGTGGATGTTGGACCAATATTTGTATGCGTTAGAAACATCAGCCCAAATCCAATATACCCTCCCTACTGTGGTGGTGTAGGGTATAAAAAGGATTTAAGAGCTTCGAAAAATGTCTTTCTTAGTTTGGTAATTGAAATGTTACATTTCGACAAGTTGTACCACAAAAACAGAACTTTAAAATTTAAAATTATTCAAATGATTTACAATTGCTCTGTTTCGATAACCTAATTTTAAATCCAAAGAAGTAAAATTTTAATAATTAATACATTTTAATCCAAATTTCTGAGTATTTAAAATTAACGACATAAAATTCTGATAACACCTTTATTGAGCATCCATCTAATTATAGTAGTATTTCTTTTTATTCAGTGGCCATCCTTTTACAGCCACACATGCCAACCCACTTTAAGTCACATGAACAAATATTGGGTAAACATGTCCCCAAAAAAATTCAAATGAACATCATAAAAACAATAATGACAAAATATTTTATACACAAAACACATACATACATATTTCATACACATGCATACATATGCATAAATATAAAATATCGTACATATATGTGTAAATACCTTTATATGTATGAGTATCTGTATTATAGTTATTTCAAACCAAAAGGAAATCCTTTAACAACAATGTGTACATGTGGTTGCTGCTTGTTTTTAGGTTTACATTTCATGTGAACCCGAATACTTAATAATGCTTTTCATAACATTTTAAAATAAAAGTTGCAAATGGCTGCAAAATTTGTTTACAACCCTTAAATTTAAAATGACATTTCAGATACAAAATAATACACCATAAAATATATGTATGTATGTAGTATATCTACACATTTACACATGTATAAGTAGCCATTACGTCATGAAAAGGATGCAGAGAATAATACTAAATGGCAGCTACAAATTTCCTAAAAATATTCTATTTGAAATTCCAGTTTGCAAATAAGCATGAAATCTTTTTTTAAAATTAAATACATTAAAAAATAGAGACTTTTTAAATCACTTTCGAAAGATTATAATGAATTCTGGCATTTGCAATCCTCATGTACAGGCAGCCAGACAGACCAGTTGACGTAATCATTAAATGCTGATTAAATTTATAATTTAATGGTCTTTTACTATGGCCACATTCGATATCTGTCACTGTAATTTTATGGAATTACTAAAATGAAATATCCTCTCGTCATCATGTATCATGTGGTCACGAACATGTCGAAAACCAAACCTATTTTAAAACATTCAAAAAAGAAACAAATGATAAAAACCATGACCGAGTATGACAACAGAAATGAGCGTTTACAAAATTTAAAAGAGATTGTAAGTTTTTATAACGACCTTAATGAGATATGTAGTCAAATACAAACAGATTTATTATGCAGTGAAAAGCAATTCAATTCTAAACATGAAAATCAATTCGCATACAGTTTAAAAAATAAATCGTTTCAGTTTAAATTACAACTTTTGTGTAGCCACACAATAGTCCTGTAATGTCAATACCCTTCACCATAAAGATACGGTCACATTTGGTAAATATTTACACAAAAAAGCGTGACCACTAGTTTCAGCACAAATTTGTTTGACATTGTTTACTCTTACAAGAGTTTTGCAAGATCAAACAGCATCAAATAAATAAAAATTAAATATTTTTTGTGCTTTGACCTTAATATATGTTATTTAGTGGTTTAGTGGTCTTTTTCGGCAAATATTTGCCAAATGTGATCATACCTTTAGACCATAGGTCGGCATCCTATAGCACAATTGTGCAGAGAGCACTTCACACATACACTTAATCTCTTTCATTCAGTCGTCATTGTGACAGCAATGTGTGCACATGCGGCGGATGCCTTTATATTTTTGTCAGAAATACTTCCCAACAAACATTTCAAATTAATAATGAATTACGAAAAATATTTTATGATTGATAATGCATTTGGTTACATGCATGTAATCAGCTTTTGAAGTATTAGAAGTTCCGTTTGTATATCAATCTCGTTGTTAATTTCTTATATGTTACGGAAAATATATTCACCCCTATCGTGAATAAAAATTCCACATGAAATTTGTTCCCTTTTATTTTTTTAACATTGAATTTTAATAGGAAAAATCTGAAAAGGGAACAAATTTCATGGGAATTTTGATTTACGATAGGGGTGATTGTGAGTGTATGTTTCCTATCTAAGTTGTTTTGTATAATTTATATAATTATGTTTATGTTTGCTGGGTAGTTCGCTCACATACACAACCTCATTTTACGCTTTGCCTACCTCTGCTTTAGACGAATACGAGTACATACTCGTACAAGTTTTTCATTTCTTTTGTAAATGGGTTTCGTTTGCAAACGCATAATATATATAAAGTCTGGTTCAGTACAAGTAACGATTCCGTTTGTCTTTTGAAATCAACTTACACAAGTGCTTCAATAACTAACGAATACGATTGAACATGATGGCTTGTAATAAATTTGTAATCAATCAAAACGATATTTATAACATACAAATTTATAGTCAACAACAATCTTTATAATATTACAATTATTAGCAGTTAATTAAACATTTTTTCTCTTAATATTTTAGAAAAAAAAAAATAAAATTTAAAACAAAGCATGAATCACAACTTGAACTTTTTATTAAATTCTACCAGCAGTAAAATAAAATTCTCTTTATTTTTCGACCATAACTTCTACCAAATAGTTGGGTTGTGTAATTGAATTCCAGTTCATATGATGGTATTTCGTTTTCAATGCGTCTGAATGTGAATGTATTTAAGAGTGTAATACTGCTGTTCAGTAGTATTTGCAGGATACAAACCAAATGGCAAACTAAATATTTTTAACAAGAAAAGAATACAAAAAGGAAATATGTACGTTCGTACCTGTAAGAGCATTTTCCTTCGAGAAAGAAAATGAAAACAAAATAATATGAAAAAAGAAAAAAAAAAAAATTGAAAAAAATGTTTTCATTAATTAGATTTCTAAACAATCTTTTGATGGGCAGCATACAAGGATTCTATATTTCCGTTAAAAATAGAAACAAAAGGAAAATTGCAGCAGCACTGGAAAGGTTTATATATTTTAATAGGAAAATTAAGAACTTTACTAGGAAAAAACCAGGAAACAACATTAAAACAAGTACTAAAAATATAAATAGATTAAAACACAAAATGTAAAATGTATTTAACTAAAAATTACTGAGTTTTACGATTTCACGACTCTATTTGTAAATATCCGCAAAAACAAAGCTTATAATTAGGGTATCCAAATTATTCAATTATTTTCCATTGTGGGAATAAAACGAAAAATTCGAATAAAATATTGTCACTTGTTCAAATATGTAATTCGATTACAGATTTAAAAATAATCGAATTATTCGAATTTCCCAAAACAGCTATCGAGACCAAAATTTTATATTGCTTCAAAAAGAAACGAAATCCGAAATATAAATGTGCAAACATTTATAGCAGTGTTGCCATTTTAGCACTTTCAGTGCTAGATTTAGCATTTTGTTTCTCGAAAATGCATTGAAATTTTTTAAAATTATGCTAAATGCTTTTTAGCATAATTTGCTTAAAAAAAAATGTTTTCTCGAAGATTATTTTTACTATTTTACTCCAAAAAAAAACTTTTGGAGAAATAAAAAATAACTTTTATTAATATGTATTTCAACTAAATTTCTTTCGTTGTGGTAAGTAAATGAACACGGAAATTTTTGAATTAATATATGAAATGTAATCTATTAAAACAAGTCAACAATTGTTATGAACAAAATTAGAAAAAACTGTAATTTATATTTGTAACATTTGAAATAAAAATTATATTGTTACATTGAAAAAATTTACTACTTTTTTTTTTCTTCTGTAGAACATTTTAGCACTTAGTTTTTCAAGTTTTAGCATATTTTGAAATTAATTTTCCTGCAACAATGATTTATAGATTTGATTAAAAGTCAATGATATGTGATTTGAAGAGCACTCTCTTTGTGTAACCTCTTCAACTATGACTTCTGGTATTTATATAAGAAATATGCCTCCGAAAACGTTCGCTGCCTCTTATTAGATGCCAATGCTCTTCATTGAAATTTTAGCACGATTTTGTATCAAACAGGGACCGCAAATAACAGGTCCACTTTAATTTTATTGGTTAACTGTCACCATTCACTATTTGAAAGTCGTTTTTTCTTTTATATCACTGAGAGAGTGATTTATATAAGAACATTTAAAACAAGTGGTTGAGAGAAACAAAAGAGAAAACAACACAAATAATCCAGATAAGGTATTTGAAATTTAATTCTTATTTTGTAAAGGTCAGGTTATAACTTTTATTTCCGATCTTTAAAAATAAATGGCAAAAGTTCATTTAATGCAAATCAACGAAGTCTGAATATAAAATTCGCTGGTTTGTTTTTGTTTTTTTTTTTTACCAATATTGCCACTGCTTTAGTTAAAATTCAACGTGTTGATTTTACAATTTGGTGAAAATTCCAAAAAAAAAAAAAATAGCTTATATAATGCAAATAAAAGAGAAATAATGAGCAACAGTTTTTAAGATCAATCACAATTGAAATAGTTTGTCTCTCACCAAACATTAAAAAACAACAACAACTAATAAAGGTCATACCAAACCATGAATGAAAGAAACAAGATTACGCATTGCGCAGGTCCGTTAGTTTTGTTGCTCTCACTCAGCTGATTGAGTGACGTAGACAGAGGGCATTATGGTTTATTGTGAAAGGTAAAAAGTCATTAAAGTTAAAAAAAATCGTGTAAATTAAAAGCTAAAATGTGGTGTGCAGTGAAAAATTGTTGTCGCAATAATATAAAAAAGCCGTCTAAAATCAGTTTATTGAATTTTCCGGCAGATCCAAAGTTATTAAAGCAATGGATAAGTTTTTGTTGCTGGAAATATGAAACAAATCCAATTTTATATTAATAACATAATTCTTTAAAAATAAAAACACAGGAAAAAAGTTTATTACAATGTCTCAATCTTAAGGTGCTATCAGACGAAATGTATTTTACATATGTACTGTCAATGGAAAAACCATTTGGGTTAAATTGATTGATGATGATAATCAAGAAATTATAACTATTTATTTAAGTAAATTCTATTAAAAAATAAAAAAAAAATAAAATTTTGTCTAAAATTTTCAAAATTTTTGAATTTAAAAATTTTTTTTTTAATTTTTGATAACCCATTGAATGCGCCCCTCAAAGACCTTTCATATGATACGTAATTTACACATATGTAGTTCCTTTGGAAGAACTGTGAAAAAAATCAAAAAACCTCTAAAAAGGAGCTTTTTATCCTTTGATCCAGCTCACAAAATATTGAGCCCAGGACAAAACAAAATTGAGAAACGTAGTCTTAAAATGAATCAAATTTTCATATTAATCGGCAACATACGCAACTTTATTTTGGGGCCACCCTAATGTACATACATGTCTCTGTACATTGATTTAAAATTTAACACTAATAAAAACCTCAACTTTAATATTTGATCATCAATATGAAATATGACATGGAATTCAGTCAACCAAAGTTGAATCATTTCAATAAAAAGCAATAATGTTTATAATATACATAAAAACAGATTGTCACATACTTTCAGTTTATACATACATATGTACTCGTATGTATGTATATTGTAATGTATGGTATATTTCAAGAAGGCCCAAACAATTTTCATTTCATTAACTGGAAAAAAATACTGATGAACTACACAGAAAAAATTATTGCCCAACAAATTTTAATTAAACTTTTAATTGATTTTTAATTAAACTTTTAATCATATCAATTAAATTTTTAATTGAAAAACAATTTTCAATTAAATAACATAATATTTTTTTTAATTAAAACAACTTTTAATTAAATTTTTACAAAATATTTTAATTGATACTACAAATTCCTTCATCGGTCCACTTTCAATTAAATATTTAATTAAACATACGAATATTTTAATTGAAAATCAATTTTAAGTTTTTCTGTGTAGTTACAGAAATATTTCTAAGAATTTGCTCAATTAATACTCCTTAGAAGAATTAGTTCTGTTGGAGATGATTTAAAACAGATTTATTGATTAAAAAACTGCTTTCAGAACCGTTTCACATAAGACTCGCTTCGCCAGTAGAGAAATATTTTGAATTCACATTTGAATACAAAATATATTTAGACAACCACAGCAAAGAAAGAAAAGAAAATTTAAAATTTCACATTTTACCATGTGTTTACAAAGTGCACAATCAGTTTAACTTTTCTATTCTATTTTATTCTAATATTGATCTCACAAATACAAGTGTAGCCATTAAACACATCTGTCAAGTAAGGATTGCTGGCTGTTATTTTAGTCCTTTAAAATCCTTCATAATATCCGTATTGTCAACATACGCACAAGAAACAAAACACAGAAATTAAAAAAAAAAGAAATCTACATCTAAATAAAAAAAAAACAATTCCAATACAATAAAAAGAACGAGAAACGTTTAAATAATAAAACAGCAACGAAACACAAAATTGTCAGAAAAATAAATAAAGAAAAGATTTCAATTGAATGTCTACTTAGTAGCAGTGAAAGTACAATATTTTAAAACATTTGGCAGAAGAAAAACAAACGTATAACATGAATATTTTACACAAAGTATTTAAGTATATATTAAATAAGAATTATTCCTCTTGCGAGTATTTGAATAAAATGTTTTTTATAAAGTATTTATGTTTTCAATTGCAACAACACCCACCCACATGTCAAGCGAACTAAATAACTGAGTGAAAGATACTTTTATTTAAATTGTAAATAAATGTAAATTGTAAACAAATTATAGTTCACAGAAATACTATTCTAAAAATAGATAACAACTTGTTTTAAATAATATTTATTTGCAAGCAATTGTTTTTTAGTTTTATTGTTGATTTAAAATCAAAAAAAAAAAAAAAAAACAAGTTCTTTTCTGTAGACGTGAATGTTTAAATTAATAAACTCTTCAATGCATTCAAGTTGAGTGTAAATATTAACTGATCTTAAACAAGAAATGGCGCTAGTCGCAATTTACACGAAACCATTTTTATTGAAAAGATTGCCGAAATGTTGTTTTTTGAAATTTCTTTGGTGTTTACACAGCACAATTCTTATTGCCTAAATCGCTCGTCTTTTTATTTGAGAGTATGCACATGTGTTATAATACGCATAAGAGAGTAACACGAATTGCTAGTACAATCATCCGATGTCTAAAAGGTAATCTTAATCTTAGCTTAAAAAATTGCTTTTCAGGAGAAATGATGCTGGGGAGTTTTTATACAAAATCGATTTATTATAAAAAATTACAGATCCTTTTTTTTAGTTATTAAAACTCTTTTTATTATAAATTATGTCCACTTGTACAAGACTTATGGCCAAATTCACAGTCTTTAGTTAGCCAATGACAAAGGCTTAACTAATGATTCTTTATTCGCAATGCTTAGTTTGCTATAAGAACAACAAGTAATAGTTAAACAATAGTTAGTATTTTAGTTTACCAATGGTTAACTAATGACCGAGAATTCGGCCATTAGTTACTCTTTCACTTGACCTGTGTAGTTTAGTTTTTTTTTTTTAAGTAAAACAAAAAAATTCCAGAGAACACCTTGTTTACAGCCCAATAACTTTATTCTAAGAAGAATAAAAGAAGTTTAAACTATTTTTTCATACAACCAATAAAGCAACTACAATATATATCTAACAATAGAAAAACAAAAACTGAAAGCAAAAATAATAATACTAAAGTGTCAAACGGCAAAGTTTTCAACAAAAGAAAAAAATCCCGATTGACTTGTGTAAGAAAGAGAAAAGTGTTAATACCCTAATGTCTGTCTTGGTTGGTCTATAGTCCTTAAATTTTAGAATTAAATTAATTCGAGTATTTTTAGGGTAAAAGAAAACGGAATTTTCTTTAACAATAAGAACCATTGGCGACTAGGTCTCAACATCTAGATGATTGTAATCCATTAAAAAGAAAATCCCTGCTGTTGTCAAAATAATCATTCACATAGAAACGTGTGTATTTTATTTTTGAAATACTGTAGTCGAAAGCCTGCTGTGGTAAATGTGTTTAATGCTTTAAGTTTGATCTCCGAGATCACAATAAAGCAAGAAACAAATTCTCATTTTAGTAAAACACACAAGCATAGTTGCCAGATAAATAAGGGGGGTCCAAATCGTGAAATCTTGAATAAAAAATCGTCAAATCGTCAAAATGCATTTTTCAAAATCGTCAAAAAATCGTCAAATAAAATAAAACTTTTTATCAATTCAATATTTTATTTAGTTTTTCAAATTAATTTTTTTAATACATAAACAAAAAGTAGAAAAAAAAAAATTAAATATATTTAAGAGATCGATAAAAGTTTAAAAAAGTTACAAATGTTAATATTAAAATAAAAAAGCGTAACAAATAACAAAACAAAACACAAAAATAAGTAATAAATTACTTTTCAAAATATAGTTTTTAAAATCTATTTTTTTACCCTTTCCCTGTCTTGCTTTCAAACGCTTGTGCATCACATGTGATTCACATATGTGATTCATTCATACTGAAAAATCGTCAAAATAGGGCCAAAGATCGTCAAATCGTCAAAGGGTAATTTTTGACACCAAAAATCGTCAAAATGACGATAAATCGTCAAATATGGCAACAGTGCACACAAGTAAGCAGCATTGTCAATTTGGTGCGTTTCGCATCATTTTTGATGCTTTTTGAAATTTTTTGTGCGAAAAGTACTTTTTTTAAAATTCGGTGCGTTTTTTATTTTTTCGAAAATATGATGAAATCTTTCTTTTCACTAATAACTCATTATCATGAAATCTATACGATGAAAAATGACCCCATTAAATGTACTTTAAATATGAATGTATGATAAATGAAGACATACAGTGAACTCGCAGAAATGTGAACATTCAGTAGCATGAATAACTAAAAACCATGAACATATTTTTTTGAACATTGACTACTTTAAAACGTGAACGTGAACTAAAACATGAACTTTTTACCGAACGTTAAAATTCAATTTTGTAAGCCTATTTTAAATTTTGGGATTCCCCGCAGAAGAAATTTCCGTAATTTGTTTGTTGTAAACAACTTTTGTTCCATGATAAGTAGCCTCTTTTGTAGTTGTAATTGCTCCTTTTCAATAAAAACTAAATAAACAAATTTATAATTATAGTAGTTTAAATTCAGTTATTCTCTATTTTTAATGAATTCAATAACATAATTTAGAAATTAGTATCTTAGAACCTTTTGCAAACCGTAGTAGGCTGCATGTACGAGTAATACATATGTATATTAAAATATGACAGGAACTTACAAAAAGTAGCATCAAAATATGGTTCATAGGTAAAAAATAACGTACATACATACGTCATTTTAAATTAAATAAAAGCTAAGAGACTAAAATATGTTATAGAAAAAACTATGTTGAAAACGTGAACACCCTCGGTAAAAATTAGTTCACGTTTCTGCGAGTTCACTGTACTATCAAAATCGTCACATGAATGTTATTGCTAAAGGTGAATAGGGTGAAAATCTTTGGTCCCAGTGGAGCCGTAACAAATTTTATTGAAAAAATTCAAATAGAAGTACCGAAAATAGAAAACAAAAATAATTAAAAAAAAGTACCAAATATATACTGAAATTAGCCCTTTTTACCAATTAGTACTTATGAGTTATATTTTGAGTGGTTAAATGTTTTTGTTATCTTTATTGGCTCTCGCTCGCTTTTACTATTATTACTTTTACTATTAATCGTATGTATGTATGTAGAATTTAATGAAATTAAAAAAAATAATTGCATATCTAGTACAAAGGAATGAATGCAAACAAATTTGTTTAGTTTTAGTGTTATTTTTTTTTTCTTCTAAGAACACTGAACTGTATATTGTTATTATACAAAAATACGATACTTTTTATGTGAAATTAATTCAATAAATATTTTAAATAAAACAAAAATCTAAACTTTATGCGTTTTTTTTCTCCATTTTGGTGAGTTTTGCAATTTTAAAGTTGACAACGCTGCAAGTAAGCTAATACTCGTAGTGTACGTGTGTCAACGTAGCGTAGGCAGAACATGTGCTGGGATATATCAATTTCGCCCATGACTGATATACTATAGACCCAAATAAATAATGTTCATTGTCAGGAAAGAGACTTTACAAATCATGCAGAAATAAGTTTTTCCAAGAATCCTTCTCAAATACAAATACATTAAAATGCAACAGCATTTTAAGTTACAGTACAACAAAAAGATGATACAACTACAATTTCCACCATATGACACAATATGTTGAATGCGGTGTTGAACAGGACTTGTGTGGCTAGAACTGAATATGTATTGTTGGTGTTAAACATTTTGTTGTTCTTTTACTGTATGGTTTAGTTACGTTTAGTTTAAGTTTTTCAATTGTTTTGCAATATTTTTTAAGTAAAACGGAAACGTGGCATTTTTTGTTGCTGTTCAGACCGCATTATAGTGCTTTTTAGTTTGTTTTGTTTAACGAAATATTAGTTGGGACTAAAAGCCTTTTAATGTTTTTCACTCTAGATTATCCCTTTCCTATTTACATAGATGCTGTAGTTGTGGCAACTGATGCTGTACGAAAGTACGAATAAATATTTACAACATCAACTGCTGTTGCATTCATTGTTTTTAACTTCGTTTTTAAGAATTTTAGATTTTCTTTCATAATATTTTTTTTTTTTATTCAAAAAACTTAGACAGGACTTGAAACTGCAACATTTGTTTAGTTTTGCAAAGTTATTTGCAATTTGGTGTGGTTGTTTTGTCTTTGAAACAGTTGCTAAAATGTCAATGTTGTAGATATGACTGAATTTATTTAAATAAACTTTGCAATATAGATGCATATTATGTATTTACGAGTATATTTAATTGCATCAAGAAACTAATAAAATGTATCAAAACAATTGAACGCAGTATGGTAAAAACTAAATATTTGTTTAAAAGCAATAACATATGTAACATAGTATATAAGCGCAAAAAATGCATTCAAGTAAAATATAAACTACTAAAAACGACTATAGATTTACATGCCTGCCATGTAACAGAAAGCTGTTATTTAAAACTTCCCAGCAAGCCATATGAGTCCGAAAAGAGTCTTTTCTGACACCTTTTTCGGAGCGTTAACGCTCTTTATGAGCCCAAAAAACAATCATAATTGCTCCGAAAACCTTCAGAAAAGAGGGTCATTACATTCGAAAATGGTCCGTCAGAAAGAGTTCTTAGATAATGTCAGAAAAGAGTCTTTTATGAGGGTTTTTTTTGGACTCTGTGTAATCTCGTTTTTATTATTCTTGTGTGGTACAGATATGTTTTTTTGTTCAAAGCAAAAATAACAGGACAACAACGCTTTGGTACACACATAATTAAGTGGAATTTCTAAGTCATACTGCGTGCCGACTCAGAACAGTAACAAGCAAATTTTTCTTTCGCTCCGAAAATGCTCTTTTGTTGGACTCTTTTCTGACTCCTTTTTCCGAGCGCTCCTAGAATGGTATGCTGGGTTAAAGCAAAAGCAGCAAACAAATTTCAACTTTCATCATCATATTTTGCAGCAATTTAAGCGAAATGTATATTTCTACAAAAGCTGCTATTGATTTAATTTTATTGTAGCTCCAATTTGAATAATAAAAGCATGCCTTTCAAACAGTTATTTGGCTGCCGCAAATAAAAATAGACTCTGTCTAAATTTCAAACAATTGCAATTGGTTTTGTAAAAAATTATAAAATAAGTTGTTTTTTGTATTTGAAGTTTGTTAGAGTTAAATCTGAAACCCAGTGAAATTCACTGCAAATGAATATATTTTTCTTAATATTATAAATGCAAGTATCTGCATCAAAAAAGAATTAACCACAACATTCTAACAGAATTAAATAAGAAAAATACAGTTTTAAGCCTAGTACTCTGTTCAAATTTGGGAAAAATGTTGAGCAACATTAATTATTTCATACGGAAAATTTGACGTTGCCTATCACGCGAATTTACATAATTTGACGTTTTTTTTAATTGAAAGTACGCCACATTGTTTTACTTATGTAAAAATCAAATATGTTTGCTTTTTTGTAACTTTAAATCGAAACTAAATAAAAGTTAAAATATTAAAAAATCTGTGTTGAACCGAAATAGTTAAATAAAAATGAATAAACAAATATTACTAACCGCTTGTGCAGCAGAACAACAAGTAATAGATATTGTTGTTGCGACAGAAGAGCTTTTGGATAAAAATTCCACGTGAAACAATTGCTACTTTAATTATTTCGCTGTGAAAAAATAATGTTGCCAGATACATTTCACATGTTTTAACATGTATTTTGACAGCATTCCACTTGAAATTTTGAACAGAGTACTATGCTTTATATAAAAATTTGTACAACTAGTTACAAGCTCAAGCTGTAACATTAAAATATGTCCAATTCTTTAACAAAATGTCTAGATAAAAGGATGCATACAACGAAGAATCAGGTCGTCGTATAAGAAAAATAGAAAAATTAATTAAAGATCAGTGGTACTGTTGTTCTTGACAATAATACCAATAAGTACGAGTATGCAGCTGAAGGAGATCACAATATTGTAGAACAGTTAATGCGATCAGTCTTCATTTAGCTTTCCTTAAATATTAATAAATGGTTATAAATTTGTTTGTACATTGCAACATTAATACGTCTGTATTTTATGTGAACAATACTTTATATCGATTATATATGTACTAAGTTTAGGGCAGTTAGTTTTCAGGGACATTTAATTGCATTAAAGTGGACAACTTTATACCAATAGAGCGCCATCTATAGAGCTGTATCGTTCATGAACGAACGGGTTAAAATGAACGGATCACTTCATTGAACGGAATGACCCGGTCATTTAATAGTTTAAGGATCAATTTTGTTTAGCTGCTATTTATCAAAAGACAAGAAGAAAATCACAGTTTAACAGCCTTGTTTTCCTTCGTGGTTGAACGATCGAATCAGTCTTGGACAAATGAACGAAAATGACCGGTCGCTGAAATGAACGACCGGCCACAACTCTAGCCCGTCTATTCGTAAAACTTAAACCTATAAAAGCCCATATTCGCAAAATATTCTGAAAATCTAATTCCTGTGTTGACGTACGTGGTCCCAAAACTTACATATTTCTTAGCAAATTTGTTTTGCAATGGACTCCACTTTGGTTTGTACAAATATATCATGTGAAATATGTTTGTTAGCTAATTGTTTATTTGGACCTTCGTTAAAATAACAACAATATTTAGAAAAAAAAATGTTTGCAAAATCTTATGATTAAGTTAATCAAGGTAAATATTTAATTAATAACTAATAAATCTTTTTCATACAAAGTCGAAGCGCTTTAATGATGTTTATTTTTATTTAATTTAATCAACATCACAGGCTTTCGGGAATACCCTTTAACAAAAAAGTTTTCATTTTTCTTTTCAGAAGCAGATATGTACCACTACACAAACAACTCACTACAATTTCATTTCCCGCCAACCAAGAGGGCGGAAGAGACATCAAGCCAAAATAAATAATACGGAAATGTTGCAAGTTTAATTTTGGAACATAAGAAATGTTGTTTGGTTTTACTCAGAGCAGAAATAGAGAATACAATAATATATATATATATATGTGTATGTGTGTTTGTAAGTATGTGTAGATGTTTAATTTGCTATATTTTATGGCAGGAATTTCTTAATGAAAAATGAAACTTAATCAAAAGCATTGATTGATTGAATGAGTGAGTGAGTGAGTGAGTGAATGAGCTAGTGAATAAATGACTAAATTAAATGCAATGAAAAGGAAAACAAGGCTGTTAAACTCAAACAACAAGAACAACAACAACAACAGGAAAGAAATTCTTTAAAGAAATATTAAATAAAACTTTACCTAACACATTATTAAAACGGTTTTAGTTGCTTTTCTTTTATTTAAAAACAAAAACAAAAAAAAAAAAAACTCAAACTCAAACTCAAATCGAATGAAGCACTGAAGTGAACATTTTTTCTCAAAACAAAACGATAAAATGAGAAGAGAAAAGAAAGATTTGAATTGTTTTTTGAAGTGGAAAGCGCTTTATTTAATAAGAAAACTTTTCCAAATGCCTTTTCCACACCAGTCAGTCTTCCACCACAAATACTCCTTCTTTCTGTTAATGCCATATAATCTTAAAGACGAAATAAAATTGTCTGTCTGTCGGTCTTACGGTTTGTTATGTCCTCAGCAGTGAAGTGAGTGAATTGAAGCAGAAAAGTTTAGTTAACAATTTTCTTCTTTTATGCTGCTTTTTTTATTTTTTATTTTTTATTTCATACTGTAAATATGTATTTATATACAAATGTGTATATGAGTATGTAAGTATGCCAACATCCTCATAAATATTAAGAAATTTCATGTTTTTTTTGCTGAAATGATTTATAAAGTGGTTAAATTAATATGATTTATAAGCCAAACCGGCCCAATGAATCTGTCATTTTAGAATTGTTTGCTGAACATTTTTGAATTCTGTTTTATTTTCTCTTTCGCATTTATTTATTTCCCCCTGTTTTTAGTTTATTTTCATATCAGACTGATTATTCTGATTATTGTTATTATTATAATGTTTAACGTATTCCTTTAAAGAAGTAAGGAAATAGCAGCAGGAGGAAATGCCTTCCAAAAGCAGTAGAAAGTAGACATTTCGGCTCTTCTATGTCTCTATGATGTCTACTAACGGCTGTCTGTTGGATTTTGTATTTCTACTTTTCATAAAATGTTTTTTAATGAATTTTTTATTATTGTTGTTGTTATTGTATTTGCAAAAGCTAATTTTATGAGATTTTACTTATTTTTCCAGATACTTTCAGGCCGTTGGAGATGATGGTGGTTTCAATGGAAAATGAACTGTGTATGTAATTATAGAAGAGACGGCTAAATGAATGATTTAAATTATGTTTACAATTGTTAAACGTTCTACGTCGTTGTAATTATAATTGTGTGTAAAAATTAATTAACTTGGAATAACAAATTGAGATATTAATTAAAAACGTTTAATTGTTTAATAGTACGAATCTTTAGGAAACTTCTTGAATTGACATTTTCACCGCACATTTTTGGCACGCTAAGAAATCTGTATTCAAGTCAAGTGCCAAGAAAATATGAAATATTATTTACAATTTCAAAAGATATACATACAACAGTGCTAATTATACAGCGTACAAGATTTATGTTTAGGAAAAAGCACTTAAAGAATTTTTAATAGAAATTTAAGTGTCTAATTTATTTAGTTAGAACCGCAAACAACTAAGTGAAATTATTAAAAATACATACATACAGGTACAAACATACATACATATGCACATATATACCCAACAACAAATACTTGTTTGTGATTAATATATTCATCACTGAAAAGTAGAAGCAAGTGCATATTTGAATTCTGATGCTATTTGGGGTTTTAAGGCCGATACCGAATCGAACATGATATTTGGCCAAATACCAAAAGATGGTTGTTAGTTTGAAGTTCTAAATTTCACTAAGTTAGCGATATGTATTTCAATAATTTTATACAAATTTTGTTTGCTTTGAAAAATTACTATACAATTCCAAAAACAAACACACATTCTACCTTTATTAAAATAAAAATTTACATTTTAGAAAACAACAAGAAAACCTGCAAAGAAAATTAAAAGGAAAACTTCAAACTTACCAACATGAAATGTTGCAAACAAAACTCCTGCTTACAGTTGCCAAAATGGAACGTAACAAAGAATGCACTCCTTTTTTACTTTTGTTTTTGGCCAGCGTCAGAGTCAGAATCGAAAGTTACACACTCTCATTGGCTTAACTTTAAAATGCCTTCAAGTTCAAGGATAATTATAAAACACACATTCACTCGCACGCACACACATACATACATATGTATGTACATTTCCTATACTGCCTTTTTTGCAATTCAGTTGCATTATTCTATTTTAGGTTTTTGGTTTTCAGTGAGTTTATATGTGTACATTTTACTAACACAAACATAACAATTATACTCACACTAAAATATCACGTATATGAAACTAATCACATTGCACAGTGTGCCTACTAGAGTATTACAACAAACACCATTATTCGGGTTATTCGAAAAATTGCATTTTTTTATAAAACCGTTTTCGTATACGGTTTTAGCTTAAAAAACCGGTTAACTGTTTTCAAAACTTAGTTTTCTTCTATCAGCCCAATCATGAATAAAAATTCCGCGGAAGTTTTTTCCCTTTTCCCATTTTTCCTATTCAAATTCAATGTTAAAAAATAAAAAGGGAAAAAACTCTCGCGGTTTTTTTATTAAAATGATTGGGCTGAATATGTTTTGCCAATAGACATCTTATCAATTTATTTACCGATTTGTATGACTTTTTTGAGACATTCTCAAAAGTGTTTTTGATACTTCAACTGTAGTTTAGCAATACTATGAGACCAGCTTTGTATAATCTGTTGAAACGTACCCTTAATTAAAATTTAATTTTTAAACCTCTAAAACCTCTAAACCTCTAAAAGCAGGTTTAAAATATTCAAGAAACAAATTTGGCGCACCTAGTGAAGACATTTTAATATATTGAATTAAAATTTGGAAATTAAAACAAGGACCCAGAACTAAATAGTTGCCATATGCATTACTTTGTATGAAGTGGTGGTTACCCAGCAAATTATTTTATTTAAAACCGGCACTTATTTAGTCATAAGTCAGTTTTGTAGAATTTGTTCACATTGCGAAGAAAAATAGCTGCACTATTAAAAAAAAAATGTTGACAAAAAGTGGGTTCATCATCTCTCTAGACTTTAACTTAACGATATATTAACTAAAGTTTAACTGTAAACCAAAAAGTTAACAGTTTGTTTTCTTTCTTAGCTCTGGCACCATATTAGTCTGTAGGGTTTGGTAATTAAAATAAAACAGTTACATACGTTAAAAATTAAAGTGTGCCGAAATTCAGATCTTTTTTAGCAGAGATATTTCTTTGAAATCCTTTGTGTGAGTACATGCACAAACAAATATAATTGATTTTATTTTTTCCAAAGAAAACAATCCAATTAAAGAGTATTTATACATAAACTAAAAAATGCTTTATGAGGTTGACATAATACTCGTAGAAATTTTAAGCAAGCTTTTTTTTCTGTCTGTTATATGATGAACTGAACATTTCAAAGGATAAATTGGCATTTGCGGATTTCTTTTTTTTTTTCACAAAAATGAATTTACCAACACAAAGGAAATAAGTTGCAACTTGTAAACATACTCGTGCAGATATTTTTGGTGATTGTTAATGCCACCAAATAAATTTCAAAATCACATGTTTTAAAACTTGGTATTTTAAGTAAGATTTTTAAAGAGAAAAGTTTTATTATTATTTGTGTATTTGTTTACCAAAGAGTTGGTATTATTAAGATTAATCTCTTGTTTCCTCAAAACAAAAGTGACATGACATGACAAGGAATATGAAATTCCGCAGCAAAACATTAATGAAAATATAATGCAAGTTCTGTATATTAAAAGAGTCCGTCTGACTTATAACGACTTTCAGGATACAAAAGCAAAACACACACATGCACAGATTTTATAAAAAAAAAAATGAGGAAACATTTTTGCTTTATCTTAAAACAAACCCTGCAGCCCTAGAATGTAATTGAGCGTTAATAAGACCAACCATTGGTTACATTCCAACCCACGTGCAAGGCTTTCAACTTGGGAATTAACATGGGTATGTCACAGAGCTTGAAATTCAATTGACACTCTTTGCATGACTACATCATCTGAAGTTTTATTTTAACACGATGAAGACATTAATATATCATGACTATAATATATTGTAACTAGAACTAGTTACAAGTAATGACATATATAACACATTCATAGTTAGATCTTACAGTAGCTGTCATCAGTAAAACCAAAATATGCTCATGCAAATGGCTAGAAATTAAACAGGTTTAATGAGCGTCATTACCTAGAAGTCATTACATAGAAGTAGTCTTATAATAACATTTTCTGTATTTAAAGTATTTGCTTGTTTATTATAGCAATCATCTGTATGCCTTTACACAAGTAACGAGTCTCAAATATGTACATACATATACATAAATACATTTTAAAGTATGGATGCATGGTTAACAATTGTTAACTATAAAACTGCAGGGTATCTTTATTATAAATGTCATGTAGTTACATATACTAGATATATATATAATATAAGTATACATATACATGTGTAATACACATACATGCATATGTAAATAATGATGATGTAGATAAAAATTCTTAATAGCGTAAGAAACTCACACTTACTCATCTTATGAATGCACTCATGTGCCTTCTTATGAGAGGTCTCCGCAGTCCTCCAAGTAAATATATGTATGATTATAATTATTCTCCTTTTGGCATAGAATTGAATGGAGCAGATCCAAGAGTCTGCTTTATTTGTCTATTTTATATTTTATGAGTGTGTTTGTGTTTGTGTAAGAACAGCTTTATTATTATTTCAGTTGAGTTTCTATTATCCTATAGCAGGATTACCAATATTCCCATTTCGAATAGAAACTGGTAATTGTATTTTTTTCTTAAACAGGCAGTTTTATATTAAAACATAATAAGATTTTGATTTTGCTGTTGGTGTGCAAATTCAAAAGTTATTAAACAAATATATTTTTTATGTAAAGTACATATTTTCGAATGCAAATTATTTCAACTACATGCTTGTACTTGCTCTAGATGTACCTCGTTTCAAATTAACGCTGCCTATGTTGTTTTCAAACAAATAATTGGGAATCCCCTTTTAAAATGATTTACATAGTGTTTTGATCAGCAGACGTAGCGGTGTAAAATTTGAGCTAAAAACATAAAACTAACAAATATTTACTTTAAATAATAGATTATAAATTATTCAGCGGTGCAAATTGCATTAATTATTGCCCATACAGTGAGTCCAACAGCGTCTGAGACTTGGTCTTATTTTTGTGGCGGTTTCACTAATGAAATAAGTGAAAAATATTTAGAGGTATTGATCTAAGTCCTTTTAGGTTTTATTATCACATAAATCCTTTTTAAATTTCTTAAACTTTTACCCCCTTATTCAGAAACGATTATTAAATTTAACAAACGTTTATTAAGACAGATTTGCATACAAAAATGTGCTTAATAAACGTTTGTTAAATTTAATAATCGTTTTTGAATAAGGGGGTTAAAATTTATTCAAATAAATTTTAAAATGTAGCCTTTTCGGCCGCTGAGGTAAATGGGTATTAATTTTCCATGTTAGACAAAAAAACATATCAGAGCTTCATATTGTAAAATTAAAATATTTTTGCATGTATCCTGATATATATACATTTATATGTTTTGGAAGATCGTTATAAAGTTGAGAGCATTCAGCTTTGACGGCGTTTTTATTATAATTTTTAAGACAAATTAAAAAGCAGAACAGAAACATCTGTTTTAGACCATTTGGTCCAATTTAGCATAGGATAGTTAAAAAATGTATAAAACAATAATCACTTCCTTATCAAAACACCCACAAACCCACAACATTATTAGAAAAAACATCTTACAAGTTCAATTTTATGTTAAAAACCACAAATTTTAATCTTTATAAACTCAACAAAAAAAAATAATTAAACCAAATGTTGTTCTAGTTGATTCTTGTTTTGTACTGGTAGTAAGTAGAGTCAGAAACAGAACACTAAGTTTAAGTTTTAATTTAAAAACAACTTTAGAATATTTTTGTGACACAATGCTGATGGTAAGAATTTAATCTATGTAAGTAATAATTTCAATATGATAAATACTGAAGTTGAAAAGCTTTTGCATTTTTATTTTAGGCTCCTTTGTATATGTAAAATTTTTTACAAAAAAACGTATGTAATTTACAATAATTTGTAGACGCCGTAACATAAGGCACAAATAAATTAAACATGTCTGAACATGTTATTTCACATTATTTCACTTTGAGGAATACTACAAACAAAATACTGCCACAAAATGCTATTGTAAGTACACCATCATCATTACAACTGCAAGTACTACTTTATGTGCAATACGAACTGAAATATTGTCATTACCATGATCATCATCTTATAAAATTTATGTTTGTGAAACAGTTTAGTGCTCTTTTCGTTGCCACATGCACTCCCACCAAAGTCCCAATTCAACCACATGCTTCGTACACGATTCTTTCAAAGAGCATTAAAATACTAAAAACAAACTAAATTAAATGTTACATGATGATAGTGACGATGCTGTTGAATGAGTGAATTGGTTGGTGTGGGGTGGTATAAAACAACATTGTGGCAGGATTACTTTAATGTTGCATGTTTGAAGTTGAAATTTTGTTATGTAATGATTATTTGAGTGTGTTTTTGTTTGTGGCTTGCAATGTGGGTGTGTGTGTGTGTGTGTGTGTGTGTGTGTGTGTGTGTGGACATAAGTGTGGAATTGGTATTGCTGCTGCCTGGTTGACTTCTCAAAGCAATAAACATTATTTATGTCCTTGTGCTCGAGTAACAGTTTTTGTCTCTGAGTTTTTAATTTATTACTAGCGAACTAGCGCACAAAAAACATACCTATACATTTAAGTTTACGGAAGTCTTTTAAGTTATTTGTCTTCTTGAATAAAAAAAAAGAACATTTGTAGGTATTTAGTTGGGACACCTTCAAACAATTCTTTTCCTCACTAATAAACAAACGCATCATCAATAAATAATAAAACATAATTCTAACAAATTATACATTTTTAATAAAAAATAAAACACATACACAATAAATGGATTTATTTTTATACACACCTACATTATATCTATATGTAAATAAATATTGCATATTTTATAAGATTTATATTATAACAAGTTTGCATATTTTTCCCATATTTAATGAAGAGAAGTAACACTCAAGCAATTAATATGCCTACATATACATATGTATAAACTTGCGTTACTTTCTTTGGAAAGAGGATAGTTGAAGAAGCAAAGATGGTGAGAGAAGAAAGCTTTTTATATCACAACTCTGCAATTGCGCATTACATATGTTTTTAGTGCAGCATTGTAGCGCCTCTGGTGGTGAGTAGGTGCATTAATGTTAAAACTTGATTTTATGGCCTTTATTTCATTATTTTACATCGGTGGCGTTTGAATGCTATACCACCGAAGGAGGCCGCTGTGATAAATATTAGTTATGATGGATAGAAAAGAAAACTAATAATTATCAGAAACTGATGTTGTTTGAGTGGCAGCGGCTGGGAATTAAATCCGCTAACCAATTAAGCTACAGCACCCTTAAATTTGGAGTGTGGGTTTTTCGGTAATTAAAAAACGTTATGCATTTGTGGCTCTTTATTAATATTTTTATTTTTCAACAACACATTAAGCAAAATTTACAAAACTTAGATATGATAGCAAAATGTAATCCAATTTAAGCTAATACAGTACAGTTACGGTTAAACGACTAGTTTAGGAGTTCAAATGAATAAACTCTTCAAGTTTATATGTAATAACAAATTAATGGATTAATAGTTGTTGAACTAAAATCCAACCGAAACCAAGTTTTTCAAGCCAATGCCGAAACGAACATAAGCCAAATATACGAAAGCTTACAAATGTAACATTTTAACAAAAACATAATATGTAATAAGTTATTACAAAATTAATCGAATCTACTAGAAAAACAAATTACAGTGCCAGCTCGCTAGTCCGAAGGTGTGTAATCCGAATTATCCAGTAATCCGAATTGTATTTATGATATATTACATGCTCTATCATCCGCATTGATTGAAAGCTCACAAAACCAAAATTTTAAGTTTGTCATTCCGTTTGTAATTTCCATAATATAATTTTCCGACCTTATAAAGTATATATTCGGGATCCTTATAGATAGCGGAGTCTATTAAGCCATGTCCGTCTGTTTGTCTGTACGTCCGTCTGTTGAAATCAATATTTTAAAGTCCCCAGATATCTTCGGGATCCAAATCTTCAATAATTCTGTCAGACATGCTTTCGAAAAATTTTCTATTTAAAATCAGTAAAATCCGTCCATAAACAACGTAGATATGAGCAAAAATTCGAGACAATTTCTTCCATAAAGTTTTTTTTCTTAAAGAAGGGCTTCAAAGGATAACATCCCACATTCATTCTGACAACCAGATTTGCCTGGGAATTATCGTTTTGAAGAAACCGAAATATTTCGCATAAAAGACAAACTTATTTATCCGCAATAATAACGTGCGTACTCCTGAAAATGAATTTCTTAACTGGATCATTAACTCTGACAATACTTGTTGTACGAGTACTAGTTTAGGGTCAGAAACAGAAAATGTGGAATCAGACTCTATAATAATAATCTAATATCGGAGTGGCAGTTCTTTACAAATACAATACGACTGTGGAACTCGTTACCAAACCCATTACAAATCATTGGCAACGCTTTACAATTTAAAAAAATGTTATTTTCAAATTTTTAATTTTAAAGATATTTTGTTTTTTATTCTCTTTTTGCTGTTCGATTTTTTACTATTCAAAAAAATGGATTAAAGAAACTGTATTAAGTTTTGTGTAAAAAATGAAATTAAATGCGCAAGGACATTTGAAATGTTCACTGTGGCATTTGGCGAGTCTACTATGAGCAGAACACAAGTTCAATTGTGGTATAACCGGTTTAAGGAAGGCCGAGAAGATGTCAATGATGATGCTCGTCCTAGTCGCCCGAGCACGTCAACAACCGATGAAAACATGAAGCAGTGAAGAAAATGATTTTGGATATACATCGAATCACTATTAGAGACGTTGCTGATGATGTTGGTATATATTTCGGCTCATGCCAAGCAATTTTTACGGATGTTTTAGGCATGAAACGTGTGGCAGCGAAGATTGTTCAAAAAGTTGCTAAATTTTGAGCAAAAACAACGTCCTATGGACTTCGCTCAGGAGCTGTTGAAAATCGTCAACGACGATCCAGATTTCCTCATAACTAGTGACGAATCATGGCTACGACATTGAAACCAAAGCCCAATCATCCCAATGGAAACGTCTAGAAAAGCTAAGATCGAAAAAGCACGTCAAGTTCGGTCAAATATGAAGGTTTTGCCCACTGTTTTCTTTGACTGCAATGGCGTGGTGCATCATGAATTATTGCCACAAGGTCGTACGGTCAATAGAGAATACTACCTTGAAGTTATGCGCCGTTTGCGCGAAGCAATTCGTCAGAAACGCACAGAATTGTGCAAAAAAAACAATCATGGATTTTGCACCATGATAACGCACCAGCTCACACATCGATGCTTGTGCGTGAGTTTTGAGCCAAAATTCGTTATCATGCCTTAACCACCATATTCACCGGACTTGGCCCCCGCTGACCTTTTCCTGTTCACAAAACTGAAGACAACGATGAAAGGAAATCGTTTTGTTACGATTGAGGAGATAAAAGAAAAATCGAAACAGGAGCTGTTGGCGATACCAAAAAGCGCGTTTCAAAAGTGTTTCGGGGATTGGAAAAAACGCTGGCATAAGTGTATTATATCTGAAGGGAGATTACTTTGAAAGGGACAAGATAGTTATAGATGAATAAATAAATACTTTTTGAAAAAATTTAATGTAACGGTTATTTTTTTGATCAGACCTATGATCAGAGTATGATGTAAAGTATGTGTAGCAAGTTTAACTGGAAGACTTTAAAGTTAAATTTCCATTTAAGTTTTCATTAAATATTGTCTTAACTGACTCTGTCTAAGGATGATCTATCTAAGTCTGATATCTAATGGATTTTTGGAGACAGCACTATAAAACATTCCATATAGTAAAATACTTCAGATGGTTCCATATTATTACTAAAATATTTAACTATTTTTTTCTAATAATTCAGTTTTACATCAATCAAAAAACTTCAATAGGATTTTAGGAATAATAAAATCACTTTAAATATTAAAATCAGATTTATTCAAATAATATTAGAGATGTTTTGAGCGAAAAAAAAAGAAAATGAAAATGATCAAAGTTTTTTTAATGAATTTTCTAACGTACTTTCTTGACGCTTTTTCGGCTCAATTGTCACGGTATAAGCAGAATTTTGTGTATTTAATAATGTTTTAAATAAGTTAGAATACATTTAATAATAATAATAATTATTAAGTGTAGTATATATTCATATTTTAATACATTTATTTATATTAATTCATTATAATAATAATTATAATAAAAATGTATTCTAACTTATTTAAAACATTATTAAATACGCAAAATACTACTTACACCGACGAATATTTGTTGACTTTTAAACATGGTTTTTATCTGTGCGACAACTGGGGCCAAATTACCGCATTCGATATCAAGTAAAATTGATCGTAATTTTCTTATTTAAGATTATGGCATTCGATATCGAGCAAGAAATTTACTACATTTTATCATAATTTCGATATCGAAATCATTTTTCGATTCGACAGCTTATTCGATCACGAATGCGGTAATTTAGCCCCTGATTATATTGTAGACGATTGAGCCGAAAATTATTAACTAATATTATCAATAATAACTTATTATAATATGATTATTATTAATTAGAGTGTAATGTTCTCAAGCTATTGCAGTTCAAATGACTCGCTACCAAATAAATTCATAATTTAGATTTCGGGTCGTATTAGTGATTTTATTATTAATAAAATTTGTTTTGATGGGCGAAAACTAGGAGGCACTCGATTATTTTATTTGAATCCCTTCAATTCAATCAGATTATTTTAGGTTTTTCTGTATGTAAACCAGAAAGCATATTAAATAGTGGTGTCAGTATTTCTTTTAACCTATTCGAAATCTCAATAATATTAACTCACATTAAAATGTTAAAATTAATTTTTGGTCCAGGGAGTTTATTTTAGTGTTATTTAAAATGTTACTGTGCCTTAAGACATATTTTTAAACTGATAATAACATGATATCACTGGGAAATATTATTAAATATATCCATAAGTCTGACACAATAAATAATCTAAAATAAAATCTCGATGGTCCAAAAAATGTATAATTAATAATTTGGAAGACAATCGGATTTATAATCCAATACAAGCCATTTGTAATTGAATTCCGGCATTCATCGAAATATAATGATATCAAATTTTTCGCACCACATCTGATATATAATTCATTTAAAATTTCATGATTCTTTACAGACTGAAAATGGGAAGAGCATGATCACAACAATTATCAATTAAGGTGTTTGCAAATAATTTTAGCATTAACTTTGAACTACATATGGAAGAACATAAGGTTCGGAATTTTGTAAAGATAATTCCATCATCCATCATTAATACATATTAAAAACATATACAAATGTTAAACATCGCAGAAAATTAATAAATGCTCCGATGTTTTTTACAATATAAAAATAATAAAATTCCATATATTTTTGAAATTGTTTTTTTTTTTTTTTTTGTTTTTTATCAAATATTTGTTAATTTCTTTGCCTTATTAGTCATAATATTTAATTGCGCTGTTACTCACTAAATGTTTGTTGATTTAAAAAAATTTACATAAATTATGTCACTTAATAAAATTATTAAAAATTAATTAAATGAAATTTTGAAAATTTCTAAAATAAAAAAACAAAACAAAAAATAGAAAAATAGAAAAATATTTAAAAACACTTTTTCTTAAAGTAATTAAATTGAACAATTTGTTAATTTTTTGAAAGTTAAACACTCACATTTAATTATTTTAACTTGGAAAAGACTTGTAATATTTTTATTAACTAGTTTTATTTTTGTAATTTAATTTAATTTAATTGAAAATTTTAATTGATATATTTTTTTTAATTTAAACTTAAATACCGACGGTTAGAATTTTGTAATCCTTAAGAAATTTTTGGCTAAGCGATTTATGTTTCCCCTTTTTGTGATTTTGTTATTTTTATTAATTTGTTTTTGATTTTATTCTTGTTTTTTTTTTTTTTTTTCAAATGTTCAATTCTTTAACAGTATGTCCTTTGGAACAACGACTCGACTCGTACGCGACTAAAACAACACTGAACATTTGCCTGAAACACCACAAAATGTCTTTTGCGAGACACAAACACAGTCAGTGTTCACAGGACTTAAACACACAAACTCAGAAACACACACATTGAAAATCACAGGATGCTTTAGCATAAAAACCCAGAAAACTACACAAATCAGAGACATGGGCAACCAACACACAGTGCGTTCGTTCGGTTTATTCGGTGTTAAGACATTGAAAAACGAAGAGCAGACACGAGGACAATGATGGCAATATTTTCAAGCCATACTAAAGCAATAATCACAAGAACAACAACAACAACAGCATTTAACATTTCATAGTTTGCTGCTACAACAACTACACCAACAACGGTGCTGAACGAAAATGCAAAATTAACCGTAATAAATACATCACAAAAAGGAAATTTAACTCAGCAACAACAAGCTAAAAAAACAAAAACAAATTGGCGCCAAAATGCCAACTGCCAACTGAGCATGCGTCGTGCAACAACTGAACCCAGTATGTATTTGAGAGCACAACTACAACAAATACTGGTACTAAAAACACACTCTGCTTGATGGTTGGGAAATATGTATTTATTGAGAAGTAAAAGAGAAGCGTTTCTGTTGTTTATGTTTTTGTTTTGGGCAAATTAAACGTTTAATAATTTTTACAAAACATTGCTGGTTGGCTGGCGTTCATTAATAAACTGGTAGGTAACCTAATGACACAGTCCTTTAACGACCACAAACACATACTCACAGAATCATATGAGAATATCGTATTCATATCGTTGTATTTATTCGCCGAAAATATCAAGTTGTTTCTTCTTATTTATTTTTGTGACAGGTTTGACTATGTTGTCTGTTCATATGATAAGACAATTCTTTAGGGATTAATCGCTTAAAAGACAAACTGCCACAAATAGAAATTGTCTCTTTGATAAAACCAAACCCCTTTAGATAAAAGACATTTGAATTATTATTTTAAGACTTAATGTGACTCAAGGGCAACAAAATAAATAAACTAAAGACAACATTTATTTAACATACTTAAAAGATTTAATATCCTACAAAAAAAAAAAAAACACACACACACACAGAACATAATTTAAAACACTCTCATTATTTATGCTAAACAAGTCAGCCAAAAGCTGAGTTTTTATAGATTTCGATTGTGTCTTTAAACAACTTTGATAATTTGATAAGGAATATAATCATAAAAATACAACACTAAACTAAACTGTGAAATGTTTATAAAAAGAATATCGTAGCAATTACTTTTAGCATCTTTTGGTAATGCAAAATTATATTTATATATTTTTTAGCGCTCTAAAAATGAGAACAACGAAATAAAAGATGGTAATTGAAATAAAATGCCAACGATACCATTTTCTATTCTAGGACACCGAAATATTCTTACTTACTTACTTAAACCCACCCACCCCCATCTCTAATATTCGCAAGTTAAACGAACACAAACTTACAAATGGACACATACTCAAATACTGTTTAGTGTTTGTAAGATAAAATTTACACTGACAAAAATGTTTCTGAATTTTCAAAAACAAACATTCAATTCCCTATTATGTTTTATTACCTAATTACATGTTTTCAGGCGACCTTCTTAAGTACAATATTGTTTGCAGCCACGAACTCAAATAACATTTTATCAACTAACATCAACGACAAACTGGCAAATAGTTCAGGTTTACTTTTTAACTTTTATATCGATTGTTAAAGTCATCAAATTATAATCCCTGAATTTGTTATCTTTCCACTGGTTTGGAATTCCCCGGACTATTTTTTTCCCGCAAATGGAAATTAAAAATTGCACTTTTTTTTTTATTTTTTTTTAAGAGAAGTAACACTCAAGCAATTAATATGCCTACATATATATACTTGCGTTACTTTCTTTGGAAAGAGGATAGTTGTAGAAGTTAAGGTGGTGAAAGAAGAAAGCTTTTTATATCACAACTCTGCAATTGCGCATTGTGTTGGTTGTTAGAGCAGAATTGCAGCGCCTCTGGTGGTGAGTAGGCGCATTACTTGATTTCATAGCCTTTATTTAATTATTTTACTTCGGGGGCGTTTGAATGCTATACCACCAAAGGAGGGCGCTGTGATAAATATAAATATAAGTTATGATGGATAGAAAGAAAACTAATAATTATCAGAAACTGAAACAACATCAGTTGTTTCGATTCCCATCAGCGGCTGGGAATCGAACCCGGGCTACAAATACCAACTCATGCTTAATGATCAAATGCGCTAACCAATTAAGCTACAGCACCTTAAATAAAAAAACACATTAAGACAGATACGCATGTTTTGTTACTAAAAAAAAGTAAATTATAATTTATAGAAATTAAAAAATTATTCCAAGTTTGTCCAGCAAAATTATTTTAATATGCTTTCAAAATAAATAATGGATTTGATCACACTACATCACTGTTCTTTAACTTTACATATTTTTGAAATGCGTGGAGATAATAGCTGTTTTAATAAAGAATATTTATATACCTTCTGCAACGTTCTTTACATCAACTAATACTTTTAAATGAAATTAGTTTAAGAAATGACTGGATCATCCGCACCATTATTACGCACACGTTGCTGAAGTCTTTCTTTTTTTATATAGTAATTCTTAAGACAGACGCTTTCAAGAAAAGAAATTTCTCCAAAAATGTTTACAATGTTTGCTTGTTTTCATAAGATTTGTTGTGTTGGATAAAATTCAGTTATAAATGTTTATTGGGTGTCTAACCCAATAAATACGGGATTCATAACAGATGGCGTATCTTTTGAACGCGGTTTTGTCGTTACGAGTGGTAACTTATTTGTCATTTTGAATAGTACATGTTAGTAATAATATATGCTCACTTAGTTATTGAACATTATAGAGTAACAACAAAGTTTTTTTTTTTTTTTTGCTTCGAAAATGTGCGATTATGTGCCAATAAAACGTCATATGAGGACAGTTTAGCTTTATTTCTTTAATTAAAATAAAAGTGCAGCTGAAATACACCAATTGCTCACCGAAGCTTACAATAAATGAGATGATCCAACGGCATTACAACATAACTATTGTTGTCAAACACAACAAGAGCTTGCAAAGTCATTTCAAAGTGTTTGCGACCCTCGGCCAGATTGCAATTTTTTCCTTGTAAGTAAGTATATTTACAGCAATTAAGCTTATTATTAAAATAAGAATAATTTGATGTGTAACCCCCTAATTCATAAAACTTATCAAAGGTTTATAACAGGCTTTGCTTTATAAGCCTGTTATAACCCCTTGATAAGTTTTAATACATTAGACTGTAATTATATAATACAAACTTCAATTATTATTTATTTCTCTCAGTGTTAGTACAGAAATAAGCAACAAAATAGCTATACATAGTATAAAAACATTAACTGCAAATCTTTGTATACAGCACTAACAGTTGCCCAACAATAATTTTCACTGAAACTGTGCTGACCTGCCATTGCGTTCTTCCCATTCAGCCATTGCGTACGCGTTACACGAACACCAGATGGAATAAGGATAATGACACATACAATCAGCATTAGATAATAAAAGTGGAAACAAAAACCAAACAACAATTTCATCAAAAAAAAAAAAAAAAAAACATACATACTTCTCAGAATCCAATAGTTTATAAATGTTTATATACGTATGTATATATGTATGTAGGTAGTTACCACAAATATTATTTTGTACTCGTGGAAGAAGCAATAATCAAGTTAAATATTTAATTTTTATGACTAAATTCACTCGTGTTCATTTAAAATTTTTTATTAGAAACTAGAATTGAATAGACAGATTTAGAAGGAAATATTTTATACAAAAGTTTATTGAAAAATATTAAAGACAACAATTGAATGTGTTTATTCCATGACTACTTGATAACGAGTAAAGAAAAATTAGAAAATGTATAACATAATTTGAAACATAAAATTCAAAGGTAAATTATTTAATTTTTATATACTGATATATTTAACAACTAGAACTGAGTGCCAAAGAATACAGAGTTTGCTAAATAATTCTAATAACCGCATATTGCAGTCCCAATTTACACGAATCAATTCTTTAAGCTAAGCTGATTACCATTTAGACATCGGGGTGAGGGGAAGATCAGACGAGTACTTGATTGTATTAGCAATTCCTGTTACTTAAGAAAGCTCTCTTAATCGTATTACATATGTATGTGTAAACAAGTGTATGTATACTCTCAAAGAAAAATACGAGCGATTTAAGCAATAAGAATTGTGCTGTGTAAAAACCGAAGAAATGTTTAAGAAAAAATTGCATCAATCTTTTCAATAAGTATAAAAATGAAATTTATAAAACTCAAAAAGTCAACTGATGTGGTTTATTTTTAGAATGAACACAAAATAAATTAAATTAAATTAAATGAGATTTGTTTTCTTTTGATTGCATTTATTGTAAAATTATATTTTTTGCTTAAATAATTGACAAATGTAATTTAAATATTTTACAATACATTTATTTAAATAAATTAGTTTAACTTAAGGAATATAAATATTTTAATCGGCAGAGTTTGAAATATGTAAGTATTGAAATAAAACCATGTTTCGAAATAATTTATATGTTTGTTTTTAACTATTTCTGTTTTGATAATCATTAAGTTTTTTTTTATTAACACGCTTTGACTTTTCGTTTTAATTAAAAAGGTCTATTAACTTCTTTATGTTTCGTTATAATTCACAACTTCCCTTTTGTCACAAGTTTTTTTAGCTGCTTATTTTATTTTAATTTTTAGTTTCCATGCAACATTAAACAACGAGGTACAAGAGCTAATAACTGCTAAAGAACTTTTTAATGTTTGGACAGTGAAACTAAAAATATAAATTTCAAAGTAAAACTCTCCGAAGGAGACTAAGAAATAAAGAACTGACATAACAATATTATCCTATTTCTTTTCTGCTCTTTCGCCAGTCAGGGACTTGGATGTTTTTGCTAAAACCTCAAAGAAAACAAATTAAAGTGTCCATGAAAATATAGTGCTGGATGACTTTTGTTGAAATTCTTACTTCTTGATGTTTTTGTTGTTGTTGTTGTTGTTGTTGTTGGCATCATCTAAGAATGAATATAAAAATGTAGAATAATAATTGAAAATTGCAACTTGCTTCATATGACTTCCGCAGGAACTTAACTTTTAATTCGTGGCTCTTTTTTTCTGCAACGTTTCTTTTTCTTGTTGTTTATTTTTATTTCTATTTTGTATTTCGTTCATTTTTCTGTTTTTTATTGTTTCTTAAATACACTTTAACAATGTTTTTCCTTAACAAGTTTTAAAAGTTGTTACTTGTTTAGGGTTGGACTTTTTGCGATTTAATCTAGCGGTAGCTGGCGATACCCATACATTCTCGTTTATTATCAACATGCAATACATGCAGGTGCCACAAAAAAATGCTTTGAAAGAACTAGAGTTGGTAAAATTTGAATAGGAAACAAAAAACGTGCAAGTAGTTAGATAAACTGTTAGAGAATGGTTGCTGCAAAAAACTGTTTTTGTAATGCATATATGGGTCACTCCGCATTTAAATGAACCCTTTAATCACTTATTCAGTCAGAACGCATACTTATAAAATTGATTTTCAGACAGACATATGAGTGCTAATAGATTGAGGCCCTTTTTTCATTTAATCACATTTTTACAAAGATATTAAGAATTTATGAAATTTTGATTTTTATGTAATCATTTTTATATGAAGCGAGTTTTAGTCACAAATATGAGTGATCGCCGATTGAGTCTCTTTTCTCATTTAAGCGCATTTTTACAAAGATATTAAGGATTTAAGATTTTTGGGTTGAATATGAAAAATCGATTTTGAGACAAAATTATAACTGATCACAGATCGAGGCTCTTTAACCATTTTAACACATATTTACAAAAATATTAAAGAGTTTTTAGTTTTTTTTTTTATGGAAAATAGATTTTTAGTCCGAAATATGAATGTGCACAGAATATTTGAATATTTGCAAAGTTATTGAGGATTAATTTGGAGTCAATTACTGACATATATATATATAAGTGACACAGATTGACGTCATCTGTCTAAAGCACACATGCCTCCGCATGTGGTACAATATCATCATGAGAATTTTTAAACACAGCCAAATTGGGTTATTTTTTAGCCAAGATTTATACATTACAATTATATTTTTGAAACTCCTGTGTAACACATCGAACTAAAACTACTCAAATCTGTCAATCTGTTTTTTTAAAAATATTGACATAATTGGATAACAATTAAATGGCTTTCGGTGCAATTGGTTTTTTGATTTAAAAAATTCATAAGAAATAATGATTTTAATATCAGTTTATGTTGCAGCTATAATGGAAATGCCCATAATTATGTTATTTTCTCATATAATTGTGTTCACTTAAAGTTATTATTTCTGTGTAAATGCCGTAAATATTTAAACATTTTAAGAGAGTGTAAATGCTGTACAATTTAACACAAAGTTTAAGCCAAATTACGGTTATTAAAAATTACCTTTAAATGTAAAAACATGAAATACATGTAAAAGTATTTAAATAAAATTACCTACTTAAATGTAAATGTTCTAATGTAGAGAAGTAAATAATCGTAACATAGTCTAACACTGCTTAAGCTGTGGATTTAAATTAGGAATTTGCAATTTGAATTTCTTATCTAGAGAAAAAATATTTTTGCACACCATCAACACTTGAAAATTGTTACATTTAAAAAATATTTACAAGTACATATATGATTATGGTGACAATCCTACCATAAAAAAATCATTTGAATCGTAACTTAAAGATATTAGTTTTTATGTACAACTTTATACTTTCTATGCGAAAATATATTGCTTGAATTTGTCAACTTTTTAAGTTATTTTTGTAGATATTTTGAAAATAATCTTTCAATTAAAAGTGTACTGACTGCTTATTAGTATAACCAAATTTCATTGATGTCATTACACAACCAAATACACACTTAAGTATTTAAATTTAACATTTAATTATGACATTAGACTTTACAGGTTTCCACAATAGGTATTCCAAACAATACACTCACTTAACGGCCTTCTAAAAAGTCTTTGGCCAATAGCTGAAACAAACATTAAAAGTGCTTTAAAAGGACCCAAATTAAATTATTTTTAATTTTTGCTCTTTTGTCTTAAAACAATGTTCTCCTCACGACCAAAATACGAGTAAAAACACAATTCCCATTTTTTTTTTTTTTTTGTTTTAAACGAAAACATAAATAGTGGATTTCATATATTCCTTTTGGTCGGTGGTCGGTCCTTTTTAATTTTGTTGTTGTTCGCATTGTTGGTTTTGTTGTTGTTGTGTGGCAGTAATTTGTACCCTTTTTGTTTTGTAGGGATTCCTCACAACGACATGCATTGTGTTTTGTGGCAAATAATGTTTTTGTGTAGATTTTGTATTTTTTTTTTTTTTTTGTACATTTTAAGTTTCAACATAAAGCGAACTTTTCATTGTTGGTGGCATGTGGTCGATTTCAGTTGTTCATACCAACCCATATTGTTGCTGTCACTAACTGACAGCAGCACGTTTCATGTTGTAAAAGGGACAAATTATGTAAGTATGTATATGGAATGTGTGAGTGCATGTTATGGGCGTGTGTGTATTTGTTTGTGTGATTGCTACAATTGCTGTTGTTGTTGGGGTCATTACTAAAAGATTCATTGCAAAAGTTCAGAAATGTTGTTGACCTGTAACAGCGTTAACACACTGTAGAAAAAAACAACTTTTGCGCTTAAAATGTTAATGAATGTTGAAACCATTTTAATTTAACTTTACATATCTATTTGTAAACAAACCTATTTATAAACAAATTAATTAAAAAACACAAGAGCAACATCTAACTGAACTTGTAAAAAAGCATACATAGAAATATTTTAATTAGCCAAACAAAGTCTAGAAATATTTAATGCAATTTGCTTAAAGTATTCGCAAAAAAATACACTTTCATTTTGTATTTGGTTGGTGTGATGATAATGAAATTGTGCCGATACAATTTCAATTAAAATTCTAAAAAAAAATCAATAAAAATTAGAATAAAAATAATATTTAAACTTATTTAAAGAAAATTGACTAAAAATACTGTTTGTGGAAAAATAATTCAAATGAAAACTACTGCAATGTATCTTTTATGCCATTCGATACATTCAAACTTTTCTAATATAAATAAATACACAAAAGTCCTTACAAATATTTAAAGTACCTGTACATTCATATTATCATTATATTTGTTTACTTATGTATGTAAATATGTTTATATGTATATTATAATATTTATGCTTACTTGTATGTGTGCATTTGTATAAAATGTCTTCAGATTGATAGAAATCAAAATGTCGACAGCAATTGATTATTCTTATTTTTAAACTTTTCTTTCTTTTTTATATTCAACATTCATATTTATGTTTATTTTATGGGACTTTTAAATTTTACTTTACTTTATTTCTCTTAAATTTTGCTTAATATAACAATAATTTCAGCAGCTACAGCAGAATTTTGCAATTTGTTTTCTTTTACTGTTGTTATTCCGTTGTAAAAAGGACATGCATACAAACATAAACATATGAGTGTAAGTAAGCAGTATGTTTAAAATATGTATATACATACATACATATGTATGTACATATACATATACATATATTAGCACCAAAGCGAAAGCGCAATCACACACATTCTTAGTTGCTATAAATAAATAGGATTTTTACAACTCCAGTAAAAGAAAAATCCGCATAAAATGTTTTAAAATATTTTACAACATGCTAAAGTACAAAGGTTGTCCTTTAACACCGACCTGATTGCTGCAATTATATATAAGTTTGTAGCTATCATGTATATTTTTACGACATAATGATGACCAATTAGCTCATAGTATGTTGCTCTCAATTGATATAATAAACTGATATGATTATTCCTCTTAATGGAAACTGAAATCGGTCAATGGTATATACCTACATATATGTATACATATATATATATATATATATATATATATATATGTAGTTCTAATCATGTTAACAAACTGTCTGTAATCATATAATATTTTCTCTGTGTGAATCTTCGAGTTTGTCGGGAAATTTTAAAAGTTATTAGCGATAGGTGTGAAGCACATCCCCATAGTGGGTGGGTTTTTCTTGTTTTTTTGACACACAATTTGAAAATATGTATCTATGTACACTGTGGCTGCGTACATAAAAATCTATGTTTACATATCAATTTCATTGTTTACGTAAAAAACAAAATTGTAATATTTTTATGGCTGCTTTAATATTGTTTACCCAAAAATTTTACCTAATTGTATGATTCTTATGAACTGCAAACAATTTGTAAATTTGTTTTCAAATTGTGGTGCAGTGTTAAAAAGTAAATCGATCCTTTATTAAATTTGTAATTTTATGTAAAGGGTGATTAAATTGTAAGGGCCGATGTTGAATGTGAACCACACCTAAACGCCAAGCTTTTTTCCGAATTTTATTTGACATTTCTCTATTTCAGACTTACTCAATTTGAACCATGGAGAGATACACAATCCAACAACGTGTTAAAGTTATCCAGACTTATTATAAAAATGGGCGTTCAAATCAAAATGCATATTCGTGATTTTGTTGGTCAATTTGATCGTGCAAATGTGCGTACAATCGCAAAAATCGTAGAAAAAATTCGAGCAAACTGGGTCTGTAGAAGATATGAGAACACCAGTGCATGCTCGTACAGCTCGTACTGCAGAAAATATTGCTGTTGTTCGCGATAGTGTGTCTTCAGCCGCCGTCCACCTCAACTCGTCGTCGTGCCCAACAATTGCACCTCTCACGCTCGTCGTTGATGAACATTATGCATAAAGACTTGCATTTACACGCTTACAAGGTGCAATTGGCTCAAGAACTAAAGCCTCTTGACCATTCCAAACGTCGTGAATTGGCAGAATGGTGGCAAGAAATGGCAACAGTGGATGATCAATTTTCGAAGAAAATCATCTTCAGTGATGAGGCACATTTTCACCTCAGTGGATTCGTCAATAAACAGAATTGCCGCATTTGGGCGAATGAGAATCCAAGAGTGATTGTCGAAAAACCAATGCACCCACAAAGAGTGACTGTTTGGTGCGGTTTATGGGCTGGCGGCATCATCGGGCCGTATTTTTCCCAAAATCAGGCCGGTCAGGCAGTTACTGTGAATGGTGTTCGCTATCGTGAGATGATAACGAACTTTTTATGGCCCGAATTGGAAGATATGGATGTGGACGATATGTGGTTTCAGCAGGACGGTGCCACTTGCCACACAGCTAATGAAACAATGGCTCTTTTGCGCAACAAATTCAATGGCCGTGTTATCTCACATAATGGCGATGTCAATTGGCCGCCAAGATCATGTGATTTGACACCGTTGGACTTTTTTCTTTGGGGGTATTTGAAAGGAAAGGTGTACGTCGATAAGCCAGAAACAATTCAAGAACTAAAGGATGAGATAATTCGGCACATTAACGGCATAGAACCTCCATTATGCCTCAGGGTCATCGAAAATTTGGACCATCGGATGGAGGTGTGCCGCCGTGGTCGCGGCGCCCATTTGGCCGATATTTTGTTCCATACATAATTGAGTAATACCAATATATCATAATAAAATAAAATTACAATAATTTCCTAAATAGTTTGTATTTTATTCAAAATCAACATCGGCCCTTGAAATTTAACCACCCGTTACATATATCTGATTAAATCTATCACTCCTAACTTGAAATGCATACGCTTACTAACAACATTCCTAACTATAGAGTCTTAAAAAGTTTAGAAAAAAGAAGGTGTGCTAACGAAATTTTTAAATTCATCATTAATACAGAGTTTGCTCTATAAAAAGTATCAGTTGAATGAATTGTAGACTTAAAAGAGAAAATTGTGCTTCTCTACAAGCCACTCAGTAGATGTTTGTTCATGCATATATTAGTTTATGTATTCATTGGTATAAAGCCATATAATGAAAGTTAAACTAAAAAAGAAGGCAAGTACACTAACATTAAATAGTGTCAACAGGTAAAGATAAAATGATGATGACCCTTTTTGTAGCCTTTCTTCTTTTCTTATGATCCATCTGCAAGCACAACACACACGAGGCAAACTTTTTGAAACACACACACACGAGGCAAACATTTATTTAGAACAGGTATGTATGTATATAAACTGTAAAGGCATTAATGTACAATAGTAAATTGGTCACTTAGGTCTCTTTAGTATGAGTACTAAAGGCAATCTAAATCAAACAGTACAATAAACGCACAGCACATACTTTGCCACAGATACTTTCTAGTTGGATTTTTCTACGTATGTGTACTTGCAACAGGCTTTTAGAATTTAGTTGTATGTGTGGTAAAAAAAAAGTAAAGAAAATGTCCTAAATTTTGTATTAAACTCGACGAGAACTGGCAAATGCATATACATATACTCACTCACATTCACACCAAAGATATATATGTATATACATATACTCGTATATATATATTTAAATGAAAGATATGTGAGACATATCAGAGACATTAAAAAATTGGGATTTGAAAGTGCTTTGCTTGAAAAGAAATAGAATTCAGTCCCTAGACACAACCACCGCAATACATACAATAACAAAAGTTATGCTCTACATCATTATCATCAACATACAATTTAATTTAAACATTTCACTTGCGTTTGTTTCGTGAACACAGTCGTAGTTGAAACGTAATCAGGACAGAATTAAAAAATAAACAAATTTCAGAAAAGACTCACAAAAATTAATAAAAGAAACAAATTTCCGGAAAACTTTTTCACAAAAACTCAATATATGTATGTACACATTGATTGATATTTACCAACAACTAAACTAATGAACAAGAAGCATTGAAGCATTTCAGTTATCTACATGTATTTTACTTGACACTGTAGTAACTGCATGTCGTTGTAGAGTTTAAGTTTGTTTCTCAGGTAAATATTTATATGCCACAATGCTTTTCTCTCACCATGTTTGGCTAATTGTTTTTGTTTGTGCCTGTCTTCTTATTGCCTTGTGGTTTTCTTAATGAACTTTTCATATATTTTCAGTTCTTCTCAATCTCTTTTCTGTGCGTGTACTTGCCTAACGACTGTGTTTGTACTGTACGTACATGGAAACACATTCGTACATTCTATTTTCAAAGGCAAATAAGAAATTTTCGACTTTCCAAATAGTATTTTTTTTCGTGTTTCTTGTCTGCCTGCCTGTTGCAATTTCATGTTGAAAAAAATCAATTTACCAAAAAATAAACAAAAACAAATAAAATGAAGAATTGAAATTAAATTTACTTTAATAAAGATTTCTATACTTTGTGGAGCTTGGCATGGTAAACTCGTATGTGGGTGTATTGGATTGTGTTTTCTACTTAAGTGATTCTCTGAATGCAAAACGATTTAAATTTATTATTATTCATACTCGTACACTTTTGTTATTCATTTGAACATAAATATTTAAATTATTATCTATAGACGTTGATGCATTGAAGGACTGATTGAAGTTGATTTACCGCAACATCTAAATGCAATTGACAGGCGAAATCTAACAAACAGACATACACATGCTCACAAAAGAGAAAACAAAAATATAGTTAAGAAACAATTAAATAATGCATTCTTCATATAAAATTAACACGCATAAATGCTTTAATATACACTAATACCCCGATTTGCGTGGCTTCGAATTGAGTCGTTAATGTTACGTTTTGCGTCGTTTTTTTACATTTTGTGCATAGAAAGGGGATTTCCCTTTTTACTTGTTTTGGTCAAACACAAGACATCTGCTTACCTCGTTTTAAAATTTTTGGTGTCAGTTTACAAGAAATATTAGTGCGAGAAAAATATCTACTCTAAACAAAATGAGTCAAAAGCGAAAACAAATTACATTAAAGCAAAAAATAGACATTTTAAAACGTTTTAAATCAGGTGATAAACCTGCTGACATTGCAAGAAACCCATGGGGTTTTTCTTCTGGAACGAATTAACGAAAAATCCATACAAACATATGGAGAAAAGTGATTCGATTTGCGTTGTTTCGCATTGCGTCCCGTTTGGTCGGTCCTAATTAACGACGCAAGTCGGGGTATTAGTGTATATTTAACTGTAATTTATTCCAATTTGATCATGCTGTAGCTTAGTTGATTAGCGGCATTGATCATTAAGCATGATTTGGTATTTGCAGCTCGGGTTCGATTCCGATATTATTAGTTTTATTTCTATCCAATCATAACTTATATTTATATTTATCACAGCGCCCTCATTCGGTGGTATAGCATTCAAACGCCACCGAAGTAAAATAATTAAATAAATGCTATAAAATCAAGCTTTAAAAACATTATGCGCCTACTCACCACCAGAGGCGCTTCACTAAATAAAATAAACCTAATGCGCAATTACTTCTCCTTAAAAAAAAAGCAAACAAAAAAATGTGGTTCAATTTGTCAAATTATACAGGAAGACATTCTTTTATATAAAAAGCCATTTTAACATATATTTCGTCATCTATAATAAGGTTTGTAAATTCCTGATTTTATTCGTATTGGGGCCGGATTATATGTGAACAATACTAAATGTACATATGTATACATTTAAAAATAACCTATGAATTAAGCAATGTTCTACAATAAATAAATACAATTTACGTAAAACACTTTCTTAATTAGTCATTTAAATCTCATGACTTCATTCCAACTTGCAATTTCTATACAGATGACGGACGTATTTCTATGACTGTATGACGTATGAGTGATATGATCAATAACAATATTACGGATACGTAATGTTAGTTTATCATGAATATTTAACGATTTTTAAAAACTTAATACAGTTCAACTTTGGTATAACGAATCTTAAGGGGATTATAAAAAAAAAACGTTATAACGAATAGTTCGTTACAATGAGGTTCGTTATATCGAGGTGAAGTTGAACTTCTATTCGTTATAACGAGGTAATAAAAAATTTTGTATATTAATCATCATCTGCCATGTTATAGCGAACGATTTTCGCTAATAAACCAAAACAACTGCTGCAACAAGCGTACAAGCTCTTGGCAACAATCAATTTTTCTTCGAATATTTCAGCCGTTAGTCTAATGCATGCTGCTGTCGACTACGAATGTTGGTTTGCTGGAGACGTTGTCGTTGCAAACACAATAATTTTGTGTTTATCTGTTTCATATAATTTGGATTAATTAATGGAAATCGTTATGCAAAGGTTGGAAGTTGACAAAATTCGTTAAATAGCTGTAAATAATTCTTTCTATTTCGTTAGTCTGCAGTGTATGAAAATTCGTTATAACGAGGCTATTGACAAATGTATGCGTAATAGAGAGGTTCACTTTGTATTAAATCTTATGGAGCGTTGTAGGGGCTTTCAAAAAATTCGTTAAATCGAGGAATTCGTTATAGTGAGTATCGTTATATCAAGGTTTAACTGTAATATCAATAACTTGTTTATACACATTTTGATATTATGAATTATTTATGATTTATGATTTGTAAACATATTACTAATTATAAATACATTGTTAAGTGTTAGTAAAAGTTCTGAAAACTTGTAGTAATGTTGTTTGAAATAAAATTAATTATTATTTGTTTTCATTTCGTTAGTGTATAAAATTTGGCAAACATGCATTAACAAAACATAAAACTAAACTTTTTCATAATCTAAAATAAAAACGTAAAGAGGGAAAGTAAAAAAAAATAAAACCAACGCTTAGACGATTATATAATTCAAATGTAAATTTCAAAATAATTATGCATATATTTACATACATAAATAATGACACACAAATATTCAGCACTGGTGATTAAGATAATAGGTACACTGTAAAAATATTAGATACTGACAAGAAGACTTAATAATGACAAAAACAGATTTTTATGAAAAATCAGAGAAATACTATATCGCAAGGACATAAAAGAATAATTTTCACCAGAAATACTTTCTGAATTATGAACACATTCGTATACATACATATTTCTTTTGGATTAATTTACTGAAAATATTTTTATAAAAATAATGTCAAAATTTTAGTTTTTCCCAAAAAAAAAACCTTGTTGAGGTTGTTCTTTTCTGGATTTTATGCTCATATATCTGTACGTACATACATATTTAACGAAATCACAAAAGACATTTTATTTAATAACAGATCAAATAGTTTTAAATTGGACTTTTTTGATTGCTGGTAGGAATCAGGTTGCAGGTGGGAGTCATAGGAAAGGAATAGAAAAGTTTGTAACATAATAGGATTTCGTGCTTTGCTTTGCCATTAGATATTATATCAATGACAAACATTATTTAATAAAAATAAATTATTTTTTTTTTTTAATACAAAACTATCTGTAGTTTGAAACAAAATGTTCTTATTACTATAAACACTAGGGTACATACAAATATACATACATATTAAATAAAATGTTATATATGATATTATAATAAAAAAAAGCTAATCAGATTCAAGTGTAAATTCAAAAGAAACAATTTGTAAAACTCTAAAACACACACAAACATAAAAATACAGTATTTTCTACATAAAATATTTACAAATATTACGCAAACACACACACACACATATATATATATATATGCTTCCACTCATGATGCAGACAACAGCAGCAGCAACTGCATCAAAAAGTAAAAATTGTAGATTCTTTATTTTTAAGATTTTCGAATAAAAACCATTTTATATTTGATATCCCTTGAATAGAATATATTTAGTTGGAAAATAGAAAATGTCAGAAAAAAGTGCATGTTAATATGAACTCGTACAGAGGAGCAGAAAAATATAGCAGACAACCTCGCACGAAATATGTACATACTTGTATGTAGGTAGAACCAACTGATAAATTATAACTGATGCACTATAATTGCAAACAAAACTGGGACTTTAGTGGCTGAAAATAAGTATGTATGCATGCAAGTAAACGAACAACTGTGCAGCACTAGTGGGTTATAAAGTGGGTGGTTGTGTACGTTTGAAAGGGAAGCTGAGAGTGTGCAGGAGTTAGTTAGTATAAAATAAACATACACAGATATTCGCACAGAGAACAGCAGATTCATCCAAACAAATAAAGGCGCATTATGCAAATCTGTACACAAATGATAGAAAAACAGTTAAAACATCATGTGCATCCAAAATCAAGTTCAAAATTGTCTAAGTTGATCTTGTTGCTGTGGTTGGAGATGTTTTGCACTCCAGATTCGTGCATATGCAGTGAAAGAATATGGAATATTTACACACACACACATGTAACAAACCAACCAACCAACAAACAAACGAATGAACGAATGCTTCAATTTAACTGGTGCGTGCACTTACTGTCTTTTACTATACGACATTTTAACATTTTGTTATTCTTTCTATATTATTTGCCAAATGCAGAAACAATTGCATAATAATCTAAGTTTTTCTATACTGTATAAATACTTTAATGGCGTTTTCTTTTCTGGCAAAAATGTTACATATATGTTACACTTTTTACCCATTTCCCATATAAAAAAGGAAAAAAGTGTAACATTTTTGCCAGAAAAGAAAACGCCATAAGAGATCGTCTTTTAGCTTTCATTGGAATAAATGTTTCACACAAATGTGGATGAAATTAGCGCAAAAGAAAGGTTTCTACTATAATATTTTTCCATTGCATCTTTGTCAAACGTTTTTATCAAATTAGTATCCGAACTAATATTCATCTCAAAAGTTTTCAAATGTACTATTCATTTTACAAAATGGTCTGCAGGGCTCACTTTACATTGCGGACTCCATTAATCTTGTGTTGTAAACATGAAGTGAAATGTTTTTACAGAGCGCTTCAACTATTTTACATTAGAATATAAGTTTTCTATTCTATTTAGTATTTGCAAAGATACCATCTCCTTAAAAGCTCCATAATCTATTTTTGTTTTCTTTAGAAAAGTTTCGGTATTCTGCCAATATTTGGCGTATTTGACATTATACCGATTTTTGCCCAAAACAAACCCACCATTTTTTTTTATAAATTAATAAAGATTTAAAAAAAAAATATGAATAATATGACTCTAATTACAGCTTATGCAGTAATTTCTGTTCCAATATTACTTTTATGCTAAAATTAAAACTATTATTTCAGTTGTTGTAATAATCAAATTGAAAACTAAAGTGGAACAAATAAAAATTCTTAACGATTGAAACGATATTTTTTTTAATTTAATTTTATTTCATGTATAACTCGTACAGTGCAGAATTAATGTGAAGTTATTTGTTTTTATTTATAAATTAAAACTATTTATTTATATCAAAGTAATTTTTAAAATGTCACAAATGGAGAAAAGAATATATTAAAAGACATTTATTTATAATGTTATTTAACTATAACTTCAGAAGCTGATGCATTAAACACTAAAGTAAATTCTTATGAATTTCATACTTTAAGTAGTTACGGACGGGACTCATAATCTTCTTTCAATCCTTCCCTTTATACTTTTACATAAAATTAAACGAGATTATTTCATATCAAATGAAAAAATAAAATGCAATTTAGATAAACACACACACACACACACACACACACTAATGCACACATGTCTGCAAGTGTATCTTAATGTTAAGAAGTATCTCTGTGTGAACTAATATGCAAGTGCAACTTTATTTTTATAATACTCAAATATTTATACTGCCGACTAAATCATTAACTACATACGCATGTGTGTATTAGAGTGGCCCATATACGTGCATACTCATTTTGCTATACTCATCAACCTAAGTATTGCGTTTAAACTTGAGAAAAAATATTGTTAGTGTACTTTGTAATTATTTTTAAAAATTATATATTGGACTGTGATGGCTTTACTTATGGATCAACATGCGCTGAGTGCATAGAACATAAATAAGTTCTTTCGAAAGTCTGAGCAGGAGATCAATAGTTTTTTTAATCATATTTTTGTCCGTTTGCTAAATTTCCAAACATTCCACCTTAATTAAAACACTATGTCATACGGTCATAAATGTAAGTTACATATCTCAGTTGAACTCTTATAAACTTTGGACCATCCACTATTAATACGTTGTAATGTTACCCCAGTTTTACTAATTTTAGTTTGCTTTTTCATCATACACTCATGAACCACTCTAATGCATACACATTTGTATTTACTTACATATATACTCGTATGTATATACATTAGGGTGGCCCCGTTTGTATGGAGAAAAAATAAGGTATCGATGTTACCGACTAATATGAAAATTTGATTCATTTTAAGACTACGTTTCTCAATTTTTTTGTCCTGGGCTCAATATTTGGTGAACTGGATCAAAGGATAAAAATGTCCTTTTTAGAGGTTTTTTGATTTTTTTACACATTTCTTCCAAGGAAACTATATGTAAATTTGGTATCATATGAAAGGTCTTTGACAGGCGCATTCAATGGGTTATCAAAATTTAAAAAAAAAAATTTTTTAAATTCAAAAATTTTCAAAATTTCAGAAAAAATTTTAGTTTTTTATTCCTATGTATAGTTGACCTGTTGTTAATGTTGTTTTCTTATTTCGGCTTGAGGTCAGATTTAAACAATAAATAAAAACTTTTTTCTTTATATTTATCTATTATTTAATTTTATTTTTCCAATATTTCGGTCAAAATCTTTGACCATCATCAGGGAAATTTAAATAAATAAACAAAAATTGTTCTTATTCAAAGCTCCGACACATTCAACACTTCACTTGAATGTGTCGGAGCTTTGAATAAGAACAATTTTTGTTTATTTATTTAAATTTCCCTGATGATGGTCAAAGATTTTGACCGAAATATTGGAAAAATAAAATTAAATAATAGATAAATATAAAGAAAAAAGTTTTTATTTATTGTTTAAATCTGACCTCAAGCCGAAATAAGAAAACAACATTTTAGTTTTTTTTTATTATTTTTTCATAGAATTTACTTAAATAAATAGTTGAAATTTCTTATTTATAAGCATCATGCAATTTAACCCAAATTGTTTTTCCCGTTTTTTTTTTCTTCCCTATCTGACAATCTCTGTTAACTCAATTCGTTAATGTAATGAGTATTAAAATAACGTAAATTTTATAACTAAAAAACGGGAAAACCCGTTTGGGTTAAATTGCATGATGTTTATAATCAATAAATTTCAACTATTTTCTTTTTTTTTAATTTTTGATAACCCATTGAATGCGCCTCTCAAATACCTTTCATATGATACCAAATTTACCTTTAGTTTCCTTTGGAAGAAATGTGAAAAAAATCAAAAAACCTCTAAAAAGGACCTTTTTTTTTTTTTTTTTTTTTTTTTTTTTTATATATAATATATTTATTCAAAATTTAGTTAACAACAATTTTAAGTTGGTCTCAGCGTCACTTGGACATAGTTGAGACGAGTTGGCAAAATAAATATTACAATGAATTCTTCTTAAGATTATTACAATTTAAAAATATATATAAAAAAGGGAATAGATTATATGTATTTATATAAAATATGAATATATTTGGAAATATTATACTAGAAGCATTTCTAAGTTTTGAAGTAAAAATTGTTTTATAGTTTTTTTAAATATTGAAATTCTTTGTATATTTTTAAAGTTTTCCGGAAGATTGTTAAACTCTACAGTACCCGCATATTCGATCCTCTGCTTTGTAGTTTCTAGACGACATCTAACCACTCTAAGATTAGAATTGTTTCTTGTATTATATAATGTTTGATTCCTCGTGAAAGATATAGTGTGAGAACCGATGTTATTAATGATCTTGAAAACGTATGTAAATAGGCGCATTTTATATAATCCATACACTGGAAGAACTGTCTTAGACATTTCTTTATACAAGGTTAATGTTGGAAAATGTAAGGGCAAACTAAAAACAGATTTCAGATGACATCTCTGCAAGGATTTTAGTTCAATGCTTTTCTTATAAGCATATATATTTGGTAAGTAATTTAAGTGACTTTGTATCAATGACTGATATATAATGAGTTTAGTACTCGTATTAAATTTATTTTTAAACTTATAAAGTAAACCAGATGCAGATACTACTTTTGATTTCAGGCTTTGAATATGAATATCCCAAGAAAGATTATTTTGTAAGTGCATTCCAAGAAATTTTGTTGATTGGGTTTCAATGATTTGATTTCCATCCACATATATGTTGAAATTTTGTCCATTTACTAAGTAAGGTCTAAATCTTATTAGTTTAGTTTTTTGAGCATTGATGATCAATTTATTGATTCTCATTTACTCCACAATTATAGCTGCATCATATTCCATTTGAGTTTTTAAGACAGTTTCATGCATATATGGATATAGAAGATTTATATCATCAGCAAATAATGTTAGCTTTCCAAACATAGGCAAGTTTTGCATATCATTTAGATAGATTAAAAACAACAAAGGTCCCAGAACACTTCCCTAAGGAACTCCAGAATTGATAGTGCTCGGGCAGCTCTTTCTACCATTTATTTCAACAAATTGTTGCCTTTTTTCTAAATAACTTTTAATCAACAAACATGAACTTTGATTAAAACCATAAAAGCTTAGTTTTTCAATCAATATTTGATGATCAACAAGATCAAACGCTTTCGTCAAATCATAAAAAATACCAGCCACGCCTTTAAATCCATTATCTAAACCTTCGCAGATACCATTTATTACATTAATCACAGCTTCTTCTGTGCCACCTCCTTTTTTGAAACCATATTGATGCTTGAACAGTAGATTATTTTCATCCAAATACAACGGCAATTGTTTTTTTCAAATATTTTATCAATTGTAGGTAACAAAGCTATAGGTCTAAATTTTTCTATTAGTGTAGCATTATTTTCTTTTGGTATAGGCACAATTTTTGCTATTTTCAGTACGTTAGGGTATAAAGATGTATCAATTATGCGATTGAAAATTTTTAAAAGGTACGGTGCAAGAAGATTATTAACTTTGAATAACATTTTAGGGGAAATTTCATCATGCCCACAGCTCTTATTAATTTCAAGGTTTGAAATAATATCACTTATTTTTGCAGAAGTTGAGTTTGAGAAACTAAATATACTCTGACATACATTTAGAGTACGAAAATTGTTGTAAGAGTCACCAGGTAAAATTTCAATTTGGTCTTTTAAAGTTTTTGAGGATTCAATAAAATATTTGTCGAAAACGTTACTCTTTTTATCATTAGCTATTAGTTCTCCATTTTCGTCTTTAATATTTATTTCATTTTTAATACTTCGACCAAGATTATCATTCAGGAATTTCCAACACTTTTTAGGTTCTTGTTGCATTTGGCATAAGTTATTATAATAAAAATTGTTTAAACATTCTCTAGTCGCTCTTCTAATGATTGTGCTAATCCTCTTCAATCTGCTATCGACATTATATTTTCGTTTTCTTCGCAATTTTAATAATTTATTTTTATATTCAATTAAATTTTGCAGATTTTGATTCATCCAAGAAGTAATTTCATTTCGTAGCCACTTTTTTTCAATTTTTTGTGTGGTAGAATCTTTAGCCGCTTTTGAAATAACACTAATAATTTGAGATGTATCTTCGGATGGATTTCCTGTTTCTTGATAAGTTTCTAGAAAATTACTTAATTTTATCTTGGCAAGTTCATAATTACAACTTTTTTTTATGAATTCAATATACTCGCGACTTCTCGGAGTTTGTGTTCTAACCTTGCATGATATTATATGATGATCTGTCAAATCACAGGCAATAGTATCTATAATATTGTTATTCGATATATTACTATAGACATGATCAATACAAGTGCCAGACATAGGTCGTGTTATCAAAGTGTGGCAATTTTGGTAACTAAATGTTGATAACAAATTTTTCAGATCAGACCATAGCAAATTTTGTAATATATCAATATTTGCATCACCAAGAATTATACTAGGGTTTCTACCATACAACATTAATAGATTTTCAATAAATTCGGAATATTTTGTAAAGCAACATTTTTGAGACTTGTAGAAAGATGTAATTCTCAAAGCTTTTCCATCAATTTTGACATTTTCTAATGTTATGGTTACTGTTTCGATATAATCTTTACTTTCAAATGTTTCTAATTTATACTTTAGACTGTTATGTATATAGATTGATGTTCCTCCATATCCATCAGATCTGCAGCAGTGGACAACATTGTAGCCAAAAATGTTATATATTTGAACTAATTTCTTAGAGAACCAGGTTTTTTTTTATCCTTTGATTCAGCTCACCAAATATTGAGCCCAGGACAAAAAAAATGAGAAACGTAGTCTTAAAATGAATCAGATTTTCATATTAGTCGGCAACATCCGCAACTTTAATTTGGGGCCACCCTAATATACATACATCTACGTACATATATTTCTTTGAACTTGTAAATGTACAACTGTACTCATTTCAAATACTATATATATATATATATGCATGTATTTATATAATATATAAATATATATATGTATGTGTGGATGTATATAAAAATAATATTGTATTTATGTATTTAAACGTATGTATGTATAAACATTTATCTCTTGTAAATCTGTTCATTTGCAGTTTAAATTGTAAGAATTCACTTTCACATATTTTATCATACATCCTTACATACATACATATGTACATGCATATATGTATAAGTTCATACACACCTACAAGCACATACATACGTGCACGTAATAAATTTATTCTATCTTTTCTATTTAAGTAAGAAAAATATTAGAGAATTGTTGAAGATACATGAATTAAAGAAGCAAAGATTTGTATGTATCATTATTTTAACTTTTTTGTATTTGTATTTTTATCTTTATTTTTCATTTTTCATTTTCCATTTTTTTACTTTATTTAATTGTCTTAATTCAACTCAGACAATGATGCATCGAATGTGTTTCGAGTTGCAAAATATTGGGCAGAATACAAAATATGTGTGTGTGGCTGAACACAGGTGCTAAATCATTTTAAAATATTTCTAATGATAAAACAATGGCGTTCAGAAAACTTGGAATTACTAAACAAATAAATATGGCTCTTAATGAAATGTTCCTGGTGTAAAATATTATAATAAATTTAAAATTTAAATTTAAAAAATAACGGTACATATATCTATTCCCACCCCCAAAAAGATGGTGGGTATATTAATTTTGTCATTCCGTTTGTAACACAAATACTAGGTTTACATGATGATTTTCGACGTTGCTTTTGGTTTGAAGGCGAGCGGTGTAGTGAAGCAAGCGGGGTAGAAAAAAAGACACGATTTCTGTTTTCATGTTTTTTTTTTTTGCATATTTCTCTCTACACTCATTTCTGTTTCTGTTGTTCCGCTTTATTCTTGTTCTTATTTTGAATTGAAAGGTTCGTTTAGAAATTCAACATGTAAAAATAAAATAAGTAAATAAGGTGCATATTTTTGTAACCAAGAAAAATAATTATTTTGTTTGGATTTCTGTAATTATTTATTTATATGTGTGCTTTTTTTAGTGCATACATTGTGTCCATAAATTTAAAATTGTTTATTAAAAGACAAAGGAAAAGTAAAGAAATTTAAAAAAAAAACGACGCCCAAAAAACAACGTCCTATGAATGCAAACAAATTTTCGTAGCATGTTCAAAAGAGAATTAATAAAAATAGACGTCGTAAAAATCATCATGTAAACCTGGCCAAAGTCTATATACTCGTATTATGAATCCGTCTGTCTGTCTCTATCGGCTCTATCGTGCCTTCAAAAGACGGAACAAAGATATAGAACTATAAAGTTTTTAATAAACATTCTCTGATGCACTGAAATGTGTGGTATTGAAAATAGGCAAAATCGGTTCAGTAGGATCCAAGTTATTGACCAAAGTTTTAGACAACCTTTATCTTTCAGATATTTTTTGCAATTTTCTTCAATTATAATGCAGAAAATATCATGAAATTTTGCACACTTAATTTTTATTATCGAAGGATATGTCCTGGAGAAAATGGCAAGAATCACTCCACGAATGCTCATAGCCTTCATACAAATGTCTTCCCGGGATATGGATTTATGGTACATAAATATCTATAGAAAAGCAGTATCCATACAAAATTCAGAAGAAATCTCAAAACTATATTTTGTTTGCATCGGTCCATATTTGACCGTAGCACCCATATAAACACCACTTCCGAAAATTACTTAAGTTGGCACAAATAATCCGTATATACATATTAATAGTCGTACCAAATTTCAAGCTAATCGGTCCATATTTTACCGTAGCCCCCATATAAATACCAGTTCCGAAATGTCTTTTAAATATTACTATTAAGAGGAAATTCAACACAAACAATTCACATACACGTACTTATGTCTAAGTCTTATCGGATTTTATAGGATCTAAATCGAATTATAGGTATTGAACAAAAGAATATTTTTTACACTAATAAAAACTTTAAATAAATGACCAGGTCATAGATAATTATGTACTCTGACTTTTTAATATAAACCGAAAATAACAGGTCCACTTTAATTTTAATGGTGAATGGTCGCCATTAAAAAAATCGTTTTATTGTTTTAAATCACTGAGAAAGTGATGTCTATGAGAACATTTGAAGTTAAAGAAACAGAAAAGAAAAACAAAAACAGAAATGATCATGAAGAGTTATTTATAATCATTTTCGTTAAGGTCAGGTTATAACATTTCTTAGAATTTTAAAAATAAATTGCAAAAGTTCGTTTGATGCATCATCATCAATGCAGCTCGAATATAAACTTAATAAATAATTGCATGTGAAATTTACACTTTCACAAAAAACGACAACTTTGCAAAAAAAAAAATGTAGTTTTACAAATATTAATAAATTTTATAAAATCGAAATTTATTTTTAAATTTCAATGCAATGCTAGAAAACAAAAATAATTAAAGTAGGACTCGCTTTTGCTGCCAAATCCTGGTTAACGTCATGAAAACTTTAATCCCCCCGTTTACACATGCGAGTAACAGTTCGAAAAACTCAAAACACTCACATTTTTTTCACTTGCAGAGCTACTCGCAGCTACATTTGCATACGAGTAAATGTTTGACACTCTCATGCCAGTAAACGTCAAATAAAAAAATAATGTTGCCATGTACATTTTCCAATCAATAGAAAGTGGATAATATAATATTTATAATTGCAATTTTAGTTTGTTTTATGAGTGATTGTAAACAAATTTCTTTCAAATAATATTGATAAACAAAATGTTTTCATTTTGGAGATCATAATAATTATTGTTAATGAAAATTTTCCCTAATGAAAAATTTTTATGTGATCAACTCGGCAATTCTATTTTTCAATCAAAACAAAAATGGAAGTAAAATTAAATTTAAAAACTATAATAAAATTAATTAATTTATATCGTTCCCGTCCTCTTCTGTGGGATATGAGTGATAAAGCATATAGCAGGAACGATTTGAAAAGCAAGGCCTTCGAAGCAATTGCAAATGAAATTAATTTTAATTTTAACAAAAAAACTAATTTTTTGAAGTTTACGCTTTGACAACATTTTGAAAATTAACTCTCATTGTCCTGTGTAAACAGTAATGCTAATTGCAAATGATTCGAGTTTTTCGAATAAGTTTTCGTATATAATACGTACACAGCACTCGCATGCGAGTACTAACATGTGTAATTGCGGGGTTAAAACTTGATAGCAAATCCATATATTTTAATTAAATTAATCAGTTTTCACTAGAAACTAACTAATCTAGAGGAGGAAATAACAATGAAAAAGGAAAGAACACAAACAATCGATTGTTCTAGAGGTGGGGATAAAAACAATATGATCAATGATCAACAGCCGTAGTACTGCTACAAGTATTTTCCATATATTAAAACGAGATGTAAAGAAATTTTTACATTCGTTATGCAAAAATAAATGAATAGTTGATAGACATTATGAAAAAGAAAGTGTTTTTTTTTAATTTAATTTAAATGTTTCGATTTTCTTTTACATAAGTAGATACATAAGTATGTAATTTCGTTTTGTTAGCTTTAAAAAATCTCTGAACTTAAAATTTGACAATTAAATTCCGGCAAACGTCTAGAATTGCAGTGAGCAATGGAAATTCGAGTTCATAAAACTTAATCTCTGCAGAGACACGTGCCGAAAACAGAAAAAAAAACTCATAAAGAAACAACAACAAAACACGGCTTGCAAAAAGAATATGTTTTATATTGTTAAGACAAATCCAAAAACAAATCAAAGAAAATACTCCTCCCAACTTATTCAAGTATTCAAGAGTAAAAGTTGTGGAAACTTTTACGTACATACATATGTAGGTATGTATGTATGTGCAAGGTTTACAAAATATTAAGGGAGACGTACTCAAAGAGTGTGCTTGAAATAAATGGGCCGCAAATTTAAACAACATTCATGTTTATACATAATTAAAAAAATTCCTGAGATTTTTGTGGGGTAAATTAATCTGATTACTGTTTACAGAACTAAAAATCTCTTTAATATAGTAAAGGGTCCGCCAAATAACTTTTTTTTTTTTTTTGAAAAAAATGCTATAAAAAAAACTACAGAATATTTTTTCAAATTTCTTTTTTTATTTGAAAGTACAATTCTTCCGGTTAATAATAGCTGCCTCTGCTGGCCATGCAATAGCCTACACGATCGGTCCAATTTTTAAGCACATTATCGATTGTGTGCAGCTGTATTTCAGCAATGGCTTCACGAATATTGTCCTTTAAAGCGTCAATTGTCTCTGGTTTGTCGGCGTAACACTTATCTTTGACGGCACCCCACAAATAATAATAGTCCAACGGTGTCAAATCTCAGCTCCGAGGTGGCCAAACGACATCAGCTCTGCGGCTGATAATGCGATCTTCAAAAACAGGGCGCAAAACATCGAGTGTAGCTTCGACTGTGTGGCACGTAGCGCCGTCCTGTTGAAACCAAATGTTGCCAATATCCTCCTCTTCAATTTTTGTGAACAAAAATTCGTTCAACATTGCCCGCTAACGATCGCTATTGAGTGTAACGGCCACCCCTTGCTCATTTTCGAAAAAAAAAAAATGGTCCAATTATGCTTCTGGACTGAAATGCGCACCAAACAGTGACTCGTTTTGGATGCATCGGCTTTTCAATGTATGCGTGCGGGTTTTCTGTGCCTCAAATGCGACAATTTTGCTTGTTACATACCCGCCAAGATCAAAATGAGTTTCATCTGAAAAGATGATTTTTTTGGCACTCACATTCTGCAACATTACCATGATTTTCAAAGTAATGTCGGAATATTTCCCAGCGTTGTTCAAGCGTATACACAACCATATTCGTTCAGCGGAATGATAAAAGTAATTCTCTGTCAAATCAGGCATGAGCTAAGTGTTACCATTCACGAAATAAGCACTAGTTGAAAAAAAAAAAACGTTAGATGTCGGACCCGTTATAAGTTGGATAATGGGTCTAGATAAGGGGTCTATAAATTTAAAAAATACACATTTTTAAAAGTATACTCGTACAATAGAAGAAACTATTAACAATTAGTTTTAAAGTATGCGCCATTTATTTTGGCCATCCTCTTTAATCGACTAGACAGACATCAACATTAATAAGAAAAATATCTAGAAAAAACATTTAACGCATTCGTCTATTTTGTTGTTTTTAAAGGAAATATAAAATATCCAACCAACAAGCAGAAAGAAAAAAATACAGAAACCAAGTCAATCTTGACTTTATGACAGTTGAAAAACGTGACAACTGTCAAATGATTTGCTGTTCCATTAAAAATACAAGGCCTGTCGCCTGTATGTTTTCTTGAGTTTGGGTGTATTGTGTAAGTATGTGTGTGAATACAACTGAGACAATTTGACATGTACATACATACATACATATCTATATCTATAAGAAACGCGCAACATCTCAATACTAATTCAAATTTAAAGAATTTTTTTTTTTTTTTCAAAATAATAAAAACAGAAAGCAGTCAGTCATCAAAACTAGGAGAATGTCAGTCATCAAGCGAGTGGGAGAAATGTCTTTGTGCCTTTGCTTAGAAATAGCAACCACAATACGAGTATGTATGAGAACAGGAAAGCAAGTACAAGGACACTGTCATTATTATTTGCTCGTACAATCGTTATGTACGGAAATTTTATAAAACAAAAAATGTCTCTCTATTTTTACTCAGTTTGCATATTAATTGCTTAGTTTTGTTTAATAGTCATTTAGTTTTGGTTCCTTTTAAAACAAAGAAACAAAGAATTAACCATTGTAATTGGTTTATCATGTACGTGTATGTATGCATGTATGTATGCATGTATGTAAAACATATACTAGAAGGGCGAATTTTGATGGCTAAAAAATTGACGAATTATTCAAATTTTGTGTTTTTAATTATGCTTGTTGTCTTCATCACCTCTTCCTTCCTGCTGTTGTCGTTTGTTTCTTGTATAACCACAATCTCACACTTGAAACTCAATCCACTAAAATCCTTCAAACTTCTTAATCTTGCTATGTTTGCTTATTTGTCTCTTAAGTGTTTTGTTGATTTGATTAATTACAAACATTTCCTTAAGTTTTGTTTTTATTTCAACCAAAATGCAATTGTTTGGCTTGGTACTTCTCGTTTTCTTCCAACCATTTTGTAGCCTTTTTAGTATGTTGTTGAATTTTATGACCGTTTAAGTTAAAATTGCTACATACTTATTATTTTTTATTTTTTTTTTTATTCATTTTTTTCTTTTTGTCTTTTTATACCCTTCACCTGCATGAGAAGGTTTGTAATTTCCACAATATAATTTTCCGACCCTGTAAAGTATATATATTCTGGATTCTAATAGATAGCGGAGTCTATTAAGCCATGTCCGTTCGTCTGTCTGTCTGTTGAAATCAATTTTCTGAAGTCCCCAGATATATTCGGGATACAAATCTTCAATAATTCTGTCAGACATGCTTTAGAGAAGTTCTCTATTTAAAATCAGCAAAATCCGTCCATAAATAACGGAGATATGAGCAAAAATCCGAGACAATCTCTGAAAATTTCATCAAAAAAACTATCAAACAAAGTGTATTAATATGTATACAGTGGCTTCATAAGCCCAAACGTAAAAGTTACCAAAACAACAGGCAAATTTTGACAGTCTAAACATTTACCCGTGGTTGTTGTAAAACTGTCGTCAGGGTGGAGGGTATTTAAGATTCGGCACAGTCGAATATTGCACTCTTACTTGTTTGTTTTTATTTTAGTTGCTTTTGTTTTAAAGGGAACGCGGGAGTGGAGTGGGAAGAGTGTTAAATAATATTTCTCATTAACTTTGTATTTTATGTGCCATTAAATAACTGTTTCAAGTACTTGAACAGTGAGTTGAATGTTTGTATTTTTATTTGTTTGGAACAGCTGGGGGTAAATAAAACGCACATTTTTACTTATAATCATTTAGGTGAAAACTTGATGTCACAGCTTTTCATTGGCACTTTTTAAATTAAATAGCTATCATTAATAATTTCTCAAAATATATTCTGTTTCAGTTGCTAATTTTGTTAACACGACTGTAACTACATACATATATGTATAATAATGAAAAGGTTTTCTGGCAAAACTTAAGTTTTCACTTACAAAATTTTAACATATAATATTTGATTTCGTTCGGTTTCTGCTGTCATATCCTTAAGACTGTATCATTGATCACAATCAAATTTAAAGTGTTGCTCATACCTTACATGCAGAAGACTCTTTCGCAACAGTGATGAATAAATGTTTGACGCTCGGTGCATGACACATGCATATAACAATTATTTGAAATTCCAAATCGATCTAAGAGCTGCCCACAAAGTCCATTAAGTTGCTGAACATGGAAATTATAACCAATCCACTGATATTTTGTTACAGCGGAACGGGTGACTCTGCTTCATAAGATGCAATATGTACCTATTTACAATCTTTATGCCAGACATATTCGAGGAAGGATTCGTTGATGGAGGATTAGAAAATGAAATCATTGAAAAAGAATGAAACTATTTACAGGAAATTGTGCTGCTTTGAGATTGAGATTGATCTGGTGGATTATAAATGATAATTGGAATAATACGAAGCCTGAAACTTTTGTAGTGAAGTTTTTTTGTTTTACGATTTGTCTGGTTTAAAATTGCCAAACTTTAAACAATAACAATAACAATTCTTTATTATGTTTGGAGGGTATTTAAGATTCGTCACAGCAGCATATATCAAACTAAATAACATGTTTTTATTGGTCGCCAACAGGAAATGGGCGAATGAATATTGTATGCAAACACATGAAGAAATGATTTAAATAAATTAATATATTCAAGTTTTTTTTTTTCAGCAACTTAATTTGAAATTTGTTACAGTTTGTAAATAAAGTGTCGTTATTTATTCATTGTTTTGTTGTGTCAGTCTTATCTTTTAGCGATTCATTGAACTTTAAAATTATAATGATTACATTTTTGGTTATCTTTTGTAAAATTTACAATCAAATGTAGTCTTTGAATAGAAAGTTTTAAAATATAATTAGAAAACACGAAGAAGTTTAAAAACTCCCATTCCAACAACAGAGTATTAGTATAATTAATCTACTATATCATCAGATCAGCCACCATCCTTACTCACTCTCATACAGAATACTTCGCTTTAAGGAGTTTTCCAAAACTCACAAATAAAACGTTACAATGGAAAAATAAAGAATAATGAAATCCTTTAGATTTTTACGTATATTTGCTAATTCTGCACAAATTTAATTTAACACAAACACATGTACTCACACTATCGTACATACTCGTACATAAGTATAGAATTCTATGTGTATGTATTTTCTTTTTCTGAAATAAGGAAGTAAAATGAATGAAGAGAACAAGAAATATTTATTGTGTTAAAGCGCTAGAAAACGTTAAGAAAATCGTTAATGCTTCATGTTTCTTGTTTTTTTCCCCCCCCCGATGTTAATATATACTTTACATAAACATTTAAACACTTCCCGCTGCCCTCATTCCAACATTAGACTGGCTGAAATGATAAAAACTTTGCTTATTAAAGAAAAAATAACCAACGAAACGTTCGTTCCGATTGTTAAAACATTTAGAAAACTAAAAAAGATTTGTCCTCGACCAACTTGTTTGATTGAAATAAATTTATAAAACTATAATTTAACCAAGAACAGCAAACAATTACTTTTTTTGAGCTTAATACAAATGGGGCCATACTAATAAATATGTATATCTAGAATATATTTATTATATTTTTATGTTTTTTTTTGTTATAGAGACCGTTGACTTCCCAGCTGTTTTCCAAGTAGTAACTCCAAACATTTTAGACAGTAAGTTTCACTTATGTTTAGACCACTGTAAGCAGACATTTTATTAAATGATTTAGAGGGAAAATTCTCTAATTGAGGACAGTCACCCAGAACTGCTGGGTTTATATATGTATTATATTTGTTTGAGTTTGTAAATAAATTGAAAATCAGTGAACATATTTGTCAACATTAATGCATCGATTATGTATTGTGTGTGCTTTATTTAAAAAGAAATCACTGTCTTCAGCTCACCGGGAAGCAAAAGAAAAATTCAGAAATAAGAAAAATAACAACATTAGACAAACTCACGTATTTTTTGACACATGCAGGGCTCCATTATTAAGTATGTATACCAATACACATATTTCTTTACAGTTGAAACCGATAGAGCCCATGTCCTTGTAGCACTGAACCTATCGAAAGCTACCGATACCGCCAGCACTGACAACATATTTAAGGACATCTTACATCCTCCCTGTCATACAATCTTAATAGATGTAGCAATCTACTAATTGTTACAGCTATTGCTTAATTTCCGCCCTCTAAACTACATACCACAACATTGACATGGTGTGGGTATGATATCGTATGATCACATAATTGATGATATATGCTTTATAGTTCCAAGCTGGAACTAAATGTTAAAGTCGATGGCAACAGCATTCAAATTCGACAGTCTCTACAATACCGCTGCATGTCCAAAATGACGCCATCTTGGAAGCTAATGCCGAACAAACACCACCTTAAGTGAGGAAATGAAGAAAAAATTGGTCTGATGGATTCAAAAAATAGTCGAAAATGTGTTGCTAGAAAAACTACAACAAACATGTATTATGACTATTTCAAAGATATTTCCTCTCATAATTAAAGTTACAAAAATAAATTGCAACCAATTTTAAGGCTTCTTAGAATTTTTGCCACAAATTCCAAACGGAGACAAAATCTCGCACTTTATTTACAACAAAAAGTTTTTCAAGTTTGGGGCTTTGTATTACACATACACTTCGCATTTGGCTTCACCTTTTGGTAGCAACTTCCCCAAAGTCATATATACCACCATATACTATATATACTCGTATATATATATTTTAAATCAATAAGATTTGGGTTGTCTGGCTGAGTATTTGGCAAAAGCATTGTTGGTGGTTAGAAAACTGCTGACACATTATTTGGTGTAATGATGTTGTTGCTGTTATAAATAGATGTGCTTTGTGGCGTTGTAGCAAGCAACACATTGTCGTCCTTGATGCTGCTGTGACCGCTTTGAAAACAAATCGAAACTCTAAAATTCAATGGCACAACCAACCCAAGCAAAACAATCAATATGAGAGATCTTTTGTCACTTGTTGTAACTAAATAAAGTCAATTTACATAAAAACACACACACACACACACCAATTTAAAGTCATATAAGAATGTCTGTGTATATAAGGATTATATTTTATTTATGTACTTATTTTAAGGACAGTCGTTAAGGTATATATGTATGTTTTGCTGATGTTGTCTGCCACAAGTGTTGTCGTCGCATTGTCATGTGAAAATATTTTTAATGAAATTTTTTTATTATTATTGAAATATTTTTATTTTCTAGAAAAAAAAAATGTAATTGAAAAAGCCATTGAAATCGATAATATTGATGATGCTTAAGTACCACTTGCAACAAGTTGATGCTTATTTCACAAAAAAAAAAAATCAAAACCGCCAATATTGCGCTAAAGTTAATAATGATGTTTAAAAAAATTTTAATAAAAAATCGATTTACTTTAAGGACCCCCTTGATATGAGTGAATTTAACACAAATGTGATTTTATTATTTAATTAAAAACTGCATCACTGTATGTAATTTGCAAAAATAATTGAAATAAAATTGCAGCTGGAATATTGATGTTAAACGAATTTTACAATTGCAACAGAACAGCTCAGTGTCATCGATTTTTGAAGCACACATTTAGGCGATTAATAGAGTCCGAACGAGTATTCGGTTTCGGCTTCTGATTAGACCAACAAATTGGCCTAATATTAAAATATGGCCGAATACCGAAATTTAATAAAAGAAAGTAACTATGAAAGTATGTAATACCCTACACAGAGTATGCGAGTAAAAACAGTTTTTCAGAAATTATAGCACCCATAGTAGCCTGACTTCTGTGCATTAAATTTTACCTTGATATCAGCAGTTGTAAAATATTTATGCATGTCAAAGTGATTATAGCTCCCATATAAGAGTCTTATATAAGCCTCTTATATGGGAGCTATAACTAATTGTGGACCGATCTTTATAAAATTAGGTGTCATGGTTTTTGGTTTCTGTATATATGAAACATATTTGTGTTGAATTTTATTTGGATTTGAATTTTATTTATTTATTTCAAGAGGTGTTATGCTTTTAATGTGATTTTCGGAAGTGGGGCTTGTATGGAAGCTATGGTAAATTTTGGACCGATCTGCTTAAAATTTCTATGTGTGATTAGGCTTCATGTACAACTTATTTGTTGTGAAATTTATTCAGATACGTGTATAAATCAAACATTTATGACGATGAACCCTATTTTGGGAGGACATTTTTATGGAGTCTAGGTGAAATAATGGGCTGATTGTAACCAAATTTAGTCCCAACCGTCTTTGAGCCGAAATAAGTTCTCATCCTAAATTTTAACGAAATATATTTGTACAAGGTTTACATGGGCAGCCAGCCAGCCAGACGGACGGACGGACATCGTTAAATCGATTAAAAAGCGATTATTGATGGGAATTAGAATATTATTGAGCGTTACAAACATCAGCACACATACAATATACCCTATATATAAATTTTGGTGTAGGGTATAACAACATAAATTTTGACATTTTTAAGTTGATACCAGTTAATAAAATAAAAAATGTATATTTTATTGTAAAATATTTAAGAATACGATAAACATTGTTCCTTAAAAAAAATTTGTCCGTTCAAGATGAAAAAACAGGATTTAGAGCACCTTAAAATGATAAAAAAAAGATGTTACAAAATCGAAATAAATATATTTTTTTTTTGGGGAAATTAATATGTAGTACATTTTGAAAGTTTCGCTTTGTTTCGAACTAGGTTGAATAGCCATTTTTTACCAATTATTAGTTTCGGTTCAGTTTCAGCCTGCAAAACCCGGTTTCGATCAGACTCTAGCGATTAGTCCTTGTTAACGAATAATAAAGAAATATATGCTCTAATTTTTAACTGAAGTAGTTTTAATCTTCAAATTTGCTCATAAAACATATTGTATTGTATTGAATCTTAACGCAGATTAAGTGATTTCCAACTAAACGACAATAATCAAAAGTTTTGGCATTTAAAACCATCAATAAATTGCATAATCGATTCAAAGAAATGCTAACACTAATTTGCATATTAAATAAATAAAAATCTATAGAGAAAAAATAACATTAAAAATGATTTTAGCTTAAAGGAACATCATTTAATTCAAGGCAAATCATTATTGAATTTTATTTAAATATTTTTTTTTTTTTATTTTTTTTTTCTTTACACAAGAAACAAATTTTTATTGTAACAAAACTCTCTTCCTGCTGATCCCTTGCTCACTCTCTTAGGACGACTAAATATATGGCAGCTACAGCACAAACAACTGAAGAAATGCAAATTATGATTGACACAGGACAATAACACAACAATAAAATTAAATTTTCCTCTATTTTTTTCTCTAAGCCCGTAGTAATTGCGGGAATAAAATAAATTGAAAGTAAAAAAAAAACAAAGTAAAACACTAATTCGAGAACACTTGAAAAATGAATAAAGTGATGATGAGCAAAATATAAAACAGCATTAACAAAATGTTATTGTTAATGCTGTTTGATATTTTCCTTCCGAACATTTACCCCCTGGCCAACGATGTCGAACGATAACGATCGCTTAGATAAGACTTAAGACACAAACTTTTTATCGTATCTATTTTTTACTCAATCAAGTTTGTTTATTCCACAATCAAGTTTGTGTCTTAAGTCTTATCTAAGCGAACGTTATCGTTCGACATCGTGGGCCAGGGGGTTAAAGTTTTTGAAATGTTAAACACTGTTGAAATTATTTTTTTTATTATCACCAAGTGCTTCTAAAATGCTTACTAGGTTTTTTTTTTCATTAAATAGATTTATTTTGAAGGCAATTGAAACAATCTTATTTAACTGGGATATTTTGATTAAAAGAGGAAATTAAAAAAAGAAAATCTTAAAAATCTGTCAAAATATTTAAAAAAATCTTGAGAGTTCGACATTGTTAGCTTCAATGATTGGAGAAAGGGTAAACATGGTGCAACTAATCGACAACAAATACAACACAAAACAGAAACAACAGGCATTTTGTTTGTGTAAAATAATGTACTACTGTCAAAAACACTTGAAAAAGTGTTATTTTTGACATAAGTAAATTGTAAACAAAGTCAGTCAGCTGGGCTACTGCACTCACCTTGTATAGTTGCACCATGAGAGTAAAGCTAAAACAAAAAATATGATTTATCCGAAGTTTTTGAAATGGTAACACTTGCCGTTTTGGCTCTTAAACTTGTGAAACAATGCATTGCAAACAGCCCAAATTCTTGAGTAGAATTTAATTTGTTAACACATGCATATACTCGTATAGTTGAGGTTTGAAGAAGTTTAAACTTAATTAATTGCCAGTAGATTAAGAAAAATTTATACAAAGCCAATAATAATTAATTCACATCCAATGAAAGTTTAGATTACTTGACTTGAGATGAGCTGATGCATAGAAAATTAGAATATTGTTAATACAAAATGAACAAAACTTTCCCACTCAACTAAAAAGTAATGACCCGAACCAAAAAACCCCAATGGTTGTATTCGAATGTATCAATAACATTAATATAATTTAAGTAATTTATTTAGTTAATTTGTAACAAAATGCCAACCAACACTGTCTCATTTATGTCAATCACCTTAAAACGAAAACACTGATGGAGATGATGACGATTGACAAAATGTTGAAGATGATAATGATCATTATCATTATCATTGATGTTGATGTTGATGATGATAAGGATTGTGATTTTGTGATTGTGCTATGGCGATGTCATCATTATTAATATTGTCTATTTGACAAATGTTTGTTGGTTGCCATTTTATCCCGTTAATATTTCTAATGTTACAGAGCCACGGATACATGTGACCCCAAATGTCAATAGGTGTGCGATGGTAGATTTATGGTCTTTGTTAATGAAAATAAAAACATTCTAACCATTTGCTCAATCATACAAATCAAACACATATTTATGTACATACATACATATTTAAGTCTATTTAAGATTTATGTTATTATTTAATGAGCTTTTGGTATCAAAGAGGACAGCAGCAATGGTGTCATGTCGTTGTATGATTCTTTTCAGATTAATTCTATGTTTTAAGTTGTTGTTTAGCTTGAGCTTTATTTTGCTCTTTTTGGAGACATTATTGAATTTGATTGCGTATTTGTCGAACTTTACTCACCAAGACAATGAGTTTTTAGGAATTCTCCTCAAAGTCTTAATGATTTGTCTCTACTTCAACAACTTAGAATTGTGTCAAAAGGAGTTTAAAGATAAATTTCTTGATTATAAACATCATGCAATTTAACCCAAATGGTTTTCCCGTTTTTAAGCTTATAAAATGTTCGTCATTTTAATACCCATTACATTAGCGAATTGAGTTAACAGAGATTATCAGATAGGGAAGAATTAAGGTTTTAAAACAAAATTAATAAAAATTTAAATAGCTAGAATTTAAAAAAAAAACGGGAAAAACCATTTGGGTTAAATTGCATGATGTTTATAATCAAGAAATTTCAACTTTGTATTTAAGTAAATTTTATGAAAAAATAAAAAGCACTAAATTTTTGTCTGAAATTTTAAAAATTTTTGAATTTAAAAACTATTTTTTTTAACTTTTGGTCACCCATTGAATGCGCCTCTCAAGGACCTTTCATATGATACCAAATTTACATATAGTTCCTTTGGAAGAAATGTGAAAAAAAACAAAAAAAACTCTAAAAAGGACATTTTTATCCTTTGATCCAGCTCACCAAATACTGACCCCAGGACAAAAAAATTGCGAAACGTAGTCTTAAAATTAATCAAATTTTCATATTAGTCGGAAACATCGATACCTTATTTTTTCTCCATACAAACGGGGCCACCCTAATGTACATACATATTTCTTTATAATAAATTGAAATCAGAAAACTGTTGACAAAATGTCCTTAAATGTGCAGTATTCTAATTCATATATTTATATTGAATTTGATTATTGACTTGATTTGTTTATTTTTTTATTGCTTGTGTTGCCCTTAATGTGTGTTTACTTGTATTTATGTTTATTTAATGAATAGTTTTAAGTTTGTTAATAACAGTAAGAACATGTGTAATTAATTTGAAAGCTAGTAAGTAATATTTACTATGCTTAGCCGATTTCTAATATACCCGAGAAGAGAAAACTTTTGCGCACCGCCGAAGTCCGGAAGTTCAAGAAATATTTAATGAAATAACACCCATCGTTCGAAAATTTTTATAGAAGAAGTTCGGCTATTTGACGTTGTTTGATATTGCAAGTGTTTTGTAAGAGCAAAAAGCTTCAAACAAAATAAAACCAAATAAATAAATTAAGTTTTTTTTTATTTAGTGGGTACCTCCCTTTTGTCAAATATTTGCCATGGGGACACACATTTAATACGGTGTAGTGTGTTTGACTAGTCGCAGTTACCATAACTTCTGTATGTAACTGAACACTCACTGCCGTATTTATAAAAAATAAAGTAGGCTTGAAGCGTGCTTTAAGACAAAATTTTCATACAAATTTTTCTTAAAGTACACTTGAAGTCTACTTTAATTTTTTTATAAATACGGCAGTCATTCTTTGTTGAGTGTCTCTGTCCAGGCTGTATTATGCTTGCTCAGCATATTCCCATAGTACGAGTATGTAAGAATAATAATTTATATTGGCATTAAGATAGACTTAAGAATCAACAAGTAAGAGTGCTATATTCGGCTGTGCCGAATCTTAAATACCCTCCACCTAAACGTAATAAGAAATACAAAAACTACACTGGTTATAGGACTAGAATATCCTTATTCTGTCTTTTCTATTCAGTCTTAGTGCAAATTTTATTATTATTTGATGTATTGTTTGAAAGACTATTTCACGACCAATATAATTTATGTTAAATATTTTAAAATTTTTATTAATTTTCACCATTTTTAATTGATTTAATTACCAATTCATACCATAATTTACAGAGTTTGTCTGATGTTCATAATAATCTTGAGTGTAATTTAACAAACAGAGTATAAAAAAGGGGAACAATTTGGTTTTAGTGACTTTGCTCAAAAAAAAAAAAATAAAACTTCATCAAAGAGGCTTTTAGAGGAACAAAAAAAATTGTTGGCGGTCACGCCTATTTTCGAGGGGGCGGGCCCGCAAAGTTGAAAATATATAGGCCTATATCTAGGGAACTACTGGGTATCTGATAATTTGTAATACATTAAATAAAAGGTATTAAAAGTACCTTTCCAACGATATATATCATGATTATAAAATATGGACCGAATATGGGTTAAATCTTAAAAGAATATTTTTTGACCCGAATTTATTTGTTTTTTGGAAATGGTTCTTATATGGCAGCTATGACAAATTATGGGCCGATCTTCTTAAATTTTGGAACAGTTATTTTCATGCATATGAGGATATTTGACGTCGAATTTCAACATAATAACGGTATATTTAAGATATATATTAGTATTAACGTGGATTTCGGGAGTGGACCTTATGTGGGGGATATTGACAAATATGGACCGATATTCTCAAAATCCAGCAGTTTGATTTAGGCATGTTTGTAAATTATCCGTGTAAAATTTTGGATTGGTACCCTTATTTATAAGAGATTAATGAGTATTAAAGTGATTTTCGGAAGAGGGCTTTATATGGGGCATACGGTTAAAAATATACCGAAATTCACAAAATTTTGTGGGATGATTTTTGTATATATGTATGTAAATGATCTGTGCAACGTTTTGAGTCGGTACCGATATTTATACAATATATATAGAGATAAATGTCTTTTTCAGATGTGGTCTTTGTATGGAAGCTATGACCTATATATATATAGAAAATTAACGTTTTTTTTTTTTCAAAGGAAAACGTATTTTAAAAACGAAGACGTATTTCACATTTGACAAGATTTTTCTAATTGAAAAACTTATTTTTCATGAAAAAAAACGCATTTTTTATAGAATCATTTTACTTTAAAAGCAAAATACAAACGACTTTCCTAATCATAAATTTATCAAGAATTTTGCGTTTTAATTATTTTATATCGTGTACTCATGATGTTATTTAAAACAAATTTTGCACAAATCTTGTTCAATTGAAAATATTATTTATTGTTTTTATTACGGGCAATAACTGAAGACTGTTCGTTCAATACAATGGAAAATAATGCATATACGAGTACATAAATATATTTTCACTTCCATTTGTGTAGTCCACTGGACGGACAACAAAAGAGACACAGACTCATTTGCTATGACAATATTTATAAGCTAAATTTCTACAGTTTGCAAGTTCAAACACAAGGAACCAGTAAAGTTTAATCCCTTCCAGATTGTGCTAAGGAATAAAATAAAGGAATAGGTAAATAAACTAACAAGCAAACATCTACATACATACATAGTAAGTATTAAGTGTTTACACAATTTGTTTAATGTCCCCCGTAAGTAAATAAACAATCAAACTTACACTTAATAAAGTAAATACAGACACACGCATACAACATTAACAAAGAGGTCTTCGTTTTAAAATCGTTTAAATGGGAGCCTCCAGGACGTACCCCAGGACATGGAGGAACACACACACACAGACATACAATCACAAATCTTCAGTTTTATTTAAAAACAAAGAAAAAACGGCCCTTAATTAACTTGGTGTCGTTAGAAAAACAACAAAAGCAGCCACGAATGATTGATGCCCCTCAATGGCGCAAGCAACATAAGGCAAATTAACAAATATTAACTTAGTTAAAAAGCCACACTGATACACACCAACAAAGCAAAGTACGAGAACAGAAGGCACAGAAGGCACAGATTTAAACCAACAGCGAGGAAAATCATGGAAAAGGAAAAACAACAACCCAACATAATGAAAAAGATGAGCAGGGACAATGAGGCAAGAAAACCTTATATAAGACGGCGACAATTAAACTTTTGAAAGCAGTTATAATTGTGTTCGAGAACAACAGGACAGAATTATGGTCTACAATACAAAGGATTTTCAATATTTAAAACCAAAAAACTCTTATCTACAAACATTTAAGACAACAACTGGTAAACCGCCTCCGCCTCCATCACAACCGACAGCAGCAAAGCAGAATTCCTGGTGGAATTTATTGAAGCCATACTTTAAGGAATATTGTAATATTTCTTCAATACATTGTTTTCATTATTTCACCAACAATAAATTAAGATACTATGAAAAGTAAATGCCAGTAGATATTTCTAATCAAGAACTTTTTAAGCGAAAGTAGGTTTTTCATTTACATTTCCGTTTCCTGTTTGCAGAGCCATCTGGTTCCTCATCATAGTGGCCACTAGTGTGTGCTGTACCATAGTTTATTTCGATTTGGCCGAGTTATACTACACGCAGCGTATCGAAACTACAGTGGCCGATTCTGTACATCCAGTTTTTGTGGTACCCTTTCCTTCGGTGGGCATCTGCCTAAAGAATCGCATCGATTGGACTCGTTTACATAATAATGCTGCCAACCACTTTCTGCCACCAAACGCAGACAATCAGACTCTGCATACGTTTTATACATTTTTTGAGAGCTTGGCCGATGTAAAATTTTACTCCCTTTCACGATTGGCACCGTTATTTAATCCATCAGCGAATGTTAATCTGTCGCTCATCGACGGCGTGAATATTTTGGAAGTGATGCAATATTTGACATTACCCTGCTCCCAGATTTTCAGCACTGTTTGCAGGTGGCGTCTCAAAGCCTACAATTGTTGTGAACTATTTATGCTGGAACGTACAGAATTGGGCTTTTGTTATGTCTTCAATTCGGCCGTCAGCACAAAGGCTCAGGAAAAGGCGGTATGAAGTAAAGTGACAGCTTTTTAGATTTTTTTATTTGTTTTATTTTGTTTTTTTTTTGTTTTTTGTTTTCTTCTTTCACATTCATTTGCAGAAAAAAAATCCATTTTATCCATATCATAATTCATATTCAGGAGATGGCACTGGCTTAGATGTGGAAGTTCTATTGAATGAAAATGAAATGCAGCCAGAATTTTATTTAACCAATGGAATTTATGTAAGTGGCTTGGACTAATACGTCAAATCGCCAACCAAGTTTCCATTTAAAATATTTCACTTTCATATCTATTAAAAGGTAATGATTAAAAAACCTGAACAATGGCATTCAGATGTGAAATTCATAAACTGTAACACATTCGCCAAGCTGGCCTTAACGGCACAGATAACGGAAGCTGATAATCAGATCAGACGTATAACTCCTGTTAGCAGAGCATGTTTATTCAGTGTATGTACATATGTGTGTGTATTTTTATTGCATTATTTAACATCATATAAATATCATTTTTACTTGGATTTTATCTCTATCTGTGTAAGTTTTCTTTTTATCATAGGACGAGAATACACACTTTTTATATAAAAATATACCCGGTCTAGAGTATTGGCGTGGCAATTGTCGCACCAGATGTCACCAGGAGTATGTACTTAAATACTGTAAATGTAATTTAAGTATACATTTTCCTGAACACGAATCGGGTAAGTATGTACTTGGAATCTTTTAGGTACAACATTAAAACGGTGCAATATATACTTGTATATGCATCGTAAGAAAACGGATATAACATACATATCTATCCATCAATCTATTTATGGACGTTTTGAATATCAAACAAGTAAGAAAGTATAGTCGGTCAAGCCCGACTATATAATACCCTACACCCAGTATATGTATAAAATAGTTTTTCAGAAATGGGCGTTATATGTAAGATATAACCTATTGTGGACCGATCATCCAAAAATTTAGTGTCATGATGTCTATGAATATAAATATTATGTATGTTGAACATTATCTCGATATAAGTACTTTTAAACGATTTATGGAGTTTAAATTGAATTACGGAGAGGGTCTTATATGGGAGTTTCGACTAATTATGGACCGACCATTATAAACTTAGGTGTCATTATTTCTGTATAAAAGAAACTTATTTGTGTCAAATTTGAATACCAAAATTTTTAAGAAATTTATGATCGTTAAAGTGAATTTCGAAAGTGGGCTACGACTAATTATGGAGCGATGTGCACAAAATTTATAGATGTGATTTGGCTTCATTTCACACTCAATTGTGATGAAATTTGTTTGGTTCCTTGCATAATTCAAACATTTATGATCGGTAAACCCCAATTTCGGGAGGACATTTGGGGGCCAGGTAAAATAATGGACCGATTTTCACCAGTTTCAATTCCATCTGTCCTTGGGCCGAAGAAATATCACGTATAAAATTTTATCCAAATATCTTCAAAATTGCGACCTGTACTCTGCGCACAAGCTTAAGAGCTAAGTGGCACCAGAACTTTCAATGATTCTGTTGTTCCAGCAACAGCAACTAGAGACAAATTGGTTACCCGAAGTTTACAACTCGAACAAACATCAGTCATTAAACCAACTGCCATTCACCCTGCTTTCAGTATCAACCCCAGCCACCACGTGTCCTCAAAGAGGCCTCACCAGTTATCATTTAAGGGATTTACACCCTAATGGTGAAATTAGGGGCAAGTAATAGAAACTCTAGTCAGCTTCAAGTCTCATTGGGCTCTATCCAACTTGAAGCTTGTGCAAGCTAATAGCACCGACTTCACCATATCTCTCCCAAGGACATGCAATAGCGTCAAGGTGATGGAATTACACCAAGACATATTAGCTTCTTGGACATGTTGTATCTTGTGATGAAACCGCCCAAACTAACTTTTCAGCTGAGGTTATTCTTAAAAAAGGGAAAGTTTGGGTTTGTCATTATCGCCGCCTTTCGAAAGACTAATTCGTAGGTCTTTGTTTAGAGGTGGTAGTTTCGCTAGTAGAGGTTATAATTTGTTTAAATATATGTGAAATAATGCCTGCTTATAATTGATTTGTGTTGAAACAAACGAACACAAATTGATACTTTCTGGTGCTGGTAATACATGTTCATCCTAATAATTGCTGTATTACGAAACAAGTAATATACTCGTACAAGCCTCTACACAGAAAAAAAAATCATGTTTTTTTTCAATTAAACCTTTAATTGATTTTAAAATAATTTTCAATTAAAATTTTAATTGTTTCAATTACTTTTTCTGATTTTTCTGAAATTTTCAATTAAATCACAATTTTTTTTTAATTGATACTACCATTTTGTTTACAGATCCGATTTCAATTAAATTTTTAATTGATTCCACAAATATTTTAATTGAAACTCATTTTTATTTTTTTCTGTGAAAATTCCAAATTTTCATTTATTTATTAATTTTTATATTTAAACAAATTATGTAATAATAACAATGAAACAGAAGAACTGTCATGTCATCAAATTCTTAAAATTATAGACACAAACACACACTTCCTACATAGTTCTTCAATGACAGACGTACTCGTATGAGTTTTCTCAAAATGTCATTTGAATGTTAATGCAATTTATCGCCATTTCTTTTTCATTTATTTTTTGTGCTTTTCCTTTCAATTACTACTCCTGGTTGGCTTGTGGATGGATGACTGTGTGAATGAACGCATGAATGCTTCTTTAGATAACTTCACCAGTTGCAAACCATCGGATTATAAATGTATCTATGAGCATGCAAGTGAGTAAGAATTGTTGGTATAAAGTTGAGAACTTGTAACAACTTGAAAATTGAAATTGACATTTCGCTTGTTTTCTTTCACATTTTCACTGCATTTCATAACAATTCTGATATTGATGTTCATAATAATGATGATGATAATGATGATGATGACAATAAATTTTATTAGATATATTTAGGAGAGAAAGTCGTGTGTTTGAGAGCAAATACATTGATGATGTTGGTAACGATAGCATGACATGCAACTGTTTGAATAGTTGCAATCAATTGATGTATCATACATTCTACAGTAGTTTTCCTCTGGAAGGGTAAGATATTAACAAGCATACTGATGTGTTTAATATACATTTTTAATTAATTTATCATCATTATCGTGAATAAAAATTCCACATGAAATTTGTTCCCTTTTCACATTTTTCCTATTAAAATTCAATGTTAAAAAAAATAAAAGGGAACAAATTTCATGTGGAATTTTTATTCACGATAGGGGTGAATAACAATTGATGCACTATGTTATCTTTTATATGATTTCGTTTAGAGTTGAAACGACAAATGGCATTAAAATGATTCGTTTGGATATACATTTTCAAGCACCACACATTTTAAAGTACCGCACTGGTATGCGTTATACCTTCGTTGAATTATTGGGTATGTATTTCTCTATGAAGGTATTTTCTTCACTTCTTCACTTCTTCACTTTGTAATTTTTGCTTATACGTGTATATTGTTAACTTTTCCATGTTCTGTCTGAAAATTTTGTTACAATTTCCAGCTAATTTTGGTGGCATCATTGGCTTTTTTTTGGGTGCTTCTCTATTGAGTGCCGTCGAGCTGGTCTACTACTTTACACTTGGTTTGTATATACGCCTGCACAAACAATTCGAGCAAAAGTATCACCGGAATTCTTTAAATTCTCACACACGTCAAGTAAAACCTAAAATGGTGAAAATATCTGCCATAGAACCAAAACAATTTTATAAATATTAATATTGTTTATATGTAAATCAAATTAATTATTAACAAAATTAATTAAAATCAAATTCACTGCTACTAAACATGCGAAAAACTTCAGTTGTATTTTTTTAATTTTTATTCCAAAATCGAATTGATTAAAAACAAGTCAGAATGCTGTATTCGGCTGTGCCGAATCTGAAATAGGACTCGAATATCCTTATTCAGTGCTTTTTATTCATCTATTAGAGCAAATTTTTTACCAGCAACCTAATTTATTTCAAAATACTTTGAATTTTTTTCTAATTTTGACCATTTACAATTGATGTAATTACCAATGTTTACCACTATTTACAAAGTTTGTCTGATTACGGACAGACAGCTACAAAATCTAGAAGCTTAATTGATATTAGTATGAGTTCTTGATTAAAATTTCTGATCTGTATAAAAGTTAGTTCGATATCGAAATTTATTAGACATTTTTGTGGATTAATTTATTTTTCGGAAATTGTCCTTATATGACAAGCTATGGCCAATTATGGGCTGATATTCTTAAATTTCGGAACAGAGATTTTTATGCATATGGTCAAAATCCAGCAGTTTCCATGTACGGGACCTTATACGGGACCTAAATTCACAAAATTCTACAGTATGATTTTTGTGTACGAGTATATGTAAATATTATACCTAAGTAAAGTTTTGTATCGGTACCAATATTTGTAAGCTCCAATAATGGGTCGACCATCATAAAATTTTGTACAATAATTATATCTATATAGGATTATTTGTGCCGAATTTTAAACTGGTAACAATATTTATACCAGATTTATACGTATTTAAGTGAATTTTGGAAGGGAAAGGGGTCTAAAGTCAAACATGGACCGAACTAAACAAAATTTCGTTCTCCAATTTCTTTTTACATGAAACTTATTTTTGCTGAATTTTATATTGATATTGCAATTATATAGGCATTTATGTACCACTAATGGCCGAATTCACAGTCTTTAGTTAGCCAATGACAAAGGCTTAACTAATGATTCTTTATTCGCAATGCTTAGTTTGCCATAAGAATAACAAGTAATAGTTAAACAATAGTTAGTATTTTAGTTTACCAATGGTTAACTAATGACCGAGAATTCGGCCATAAGTCATATTTCGGAACGAAATTTGTAGGGGGGCGATCAGAAACGATTCATCCTATTTTCATCACAGTTTGTCCTTGTGTCGTATAAATAACGTCTACAAAATTGCATGCTTTTATTTGTAAAATATTTGAATAAAGTGCAAAATAAACTGGTGAAAAATATCGCATTTTGATGTACTTAGATTGTCACATTTGCTTGGGAGAATTATAAACGATTTTTTGTAACAATTATTATTTTTAGTTGAGCTGTTAATTTTTTAAGTTTTTAGTCAGGCTCAAGTTCATTAAATTTAATTTTCATTTTTTTACTGAAGGTAGGAAATTGTTTACAACTTGAAAAAATTTTTTATTTGATAATTTTTCTTGGCTGTGATTTGAACCTGGGTTGAATTTACATGTTTCGAGAACAACCACATTCTCTCATCAGAATTCTTTGCGTTCTAACCCTCTGCAACACTGCGGTGGCCGCTAGCCAACAGACAAACATCAATCCTTTAACCAGTGTTCCCTGGTGGTTCGAAATTTGCTGTAATTATCATTTTTTTTTTCAATTTCTATTCATATGTTGCCTCCCTTTCTTCAGTTCGTATTCATGTCAAGATTTTTTGTCTTGTAAACTTGAATACATTTGTTTATTATGGTTTTTTGTCCACTGTCGTCGACATTTTTATGTGTACCACTTTTGAGTACAAATACAAACATTAAAAGCTGATTTTGTTTAAGTATGTTAAACGTGTTTTACATAGACAGACAGACGGACATAGCTCAATTGACTTGGAAAATGTAACAAGTAAGAAAGTATAGTCGGTCAAGCCCGTGTAGGGTATTATACCCTACAACCAGTATATGTATAAAACACCTTTTCAGAAATGGGCATTATATGGTAGATATGACCTATTGTGGACCGATCATTCAAAAATTTAGTGTCAGGATGTCTGTGAATATAAGTATTATGTATGTTGAACTTTAACTCGATATAAATACTTTTAAAAGATTTATGGAGTTTAAATTGAATTACGGAGAGGGTTTATAAGGGAGTTTCGACTAATTATGGACCGATCATAATAAAATTGTACTGTAATTTCTTTTTAAATTACTATAAATTTTATTGAGCCTTTTTTTAAAAGAATAAAAGTATTTGAAACAAAAATTAAAAATTACTTAAGACTATAATGTATTATCGTAATTTACAATAATTTGTTTAAAGCACCAAGCATTAACATTAATATTTGTGTATAAAAAATAACGTATAAATTTAACAGAAATGTAAATCCGCCCTTGCTCCCGGGGCTAAAAATGTGTAACGTATAATTTTTATACATATGAAATATATTTGTGTTCAATATTATTTGGATACCTACATTTTTGAGAGAGTTATGCTCTTTAAAGTGATTTTCGGAAGTGGGCCTTATATGGGAGCTACGAGGAATTATGGACCGATCTGCACAAAATTTGCTCATGTGATTTGGCTTCATTTACCACTCATTTGTGATGAAATTTGTTTGGATACTTGCATAATTCAAACATTTATGATCTATTAACCCCAATTTCGGGAGAACATTTGTATGGGGGCCGATTTACACCAGTTTCAATCCCATCCATCCCTGGGCCGAAAAAATATCACGTATCAAATTTTATCGAAATATCTTCAAAATTGCGACCTGTACTCTGCGCACAAGCTTAACATGGACAGCCAGCCAGCCAGCCAGCCAGACGGACGGACGAATGGACGGACAGACGGACATCGTTAAATCGACTTAGAAAATGATTCTGAGTCGATCGGTATACTTTAAGGTGGGTGTTGGACCAATATTTCTGGGCGTTATAAACATCAGCACAAATCCAATATTCCCTCCCCACTATGGTGGTGTAGGGTATAAATACTTTATGGGGTCTCAGGTGAATATTTCTCAGTGTTACAAACGAAATGACAAACTGATATACTCGTACTCGTATGATGAATTCATCATTTGACTGTTAATTCAGCGGTGTGGAGGAAAATCGAAAAATATGTATAAAATAGGTATTTTATAAGATATATACGATTTTTTTTTTGTAAACTTAAAACTAATTTAGTATGATTTCATGACTGTTATTTATTTAACTTTTCACGATAATTTACAAAAATTACATACATTTCTATTATGACTACATCATCTTTGGTCTATTTAAGCAGTTAACTAAACTAAACTGATATTAAAAGAAATGAAATGAATTTATTGCATTCTAAGTCACATAGCAAACCGAATATCACAATCACACAAAAAAACCTCCACTCTAGTAAATAATTTCTGTTCCCTTTGTTTGTTTTTTTTTTTTTGTTTTTAATTTAACCTCATCAGCAGCCATGACGAAAACTTTAGGAAATTGAACAGAAATGAGTATAAATTTTATGCTTGCTTTTATTTCTTTTCAACAAAAACTAAACTGCAATTATTTTGAAATTAAGACACTGCTGCACAAGAACCACAAAAGTATATACGAGTACATATGTATGTACGTGTGTACTGGCACTGGTATCTTGGCTGCCACAAAAACTTTTTCAATATTCAACATTTAGTTCCGTGGAAAATTTATAGTTGAAATGATTTGGTACACGGATTCCAAAGCAAATGTACTCGTATCACAAAATAAAAAGAGTTCCCAATCGAAGAAGCCACCAACAACAGCACAGACTGAAAAACAGGACCAAAAGGTGGAGCAGGAAAATAAAAAATTTGTAGATCTGTTGAGGGCATATTGGCAAATGTACTGTGAAAAATCTACCATACACGGGGTACGCTACATGTATGATCCGACACTGCGCGGCATAGAGAGGTGAGTTGATTGAGATTAATGGCCCAATTATATTTATTTTCAATATCCTTTCGCACACCCACCAAGACTTATATGGACTGCTTTAGTTATCACGTGTGTGACGCTGGCATGTATTGCTTATTTAATACTTACCGAACGCTACTCTGCCAAGAAACTGCAGACGGTTGTGGAAAATTCACAATTTCCGGTATTTCAGTTGCCGTTTCCGGCTGTCGCCGTTTGTACACACAATCGCATCAATTGGGAAAAATTTGAGGAGGCCAAAGCTAAATTCTTGCCACCTTCAGCTGACAAGGCGGTGTTGGAGGTGTTTACGAATTTCTTGGAGCGCATGGAGACAATGCGCTTTGGCCGCTTTAAAACATTTAATGAAATGGAAGACATTAATTTAGAAGCATTAGACAGCATAGATGTGTCGAAGTTGGCCGAATTTATGACCATACGTTGTGAGGACATTATGAGTAGTGACACTTGCTACTGGAGGCAAATTAAATTTCGGTGTTGCTCCCGGTTCATATTGGAGCGCACCGAATATGGATTTTGTTTGGTTTTCAATTCGGAATTGTCTACGGAATCGGCTTTATTACAGGTATTTCATGATATTCTAAACAATCTTAGAGAAGAGTTTAAATATAGAAATATATTTCGTTTTCAATAATCCTCTCAATATTGCTACATTCATAAATTTATTTATCGTATAGAAAAACTTAGGGCAACAGTTTTATCCTTATCATAACTCAAAAGCTGGTCAAAACACTGGGCTCAAATTTCAACTTAAAATAAATTCGGAAAGACGCAACTCAAACGTGAAAGACACAGTAACGGTAAATATCAGGTTATGATTAAAACTCTAAGCTAAACTTTTTAACCCCAAATGGAACAGATTCTCATCAAAAGACCTGACCAACTATCAAACACCGGCTACACTCTAGCTCCTGAAACAGAAACATATTTCATAGTTCGTCCCGAAATTACCGACAGTGATAAAGAGTTACAATCACTGGAGCCCAGTAAAAGAAATTGTTATTTTGAAGATGAGAGCTTTTTGGTGAAACACAAATCAAATACATCTAGTAGATGGATGTTGAACAACTGTCTGAATAGTTGCCACGAGGAACATGTACGAAAATACTGCAACTGCACTATGTCGCTATTTTTTCTATTTTACGACGATACAGGTACAGCAAGCATTCTTCTTCTAAAGTAGTGATTTAAAAATGTTATTTCATTTTTATTTCATTTAATTTTATTTTATTTATTCTTGCTATTTTGACTCCTAGTTGAACAATGTCGTCCCTCCCACTTCCGCTGTCTGGCCAAGAATAATGGTAAGAGCGCACAGTAGAAAATCATCATCATCAAGTTTGGAATTTATTGATTTTTATTTGATAAAACCAGCAATAACAAAAATCCATTTTAGATATTTTCAGTTACGATAAACGCAAGGAAGAGGATGCTTATTTTAGTGCAGCCAAACCAGGAATGACATGTTCATGTTTGATACCTTGCAACTCGGTGGAATATTTTACATCCTTAACGACGTCACCTATAAGCAAAGAATTGTGAGTACGCAAGCAACAGTTGTAAATGTTAGAAAGAAGCACAGTGAAGCAGACTCATGATGAATGAATACAAAAATGAGTGTATAGTAAACGTGATAATTAAATAACACAAAATGTTTCGGCTCTCGTCTGGGTATGAAATCCCATTTCATCTTTAGTTCTAATTAAAGATTACACAGCCCAATACGAAAAATTATGCTTTCAATTTTTGAGTCAACTTGTATACATTCCTCCAACTCACTTTTTGTGGATCAGCTCTAGTTTTTGCGATATAAATTATTTTTAAAAATTACGTAGTTACACGATTTTAAGTAACATAACTGAAGAACAATTTAACCTACTTAGTGAAGAGAAAAAAATCAAAATTTAGCTACAATATTACCTTCATGCCGCCCTAACATAATATTTACTCCACTTAGTAGTTTTGGAGATATAGCCGAATATATGACGAACAAATATTATTTAAGTTTTTTTTTTTTTGCTTTTCAAAAATTCATAAAAAAAATAGAGATAATAACAAAAGTTCCAATATTTTTCTATAGCCAAATAGGCAGATATGGCCTATTATGGACGCAGTAGTTGATTTTATTATTAATTTATTGAAACTACATCAGGGGCCAAATTACCGCATTCGATATCGAGTAAAATTTATCGTAATTTTCATATTTGAGATTATGGCATTCGATATCGAGCAAGAAATTTAGTACATTTTATTATAATTTCGATATTGAAATCATTTTTCGATACGATAGCTCATTCAATCACGAATGCGGTAATTTGGCCCCTGTTGTACTGTTGTAGTTTCTTTCAATCATACTTTCTTTTAATTTTACTTTATTTCGAATAAAACCCACAGTTGTGCATGCACTTTAACAAGATATGACTGAAGAAAAATAATGAAAAATTTGTCGTCTACTCTGATTTTTATAAATTTTTGAAAAATAAAAAATCTATAAAACAAAAATTTTCTATCCAAAGTTGAACGATATCACCGAAAATACTCCATGGATCCAAATTATGTTAATGCAGCATAAAGATAATATTGTTGCCAAATTTTATTAGTTACGTTACTATAAATCGCGTAACAACATAGTTTTCTTAAAAAATTAATATCTCGAAAACTAGAGCTGAACTAAATGCAGACGTAGCTTCCATATAAGACCCACTTCCGAAAATCACTTAAAAGAACAGAACTCTCTTAAAAATGTTGGTATCCAAATATTATTGAACACAAATATGTTTCGTACATATACATATAATATGGTGGAATTTTATGACGATCGGTCCATAATTAGTCGTAGCTTCCATATAAGACACTCTCCGTAATTCACTTTAACTTCCATAAATCTTTTAAAAGTATTTATATCGACATAAAGTTTAACACATATAATATTTATATTCACAGAAATCATGAAACTGAATTTTGATCCAAAATAGGTAATATCTCCCATATAACGCCCATTCCTGAAAAACTTTTTTATATTTACATATACGAGGTGTAGGGTGTTATATGGTCGGGCTTGACCGACTATACTTTCTTACTTGTTTAATCTTCTTATATTGTACTAAAATTTTTTTCAAACTATTTGAGACTTATAACACTTTCAGGGTGTATAGGTATATATTTTTTTAGCAAACACAAACTGCGGGAATCGAACCCACAACCCTCTGACTGAAAGTCCGGCACACTATCGCCTTGTCTATCGGGGCAACATAAAATTAGGTTTTGGCAACTAGACATTGTATCCAGAGAAGCTTTATTTTAGCAACGCATAGTCGCCGAAATGGGGGGTTACTCTCTATTGCGATGCGAAAGCATATTCGATGCGATAAGCGTAAAAATTGATACTAACCCCCCTGGGCTAATTCAAGTGTCATTATTTATATTCACGCTCGTTTTAAAACTTTCTCAATGTAATAGCAGATAGATACATACGGATTTTAAATATTGTTTATTATCGAAATACGAAACACATTTTGTCTCTTCACCACTAACTATTTTTCAATATTTAATGGCACTTAACAGTTAACAATTTATTTATTCATCATAGTGATGTTGCGCTGTAGTATGTATTTTTTTTATTTTAAACTTAACAAAATCTTTTAAACACATTTCATTTTGTTCTTTCTCATTTCTTTTCTATGTAGTACTAACGACACCAGTGTGAACATTTACAAGGTAGATGTTCATTATCAATCTGAGGTTCTTATACAGTATCGAACAAGTATAGAATTTACAAGTATCGATTTGATAGGTAAAACATTTTAAAGTGGCTTCAAATAAAATCGAATACAGAAACAAATACACACTTGAGTTAACGAGTTACTTAAGGTGGCTGAATAATATGCTATGCTACTATCAGAGTTCTTATCTATTGAATATTAAAAAAAATTTTAATGTCTTCCGGATGTATATATAATTTTCGAACTTGTTTTGTTTAACTTTTTCCATTAATCATGAGACGTAATTTTTAGATGCGCTCAATAAGTCTAACGTCAGAAAACCGTGGCTTGTAAAATTTTTTAATTTAAATTCACCTGTTTTTGTTATTAATTAAAAAAAGTTATTTAAAGAAATTGCAAAAAGTAAATGTACTTTATAAATACGATATATGTATGTATGTATGTACCTATACATACATACATATACACAAACATATAAATGATTAAATATAGAATAGCAATGTATGTACTAATTAAATTTCGAACTATAACATCATCATATTCTGAGCGAGCAATACTGAAGCAAATACAGTGGCTCACAGCTTATTTTATGCAGCGCATTTTTTTTTTTTTTGCTTAAAAAAAGTCTAACAAACAAAAATAATTTATTGTGATAATGTGCATTTAATATACCTATGTATATACATACCTTCATGGAGCTTTGAAAACCAAAAAATGTGCTGCATAAAATAAGCTGTGAGCCACTGTACATAATGCTAATATACATATTTTACCACATCTTCTTTTCCTCTTGTTTTAAAATTCATTGGAGGTATTATGTACTACACTACATTTTCTATCTTTATTCCAGCCAATTTTGGTGGTATTTTTGGTTTGTGTTTGGGTGCATCTCTTGTAAGTGCAGTGGAACTTTTGTACTATGCCACTTTTGGTTTCTACTTATATTTGCACGACCACAACTATTTTACTGTTTTTAAACAAAATATTCGAAATTTAAGGCAAAAATTGACAATTAGCTTTAAAAATTCCTTCGAAGACGGCAATGCAGTCAAAACAGCTTTGCTACCAAAACAACACCAGCGCAAGGATAATCGTTGGTAACACTTTAAAGATTTTAATTAATTTCGTAGAAAATGCTTTCACGAAACTAAATTTATAAAATTTTAATAAAATACATATTAAGAAATAGAAAGGAAATGAAATTTAAATGAATTAAAATGTTAAGTGAAATAAAGAGAAAAATATATATGACAAACATTTTGATAAAGTTGTAGAAGTAATATTATTTTTTTCTGTTGCAATTAAGTATAGGAAAAGGTAATATGTTAAGTTAGAAAAAATCCGAATTAATCAGACAATTCACATTGTATGATAAAATATGTATGATTTAGTTTTTAATTTCTATTGTTTTTTTTTAACAATTAACAAAATTAACGCTTTTTTCTCACAGATAATGATGGAGTGGGAACTTTTACTCAAATAACTTATTATTATATTGGTCTTTGCCGAATCTTGAATATACAGCAGCTATATAATTAAAATCAATTGAGATTTGAATTTATAATGAACAAATAGCGTTATTAACAATTTTCAAGTACAAACTATAGTAAAAACATAAACATTTACACATTTGTCTCAAAAATCTCAAAAGGTCTCAAACAAAACGAAATATTTTTTAAAATTTTTTTGTAATCGCCTAACAATATGCTACTTTTTATGAGTGTAATTTCTTCTTAGTTTCATATGTGTGTGTAAGATTTTGTATTCTTATTGGAAATATGTACTTATTAAAATACTTTTGTATGAATTTATAGCAAATCAGAATCTTTATTGTACTCATTTCCAATTTGACCAACTTCTACTTCTGCTCTTACACATTATAGTAAAACATCCATCATGATAGGTAAATAATATAGAAATCTATGTAAAAGAAAACTTTATAAAATACAAATGTTGCGTAAAAGTATTTTTAAACAGAAAACGTCAGTGCAACATACTCGTATAATTGCACTTAAAGTTTGATGAAGTTGAAATAAATTCAATTTAAACAGTATAAGGTTAAATTATAATATGGGTCAATTTCAAAAAAAAAAAAAAAAAAAAAAAAAAAAAAAAAAAAACGTAAACGAGTTTTTTTTTGCTTATTTTTAAAGTTTTTTCAATTCGCCTGTAAGAGTGGCCAATTTACGTAGAAATTGATGAATCCGGTGGTACTTTTAGGCTCTCAAAAAAATCAATATTTTTGGTTTTAGGTTTTCTATGATTTCTATCTTGAGCGTGACACACCACATATGTATAAAAAATCGCTAAAAAAAAAAAAAATGCAAAAATATTTGAAATTCAAGCTTACTACTATGTTCTTTTGTTTCTCAAGATTGACTCTTGCGAAAATCACCTTTTTAAGTGACTAGTTACTATAAAATTTTAATATGAAAATATGTAACTTTTTGTTAAAAAAAGACTTGAACTTAGAGGTTACTTGCAAAGTAATAGGCTTGTAACAATGTATTTAAAAAAAAACTGCAATTATAAGCGTTTTAAGGAAAAAAAACCAAGTATCCAAACAAATTTCATAACAAATGCGTGGTAAATGAAGCCACTTAAAAATTTTGGTATTTAAATAATATTTTCCGCAAATATATTTCATATGTATACAAACAATACGGCACAATTTTCTTGTGATCGGTTGAAAATTTGTCGTAGCTCCCATATAACCCCACCTTCGAAATTCACTTTAACGATCATAAATTTCTTAAAAATGTTGGTATTCAAATTTGACACAAATAAGTTTCTTTTATACAGAAATAATAACACCTAATTTTAAATTGGTCGGTCCATAATTAGTCGAAACTCCCATATAAGACCCTCTTCGTAATTCAATTTAAGCTCCATAAATCTTTTACAAGTATTTATATCGAGTTAAAGTTCAACATATATAATATTTATATTCATAGACACCATGACACTAAATTTTTGGATGATCGGTCCACAATAGGTTATATCTCCCATATAACGCCCATTTCTGAAAAACTATTTCATATATATACTGGATGTAGGGTATTATATAGTCGGGCTTGACTTTCTTACTTGTTTTTATGATATAAATAACAATGATATTAATTGAAGTGAGCCTAGTTCTAAAAATTTTAGAAAGACATGTGTATATGCCTTCAGTGGGTTAAATTAAATATGAATGACAATGAAAAACGTAGATGTAGAAACTATTTTTTTATTAAACATAAAATACCTTCTATCGTTGGTTGCCTCGATGGAATGGATGGAAAATGAAACCGATAATATTGGTTTCTATGATACCAAAATCATTTTTTGTCGATTTCAGGTCCCGATTACCAATCACAATATTTTGATGTTGTATGTTGTAAACTGCGATTACGAACACAGAACACTTATCGGCTTAATCGTATGAAAAATGCATGTTGTATAGTAGTCGAGACAACACAACACAACGATAATCGGGCCCTCAATTCAGATAACAATCAGATTCCGCAACAACCCCAAATATTTCGATTTATTTAATGCGAAAATATATAATTAAATGAAATACGAGTATTGTTAGTTCTTGTTAGTGCATTCCAGACCCTGTTTTGAATCGACATTTACAGATAAAAATGTTGCTATTATATCAAGTGTTGCAAATTTTCCATATGTTCAGGTTTGAAAAAATTATAAACACAATAATTTTCTTGTTTTTGTTTTTCTTTTTATTATAAGATATACTATAGAATGCACTTACGAAAAAGTCATTTAGGATAAAAAATTATTTCTAAAATATTTAGGCACATATGAAAGTAATATGATTAAACTTCAGGTGTAGTAGCAACACTTTGTTGCACCAACTGCATATTGTTCTTAATAAAGCAAGTAGCACCACGATAAGCCCATTCACAGGCATTTGAACCTTGCTCGTTCGTATCGACACAAGACTCAATTTTGGCACGAAGAACAATGTCATGATTGGCTTCGACATCACTGCCCAACAACTGTTGGTAAATATTCTCGACATTGAAACCCGAGATTGTATCGAACAAATCGAATTTAGAGAAGACGCACTTCATGTAACAGTGGGTGACGGTATCATTGGGATATTGCATTTGCTTGTAGTGCATCACTTGAACCTCAGGAATCTCAAGTTCTGAAATACATTCAGTGCGGTATTGCAGGAGATTCTCCCGGGTCTTTACCACATATTCAGCAGAGGTCTAGAAGAAATTTAAATATGTTTGTTAATAACTTACTTGAATTTAACGATTGTGTTGTTAAATTTTACAACTTACCAAAGCAATAAATAAAGAAATAGCGGCGAATACTTTCATTTTGATTGTAATGATTTTTAATGTCACTGATTCGGTTGCTCAATGGGAACTGATGTTTTGTTATTTCTGAGTTCCTCTATTTATACTGAAATTTGTTTGGGCAACTACCCACAGAAATACAACTGCATATTCAGTACCTGTTTTTTGGTTATTAATAGAGACTACCTGCTTGCTCTTTGTATTTAAAAATGCGTCCTTTTTTATCTCCTTTCGTTTAAATAAAATATAAACACTACAATTTACAACAACATTACACTCTGTTAAATTATGTTAAATGAGGGAGGTATTACTTTAAATGTCTACTGAGATTTCCAAGTTATTTTTTTTTTTAATTCTTTAGGAATTCAGTAGCTGAAAGTCTTTGAGAATACATACATACATATGTTGTAAAGACTGAAAAGTAAGATGCATTTGAGTGATAAATGTTTAATTCTCTAACTGCAATATGGGACACGTTTAAGACCATCTTCTTCGTAACTTATTATTAAGAAAACAATTTAAAAATGTGCCTCTACGAAGTGGTGGTAATGTAATTCACTTTAAAGCAATTCTTTGTTTGGGTAGCTGACAGAATTAAAAACCAAAATATCTTAACGCTAAGAGCCCATGTAACTTAAATTCGAACTAATATATTAAAACTGGCGACAACGCTGGCAACTTATTAAAAATATTAAACTGAAGACGGAAGTTAATGATCAAAATGTCTGTTAAACTGTTGAATGATGATCGTTTCAAAAATAGTTGTATTGTTGAATAGAATATTAGCGCAATTGAATCAGAAATTGATTTATCTAAGAAGGTTCGAGCTGAAATAGAGCCTCAAAGTATAGATGACGCGTACTTTCTTCAAAATTAAAACATGGTCGTAAAATTTTCCTCAAAGTCAAGCAAAGAAAAACTAATGTCTGCCAAGTCAAAATTAAAAGAAATGGAAAATATGGAAAATGTATATGTTAATGATTTCCTTAGTAGAGAGACTCTTAATCTTCTCCAATATGCCAAAACCTTAAAAGAAGTTGGAATAAATCATGTATTTATTATAAAAGGTCAGAAATATGTAGACCCCAACTACTAACATGTGAAGAAGACGTGGGTCATGTTTTACTAAATGCAACAACTAATCCTAAGCCGTGGAAGATGGGACTAGTGATGAAGATTATGTGTCCAAATTAAGAAAATAGAGAGTACTTATCTTATTTTTTACATTTTTTATGATTAAAAATCAATATTTTAATAACGTTTCAACATTTAATGATTATATACACAATCTGAAATGTAATTTTTTCAATATATTTAGTGTAAATATTCATAGCATTTCTTCAATAACAAAATTTAATTGCTTTAAATCTTTAATTGCAAGTATTTCAAGATTACCTAATATTATTGCTGTACAAGAGACTTGGTTTAATGAAAAATTAACCCAGCTCTATTCTATTCCAGGGTATAATAACGTTCACTGTAGTAGATTCGATGGGTATGGAGGGACTTCGTTGTATATTGACAACAAATCTAAGTTTTCAATTGAAATGTGTAAAAGTGAAGGTTTTCTTGACATGATCTCAAAACGATTGGATGATTTTCAAATTAAAAATGTGCCTTTGGGAATATCGATCTTTCTATCGATCCCAAAAGTGTAATGTAAATGATTTTATTTCCGTTCTAGAAGTACATTGTTGTAGGAGACTCACAGTTTGAGGATTTATCTAGCTTGTTTTTAAACTATGACTGCTACAGTTGTCACTCTTTGGTCACAAGGCCAAAGAGTGGAACTTGCATTGATTAAGTATTTTGCAATATCTATGACAGAGTTTTTACTGATTCTGTGCAATGCCACTTGACAGATCCATAACATTATAAGTTGTAAAATAGAATCTGAATTAAATTGGAATCGTTACGGTAAACGACTAAGTAGCTATTGTGACTATTCAAAGGCTATAAATATTTTACAACGCAGTTTACCGCAAATCTCAAATTTTGGTAACGCTTCAAACATTACGGAAGATTCAATTCATTGTTTATCAGATGCTATCTATAACTAATTTGACAAGTCTTAAATCCAGTAAAGTGAATTTGAGGTTTGAGATTACACCGTGGATTATTGCAAATATTCACTCCTTAATTTTGTTCAAGCAAAAGCTTTTGAAAAAGCGTCGAAGAACAAAAAATTAAAGATCCGACTATGTTTTGAAGAAAATTAGCAGAGTTATAAAAATGGCTAGTAAAATATCCAGAGATAATTACTATTATGTATTACAATCTGGTTAAATTTGAAAACGATCCTAAAAAATTTTGGAAATTTTTGAACGATATACTTGGAAGAAAATGTAAGCATGATTTTGATCTTTTAACGTCGACAGGGCATAGGATTTCAGACAACAAAACTAAAGCTAATATTTTAAATGAGTATTTTGTACACACAGTTGATAGTCTATGAAAACAAATATGTATCATACTTACCTGGTGATAATTGTAATATCCTTAGAACGTTATGTCAGACCGGTGAACGAACGGTGAAATCTTCTGGTCATGATAACATTACACCTAGATTAATTTTCATCTGTAAGGATATAATAGTACCAATTTTGGTAAACATTATTAATAAAATTATTGCAACCACTGAATGAATATCCAGACTGCTTAAAAATAAGCAAAATAGTTCCTATTCCAAAAGTGATAAATAAATTCAATATAGAGAATTTTCGCCCAGTAGCTGTTCCTTCTATTATAGATAAGATATTTGAAAAGTTACTACATGAGAAACTATCACTGTATCTAGAAAGCAATAATTTTACGTATCCGTACCAGTACGGTTGTAAAAAAGGATGTGGTGCAGAAGAGGCTGTGCTTAATGCGATAAATTATATATGTGTGTAATAATATAGACATGGGGTATAAAGGTGTTGTAGGTTTATTTTTGGATTTTTCTAAAGCTTTTGACTTGGTCGACCATGATATTATGCTGAGGAAAAGAGTATCATCATATTTTTCAAAGTTACTTTAAAAATCGCAAGCAATATGTTCAAATTAATGACGTTAAAAGTGACATATTAGATATTAAATGTGGAGTTCCGCAAGGTAGCTGTTTAGGGCCATTACTTTTTACAATTTATTTAAATGATTTGTACAATTTAAATCTTATATATGTTTGCTGATGATGTAAGTCTGTTTTACCCATACAAATATGAATTAGCCGTAAAAACGCGAATGGAGCGTGATGTTTCTCTCATTTTCGAATATGCTCGCATAAATAGATTAGTTTTGTATGAGGAAAAAACAAAATTAGTTCGTTCGATGTAGACCGAATTCCAATCCTGAAGTTTTTAACATTTACGTTAATGGTCAAATAATATCAGAAACTGAGTCGGTTAAGTACCTAGGAATTATGTTACAAAGTAATCTGCATTGGAACCTTCAAATTTGTGAGGTAAAGAGAAAAATTGCACCAGCAGTTGGTATATTGTATAAATTGAGGAAAAAACTGAATATAACAGAACAATGCGTTTACTTTATCATGCTTTATTGTATTAAAATTATATGATTTTGTTATATGGATATAAAAATACAACTGTCTTGAAATCTCTTCAAACTATGCAAAATAGAGAACTGAAAATCATCTTCAAATTACCCATTAGACATTCTACAAACCTACTTTTCAAGGACGTATGTTGGCCAATTATGCCTATTCATATATTACATATACAAAACTTTGAATCATATTGGTTGCCATACAATCAGTTTTCAACAAAATCAAATATCATTTAACACAAGGAATCAGTTGGGTTTAAGAATGCCAAGGTGCAGAACTGAAACATCAAAACAGCGTATTGAGTATATGGGAATTTTAAGATATAATCAACTACCGTCAACCTTAAAAACTCTGAATAGAATATCGAATTTTAAATCTAACTTAAAAGAATATTTACTTCAAAGTCTTGAATTGCTCCACTTAAGTTCTGCCTTTTGAGCCACGTTTTCGAATCATCATGTGATCCAAAATAGTTCTTTAGATGTAGAGTGAATGCTTTTTTTTTCTTGGACCAGCACTCAGGGGACGACCCCTACTTATGTCATGCATTATGTTGGAACTAGGAAAATAGGTTATGGGAGGGAGAATAGATGGAGTAGTGTTTGTTTACATTTGACTTCTGCTGGTAGTTTATTCCACATACGGACAGTACGGCTAAAGAACGAATTTTCCCTGTAATGTGTTGTGCGATCAACTGTCCAAGAGATCACAAATGGGTTAGCCCTGACTGAAGAACACGTATTACGTAAAAAACTACGTGTTTCAGGAACAAGTTCCCTGATTTCAGCAGAATACATTCTATTATAGTATCGATAGAACAGTGAAACACAGCCCACATTGCGACGATGCTCGAATGAATCAATAGAGTTGGATACCCTACTGTCACCAATAAGCATCTTCGCCCTCTCCTATACGCGGTCGAGTAACTCCACAATAGACTTCGAAGCATTGGCCCATACATGAGAGTTGTATTCCATTTTCAGCCGAATACAGGTGGTGTTAATAGTAAGAAGATCAGATGGAGTGAAGTATTTTCTACACCGTTTTAAAAAACCAAGGCACTTGAGCGCTTCTTTTGACACTTGAAAAATGTGTTTGGTCCAGCGGACATCACACTGGATTCTCATGCCTAGAACGTCAAGGACGTCTGATTCCTTAATATTTACACCGCCCATAAAAACAGATAAAGCAACATGATCTGTTGTGCGTTTGTGCGTTAATAAACAACACTGAGTCTTACGTGCGTTAAAATCGACTCTGTTCGCACAACCCCATTCCGTGATTGTGTTAAGATCTCGGCTCAGCGTATCATTCATATTTTGTCTCATTTCCCCAATCTCCAAAGGGTTTGGTCTATGGTTAAATGAGTATGAGTCGCAAATGTTGCTGTCATCTGCAAAAGAATAGATAGGGTTTGAAGTTTGAAATAGAAGGTCAGTTATAAAGATGAGAAATAAAGTGGGAGAAAGAACGGAGCCTTGCGGTACCCCTGAATTAATCTTGAACTCGTCTGATGAGATCCCATCTATAACAACTCGTATAGTGCGATTTCTGAGGAATTTCGATAGATGTTATCACCGAGAGAAGTTATCACGGTCACCAAAAGCAATAAGTTTCGTTTAGAGAGCACCATGCCAGACTCTGTCGAACGCCTTAGAAATATCTAGAGCCACCACTTTACTTTCGCCAAAACGATGTATTGGACGACACCATTTTTCCGATAGGAAGGCTAGTAGGTCACTCGTAGAGCGTCCTCTACGGAAGCCGTACTGTTGAATTCTAGACATTCCACAAGATGGTAATTTACCATACTTACCATAACTTTCGAAAGTGCAGAACAGATTGCTATTGGACGATAATTTTCAGTGTTTGTAGCCTCTCCCTTTTTAGGAATTGGCGTTTTCTAAGCAACCTTCCAATACATGGGAAATTCACCGGCACGTTATAAGGTGCTGAAAAGGTTAACTAATGGATGAGCTAGCGTCGAAGAACACTGCTGGTATACCATCTGGCCCAGGAGACTTATTTTTGCGCGTGCAGAAGAATATATTTGGCATAGTTACTGATACTCTTTCGAGCACGGGCAGTGGTTGATTGCTTTCCGGTAAGTTTGAATTATTTGCAAATAATTCAGCCAAAAGGTTAGCTTTGTCAACCGGATGTGTGAATGGTTGGTCATTCTTTAAAATAGTAGGAATTGAAGAACTAGCATTATCCTTTATTCTTTTACCGAATGACCAAAAGCTTTTACTGCCCTGGGGAGCAGTAAGAACTTTTGCACGGAGGCGTTGCTCGTGTAGAGATTTTTCACGCCTCAGCACTTTGGCACACGAAGACCCGGCTCGTTTGCGTAGCGAATCAGTTTCGGCGTTTTTATTATTTCGCCAAATTCTGAATGCTTCCTCTCTGGATCTGATTGCAATTTTGCACTTCTGATTAAATCAAGATGTTTCTTTAGATTTAATCGAAATTTTCTTTGATGGTATGATTTTTTCATCCCCATCATAATTATATTTTCGACCATATTTGCCATGGCAATGACATTATTGTCTAAGAAAAAATTTTCCAATTGAAATGCCGGAAGAATTCGTTGAGCACAGCCCAACGAGCCTTTTCGTTTACAAAAGTTGAGCGTTTCGTAGCTGGTCTTGAAACGTTACGAAGTTCGGAGAGCAAAAAGGAGGCGGAAATAGTGCAATGATCCGAATTACCAAGAGGTGCAAGAACATCTACCTCATACCTATTTCTTACTTGTTTTTATGATAAAAATAACAATTATATTAATTGTCGTGAGCCGCGTTCTAAAAATTTTAGGAAGACACATGTATATGCCCTCAGTGGGTTAAATTAAATATGAATGACAATGAAAAACGTAGATGTAGAAACTATTTTTTTTGTAAACATGAAATACCTTCTATCGTTGGTTATTATTAAAATTATAAAGCCTGCAATTGAGGAGCATCTATGTATATTTCATATATATTTTGAATCTAAACTCTTTTATCACACATAATTGTTTATTTTTACTTACATTGTGCGACAATACTTAACTTAGCCGATCGGATGGTTTCTCACAAAAAAATGATAGCATTGGATTCTATGACACCAATTTCTGACAGCAATTATGATTCGAAAATGAAACCGATAATATTGGTTTCTATGATACCAAAATCATTTTTTGTCGATTTCAGGTCCCGATTACCAATCACAATATTTTGATGTTGTATGTTGTAAACTGCGATTACGAACACAGAACACTTATCGGCTTAATCGTATGAAATCGAGACAACACAACACAACTATAATCGGGCCCTCAATTCAGATAACAATCAGATTCGGCAACAACCCCGAATATTTCGATTTATTTAATGCGAAAATATATAATTAAATGAAATACGAGTATTTCCCTTGTTAGTGCTTTCCAGACCCTGTTTTGAATCGACATTTACAGATAAAAATGTTGCTATTATATCAAGTGTTGCAAATTTTCCATATGTTCAGGTTTGAAAAAATTATAAACACAATAATTTTCTTGTTTTTGTTTTTCTTTTTATTATAAGATATACTATAGAATGCACTTACGAAAAAGTGTTTTAGGATAAAAAATTATTTCTAAAATATTTAGGCACATATGAAAGTAATATGATTAAACTTCAGGTGTAATATCAACACTTTGTTGAACCAACTGCATATTGTTCTTAATAAAGCAAGTGGCACCACGATAAGCCCATTCACAGGCATTTGAACCTTGCTCGTTCGTATCGACACAAGACTCAATTTTGGCACGAAGAACATCGTCATGATTGGCTTCGACATCACTGCCCAACAACTGCTGGTAAATATTCTCGACATTGAAACCCGAGATTGTATCGAACAAATCGAATTTAGAGAAGACGCACTTCATGTAACAGTGGGTGACGGTATCATTGGGATATTGCCATTGCTTGTAGTGCACCACTTGAGCCTCAGGAATCTCAAGTTCTGAAATACATTCATTGCGGTATTGCAGGAGATTCTCCCGGGTCTTTACCACATATTCAGCAGAGGTCTAGAAGAAATTTAAATATGTTTGTTAATAACTTACTTGAATTTAACGATTGTGTTGTTAAATTTTACAACTTACCAAAGCAATAAATAAAGAAATAGCGGCGAATACTTTCATTTTGATTGTAATGATTTTTAATGTCACTGATTCGGTTGCTCAATGGGAACTGATGTTTTGTTATTTCTGAGTTCCTCTATTTATACTGAAATTTGTTTGGGCAACTACCCACAGAAATACAACTGCATATTGAGTACCTATTTTTGGTTATTAATAGAGACTACCTGCTTGCTCTTTGTATTTAAAAATGCGTCCTTTTTTATCTCCTTTCGTTTAAATAAAATATAAACACTACAATTTACAACAACATTACACTCTGTTAAATTATGTTAAATGAGGGAGGTATTACTTTAAATTTTTTTTTTAATTCTTTAGGAATTCAGTAGCTGAAAGTCTTTGAGAATACATACATACATATGTTGTAAAGACTGAAAAGTAAGATGCATTTGAGTGATAAATGTTTAATTCTCTAACTACAATATGGGACACGTTTAAGACCATCTTCTTCGTAACTTATTATTAAGAAAACAATTTAAAAATGTGCCTCTACGAAGTGGTGGTAATGTAATTCACTTTAAAGCAATTCTTTGTTTGGGTAGCTGACAGAATTAAAAACGAAAATATCTCAACGCTAAGAGCCCATGTAACTTAAATTCGAACTAATATATCAAAACTTAATTGTAATGGATTAAAGTGTAGGAATTGGTGTCTACTTCCCATATTAGCGAAAATCACTCTATGGTATAATAAAAAAGTTAAATTTTGATAAGAATATCTCATATACTCGTACTAAAAAAGATCATCTTTTGGTGTTTGTAGACTTTAACAAATTCAGTCTATATAGTGTAGGTATTATATATTTTGTGAAATCGAGTCGAAAACAGAAATTTGAGTTATTTTTTATTTGCTGAAGGTTCTATTGCGATGAAGATTTATTTCCAATTAAATTCTGCCTTTTGGGCCACATTTTCGAATCATCATGTGATCCAAAATAGTTCTTTAGATGTAGAGTGAATGCTTTTTTTTCCTTGGACCTGCACTCAGGGGACGACCCCTACTTATGTCATGCATTATGTTGGAACTAGGAAAATAGGTTATGGGAGGGAGAATAGATGGAGTAGTGTTTGTTTACATTTGACTTCTGCTGGTAGTTTATTCCACATACGGACAGTACGGCTAAAGAACGAATTTTCCCTGTAATGTGTTGTGCGATCAACTGTCCAAGAGATCACAAATGGGTGAGCCCTGACTGAAGAACACGTATTACGTAAAAAACTACGTGTTTCAGGAACAAGTTCCCTGATTTAAGCAGAACACATTCCATTATAGTATCGATAGAACAGTGAAACACAGCCCACATTGCGACGATGATCGAATGAATCAATAGAGTTGGATACCCTACTGTCACCAATAAGCATCTTCGCCCTCTCCTATACGCGGTCGAGTAACTCCAAAATAGACTTCGAAGCATTGGCCCATACATGAGAGTTGTATTCCATTTTTAGCCGAATACAGGTGGTGTTAATAGTAAGAAGATCAGATGGAGTGAAGTATTTTCTACACCGTTTTAAAAAACCAAGGCACTTGAGCGCTTCTTTTGACACTTGAAAAATGTGTTTGGTCCAGCGGACATCACACTGGATTCTCATGCCTAGAACGTCAAGGACGTCTGATTCCTTAATATTTACACCGCCCATAAAAACAGATAAAGCAACATGATCTGTTGTGCGTTTGTGCGTTTATGCGTTAATAAACAACACTGAGTCTTACATGCGTTAAAATCGACTCTGTTCGCACAACCCCATTCCGTGATTGTGTTAAGATCTCGGCTCAGCGTATCATTCATATTTTGTCTCATTTCCCCAATCTCCAAAGGGTTTGGTCTATGATTAAATGAGTATGAGTGGCAAATGTTGCTATCATCTGCAAAAGAATATATAGGGTTTGAAGTTTGACATAAAAAGTCATTTATAAAGATGAGAAATAAAGTGGGAGAAAGAACGGAGCCTGGAAGGCCACTACGTCACCCGTAGAGCGTCCTCTAGGTAAGCCGTATTGGCGGTCGCTAAGTAAATTGTTGGACTCTAGATATTTCACAAGATGGCAATTTACCATACTTACCAAACTTTCGAAAGTGCAGAACAGATTGCTATTGAACGATAATTTTCAGGGTTTTCCCTTTTTAGGAATTGGCGTTACATTAGCAACCTTCCAACACATGGGAAATTCACCGACACGGTATAAGGTGCTGAAAAGGTTAGCTAATGGACGAGCTAGCGTCGAAGAACACTGCTGGTATACCATCTGGCCCAGGAGACTTATTTTTGCGCGTGCAGAAGAATATATTTGGCATAGTTACTGATCATCTTTCGAGCACGGGCAGTGGTTGATTGCTTTCAGGTAAGTTTGAATTATTTGCAAATAATTCAGCCAAAAGGTTAGCTTTGTCAACCGGGTGTGTGAATGCTTGGTCATTCTTGAAAATAGTAGGAATTGAAGAACTAGCATTATCCCCGGGGAGCAGTAAGAACTTTTGCACGGATGCGTTGCTCGTGTAGAGATTTTTCACGCCTCAGCACTTTGGCCCACGAAGACCTGGCTCCTTTGCGTAGCGAATCAGTTTCGGCGTTTTTGTTATTTCGCCAAATTCTGAATGCTTCTTCTCTGGATCTGATTGCAATTTTGCACTTCTTATTAAACCAAGATGTTTCTTTAGATTTAATCGAAATTTTCTTCCCCATCATAATTATATTTTCTACCATATTTTCCATGGCATTGACATTATTGTCTAAGAAACAAAGTTTCCAATTGAAATACCGGAAGAATTCGTTGAGCTCAGCCCAACGAGCCTTTTCGTTTACAAAAGTTGAACGTTTCGTAGCTGGTCCTGAAATGATCCGAATTAGAAAGAGGTGCAAGAACATCTACCTCATACCTATTCGGGTGTGAGGTTAAAAAAAGGTCGAGGGTGTTGTTTTGGTGCCCATCAACGCATGGAATATGCATTGATGTATAAAAACAATACGGTACAATTTTCTTATGATCGGTCCATATTTTGTCGTAGCTCCCATATAAGACCCACTTTCGAAATTAACTTTAACGATCATAAATTTCTTAAAAATGTTGGTGTTCAAATTTGACACAAATAAGTTTCTTTTATGATGCTCCATCCCGATTTCAGTTGTGTCAGAACTACTCTTGTGTTCCACGGCAGTTGTTTCTCGGTATCTACAACTAATATCAATAGTTTCAGGGTTTGGTTGACACCTTGTTTAACCAAACCGTGCCAAAAACTGAGTGTGACAGACGTCCGTTGTCAGAGGTCCGGTTGTCATAAACATTTTAAAAAATATTAAATTTTTAGTTTTGAACGAATTTTGTAACCAGTATTATAACAACTAAATAAACCGAGCAAGTTTGTTTGGAATATTTCCATGACCTATTGCAAAAAATGTTTTAATTGACAAGACCGATGTCATGTTAAAGTGACAGGTCCCTTTCATTAAAGTGTTAGTAGTTCTAATTCCGTGTCGGTTAAATTTCCTCCGTAGAAATAAATTTCAGTAGCACACACCTCCCATGTAGGTACAGCCTTTTTATATCCTACACCACTGTTGCGAGGAGGGTATATTAGATTTGTACTGATGTTTGTAGAGCCCAAAAATATTAGTTTAACACCTACTTTAAAGTAAAGTATTTAACAATAGCCGTCCGTTTGGCTGGCAGTCTGTCCAAGTAATTTTGTGCGGAAAGTACAGGTCGCAGATGCAGATCGGTTCATAATTTACCATGATTCCCACATAAGACCCACTTCCGAAAATCACTTAACAATTTTGGTATCCAAATAAAATTCAACACAAATAAGTTTCATAATTACAAAAGTCATTTCACCTAACAATCATTTCAAAAACAATCTATAATTAGTCTATAATTTTAGTCATAGCTCCCATTTACATCTGTTGATATAATAATATAATATATAAGATGCAAATAATGATCGGCCTATAATAGGTCATTAATTAATGGAATACTGTTGTACTTCAAACGATTGGTGTTTTATCAATTTGATTTTAATAATTAATTAATTTAGCAGATGTGTTAGAAAAAGTTAAAACGAATATTAAGATGTGTAGTAATCTAGTAAAGTCCAGTGAAACTAAGTCATAGTTACAACTAACGACACAATCTCTGAATTTAATCATGATGTTGAACTCTAATTCAAGAATGACCGACATTTTAAAAAATTATGTCTAAATATATATGCAAAGTCTTTTTAAATGAATCACATCTATTAACAAACTAATTGTGATCCACTAGTAGAGTAGAGTATTAACCTAACGGTACACACAATTAATTGGAGATTAAATAATTAAAGAGCCAAACACGTATTACACATCTAACTCTTTGACAATTGGAGTTCAATTGGAGTGAAACAACTGAAAATTACCCCAAGAAAATAACACTTGCTAATTACAATATAGCTGACAATTTTCCACAAATAAGTGCAAAGATCAACAATATTAGAACAAATGGCATTTGAACAAACTTAAAACTTATATTAAAACTCATGGCAAATTTGAGAATACAGCTGCTGCATCATCATCAGCAACAACCTGTCCAAAAATGTGTCCATCACAACACCGCACTGTAAACGATGCAAGGGCAAATCTGTGGCCGACAATGACTCTGAAAAGGTCAAGTAAGTCCAACAATCAAACTCTCTGTGTTGTGCAATTATGTGTAACACCACCGCGATGACGAACAAACATCATTAATGTCGATTTCATGTATACTTTTTATTTGCAGATTTCTGCGTGTCCTTATAATAGTTTTCGCCACTATTTGCACCATTTACGAGTGTATTTTACCATCACGTCGTTATTTCAATAGTTTTGGGTGCAAACCGTAATTCATGTGTCAGAAATACCATTGTCCGGTGAGAGGTATAAATCTAGTGCGTCTGCAGAACAAGTACAGGTCATTTGATACAACCAAAAATGACACGCAAGAGATCCACTTGTTACTACATGCTTTCAATGATGTTTTGTGGTCACCCGTGCTGGTTTACGTTAATGAGGATGATGTTGTTGATGGTGCTGATACGAAACACAATGCAAATCATCAGCCTGGTCAAGTCCATCTTCACAACGGCAACTGAAGCTTTAAAAATCAATCGTTTTTGGAGCTTTTGGCTGCAGAGGAAAAACTCATGCATTTTCTTTATTAGATTTGAATAGTTTGTTGTTTTTTCTAACATTCGAATGTGAGGACATATTGCCGAATATATTTCGTATAATTGAAGCACACAAGGGCGTGTGTTACGCTTTCAATTCAAAAGATGTTGAGGTAATTGAAGTTCATGAATGAGAATCACAAAAAGGAAATCTATATGAACTTTGAGCTGCATGTGTATCTTATGTGTTTGATTATTTTGTTTTCTTTTTTTCTTGCAAAAAGGATCCAATTCCATCCTGGCCGTGGGTAGTGTCTGATTCTGGTTTACAGGCGGGCCTAAGAGTTTTGTTAAAACGTACTACAATTGGTAATTTTTATGAAGAAGTTGCTGTAAGTTATTCCATATGTTAACAATTACAAACATACATATACATATATATGTATGTATATATATATGTATGTATATGTACATATTTTTACTCTCTAACTTAGTAGAGCGAGCAATGCTTTTTTGTAAAAAAAAATCAATCCAAATTTGTAAGTCATTTGTTATAGGCAAAAAATTTATAAAAAAAAATCTACCTTTTTTGTTTTGGTAATATCTTTCCATTGATGATTTTCGATAACAAAATTCTAATTAATATATCTACTAAATTGATCTGTTCTGTATTATATTAACTTCCTTATTTGGTATTATATCGCTACAAACGAGATATGCTCAAAGGTTGTGTTGTGTTATTTCCAGACTATGGTTCACGATCCCACCGAAATTCATAATGTATGTACATGACTGATCTGTATCGTGAAATTACTTCATGCAGATGCTATACGAGTATAAATGCAGATGATATTCAACTTATAGTGAATGATTCTGGATTAGGGGTAACACATCTAGAATGTTGTCAATCAAATTACATGACTTTAAACTCATCAAAGTCAAAAGCCATGTATTTTTCAAACAATCTATTTTTGCCTAATACATATTAGGTGAATGAAAAAATTGTGTACGCATCGCATTATAAGTCTTTGATAAATATACATACATACATATACATATATGTACATACAATGTACCTATATTTAGATTCTAAACTCGATTTTAATTGTTATATAAGTTATATAATATCAAAAATTTCTTTAATTTTAAAAAAGCTTTATTGCCTTGAATATTTTTTGCAATTTCAGTAAAGTCCAAAAGAGAGTTGCGCTCTCTTTGTGCCTACCTTCAATTCTGTATGGAATAGAAATATTTTGGAGAACGTTCCTGAACGTTTTAAAAAGGAAAATGTGCTGTTACGTAAAAAAAGTACTAAGATATGCAACGGTACGGTCACACTTGGCAAATATTTACTCAAATAAGCGTAACCACTTGTTTTAGCAAAAATTTGTTTGACGTTGTTTACTCTTACAAGTGTTTTGCAAGATCAAACATCATCAAATAATATTAAACTAAATATTTGAGTGTCTTGTTCTAAATAAACAAAGTTTTTTTTTAATAAATAAACGAATTCAAACATATTTTATTTAGTGGTTACGTCTTTTTCGGTAAATGTTTGGCAAGCGTGACCGTACCTTAATGTACTTTAAAAATATATTTAACTTTAATGTTTGTGAAAAAAATGGGTGGGGGGCCTTTAGTACATTAGGTATTTTTAGATGAATAATTCTTATCATCTTTGGATGTACATTTTGGAATTTTTCTTTCGCCATAAGATCTATAGATTAAGTAGGCCTTTAGGCTTGTAATCTCTGAATTTAATAAATATGTAAATAAATGTAAATCGCTTACGTTTCACAGTCGACTATGACATACATTCGGTGAGACCAGAATTCAGGCATTTTTTTTGAAATTAAAATGTGGGTGAGAATACTTTTTACTTGTGGAATGAATTGAAACTTCTGGGTAAAAGTCGAAGCAACTTCATGCGTAATTGTCGTTTATTGTATATCGAAAGCAATTGTAACTGTACATACATACATACATATTTTTTGCAAGGAGCTACACTACTTTTGGGTCATTGACGATATGTGCCGTTTCACAGTTAAAATACCAGCATACCATTCTAGGAGCGCTCCGAAAAAGGAGTCAGAAAAGAGTCCAACAAAAGAGCATTGTTGGAGCGCTCCGAAAAAGGAGTCAGAAAAGAGTCCAACAAGAGCATTTTCGGAGCGCTTCTAGAATGGTATGCTGGGGACACATTATTCTCTTATCGTTCCACACTGTGTTTCAACTTGTTGTTCGACTTGACATAAAATTATACTCGTATAGAAGAAATATGGCTATGAAATTGAAGTCCAAATAGAATCTGTTATAAATATGTTTTTTTATTTCCAGTTTCCTATGGTGGCACTGTTGCATGAGTTCACTGTTTGCTTTAAAATACGGTTTCATATGGTGGCATTGATGGCCTGTTTTTGGGTCTTGGTTGGCTTTATCGAGCTGTTGCATGATTTCACTGTTTGCTGGAAAATACGAAGATAAATATGTTTTTTATTTCCAGTTTCATATGGTGGCACCGTTGCATGATTTCAATGTTTGCTGGAAAATACGAATACAAATACATATGTATGTTTTTTATGTCCAGCTTAATATGGTGGCATTGATGGCCTGTTTTTGGGTCTTGGTTGGCATTATCGAGCCGTTGCATGATTTCACTGTTTGCTGGAAAATACGAAGACAAATATGTTTTTTATTTCCAGTTTCATATGGTGGCACTGTTGCATGATTTCACTGTTTACTGGAAAATACGAAGACAAATATGTTTTTTATTTCCAGTTTCATATGGTGGAATTGATGGCCTGTTTTTGGGTCTTGGGTTGCCATTATCGAGCTGTTGCATGATTTCACTGTTTGCTGGAAAATACGAAGACAAATATGTTTTTTATTTCCAGTTTCATATGGTGGCACTGTTGCATGATTTCACTGTTTGCTGGGAAATACGAAGACAAAGAAAACGTCTGCAAACACATGTGCAACAACATGCGAAGAACAACGATAACGAAAACCAGAAAAAGGAGGTAATTTCAACAACTTAAATGTAAAGAACGTCAACGAAAAAAGAACTTCAACAAAAAACAAAAGAATTGAATCCAACATCAACCATTGTGCAGTGATTTAGTTAAAAGTGGTTTTCTAGCATTTAATGACTGTATGTACTTAGTTTAAATTTCATTTTATACCTGCTGTTGTTGTCAGTGGAAAATTACCAGAAACTAAATACATACAACAACAAAATTAATATTTATTAAAAAGAAATGAATGGGAAAATACTGATTTCAGTTTAAATACGATACAGTGCCAGTGATTTTATAAGGGGCATTGAAGCAGCTATAATACGCTATATTTTTATAATCTCAGTTTTTTATGGTTGAATGTTAAAAACTCTGTTTCAAGTGGTCCAAGTTAAGAATTTAGAATTATTTTTATTGTAAATAATAAGCATTCACTCTACATCTAAAGAACTATTTTGGATCACATGATGATTCGAAAATGTGGCCCAAAAGGCAGAATTTAATTGGAAATAAATCTTCATCGCAATAGAACCTTCAGCAAATAAAAAATAACTCAAATTTCTGTTTTCGACTCGATTTCACAAAATATATAATACCTACACTATATAGACTGAATTTGTTAAAGTCTACAAACACCAAAAGATGATCTTTTTTAGTACGAGTATATGAGATATTCTTATCAAAATTTAACTTTTTTATTATACCATAGAGTGATTTTCGCTAATATGGGAAGTAGACACCAATTCCTACACTTTAATCCATTACAATTAAGTTTTGATATATTAGTTCGAATTTAAGTTACATGGGCTCTTAGCGTTGAGATATTTTCGTTTTTAATTCTGTCAGCTACCCAAACAAAGAATTGCTTTAAAGTGAATTACATTACCACCACTTCGTAGAGGCACATTTTTAAATTGTTTTCTTAATAATAAGTTACGAAGAAGATGGTCTTAAACGTGTCCCATATTGTAGTTAGAGAATTAAACATTTATCACTCAAATGCATCTTACTTTTCAGTCTTTACAACATATGTATGTATGTATTCTCAAAGACTTTCAGCTACTGAATTCCTAAAGAATTAAAAAAAAAATTTAAAGTAATACCTCCCTCATTTAACATAATTTAACAGAGTGTAATGTTGTTGTAAATTGTAGTGTTTATATTTTATTTAAACGAAAGGAGATAAAAAAGGACGCATTTTTAAATACAAAGAGCAAGCAGGTAGTCTCTATTAATAACCAAAAACAGGTACTGAATATGCAGTTGTCTTTCTGTGGGTAGTTGCCCAAACAAATTTCAGTATAAATAGAGGAACTCAGAAATAACAAAACATCAGTTCCCATTGAGCAACCGAATCAGTGACATTAAAAATCATTACAATCAAAATGAAAGTATTCGCCGCTATTTCTTTATTTATTGCTTTGGTAAGTTGTAAAATTTAACAACACAATCGTTAAATTCAAGTAAGTTATTAACAAAAATATTTAAATTTCTTCTAGACCTCTGCTGAATATGTGGTAAAGACCCGGGAGAATCTCCTGCAATACCGCACTGAATGTATTTCAGAACTTGAGATTCCTGAGGCTCAAGTGGTGCACTACAAGCAATGGCAATATCCCAATGATACCGTCACCCACTGTTACATGAAGTGCGTCTTCTCTAAATTCGATTTGTTCGATACAATCTCGGGTTTCAATGTCGAGAATATTTACCAGCAGTTGTTGGGCAGTGATGTCGAAGCCAATCATGACGATGTTCTTCGTGCCAAAATTGAGTCTTGTGTCGATACGAACGAGCAAGGTTCAAATGCCTGTGAATGGGCTTATCGTGGTGCCACTTGCTTTATTAAGAACAATATGCAGTTGGTTCAACAAAGTGTTGATACTACACCTGAAGTTTAATCATATTACTTTCATATGTGCCTAAATATTTTAGAAATAATTTTTTATCCTAAATGACTTTTTCGTAAGTGCATTCTATAGTATATCTTATAATAAAAAGAAAAAAATAAAAACAAAAACAAGAAAATTATTGTGTTTATAATTTTTTCAAACCTGAACATATGGAAAATTTGCAACACTTGATATAATAGCAACATTTTTATCTGTAAATGTCGATTCAAAACAGGGTCTGGAAAGCACTAACAATACTCGTATTTCATTTAATTATATATTTTCGCATTAAATAAATCGAAATATTCGGGGTTGTTGCCGAATCTGATTGTTATCTGAATTGACGGCCCGATTATCGTTGTGTTGTGTTGTCTCGATTTCATACGATTAAGCCGATAAGTGTTCTGTGTTCGTAATCGCAGTTTACAACATACAACATCAAAATATTGTGATTGGTAATCGGGACCTGAAATCGACAAAAAATGATTTTGGTATCATAGAAACCAATATTATCGGTTTCATTTTCGAATCATAATTGCTGTCAGAAATTGGTGTCATAGAATCCAATGCTATCATTTTTTTGTGAGAAACCATCCGATCGGCTAAGTTAAGTATTGTCGCACAATTTAAGTAAAAATAAACAATTATGTGTGATAAAAGAGTTTAGATTCAAAATATATATGAAATATACATAGATGCTCCTCAATTGCTGGCTTTATAATTTTAATAATAACCAACGATAGAAGGTATTTCATGTTTACTAAAAAAATAGTTTCTACATCTACGTTTTTCATTGTCATTCATATTTAATTTAACCCACTGAGGGCATATACACATGTCTTCCTAAAATTTTTTGATGTCGCAGCCAATTGAATTATGCAGGGAATATTTAAAGGTAGCAAGTACATTTTAATAATGCCCAACAACATTTGAAAAGACTCTTTATTTAGACGATTACTGCCCAATAAATGTGCAAAACCATTAATGTACATTATATTAATAAAAAAATTTACGCCAAATCACAACAGCTACTTACGCTGATTCTGGCAGTTTCAATGGATTGCTGTGATCCCTCAATATATTTCGTTTGACTTTTTAACTACAATCTTTCTCCATAAATAAAAAGGTTACTACAGCCTCAACCGTTTTTAATTCGTTTAAAAATTGTTTCCACAAAAATTTATGTACCACCAAATTGTTAAAAAATTTACTACAAAATATAAACAAATCGAATCAGCTAATTCGAATATGGGCTTTGCATAAACTCGAAACCAGACAAAACCAAGACGGATTCATGACACCAATTCAAAATAGAATCGATTTTTAATTCTGATAAATGCCAATTCTGAGTTGGATTCTATAACAACCGCGATTACAATTACATATTATCAAAAATATATATAAAGATGTATATAAAAGTAAAAAATCGGTTTACAGAAATAATTTTACTGAAATAGTGAAACGTTAAACTGTTGTTGTTGGAAATATTTGATATTTATAATTATAATTTTGATGAATTTCAGAAAAGCATTTCAGTAGGTTTAGAAATCAGTTTGGAACTCACCACCCATGGAATATGTTTCTAAAATTTCAGCAAAATCTACTCAAAATGCAAACTGCAAATATAAAATGCCTTTGTTGTCGTAAATAGAGAGAAAGGGAAACGTTTTTCACACAAGTAATAAATTTATGAACAAATACCTCCCCCTTATACCAAATCAGTATTCCTATGTTTTATTCTGAAGGTGACAATTAATTCGTTTAGGTTTTTTTCTTAACAAGAAAATAATAAAAGATGTTAACAAGAGATTAAACTTCTACCTGAAGGTTGTACTTAGTAAGTGCCTATCGTCAACTAAAATGCAAAAAGACCAAATTACCATTTTCAGATAAATCAAAAAAAAAAAAAAAAAGGTTTAAATGTAAATAATATTTGAAAATATTTGTAATATGTAATTGTTCAAGCATGCAAATATTGGTCGTTTTAATTGTTCCTTTAAAATTATTAAAACGTCAATTTCTTTCTATCTGACGCTATATTGTTATACTTGCTTATGCAGCCAGTAAAGCCGTTTGCGAGCCAGCTTAATAAAGTCAAACAGAAAAGAGGCCGGAATTATTTGTCGCTGTTGTAAAATACAATTTGATGTAACATTCAGTTGGCTTCAGTGCAATGGACTCTGGCGAGTGTAAATGCGTTGAAATGCCAACATTATTTGCACTCTACATACATATTAAATCAGCAGAATAAGAATTGTAAAACTGGACAGAGAGGGAGGGTGTATTGCAAATATTCAAGTACTTGTACACCCAGCAACTATCTAAGTTCAGTGTATGTGAGTTGTAATGTTGCATGTTGCTGTCAAATAACTTTATTTCAACATGTATGCTCGAGGGATTCCAACATGGAAAATCATATTAAAACAAGTAAGAAAGTATAATCGGAAAGTATAATTCTACAACCAGTATATATAGTATATAACAGTTTTTCAAAAACGTGTGCTATATGGATCGAGCCATAATAGGTCATAGCTATTATGGACCGATCACACAAGAATTTAGTGACATGACTTCTATGCATATAAATATTATTTATGTTTAAAAGAGGGGATCTTATATGGAAGTTTCGACTAATTATGGACCGATCATCATAAAATTGTACCAAATGATTTGTATACATACATATGAAACATATTTGTGTGCATTATTATTTGGATACCAACATTTTTAAGATTTTCGAAAGTTGGCCTTATATGGAAGCAATGATCAGATCAGGATGAACGGACATCGTTGAGTCGACTCAGATAGTGATTCTGAGTTTAACGGTATACTTTAAGGCAGGTGTTGCACCAATTTATGGGCGTTACAAACATCTGCACAAATTCAATAAACCCTCCCTACTATGGTGGTGTAGGCTATAAATATGTACATAGAACGGATGCTAAGAGGTGGAGGGAGATTTTATGATGTGACACCACAGACCCTGGACATCTGGTAAAGCTTGAATAAAGAATAATCTTTAAAAAATAATATTATTATCTATATATGTATAAGATAAACTTAACTGATTTGATTGTTTTGCCAATACAACTGTTAACATTTATTGTATTTTTTAATAATCTGTTTAATAAGGATGTATGGGAGTTAATACACTCCTCCAAAAATACTTTTATTAATGTTAGTCTTTGAGGGCCTGTGATTTTTCTGAATCGAATGGGAAGACTATGAAAAGAACTTTATCCAGTGACAAAGTGTGGATTCTAGAACAAAATATTCCAAACGGTATAGGGTTAAAAAAAAATTCAACAGCAACAATAAACAAATAAAAGGAACAAAGTAGTAATTTAACTTTGTTCTTCTGTCAATTTTAGTTCACTCTTAAATTAATACAAATTACTATATTAACTGTTAATTGAAATTTAATGTTCGCCCACATTTTAACGCTTTTATCGTACTGCATTCAATTTTATCTGTATGATTGAACTCAGGGGAAAAAATATTCAATTTGCAACCATAAAATGTCATCAGCATATTGATTTAGTTTTATAGTTTTAGCCAGAAGTCAGAAATCCCTTGAGCCAGTAGTAAATAAACCGTTGGTAACAGACAACAAAATGATTTATGACAAGGAATTGGTGCGCTATAAAAACACAAACTTTCGCCACCCCAAAGGTTTGTTAACCTTCCAGCCCTCTACACCAAGGGAGCAGCAACAACAACAAGTCCGGATATTTGATCGCATGATGCAACAGATTAAATACTTCACCAACAGTATACATGGTGTGAGTTATGTTTATGAGTCGGACGTTCGTTTCAAAGTGCGTTTGTTTTGGCTGTTGGTAGTAAATGCCGCTGTTATCACCTGCATTATCATGAACATATCACTGACCAGTCTGCACAATAAGCAGCATATTAAAACGGTTGTGGAGACATCGCAAATGCCCACATATAGGATTAACTTTCCCGCTGTAGCCATATGTCCCTGGAGTCATGTCAATTGGTTGCGTTACAAGGCGGCCGAGGAAAAGTTTCTACCGCCCAATCCCGATAAACAGTTGAGAGATGTATTTTATGATGTATTGCAGGCATTGGATGACATAAATCTGTCGAGAGTAGAACGTTTGGCATTGCTGGAGAATCATACGATACCACGAATCATAAATGATATATCTTTTACCGATTTGGCAAATTTTATGGCGTTTCGTTGTGACGAGTTATTCGGGGAGTGTGTCTTTGACGACACGCCATATGACTGTTGTAAGATTTTTGTGGCGGAGTCCACAGAAAAGGGCATTTGTATGGTTTTTAATTCAATGACGTCAGAGGAGTCGAAAAAGAAAAAGGTATTTACGTAAAACACTAAATTTCTGAAATTTAAACAATAAAAAAAATTTAAAAATTAATTTAATTAAATTAATGTGGTTCGTCGTAACAGATGTAACTTATTCTTTTGGGTTTTGCAATTGATGCCAATAACTGTTAATCACGGGTCACAGATAAATCTTATAAATCTTAGAGAAAATCAAAAAGGTCATTTGCCCGATATATGTAATCTTAAAATTTTTCTTTTAAGAATGAAGCAAACAAATTTCTGATGTGTTCTTTTTAGACCATCGGTAGGTAGTGTCAACAAAGAACAACAATTATTCCACAATTTCAACTGATATACATGTATATAGATAGAGTAGCAGTCTGAAAACATTTTATATTATTCAAACATCATCATTATCAGAGTCCTAATTTTCCATTATTTTCTTAATTCCGTTACAGATTACCGACGCCTTCTATCCTTGGAAAATTCGTAATTCAGGAGAAGGCAGTGGTCTGAAATTTAGACTTCATTTTAATAAAACCTATCAAGGACATCAAGGTACAGTCAGATTTGGAATCGATGTAGGTAGAATAAATATACATTAAAATTAATAACTATAATTTACACCGTAAATACAATACAAATTAAGGTAATGATTAAAGAGTCCGACGAATGGAGTGAGTCACTCACACATTATTTTCAACCAAACACTAAAAATTATTTGGCCATAACGCCTACAATTACAGAAACCTTAACGAATACAAGGCGCTTGCACCCCAGTGAAAGAAGGTGTCTGTTTGCGGTGAGTGAATTAAATTGTTTAACATTAAATATTTCATATATGTATGTATGTACCTATACATGAGGATTTACTATTTCTAGGATGAAAAATCCCATCGTTATGATCGCATTGAGAGCCTACCATTTAATAAATTAAATTGTTACGTTAAATGTCAACAAAAGAAGTTGATAAAGATCTGCAATTGCACTTTGACCTGGTTCTTTCCGAAAACTAGTGAGTGCTAACAATATGTAATTGTCTTACATGTATATATATATATTAATTTTTTATATAAAATTATAGATACTAGGGAATGCACAGTATTGGATCTTCAGTGTATTTACGAAAGTAGAGGTGGGTTTTCGAAAATACTTAAAATGCAATATAGATTACACTGTAAATTGTTTTTTACAGACATATTTGCTTACATCAAAAGTCCTTTTCAAGATGAATTTATAAAGGATTCCCGGCGCGGCCTTCTCTGTGATTGTGTGGACAATTGTTACTCTTTGGTTTACTTAAACAGTTTGAATTCAATCATCTTGCCAACGTCAGTAGATATTATTGTTATTATTTAATTACAATTCAGTGAATTAAAGTGCATTTCAGCCCTAATGACAGTTATTCTCTAATAGAAGGTGATATTTATATTAGCCAGGGAGTAATAACGAAATATGAAGCCGGCTTGGCTTATACCTCATTTGAACTAATAGCTCAGTTTGGTGGCATTTTGGGTCTATCGTTGGGTGCCTCCGTTCTAAGTTTGGCTGAAGTTGTTTATGCTGGTATCAAGATAATAGTTATTTTAATTATCGAAAAACGTTTGCAGAATAGAAAAATCAAGCCGAAAGAAAACGAAAAATTACATAAAATAATGAAATAACTTATTATGAAATAACTTATAGATAAAGCACGTTTTAAAGCACATTTCTAAGTTCAACTGTAGTTCAATAGATTTTGCACAAATGCAAAGATACACTGAAAAAAATTCTTAAATATTTTTCAAATAATAATAACATAAAATAAAAAAAAGGAAATATGAAAATTCTCGAATTCTATTTCTCAAAAAAAAAAAAACGGTGAGTTAAATAGATGATGTTTACAGATGGATCGTGGACAATTAAAATTGCTGATGACCCCTTGGCAGAATAGAAAATGCATTCCAGTTGGCCGATTGTTCTAGTACTTTACAATAGTAATCTTTAAAATTATTGGGAAAAATATTCGAACTATTAGCCTGAAAGAATAAAACTTTTCTTTTAATAACATTTTATGTTCGACATAAAATCACCACAAAACTTTGTCCCAGAACTTAAAAGTTCTAGGTTAAAAGACCCATAACATACGAGCATATATTATATGTATGTATGTAAAATCAACAAATTATTTATTATTTTGTATGAGAAATAATTTTCAAACAAATTCGATTAAAAATCAGTCGAACAATCGAAAAACTATATTTTATTCGAAATAAATATTTTGGTCTTTTATTTATGTACACATGTACTTATTTTATTTTTAATTTCAAGCTATTGAATATAAAAAAAAAAATACTCAAAAATCTCAGTAAATGCAAAATGTTAAACAAATTTGAACATCACTGAACATTTTATTGGAAACGTTTAGTTTTCAGTCGACAATAACAAGTTAACGTAAGTTAAACACAAAAATCAAAATTCATTCATTTAGTAATTTCATTATTCAAATAATTATGTTTACTTTCTATTCGTTAGAATATTTGGAGTAATTTTGAAAACTAAGCGATTTCTAAGTGGGGAACTCTTATTCGGCCAAAATTATAATCAAGCAATTTACAAACCTTTCATAACATTTCCACTGTAAAAGCAAAACTGTAATGTTGAAAAGCATAACTGTTAAAGCAGTTCCAAAAATAATATTATGTAAATGCATAGTAACAGTAACAGCGGTTAACTAACATACTATGAACAGCAGCACCAATTTTCACACAGCGACCAGTAGATTAGCTAACTAAACTTTACATTGCAGAAGCGTAAATATATGAATTTAATTTTTTGATAAATTAAAATTAAAATATACTTTTCCATTTAATTAACTATATATTTGACATTAAAAGTTTTAATTTACAAGTTACATGAATGCTTCAATAAATGCATTTAATTCAGCTACAAGTAGTTAACAAGAGTTCGTTACATTTTATTAAAGTGGGATAGTAAATCAACAAATGGAAGTACTTTGGTTACAACTGGTGGATAAAACATTAAACGTGTGTATGTCTGTTTGATATAAGGAAGTTCATAATATGTACATATGTATATAGACAAAAATTCAGTCTTTAATTAGATTTAACATGTCGACGGGTGCTGTTGTTGCTTGCGTTGAAGTTTTTTGGTGATTTCTTTTTTGCCAACTCTTTGGCCGTACTCAAGGCAATAGCAAACTGAGCCAGATAATAAGTGGACATAATCCAGATCTAAGAAAATAAAAAACAATGCGAAAATACAAATTTTTTTAATTTCTTATGATGCCACAATTAAAAACTTACCCTCGCATTTGGCACTTTAATTAGGAACATATCAACAGCAATCAAACCATCTGATATAACAAAGGCAACACTGCCAACGGCACAGAAAATGTAAAGGAAACATTTACTGTCCACTGCAAGGGCCAAAGAGCGCCAGCACATTGTCAACAACAGGATAACATAAACAGGAAGACCAATAACTAAAACATCATCCAAATCCTTGAAAACAATGGCCACCACTAGTCAAAACCACAAAATAAATAAAATAAATTAATAAAATCTAGAAATATACTCGTATATATTACTTACAAGCTACGCCTGCCAGATACAGAGGTACCGCAATTAACCACTTCAAGGGCTTGAAACCAAATGCAAATATGTAGCAGATTTGTGCCACGGCAAATGAAGCCATGCCATGTGGAAAGAGATCCATATTTAAGAGAGCATCACCGCCACACGAAAATATCAAGCCCAATAAAATGCATTGGGAAAATTTATAACTAAATAGAAGTATTAAGGATTTAGTATTATTAGTATTATTTTAAGGATTATAACGAGGTAAAACTTACTCCTTTGTAAGGTCAACTCCTTTCAACACTATGTACAACATTAAACAAACAATAGGCGCACATTTCAATAGAGTTGTCCATAATTCGCCGATTGGATCGCGTACGAAAACAAAATATACAATCACAAATACAAAAAATGGAATCAGTTTTGGACCCTGACTTTTAAACTGTAAAAAATATTGGTTAATAACAAATTAGCTAGTACATAATTCGAATTATTTAACTAATATTAGGGTGTTCAATGTGTTGATGATGATACAATTATGATTTCAGATTGTAAAATTCCATTCGTAAGAAAACCATTCGAATTTGTATGCCTTATACAGATACGTGCAACTAATTAAGGACACGATACTAACATGTGAGCTTCAAGCAAATAATACAAAAGGTTTTATGATATTCTTAAAATTTGTCGTAGTGTAGTCAATTTAACTTTTTCTACTAGAAAGTAACTGCATATTGTCTCAAATTAATTATTATTTATAAATCTCTGAGTTATATTTTCAAATAAGATTTTTATGAGTCGTGCATATAATTAAGGACATATCACAAATTTTATAAAAAAAAAAAAAAAAAAAAAAACATTTACATATTTAAAAATAAGTCCATATTTTGTAGCAAATCCATTGTTATCAATAACAGCTTGATATCTGCGCGGCATTGAGGTCACCAAATTTTTGCACACACTACTTGGAATGGCATCTCAAGCTTTCTTTGTTTTGGCAAAGATATCATTGCTTATTTTTACAGAGCTTATTTTAGTTTTTACATTTTGCCACAAGTTCTCAATCGGGTTCAGATCAGGACTGCATAATGGCCAGTCAAGAACAGTAATCGAATTGTTAAAATTGAATTGCTTAACGTGATCAGCCGTTATCTTGTTTCAATATCCATGTTACTGGCATGTTCTCATCAGCATACGACATTATTAAATTGTTTAGAATTCTTGCATAATGAAACTTATCCATATTTCCTTCAATTTTGTACAGAAGCGCAACACCACGTGAAGACATAGTAACCAAAAACATTATAGAAAGGAGTTTCATGCTTCAATGTGGCGCGGGTGTACTTTGGATCAAATACTTTCAACTTTGGTTGTCAAACATATTTTTTTTTTTGTCATCTGAAAAGACCCTACTAATTCAAAAAAAAAAAATGTGCTAAAACAAGTTACGGTTACGGTTTTTTGAGTAAATAATATTTGTCATTACATACATACATACATATGTATGTGTGTATATAAACTCAATCGTTGAAAATTTATTTAAACATTACAAAGTTCATTGGCTGAAAATAATTTGTCTAAATGGATTAATTTCCAAGCAAACTAACCGAAAAGATAACGATAAAACTGGCTTATTTAAATTATTGAAAAACAATTTTAAGTACATTCTCCAACAAATATTAGAAATCAGCCAACCAAATCGCTTAAACGCCGATAAGATTAAACCACTCTGATTTCAATAACCTCGATAACAAATTCCATAAATAGAACTACAAATTAAGTTATTAAATCTCGCAAAGGGACACTTTCGAACAGCAAAGAAATGTATTTATAAATAGCAAACGTAAGCTTCTTTGCTTCTTCAGCTTAAAGCCTTTGAAAGCTTTTTCAACTAAGAGCATATACATACATATGTGTGTATAGAAAATAGATATAAGAAGGACAAGGTCAAGGACAACTTGCTAAACCGACAGACGATTATGTAGCCATAAAAAAGGCTTTTCACTGGCAAACGAATAAAGGGCGCGCAAGGAATTAATGCACGTAAATTAAAAGGTTGGTCAGAGTGAATGCAGCCAACTACTTGAAAGGATGTTAAAAACAGAAGTGATAACAATGAAAATTATACTTAATGATAAACAGGAAATGAATAAATTGAATGTAGAAATGAAATAAATCAAATTGTGATAGAAAAAGAAAATAAACACACACACACACACACACACACAAATTTAATTATAGACAAACATGCAAAGGAAAACTTTTAACTTTAACATGCTAATGAAGGCGATGAGAGGTGAAATGAAGACTTACAAGTTGTTTTAAATCTGACATGATTAAGCTTCTCTGGTCAGCCTCTATTGATACTTTTAGTATTGAAAAGCGATGTGTGCTGAGCAAATAAAAAGAAACACTAAAAACAAAAATACATACATATGTAATTAAATCTCTGATTTTAATAAAATTTGTTTTATTTTTAAGTTATAACTTTTTTTTGGACTATTTAAACACACCTTTAAAGCAGACAACCGACCGACTCGCTTTATTGACTTGGAACAACTGAGTATTGGTAATTAGTTGGTGTATTGAACAAAATGTTTCTCTAAAAAATAGCAAATCTGCCAGAGACAGCAGTTTTAATTTCAATCAACAACAAATAAGACTCAATTGTATTTTTTTTTGCTTTAAAACATTCCACGTACTTCTCCCTCCCCCAGAGCACGCCCTGAAACTCTAGTACAATAAATATTTTATTATCAAATATTTATCAAAGTGTGGGTTTGTTTAGTTAGTTGACAGCTCAAAGTAAATGCTCTCGTTTTACCTCTTTAAAAGCTAAATTATACATACAAGATAACAGAGAACTCGCCAAGAAAACAAAACTAAAATGAGCATTAACATGAATAAGAGAATGATAATAAAAAGTAAATAAACAATTCAACAGGTGTTTATTAAGCATAGAAATTTCACTTTCAGACAGTAAACAAACCCGTCACAGATGACAACAAAAGCTGTCAATGAAAGCTTCTTTCTTCACCACAAAGCATCAACATAAACTTGACAATATGGCGTTTGCGCTTAACTGTTTTCTATTATTTACAGTTAAAAAGCGTAATGAAAAAGCTTTCCGATTACTGCGTTATAATTGGAAAAAACCCACTGACACAAATGTCCCTTTAGTTCCTGTACTGCTGGCAAATGATTAAGTTGACATTAAAAAATTGAAGTGAACAAATAACCATATATAAATATATAAATACAAACAACCAAAAGTAAGTGAACTATTTAAAAATTTCGATTATAAAACAAAGTTCGTAACGTAGTTCGTAAGCAACTAAACAGTTTTCTGGAAATCAAATAAAAAAACAAGAATATCTCTTATTTATTGTGTGTGTATCCTTAATTTTCTTTCTTAATATACATACTCGTACATAACCCTACTGCACTATATTTTGCTTAATGTATGTACACATGTATATACATATGTATGTACTATGTCAATATGAGTGTCTGTGACTATGTACGAGTACAAATGTATATTTAAGGAAAAAAACATTTTTATTAGAAACATTATTAATAAGAAAAACCTTGTTTTAAATTCAGCTATTCATAAACATTTGATTAAATTCTTAACATTGAACTTGGATGTGAAAAGTATTTCATTAGAATAGTTCCTTTTCCATAACATTTCTGTGGTCCCACACCATCGTCTCTTCTCTGCTCTTCTCTTCACTGCTCTGCTCTTCTCTTCACATCTTTTCTCTATTATATCATGAACAGTGTTGCCATTTTAGCACTTTCAGTGCTAGATTTAGCATAATTTGCTTGATAAAAAACAATTTTTTTCTCGAAAAAATTTTTACTATTTTACTCCAAAAAATACTTTTGGAGAAATAAAAAGATTTTTAATAAAAAATAACTTTTATTAATATGTCAACTACATTTCTTTCGGTGTGATTAGTAAATGAACACTTAAAATTTTGAATTAATATATTAAATGTAAACTTTTAAAACAAGTCAACAATTGTTATAAACAAAATTAGAAAAAAACTATAATTTATATTTGTAACATTTGAAATAAAAATTGTATTGTTGCATTGAAAAAATTTAGCACCTTTTTTTCTTCTGTAGAACATTTTAGCACTTTTCAAGTTTTAGCATATTTTGAAATTCATTTTCTGGCAACACTGATCATGATTTTTAGTTCAAACTATTCATTGAATGCTTAGTATACTTTTCAATTGCTCTTAGTTTTTTTGTTTGCATGACATTTCAATCGTTTTCTTTGCACTTCAATTATTTATGCTTTTTTGTGCATTCCTTTTAGATTTTTCATTGCCTGCTGCTGCCTGTCTGTTTGACTGACTGGCTGGCTTTTGAAGAGGCTCTTGAAGACATTTGCATCTTGTCACAACAACCATTACAATGGCATGTCCTTACTTTCGTCGCACTGATTCATTGCCACGGCAACCCTCAGTGGTTTCGGAACCTTCTGCCACATGGACCTTGGAAAATGAAGAACAACCGGATGATGCTCTCACATTAACCCATTTGCAAATGGCCATACAACTGCTAACAGCTCCTTCGGTATATTTAATTGAATTTCCTATATTTATGGGTTTGTTTCTAACGTTTATTTTGCTTTTTCAGAATGAGGACTTAAATACTGCTGTTACATCTCTAATTTCGAAATACAATCAAAGCTGGCCAAATATTTCAAAATTGTAAGTTTATAAGACAATGAGATTTGCAGATACTCTTACTGGACTCCTACTGAAATCAGCTTTTTCAGGCTAAAATCGAACCAAAACTTTTTAATTGTACTAATAATTTCCGAAAGTACTACTAGTTAATACCGAAATTTTTATAATTTTAGAGCCTGTTTTTATTTATTTTTTTTAATATCCTGCAGCCCCACATTACATTAACTTTATTTTTTCATCTTGAATTAAAAAGAAGATTTGTTTTGCAGGACGTTTAGTCATTTTACAACAAAATATAAAATTTTGAATACTATTATAATATTTAAAGCTTGTTTTTTCTTTAAAATTCCAAAATCTTTTTTTTTTCTTCCTTCTGTATAAAAGTTTTGGTGTTAGTATTCTCCGATATTAAGAGGAAATAGTTCATTTACAGTTCCGGTTAATATTTAGTATCTTATTAGATCCAAAATTAAGTTTTCTGAAAAGCCATAGTATTACATTTGGCTGTGCCGAATCTTACATACATACATACATATTACATTTACCTTAATAGATAACAACTGAATTTGTAAACAAAACTGACAACTTCAGAAGTTCTACTTCCATAAGATAACTCTTAATATGTATGTATATGTATGTATATGTATGTATGTATGTATGTATGTATGTATGTTATTGATGGCGTAATTTTGTTAATTAATTAATTTTTGGAATTATTATTTGTTTCAATTATTAGTTCTTATTTTGATAGAAAGACAAATAATTTAGCTATTAAATTAAACTAAATACGAGTACATATGTATGTATGTTTTCTCAATACTTCACTTATAAAAAGTATTCATGTTTATACGAGTATTGCGTGATTAAATGTTTCTCATCTGCGACTTAACCTGAAATGACAATGTACAGTGGGAAGCAAAACTTGCCGGATGTTTTGCATTAAGGAAGTAAGGTAATGAAAATAATACAAATATTGCTATTTTATCATATAGGTATATGTATTTTTTATTTAATTGGACCTTATTCTAAATTATAAAGCACAAAACACACATAAATTGCTTAAAGAAAATAAAAAACAAAAATTCACTTTTCGGACACTTTTACGCAGTACAAAAATTTAACGTTCTCACGTTAATCTCATCTGTTAAAATGTAATGGTATTTGACCCGATGGTTTTTTTTTGCGATCTCGTTATCAAGCTTTTATTGCTCTATTAGTGCATTATTGTTTGACCTGTGAATTAAGTAATTAACTTGATTTTTAAATAGAAAATCAAAAGACGCCAACTGATATTGAAAACAATGTGATAAATTTGTTGCAAAATAATTATTCATGCCGTAAAACTGCTGAAAAATTAAACTTAGGAAATCCAGGGTAAATGATACAAAAGAACGACGTAATGTAGCTTGCAATAATAACCAAGCTTTCTGATGGTGATGCCCGTCAGATGAAATGTTTGCTACATAATAAGGACATCACCCCGAAAAATGCTACAACATGTAATGTTGTAAAAAAAATGTAAAAATGTAAAAAAAGCCTTTATTTCTGTAAAACCCATAAAAATTGGACAGTAGATGACTGGAAACGGGTTATTTCAAGCGACAAACGAAAGTCAGAAAGTCAGTCAAAATCAGTCTGATGGAAAAGAATACTATTGGCATAGGCCGTATGAGCGCATCCAAAAGCACCATCATTAATGCAAAACATCCGGACAAGTTTGCTTCCCACTGTATATTTAACGACAATATATCTTTTTTATAGGGAATAATTTTAGGCAGTGAAAAAGTAATTTTATTTAATAATTTTAGACATTACATCTGCCTCACATTCTTTAAAAGAATGAATTTCTAAAAAACTTGTTCAGAAAACAAATTGATTCGAAGCTTCGTTACAGTTCATCTGATTGGACTGAAAAATTAATTAAAAATCAATTGTCTTATGACTCCTGTTTTAAATATGTAATATATAGTCATGTTTTTCAAGACGAAACGTGATCCAGCACAACTTTATTTTTAATTCGATTTTTTTATTTGATGACATACAGTGATAAACAAAATTTTCGGTATGGAACGAAATAAGAAAAAATGCAATTAAAAAAATTAAGAAAACTCTGTAAAAAGTTATTCTAATTTCAGGCGCATCACTTTGGATACTTTGAAAAATATACCCAATTATGATTATCTGGGAGACATACAGGACATCCTTTTGGAAATGGATGAATCGAGTGCCAGCGAGATTTTAGTGCTGCTAGGAGAGGAGCTAATAATATCATGCTGTACGGGCATCATAGAGCGGGCCTTCCGTTGCTTGGGTACAGAGCTGCAAGAGTTTTTGGGTTCTCTGGATGGAGTGTATGATGTATTGAAATTTCAAGAGGTCAGCGTTTTAAAACAACATAATCAATAACAATTACAATAATTTGTTTGTTTGTTTTCTTTTTAAAGGAGGAGGACTGCAGTGATACTGGCTTTGTGTGTGCCGGTGATGGTGAATTAATTTTCACCTCTGAGCGTCCTGTAATTGCTTGGTTATTGTTGGGCTCTTTAAAGGCCTTGACACGCATTTTGTTTAATCTTCAGGTCAATATAAAAATTGAACCCGTAGAGGGAGACTGTCGTCGCTATCGCTATTTATTCTCATTGGCTAAGGATGGTCATGCTAGAGAGGCAGAAGCCGTGAAACTCTCGGAAGACCTGCCTATGCAACGTAGCAATTCAACCAGTGCTGCCGATTTGTCTATGAATTCAAGCTCGTTTTGTAAAGCTTTTCCATGGCATTTTATACTGAATGAAGAATTGGAGCTGGTGCAATTGGGTATGTAAAGTTTTAAGTAGTGGAAACAATTATAACTTATTTTTGAAATATTTGCAGGTCGTGGCTTCAGTAAATTATATAAGCCCTACTTGGCCGATTATGGTTGTTTGGCCACCACCTACTTTGATTTCAAACGTCCCAAGGGCTTAAACATGAAGTTTCGTGACATTGTTCGCCGTACCTATACACCGTTTTTAATTGCTTTGAAAAATCCTCCTGATGTGCAGGAATTTACAGCTAAAGTAGGTCTCATTTTCAAAAACGAATGCAATTTTTTAATCATTTGCTTTTTTTTTTCTCTTTTACTAGGGCCTAGAGATCAAGGGCCAAATGGTACATTGTCCTGAATCGAATTCTTTACTGTTTATGGGTTCCCCATTTTTGGATGGTTTAGATGGTTTGACCTGCAATGGTCTTTTCATATCCGACATTCCTCTGCATGATGCTACACGCGAAGTCATTTTAGTGGGAGAACAGGCCAGGGCCCAGGATGGTTTGCGCAGACGTATGGATAAATTGAAGAGTTCCATAGAAGAGGCCAATGCAGCTGTAACCAAAGAACGTAAAAAGAATGTCAGTCTTTTGCATTTGATTTTTCCAGCCGAAATTGCTGAGCGTTTGTGGTTGGGTGCCAGTATTGATTCCAAGACCTATCCAGATGTCACTATACTCTTTAGTGACATTGTGGGCTTCACCAGCATTTGTTCTCGCGCTACACCATTCATGGTCATCAGTATGCTGGAAAGTCTATACAAGGACTTTGATGAGTTTTGTGACATGTTCGATGTGTACAAAGTGGAGACTATAGGCGATGCTTATTGTGTGGCCAGTGGTCTACATCGAGCTTCAATATATGATGCTCATAAGGTGGCTTGGATGGCATTGAAAATGGTGGATGCTTGTTCCAGACAAATAACCCATGATGGTGAGCAAATCCAAATGCGCATTGGTTTGCATACTGGCACTGTTTTGGCCGGAGTTGTGGGCCGTAAAATGCCACGCTACTGTTTGTTTGGTCATAACGTTACTATTGCCAATAAGTTTGAATCGGGCAGTGAGGCCTGCAAAATTAATGTTAGCCCCACGACAAGAGAGTAAGTTTCCCAAAATGTTTACTGTAAACATTTCAATTTATTTATGTCGTCATTTCCTATTATAGATGGCTCATTAAGCATTCCGGTTTTGATTTCAACTTGCAACCCCGGGATCCTTCTTGTCTACCTAAGGAATTTTGTAATGCCGGCAATGGCACCTGCTACTTTTTGGAAAGATATCGTCATCCCTCTATGGATGAGAGCCTCCCTCTGGACGACCACATAACAGCGGCCATGAAATCTATAACAACTAATGCAACCGATTATTAAGATGTTTTTTCTCCATTTGGAAAAAAAAAACTCACACAAATTAGAAATCTTAAAAAATATGAACTCGAATTGGAATTGAATTAATCAATCCTTGCTCACTTATTCCACTTTTTTATTAATTTCTTTTGGGTTCCTTCCACTCGTCAGCATCTATTTTCGTGACATAAACTTGTAATGTATTAAAAATTAAACAAAATTTGTTAATTTTAAATAAAGTAATATTAATTTATTCAATAAATCACTATTAATTAAATGTCAATATTGTCTCGAAGTTTCATCCCTCAATTTGTAGACTTTATTATAAACCGGACTTTGAGCCTTTAAACAATCTTGCAATTCCAATACCATGTTACTGGCATCATATTTATTGTATTTGCTGTTAGCACGATGGCAGCAGCTTTGTATTACGGCTTGAGAGTCAAGAGAGTCTTCGTTCGCTTCTTGATAACTCAAGTTAATTTCGGATTCCTAAAAATTAAGTACGAAAATGATTAAGTAGTGGAAGAATGTTCCAAATAACTGCTCTAAAAAAATGGCAACACTTTGTTAACTTTAACTTGCATTTTTCTTGTATAGAAATGCAAAGATATTGAAAATGGAATAAAACAGATTGAATATAATGAAAATTGTGGTTCAAACAATATGCAATCTAAGACTTGCACGCTGAAATTCTGATAAAAAAAAAAGTATAGAATTGAAGAATGGGTCAAATTGGACAAATTGTTAAATGAAACTTATCCCGGTTTGTAAAATTTATTTCGAAATCAATAAATCTTTATGTACGTTATATTGTTTATTTAATTTGAAAAAAATCTTAGACCGAAGTAAATTGCAGTTGCCGATAGACTAGGCAATAGTGTGCTTGACTATTAGTCAGAGGGTTGCGGGTACGATTCCCGCCAAAGACTCGGGTGTTTTCTGCAGACAAGCCAAAAAGCTTCACAGTTTGTATTTGTTTTTAAAAAACAAAAAATTCTTAGCCTTTGGAATACGAAGAGTCTAGCAGTGTTTCCAGTGTTTTTAAAGAATTTTAGAGAATTCACTTGTGCTCCAATTGCATTTTAAAATTCTTAGCTTTAAATTACATTAAACAATTCAAACTTACATCAACTCTGCCATACGCATCCAAGTAGTGAAAATTATGAAAAATGCACTTTAGTTTATCTTTGTACTGCGAGAAGAGTGTAACCTCTTCATCCTGTGATGTTGCTTCTTTGGCCATAATATTTTCTCCGTCAATGAAATCACAAAACTCCGTAGCAGATTGACCAATTTGTTTGCTATTTTTAGACTTTAAATCAAAAGCTAATTATTTCATAATTTCCAACTCCTGCAAATATTTGCACGCTTACGTCCTTCGTTTTCCAGGTGCTGCTGGTGGTAAAGGTATATTCAAATAATTCCAAACAGTTGTTGCGAAACTCCATTAATTTGCGATAACTATCAGTGCAATTGCCATTAAGCTGTTCGCTGAAATCGAATCTTTCCAAACAAGTGTCCTCGTCGAAAGCCTCTTCAATCTTTTCCCAAATATCAATGAATTTTTTGCTCTAGTTCATAAAATAAAATTTAGCCAGACAATTCTATAATACAAATCAAATACAAACCCACATTCAAGCCTCGTGTCTTTAAATCCATTAAACCCATTTTATAGAGAAAGCATTGCAAAAAACAATGAGTTTCGGGAGTATCACTGTAATTGCCAATATCGGCCTGGGGATATTTTTCCAAGCACCTGAGACGGGAATGACGTATAAGCGAATCGCTCAAAGTGAAATCCTAAATACATAGATTTTTTTCGTTACATTAATTAATAGTTTTATATTGACACTTATTTACTGTTACTTCCATTGACTCTTGACAGCAGTTTGAGTCCACAGATATTACCAACAAGATGGCCAATATTTTGAACTTATTTCCAAATATCATATTGCCCTTGTATTTCTCATTTAATTCCTTTTAGTTATTTTATACATACGTACATACATAAGTATGTACATCTACGTATACATATATTCTTTTTATTTCCTCAGTTTTTATTTTGACTGCAATTGCTTTGCTGATCTGTCGCCACTCTAGAGTTTTATCTATCTGATGGTTGTTTATATTCTGTTACCGTTTCTGCTTTTATTTTTGTTTGATAAGAACGGGCGTAACGTTCAGAACAGTATAAAATATTGTTTTAGTGGCCGTAACCAAATAGAGAAATGTATACAAAAGTTGCTATCTATTCCAATGACAACATTTATATGAATTTATGAGCAATTGAATAGTGAGTAAGAAAGTAAGATTCTCTTGAGAATTTTTTTTTTTTTTACTAATGTGAGTCAGATAAGGTGGATAAAGATTGCCGAAGAAAGGTTTGAAACTTTACACCGAATGTTGAATACCTTATTTTTGTTGTAGATTTCGTAAGAACAACGGGTAGAAGATTCCGACTTCCCTTTAAAGAAATAAAAACAAGTAATAAAGTATAGTCGGTCAAGCCCGACCATCTAATACCCTACACCCAGTATATGTATAAAACAGTTTTTTAGAAATGGGCTTTATATGGAATATACATATAACCTATTGTGGACCGATCATCCAAAAATTTAGTATCATGATGTCTGTGAATATAAATATTATGTATGTTGAACTTTATGTCGATATAAATACTTTTAAAAGATTTATGGAAGTTAAAGTGAATTACGGAGAGGATCTTATATGGAAGTTTCGATTAATTATGGACCGACCATTATAAAATAGTACCGTAATATTTATATACATACATATGAAATATATTTGCGTTTAATATTATTTGGATCCCAACATTTTTGAGAGAGTTACGGTCTTTAAAGTGATTTTCGGAAGTGGGCCTTATATGGGAGCTACGAGTAATTATGGACCAATCTGCACAAAATTTGTAAACGTGATTTGGCTTCATTTATTACTTATTTGTGGTGAAATTTGTTTGCATACTTGCACAATTCACACATTTATGATCGGTAAACCCCAATTTCGGGAGGACATTTGTATGGGGGCAAGGTGAACTAATGGACCGATTTTCACCAGTTTCAATCCCATCCATCCTTGGGTCAAAAAAATTTTATGTACCAAGTTTTATCGAAATATCTTCAAAATTGCGACACAAGCTTTACATGGACAGCCAGCCAGCCAGACGGACGGACGGACATCGTTAAATCGACTCAGTAAGTGATTCTGAGTCGATCGGTTTATTTTAAGGTGGGTGTTGGACCAATATTTCTGGGCGTTACAAACATAAGCACAAATCCAATATACCCTCCCCACTAAGGTGGTGTAGTTTATAACAATTAATATGTCTTCTTATTTAAAGTAGATAAGATAAAACTTTTTATTTAGTTACAAATAAAATGTAATTGTTTAGTAACCCCTACGATTCGGGAGAAATAAATACATACTCATCACTATCGTGAATATAGTTTCCACATGAAATTTGTTCACTTTTCACATTTTTCCTATTTAAATTCAATGTTAAAAAAAATAAAAGTGAACATACTTCACGTGGAATTTTTATTCACGATAGGGGTGACTATATATCAAAGACCTTGAAAGCTGTTTTTGATTTTCATTTGACTACCAAATTTAAGATTTAAGCTTTAGGTTAGGTTGCACAGTTAGCAAGTACAATCGAGGGCCGCCTACGTTACCCTTAAATACAGATATATTAGTCTTATTTTGGAATTCAGATTAATTTTGCATTTTTTCTTGTCCAGAGCATTCTCAATAGTACCAACAACGTCATATTATCCTGTATAGGGTACCCAAATACATATGTAATTCGATTTTTCTTTTGTTCGAATAAAACGAATAATTCGAATAACAGATTTTAACTTGTTCGAATAATTCGATCACATATTTAAAATTAATCAAATTATTCGAATGCTTTAAAATTTTTAAATAAAGCAACATGAAAATGTTTAAGCCATCCTTAATAATATCATTTATATACATTTTTAAAATTATGTTTTTTGTCTATTTCAACGTTATCATCATCAATGTTATCCGCAATATCACTATCTTCAACATCTCATTTGCCACCATTTTGAGTTAGATTATAAAGATGACAGTGGTTTAATTAAGAACCAGTGGGAATATGGAAACCAAAGTGGTCATTTCTGATTCCTTTTCTATTATATACTCGTACCTATTGCGTTTTCCTGTATATTCTAATTATTTCAATTCGATGAATTAATATGTTTGCATAAGGAGTGATTGAAAAACATTATTTAAAATTTAATTATATTAAAAATTGTTCAAATTCAAGAATGTCACTATCAAAAAATAAAGTTTAAATAATAATAAAACACAAATAAATATCTGTTTATTAAACATGTCTTATTTTGTAAATATTGAATGATTTTAAATTATAACTACTTTTATATATAAAACTAGCTGACCCGGCAAACGTTGCTTTGCCTTCAAGTTTTATTTTTATTGGAAAGGTTTCCTGCCAATCGGTCTAATAAAATGCACACCAAACCGACGTACCAAATTTTGTTCAAATACCGTTATCAGGAGCAGAAATAATAGATTTTTAATTTGTGCTTTGTATGGGAGGTACCACGCCCCTTTGTCCAATTGGACCGAATTGTAAATCTAAACCACCCGGGACGTCACCCAAACGTATACAAATTTATGCAAATCGGTCCAGCCGTTTAGGAGGAGTTCAGTCACAACACACGTACAGTAGAATTATATATATAAAGATTATAAAAAATTCTAAAAAGAAGCAATAAGTTGACACAAAAATATTTATTCGTTTTATTCGCTTATTTAACATAAAATTAATCGAATTATTCATTATTCGAAAGTGGTATTTTTGGAATTCTTCGAATAATTGTAGAAATATTTCATCTTGTCTAAAATTGGTCAGGAGAGAGGGGATGTTGGTTTAAGCATTCAATGCGAATGTTTCGCATTTGCTCATTATTTTTAATGCTACATTCTTCTACTGTAGTGTACCTATAATAATAGAATGCACTATATTCAGATTAATGCATATTAATATAATTAAAAACCAGATTAATGCACTATAATATAATATAAGGAATTTAAACATTTAAATTAAGAGAAATATGATAACTGAACAAAACAACTACTTTTTTTTTTGAATTTCAATATTCTGACTGAGGACCTTAAACAGTGTTTAGGTGAATTCAAACTGCTGCGACCAGACGCAGCATTCAAAACAAACTGGAAAAATTACACTTTACAAAAAACTTAAGAATTATAATAATAAAAACATAATACTACTCGTAAAGCTAAAAGTTCAACACCAACTACATTATTGATAAAAATTAATTTTATTTCTTTTCTTTGTTTTATAACTTGAGAACACGGACAACCTTCACCAAGAAATATATATTTTAATTTGAGTAACTGAATGTTTTATGGACATACAAATTTGTTTCCAAGTTTTTAAAAACAAAATAGAGAAGTCTGTCTACTAGTTGCTGATAATACTATAGTAAATGTGTTTAAGTGTGTATGTGTGTGTGTGTGTGTGTGTGTGTGTGTGTGTGGCTATATGTAGAATGAGAAATTTATGAAAACAAATATTACAATTTACTTAAGGTCGAAATGCCAGCTTTAAACAGACAATGATAAATTGAGCTGGTCGAGTGCGTAGTCAAATACTGAATAAATAAATTTTCATTATTTATAGATAAACAAATGTTGCTTTTATTTTTTAAACAAAATTTCACTTTTATATTACGTATTTTTAATAAAAACACTATATTCTCAACTACTCGTATGTATGTACATTAGGGTGGCCCCAAAACACAGTTGCGGATGTTCCCGACTAATATGAAAATTTACGTTTCTCAATTTCTTTGTCCTGGGATCAATATTTGGTGAGCTGGATCAAAGGATAAAAATGTCCTTTTTAGAGGTTTTTTGATTTTTTCACTGATAGTAAGAACGGAAAACCCAGATCCAATAGTAAGTATAACTTTTAAAAATTTCAAGAGCGTGAATATTCTGTATCTTGACAAACACGAACAATTACATATTTTTTGAATAAATTGAGTTTCAACCAATATTAATGATTTCGTTATCCTGGACCAAGCCTTTATCACATTCAGTTGCAGAGTTTTTGATTTTCTAGCAGAGTGTACAATAATTCAACTAGTTATAAGTTCCCATAAATATTAAATCGAAACAAGTTTAGAAAACCTATTAGAAATTTGGCTTGTAATTGAGTCTGAATTTTCTGGTGGGTCATTTAGAAGAATGAAGAAATATTTATTCACTGTAACACCAGCTTGAGGGTTACTGTCACAAAATAACTAACTTATTTAAGTTTCTATTTTGATTGAAAGTAAATTAAGTTATTGTAATTAAACTAGAAATTTCAAACGCATACTTTTTAGATTATTAACTAAAAATTTAATTAATTTATTTGTTTTGTATTTTTTTTTTCATCTCTTTACAATATTAAACCAACCATTTATTCTTGTTGTTGGGCGGCTTCATGACGTTTCTTAATATAAGTCTTTAACTTTTCACCAATGGCGCTGCCCATAAAACAACTGTGACCCTCATAAGCGGCCACATCATTGGGCTTGTCACCCTTGGGGAATTTGGCAATGCAATCTTGGACTAATTTTTTTACTTCTTCTTCGTCCATGTCCATTTTGAATTGTTTGGCAATACGATCGGCATGATAGCCTTGGTGAGAGCAGAAGATGCCCATTTTTTCAGCTGTGCAGAGCAGATATTTGCGAACGGCTTCCTCATTGGGGAATTCAAAGTTCTTCATTTTGCTCATTTGTTCAGGTGAGAGGGGGTGTTCTTTTAAGCACTCAATGCGAACCTCTTTGATTTGTTCGCCATTCTTAGGGGTCCATTCTTCGGCGGAAACCTTTGCGAGAAATTAGTAATGTAACAATTTTTGGTACAGCTAATTTTGAAAAATGCTAACTTACACAGGCCACCAAGGCTAAAATTGCAACAAATACGTTCATGAAAGATAATTGTTGCTTTTGATTTTAAGGAGAACTTAAAAACACGGACAACCTTTTTCTTGAACGACTTTAACTGGAGTGATTAGATCAGCTCTGGGTAATGTTTTATATACATATGTATGTATTTATATTTTCTTTCTTAGACTGATTTGTTAAGAACACAATAGACAGGTCTGTCCACTAGTTACTGATAATGTCTTATGTGTGTGGTTTACATATACAAGCACAGAAATATATACATACTGCGACTTATATTGGGGTCCAAATGCCAGCTTAAAACTGGCAGAGGTAATGCGAGCTAATATTGATAACACGGGTAGCACCGAATACTGAATCTATCTGATGGGGGATTGCATTCGGTGTGACTATTATAAACAAATATGTGACTATACTGCTAAACTACAGTCAGCAAAAAAATTATGTACCCTACATAACAAGTAAGAGTGCTATATTCGGCTATGCCGAATCTTGTATACCCTTCACCTTTGTTGTGGATGCATATTTATATTATATACATACATACATACATACATATACATATATATTATATTGTTACGTTTTTACCTTTTAAAAACGGTGGTTTATTTCCTTTAAATAAACCGAATTCTTTTTAATTAAAAAATAAAAGCGTCAAATAGTTTGAAGAAAACACAAACACAAACACAATTAAAAATGAACACACTGTCTTTTTACACACTTATATTACGGTTTAAGAACACACTTACATAAACACTTTGTTTGATCAGCGTCATCTTTTGATGAAATTATTCGTAACAATATTAATACACAAAATTTCTGATCCATATAAAAGTTGGTTCGATATCGATATTTATTAGACATTTGTGTCGGTTTATTTGGTTTTTGGAAATGGTTCTTATATGGCAGCTATGACAAATTATGGGCCGATCTTCTTAAATTTTGGAACAGTTATTTTCATGCATATGAGGATATTTCACGTCGAATTTCAACATAATAACGGTATATTTAAGATATATATTAGTATTAACGTTGATTTCGGAAGTGGACCTAATGTGGGGGATATTGACAAATATGGACCGATGTTCTCAAAATCCAGCAGTTTGATTTAGGCATGTATGTAAGTGATCCTTGTAAAATTTATAAGAGATTTAAGAGTATTAAAGTGATTTTCGGAAGAGGGCTTTATATGGGGCATACGGTTAAAAATAGACCGAAATGCACAAAATTTTGTGGGATGATTTTTGTATATATGTAAATGATCTGTGCAACGTTTTGAGTCGGTACCGATATTTATACAATATATATAGGGATAAATGTATTTTTCAGATGTGGTCCTTGTATGGGAGCTATGACCAATTCTGGGCCGACCACCATAAAATTTAGTACAACAATTTATTTGCCTATTAAGATTATTCATGTCAAGTTTTAGCTGTTTAACATTATTTATATCTGCTTTATACGTATTTAAGTGAATTTTGGAAGTGGACTTTCTATGGGGTCTACAGTCAAACATGGACCGAACTAAAAAAAAAAATCGTTTTACGATTTCTTTTTGCATGAAACTTTATAGAGTCAGAAAATTATATTATGGAAATTACAAACGGAATGACAAACTTATATATACCCTTCTCATCATGGTGAAGGGTATAAAAACAAAAGTGATTAGCTTAAACCACAGCAATGAGATTTCTTACCGAATATTTTTTATATAAAAATACGGATCACAAAATCTATAAAAATTAATTTTACGTATTTTTTTTTTTTTTGTTTATTTTTTGTCTTAAATCAAATCAATAACGCTAAAGGTATGGTCACATTTGACAAATATTTACCTAGAAAAGCGTAACCACTTGTTTTGGCACAATCTTGTTTGACGTTGTTTACTGCAAGATCAAACATAGTCAAGTAAAATAGAACTACATATTTAGTTATTAAGTTCTGCTTCGGCCTAAATACGAAAAGTTTTTTTTAATAAATAAACTTGAATTCGTTTATTTATTAAAAAAAAAACTATATGTTATTTAGTGGTTACGTGTTTTTCGGCAAATATTTGTCAAGTGTGACCGTACTTTAAGATTAAATATATCGGTTGTTTGTATGCTTTACATTAAATAAATACATAATTGTAAATATATGTACGAGTATGTACAAACAAAACAACACAAATCCACAGTTAACAGTAACTTTGTGTATACATAAGTGAGTCTTAACTGGAGATAAGAGATTTTTGTTTATTTATGTTTTGATGGCGAAACAACTGACGACCAGTGTTTGTTAATTATTTGATGTTACAAGTAGAAAAAATATTTGTGTAATAATTTTTCCATATGTTGCTTTGTTTTCATTATAAATAACCTTTTAATCATTAAGAATTGCTCTTGAAAGGAACAGACAAAAACAATTGCTTTTAACAATGAATTGATTACGTACATCAATGACATTTTTGAACTTGAACAGAGTTCAGCTGTAGTTCAAAAGCAGATCTAGTATAAAAATTTAGATTGACTTCCCTGTTTTTTTTTTTTTTTTTGGTATGGTACCGATGACTTTATTATATTTTAAAAGAAAAGTTGCATTCAGTTTTTTTGCGAAAATAAATTGAAAACAGTCCCTTCTATTTTGTGTTCCCTTCTATTTTTTTAACATTAAATTTTAATAGGAAAAGTGTGAAAAGGGAACAGATTTCATGTGGAATTTTTATTCGCGCTAGGGGTGATTAAATCTAAGTAGTGCCGAAAAATACCAATTATACTGATTTGTAATAAAGTTTAAATACAAAATTGTATGTGTCTTATTTCGAAGATTAACTTATTAAAAATCATGTTGCCCATTTGAGATTTTGAATTATTTTTTTGCAAATAAACAGAAATAAAATAAAATTATAAAATCTATTGATTTTATTAAACAAATTAATTACAAAAGACGTCAGACAGATAATTTAAAAGGTAAAAATTCTATGAGTTTAAATTATATAAAGACAAATCGATATTCCGATTTTATCGGAATTCTTTAATTTTAGATAAAAGACAGTATGTAACAAGTAATCTTTTAATCCGTATTTGGAATCCTTACAATACAGAATATTACCAAATTCATTTCACTTAAAAATCTGCCCTTGTCAAGTTATCAATATAAAAGCACAGTTTTTATAGAATTTGTTTGAATTATCGTATGATTTTTGATTCATTAATATCATGTTGGAGTTAATCAGGATAATTTAGCAAGCATGATCAATTAGTTATTTCCTAGATCATGATGATAAAGGACGAAACATTGAAACATACATACTCGTATATTAAGCGAGCAGTACTCTAGCCGTTTGTACACTGATGGTTCAAAGACGGTGTGTGGCGTCGGATCCGGCGTATTCTGCGATGAAATCAGCTGAAAGCTCTCAATAGGACTCATAGATAAATCCAGTTTTTCAGGCTGAGATACTACTGATTAGGGAAGCTTGTAGAATTTTATGCCAAAGAAATATTCATGGCGGCACTCATGTCACTACAAAATCTATTCTAGTCATCTAGATTAGGTCGTCTAACTCGCATTATTCTGGTTTTGATTCCTGCGCATAGGGACTGCTACGGTATTAAACAGCTAAACGAATTGGCCAAAGAAGAATCCGCTTTAAATATCTCAACAACCGTATCAGCCGCAATACCGCTTGGGACCATTAAAAGCCCATAAATATATGGCTCTCTCTGGACACAGGCAATACCACTAGAACAATGTGGCCACTGGCCGGTATACAATGAAAACGAAAATACATCTCGAGAATAATAGCGGTGCTAACTAACCACTGGACGATTGGTAAGTATACTAGCAGACTTGGATTTCCTTTCAATAATCACTGCCGTAGTTGCCAGGATCGAGAAAAAGAAGAATCCCGGCTCTTCACAATTCAAGACTAAAATAGTTGAACTCTAGCATTCTAAACAATCTGGCAGAAACCATCAAGTATCAATTGCAGTATTTCATCGGGTACCCGACAGACTGGGTTAATTACTCTTACTAAGTGGTGCGGTAATCTCTAAAACGGAATCAAAAGATTCTACTTGCATGATTAAACCAGTAACGCCTGTACTAAAATTGAAATCATTTAAACATTCTTAGATAAAAGAGTAGTAAGGAATACAACTCATGATGTTGAGTTTAAGATGAGTCCTTGACTCATTCATCTAGATATTTTTTTTAATTTTATATAAAAACCGTAAAAACAACTGGATGCGGAATCTTTATTATTGCCCGAAAGAACAATATTTGACAACAATTGCATTGAAATGTTTGCTAGCGGTAACTCGCAGGTGAGGTCAGTTGCTGATCACCAATATTTCACACATTTATCACAGAACGCAGAATTTTCGCAATACAACTGAAGACATTATGGCAAAACAACACGAATGTATATCAGCATAAAAATATCAAATAATTGAAATAATAAACAAATTTGGTCATCGTCTAATGTGGAATTTTTCGAAAACATATTTATTTGTTCAATGTTATCAAGGAGATTAATGGATAACATACGAGTACTTGACTTTTATTTTTATTAATAATTCTTTATAAGCTGATCTGCAAAGTACATTCAGAATGGAGAAATTTTTTTCATAGAGAGACATCTGGATGTAAAATTGTGAATTAGTCAATAAAAGGTTGTTGAATTTGCTATATTGAGTTGACGTTTACGAGTATATTTTCTAAATCTCAATTCAATTTCAAAATGCGAACAGTTTTTTTTTTATTATTTTAAGTGGAAAGTTATGTAAATCTCTCAAAGTGATTTTAATTTTACCAAGGATCTACATGTCTACGAGTATATACAATGTATATTATACATATTTATTGCACTTACTTTCCTAAGATGTCTGGACTTTAGTTATTTAGTATTTGTAAGTGATATAGAAGTTATGGCCGATCGATCCTCATTTCTGCTGATTCGTATATTGCTATACCAATATATTTCAAACATTTCCAAGAGTTAAACCTAATTCCATGTTCCAACGATCTCAACTACGAAAAAGATAAGCCAAGTACTAATAAATAAATGCTTCTAAATATACAAATATAGTAAAAAAAATTCGCACCAGTTCCAATTGTACTTCAGACATTTCCAACTGAATTTTCCAATAGAACATTTCTAAAATACAATTAGAAATTTTGTAATATTGTACTGTACTGTAGAATCTATGCGTATTTGGATATGTAATCTGTATTTATCTTTAGAAGACAACATAAATTTAATTTTATTCGTAATTAGCAAGAAACACAATTTAATTTGTCTTATGGTTCAAAAGCGTTTTAAACAAAATTTCGCATTTATCTATTTACAATTTAATATTTTTTTATTTGAAATTAATATAATTGTGTATACAAAACAGAAACTAAATGTTGTGTAATCTTCAAAAGTCGCTTTGTTATATAAATTTCATAAATATTAAAACAAAAACGACCGTATTTTATGTGAACAGTGTTTTTTTTTACATATGAATATTATTCTTGCAATAATAACTTCTCACACTGGGTTATTTTATAATGCAACTAACGGTCGAAGGTCGACAAATTTCTGCAGCAGCTTTTTGGGAATTGCCAAATAAATTATTTTGTTTTTCTATTAAATATACAAAATATTCCTATTGTTAAAAATAAAACATATGCTGTATGGCGCTAGTGAAGAATATGCCCCAGAGATGTGCAACAAGGGATATACTACTAAATCTTAGGATATAAATGAAGCCTTTTTTGTTTCTCTAATGAGAATAAAGTCGTATTCTAGAAAGAACAACGAAACGAAATGCAATAAATTAATAATGCAAAAAGAGGAGTGAGCTGATCTCAGGGTGAAATGCAACACGTTTTAGGAAATAGATTTAAAAAAATACCGAACAACAGAAAATATTTGCTTATATTGCTGGCAACAGATTAGTGCTGGCAAAATATTGAGTATTTGCCATTTTTTTTTTGGATACTCAATACTCAAAAGTAGTTACTCGATACTTTCTGAGTTGTAATTTTAAACAAGTTGAGTGGGTAAAATAGTGCATAAAAATACATCACTGTATAAAAAGACAACAATGTGTAAGCTACAAAATTTTTTTTAATTACTTGTTGACGATTCTGCTAGTTCACTGTATTTCTTAAGTTGTTCTTAACGTTGAATTAAAAGTTAGCTTTACATTTATTTTTGATTTAATAATAAAAGACATACAAAACCAATAATAGTTGAAGATCAATTTTTATTTTTTGAAGAAACTACTTCAATTTGCAGACAAAAACTATGCGTTACAATTTCAAAAAATCCGTTAAAAGTATCGAGTAGTATTGAGTACCCAAATGAAAAGTATTGAATATTATTGAGTAATGGAAAGTAGTAGAATTTGCCAGCACTACAACAGATACCAAGTGTGCTAACCTCCTGACCACCGCTGTTCATAAAAAAAACCTTTATTGCGAATAAAACAGTTTATAAACACAAATTAAAGACCTTATTTATAATTGGTTTTTAAATTGATCAAAAGTTTATCGAAAAAATGTTTTATTTAAATGTTATTTTCGAAGCATTTGATAAAATAAAATAAATATAAAATAAAACTCTGAAACCCGAAGAATATGTATCTTTTTTTAAGATTTTTTAATTTAGTAAACATTAGTAAACATTAGCGATGTTTTATAGAGAAACTGTTTATTACTTTATATTTCGTTTTAAAACTTTTTATTTGAAATACTTTTTTGTTTTAAGTTCATCAATTAACTAATTATTTTGAGTACTTCAATCTACTCATTCATCTTTTCTAGTTTCTTTTTCAGAATGCTTTTGATAACTTTAAATAGCATTTCACCAGCTGAGCCTACATCTTTGTAGAAATCAACACAATCCTGCACCAATTCCAAATTGATATTAAATCCATAAAAAACTATAAAACAATCGATCTAGATTTAGTCCTGTGTCCTCGCTGTAAACATTCAAGCCCTTGGTCAGGCACAGAAAAATTCCGTGTACCTTTGGATAATCATTGAACTGTGAAGTTCTAAAATCTATCTTAAAGCCGTGTTGTAATTGATTTTCATCATGACATTTTTTTAAACATTTCAAAATTATTTTCAGAATACCAGCTTGGTCTTTCAGCATAAGTATTTTTTTCATTTTGAGTATCAAAACCGTCTTAATGTTTGATAAGCTTCAACTGTATACTGACCACAATTTATAGAGGAAACAAATCTATAAGTTTATAAATCAACAGATTGACAAATGGAATAACTAAAACAATGAATTACTGATAAGAAATTACGCTCGTAAACGCTAAATCCACCGATTGCAAAATACTATTACAATTTTTGAATTTTCTTAATATTTAAATCAAAATAAAGTTGAAAGGTCCACACCAGGCGTTTACGCGTTTCTCGCGTTCTCAACAACTGTCGAAAAAGTAGAATCAATGTGGTCGTATTTTTTAAGTTACACACTTAAAAGCGAAAAGTTCGTTTACTTTCTAATCACTTTTGAAAGCATCGCAAACATCGAACAGCTGACATTGACAAGATGTGTTGATAATATAATATACATATGTACATAAATATAAACCTTCACATGTAACTTGATATACTTGACGCTAAAAACGTTTAGAAAACTATAAACTCGTTGACGCTAAAAAGCGAGCAGTGGACCTCCAGCTAAATTAATTTTTTAAACCTGAAATCGCTTTAACAGTTTTATAGTTTTTATACTTATAAAGCAGACAATAATGCAGTATAATTAAAATAATACATTTTTAGAAAATTTATTGCAAATTGAGCCGATTTTGATGAAATTTTCACAGCATGTTACTGTGACTCTGGAAGGAATAATAGTCTGTATGAAGTTTTGATTGTACAAATGGGGGTGGCACCGCCCATATAACCCAAAAATTTAAATCGCCATATTTTGGGCACTTTTTGACCTACGCCAATGATATGTGGTACATATGGTATTGGCATAATTGGGAATACGTACCAAGAGCAAAGTGGGTGGGACCACGCCCCTTTTTAGTTAAATTAAAAATCGTAATATAGTCGTAACTACTGGACCGATAGTCCACAATAGGATATTCTTACGAAATAATAAATTCTTGACTATGTAAGTGGACAAAAGGGCATGGCCTCGCCCACTGAAATGCATCGCTCATAGGACGCGCTTCGGTATCCTATTATTTTTCCATATGGAGAAGATGGATATCACTTTGAAATGCGTCAGATCAATCAAGCAACCCGTAAGGCCGTCAATTATTCTGTTGAGTTCTTAAATTCACTCGATGTGCCATTCTTTCCACCACATGTGCTACAACTTAAAATTGGAGTGGCAATTATTTTACTGCGTAATTCGATCACCACGGCTTTGCAATGGCACTCGACTTGCAGTAAGCGAAGCACACCGGGTTTAGCTTGTATGGAATAAAATATTATAAAAAGAATAAGAATTATTTATTTCGGAGGGTGAGAAAGGATTGTGTATGCCATCAGAATACAAGAATTTGCTAACAATTTTGTATACAAACGATGTTACCAATATATGAAGCTGACATAAGCATCGTCATCCCAAAAATCCCGATTCCGGTATTCCCGGATTTGAAAAACCAGACTAGTTGGCATCACTAGTTTAGACAGAAACATTTATTAATTTCCCACAGTGCGGCATCTGGTTGTGAAACTGAAAACTAAATAGTCTAGAAGAGGTTGTTGAACTTACTAAATTAAGTTGGCGTTGCCAAACTGTATCTTCAATTATTCAATTCAAACACTTGACTGAAACAGTTAGAGGGTGACGGTAACGATTCTAAACTAATAAATTGCAGCGAGTTTTTAAATGGAATTTATTTTATGATTTCTTTCTTTCAAGTTTTTTCTCAAATATTAATTATTCGAAACCGAATTTTGGAAATAGTCGAGTAATCGTTTACTTTTACGAAAGCATTCAATTCTTGCGATTTGAAATTAAATCAATAATTAATTAATCTATAAGTGGATTATGAATACAACTTTTTATATTTTCAAAAGTTTTTACTTTGGGCGGCAATTAATTTTTAAATTTCGTTGGTGTTTTTGAAATTTTCAGTACCAAGATTTAGAAAACCTTTTTAATGTTGTATATTGTAAAAGTGTGGTAATTTTAAATGCGCAGATTAACTTAACTTGATATAATAACTTAAGTTAGAATCAATATACATATGTACATACATATGTAGAATAAGGGATAATGACACAGTAGGTTTGTATTTTGATGTATTATAACAATTTAATTAGAAAATCACTTACCCATGGCAACCGGAATGTTATGAATCTGAATCAAATGAAACACCTGCAAATAAAATCAAAGAAATGAAAATTGAAACTTTAATCAAAACGGGATAAATCAAACAATAAAAAATACAAACAAATTGTATCGATTATTGATTCTGATATCAGATTAACTAACTCCCAAACTAAAATAAATTCTTATAAGCAGTTAAATAACTATAAAAAAAATACTTTAAAGACACAAGAACAGCAAAAAAAAAAAAGAATTAAAATCATATTACAAACGCCTTCTTGAAAAGTGAATACGTTATTAAAACACAAAATTTCAACTGAAACTCTTGAAACAAGTCAATAATGTGAGAGACAAAAGTTCTGCTAAATGGAAGAATACTCGAACATGAACCAGAAATTTATAAAAAAAAAAATTGCTTCTGTTTCACTATATAAATCTACTGCTACGGCATGAAACATGAGAACCACAAAACGATGTACACAACCAGCAAACGGATACGGAATGTGTAAAACAAATAACACACACACACACTCACACACTTACAAACACATAATGTGGGCAAATGTGTATTAATAACATTTAAGACCAAAATGATTTGTTTTTGTTGCTCCTGTTACTGTTTGTTCATTGTGCCCTATAATAAGCCCTAAACGAGAGGGGTGTAATTTCTTTGTAATTTGCCTTTTTTGTGCATATTAACGAGTATGTACTTATGCCATAATTTCTGTTATTTTGAACAAATGTAGTTCTTGTTTTTTTTTTTATTTATTTATTTATTATTATTTTACTTTGTACGAATAAATAAGAGTGTCAAAAATATTGGCAAATAACAGTTTCCAATTACAATGTACGTGAAGTGAACTGAAGTACTACTTCTCATTTGTTGCAATTGAGATGTGTTTAAATGTGATTTTTATACAAATTGTAATAAAAGAACATAATGTATAGTTTTGTTGTTTCTAATTATTGTAAAATCTTTAGTTTGTTGTTGTTGCGGCTTAAGCATAAACATTGTTGCCGATAAGCATCGTAATTTTTTAATTTTTGTCAAGAGTGTTAAAAAGAGGAAGTGTAGAGGAAGCCCAATTAGTTTTACAACCCAATAAACAGAAAGATTAGCGTATGTAGGAAATAGATTTTATTGCATAAAATAAAAATTATTTAAAGTTCTAAAAATAAAGGTGCGATCTCGCATTTGGCAAATTTTTACTTTTAGCACAAATTTGTTTGATGTTGTTTACTCGTACAAGATCAAATTAATTCTGTATCTGGAAAGATATTTGTAATGCTAAGAACATTGTACCCTACACAACATCCTATACCTTTACACATTCGTGTGCTTCTTGCGAAAACCTTCCTTATGGCGAAGTTACTACCTATATGGTTGTGAAATTTTCGCTTATTGTGACTCAGTAGTAAGGGTAGATTATTAGTAGCGTAGAATGTAATCCTACGTTATGTGTACGACATAAAGAGATATGCTGGAACTTGTATGTATTCTAAGCCTTTGTACGGAGTTGACCTCGAGAACTTACTAAGGATAAGATCATTAATCCTACTACACAAAGTAATATACACCAAGGAACCAACTTATTTATTTGAACGCCTTCAATTTGCACGATTCAATAGAGGAAATAATCTAATACAACCTCGATATCGAATATTAGTCTCTAGTTGGCAATTTTTCATTAATACCATACGACTATGGAACTCATTACCGAACAATTTACAAATAACAGACAACGCTTTACAATTTTAAAATTAATTGTTTAAAAATGATTTGGTCTCAAATTTTCGACATTCTTAATTATTGTTTCATTTTTGTTTACATTATATATTTCAAAATCTAACATCATGTATTAATTTCTTTACTTTTGTACTTATTTTTTTTTATATTTTTAAACGTATATAGATATAATTTAAATTTAAATTATTTTATTTTTTTTTACTTTTATGTTTTTATGTTTTGTTTCTTAAAAATATTGTAACTACTATTTCAAATTGATTGTATCGCTATAATATCACATACTGTAATTAAAAAGATTTATATCTTGTTGTATGTGATATCTGCAGTTATTAAATAAATAACTAAAACAGCATCAAATAAAATAAAACTAAATAATTTGGTTAAATAAATAAACGAGTTCAAATATATTTTATTTAGTGGGTACGTCTTTTTCGGCAAATATTTGCCAAGTGTGGCCGTACCAAAAGTTCTTTCAATTAAAACAAGTTAAGAGGTAAAGGTGATATAAAATCATTGACATTATAATATTTTGTTAATTTCTCTCATTTGTTAATCAAAATGATGGAAACGCAACGAGTGCTTAAATGAAATAGATATTTTCAAATTATTTTTAGCACTCACACACTCTCTAATAAAATGTAATGCAATTAAATATTAAAAAGCAAATAATAGTAGGGTACAATTACAATTTGTTTGTGTCATTTCACAGTGAAGTGAATAAAAAAAAAGAAGAATGAAAAGTGTAGATGGCAAATTATGTAATTTTGTTTGTATTTACTGTGTTATTAATTCCATATGGCTGAAAAAAAATTTAAAATTTGACCTTTAGCCTGAAGGCTCAAAATAACGCACACACACACACACACACGCAAGCTCTACAACATTTTTTACATTCATTTTTTATATACATTCATAATGATTCTAACCATGATCCAGCTGTGAATTTTATTTGATTTTTATTAGATTTTTATTATTGCAACTAAGGGTTGCAGAGTTTAGGTAGACATCACGATGAAGGCAGACTGCTGATAACACAATCAAATTGAAATTTATTTTTGGGTTTTTTTTAATTAAATGAAGCCATTTTGTTTTTTATTTCTAAATTTCTTTTATTAATATTACTTTTATTTGGTACATTAGAATTTGTAGGTACCAAAATAAATATTTTAATTAGGTAGTTTTTGTTTTAAGTTTTAAATTTTTTTGGACTAATTTATTAGTAATACTACTATAATAATATTTTAAAATAATAAACATAATTTAAATCCTTTTAAATAATTTTTTAAAGTTGAAAAAATTCATAAATACATTTTCATTTTATTCAAATTTCTTTTTTATGTAAAATTTTTAAAAAATAAATTTATATTACAATAGAAATTATATAATAATTTATACCTGTTTATAAATAATATATCATAATAAGAACTTGTATTCAGGGCCGGGAAAATGGACCTGTTCATTTTTATTTTATTGGTGCGTTCTTACCATTAAAAAATCGTTTTTTTTTTTGTATTATATCACTGAGAGAGAGATATATATGTATAGGAACTTTAAAAATAAATGGCAAAAATTCATTTGAAGCAAATCAATGAAGCATGAATATAAAAATTGTAAATAATTGTATGTAAAATTTACAATAATCCAAAATATAAAATATTTTCGCATTAGTTAATTTCCACTATATTAATTTTATAATTTGTTAAAAATGCATAAAAAAATAGGTTATAGGTTATAGTATGTCAACCACAAATTGAAAAATGATAATTACAGCAAATTTCGAACCACCAGGTAACACTGGTTAAAAGATTGATGTTTGTCTGTTGGCTAGCGGACACTGCAGTGGTGCAGAGGGTTAGAACGCAAAGAATTCTGATGAGAGAATGTGGTTGTTCTCGAAACATGTAAATTCAACCCATTTTCGAATTCCAGCCAAGAAAAATTATCAAATAAAATTTTTTTTCAAGTTGTAAAACAATTCCTTCAGTAAAAATAATTTAATGAAAATTAAATTTAATGAACTTGAGCCTGATTAAAGAAATACACAATTGAAATAGTTTGTCTCTCATCAAAGCATTAAAAGGCTATAAAAGTCATACCGAACCATGTGAATATCAAACACTATTTTGATTATCGGTATCTGCTTGTCTCATATGAAAGAGAAACATCAAGTTTTATTGATCGTAGGTCGATCGTCAAATATTTGACCTAACTACACAGAAAAAAATAAAAATGAGTTTCAATTAAAATATTTGTGGAATCAATTAAAAATTTAATTGAACTCGGACCTGTAAACAAAATGATAGTATCAATTAAAAAAAAATGTGAGATTTAATTGAAAATATCAAAAAAAGTAATTGAATCAATTAAAATTTTAATTGAAAATTATTTTAAAATTAATTAAAGGTTTAATTGAAAAAAAAACATAATTTTTTTTCTGTGTATTATCTTAGACTAATGAAGTAACCTAAATAAAAAGCTATTCACAGAAACATTGTTCCAAGAAAAATGTTTTCCTAAGCAGCAAGTTGCAAAAAAAAATTAAATTTCTTAGAGAGATGGTGAGAATTTCTTAGAACAGAGCCCAACAAAAAGAACTACAATAATAAAATAATAGAACACAAGCGCACTTGTTGACTATTTGGTTTGGTTTGGTTTCGGATACCTTATACTATACTTGTATCTTATAGTATTATTATTTTATTGCGTCATAACTCTAATGTTGCAACATCATTTTTATTGTTTGGAAAACAGAAAAACAACAACCACAAAACTACGCCACACAAAGACTTTCTCAGGCTTTTCTTTTTTTTTATTTGCAACAACACGTAATTGATACTTTTTGTTGTTTTCTTTTTTTTATTTTATTTCAATTTCGTAATAATATTGCAAGTATCTGTTACCTTTGTAATCATCTCACAGGTTGAACCTGCTGAAGTTGAGGAGGATGATGGATGATGATTTTATTTATATGTTTGAATTTTAAAGTGGCTTCTCTCCCTCTCTTTGTAGAACTTTTCATATGAAGACAATGAAATCAAAAATTGCTCAAAATTTTTATTTGCACAGTGTTTGTTTCTATTCATTCTATTCTATTATTATATTTTTTGGTTTAAATTAAAGTTGTTTATTTTTCTGCGGTTCAAAGATAAATATCAAATGTTCTACTACTCATCATTCGGCGCGGCGGTTGCTCTATTTAGGTATTTGTTTGTTAGTTTGTCTGTTTTTATGATTGTTTTATTAATAATCAAACCATTGAAATTCAGCAACCACCTGCTTATTTGTCGGTTTATTTGCCTATTTTCTGTGTGCTTCTTGGCAGACAGCTATACAACCATTCATGCATTCTTGCATCAATATCTATGTATGTCGTCATTAGCGCAGCCACGACTTTACAATCGGAAAATGGAAATGACGAGTCTGAATTGTGAATTGTGTTGTTTCTATAGTTGTTGCGTTGTTTTCACAGAATAGAATAAATCACTAGTTATTCTATTCTAGTACCGTGGGAAACGTTCGCTTGACTTTATTTCATTTGTTTAGTTATTTAAGGACTAAATATTATCTAACAAATACAAACATGCTGCTCTCTCTACTCGTACGTTGAATTCTAACAATATGTAATGCATTTGTAATAAAAATGCTTTGATTTATTCAACAGTAACTGTTTTATAATGGCAAAATAAGAAAGATATTTCATAAAAACCAATTCGTGATCACTCAGATTAATGTGTCCTTCTCTCTACTCAACTCTTGTTTATTAACCCCCTGGCCCACGATGTCGAACGATAACGTTCGCTTATATAAGACTTAAGACACAAACTTGATTGTGGAATAAACAAACTTGATTGAGTAAAAAATAGATACGATAAAAAGTTTGTGTCTTAAGTCTTATCTAAGCGAACGATATCGTTCGACATCGTGGACTAGGGGTTACATTTTTTTTGTCAAGAAGCTTGTTTTCCTAATTAACATTATGATAAATAAGACAACAATCAACAATCAAGTCTAAATTAAAAAAAAAAAAAAAAAAAACTTTTCAAGGATATAAAGCCATTTCGTATAAAAATTCGATTTTTGTTATAAAATTTAAAAAATACAGAAATTACAAATTTAGACCAATATTTAATTTATTATCCTTTATATGAACCACTATTAATAGATCTAGAGACTATTTTAGAATTCCATATAAAAATAAATTTTTGTTGAAAAATCGAGTGATTAAATTACGAGCTAATTATCTTTTATTTTCAATTTAGAACAATATTAAACGACTATTAGAACCAGTTTTATAATTCCATATAAAAAATTTACTTTTGGTGGAAACTACGAGTGTGAATTAAAAGATCTAGAACCCATTTTAGAATTCTATACAAAAAGAAATAGTGATCAGAAGAATTGAGAAATTTTTGGTGAGAAATAAAAAGATCATACGAGTATCGATGACCTTTATTATCATAAACTGTTTAAGTTTTTAATTCAAATCTATTTGTGTCAGAAATACAAGTAATCATAGATAAAACTTATTATGGAGATAAAGACGTTTCTAGTTTTTATAGAACTTTTCATAAAAAATATAAACATATACGGATTTCGTTTACTATAAAACTTACTTTTTATATTAAACTTATTTTCTCATAACAGACTATATTTTCTAAGTTGCAGACGTTTTTAATTATTGTTGAATTTTAATTTTTAAATAATGCCAAATTAACAATCAAATTTCATAACAATCATATTTAATTGCATTAACTCTTATAAAACCTCACAAAATTTCCCAGTCTTTATTTTGTTATATTTAAATACTAAATACATACATACATACATGCATACATACATACGTAATTGATCGAAATTCTATCTTGGTGGTCTTGGGCTAAAAAAAAAAGAAAGAATCATTAACACCATCAAACAAGAAACTACTGAACACACAACCAACCACTTGAGAAGCCATAAGAAAACAACATCATTTATTTTCGGAACAGGGTTTATTTAGTGGCTCAAACTACTACGACGCTTGAGTGTGTGTTAACAAGAAGCCACGCCACCTAGCACTAGGAAATATAGCCACTCTTAAATGGAAATGAGTATTAAATTGGTAGCTGGTATAGAGTATAAACTAACATACCCACTTAGGAACATGGCTGCTGCAACATGGTAGCAATTTATGCAAATTAATCAAAGTGACAATTTTACTTTAAAACAAAACAAGTAAGAAAGTATAATCGGTCATGCCCGAACATATAATACCCTGCACCAAGTATGCGAGTAAAAACAGTTTTCAGAAATGAGAGCGCATATACAAATTATTGGCATTAAATTTTACCTCGATATTTCAGAAGAGAGTCTTATATGGGAACTATGAATAATTATGTACGACCCAATCGTTATAAAATTACATGTCATGGTTTCTGTATTTGTGTTGAATTATATTTGAATTCCAACATTTGCAAGAGATTTATTTTAGCCTTATATGGTAGCTATGACTAATTATGGACCAATCAGCATAAAATCAGACCGTATGATTTGTGCACATATGAAAAATATTTTTTTTAAATATAATTTATTATTTATTTAGGCTCTTCAAAACTTTAGACTCTAATTTTTCAGTAATCATATACTGAACAACCTAGCGGAGACACAAGTATCAGATGGTGCGATTTCATTGGATACCTAAACGCAACAGGCTCGATATAGTAGCATCTGGAAAAGATCTAGTCCTATCATCTGTTCAACGTGTGGTGTGGACGTTTTCAAATCGGAATCAAAAGATTCCAACCAATTGTTTAGATACCAACATTCTGAAGAGAGTTATGCTTCTTAAAGTAATTTTCGGAAGTGATTTTATTGGAGCTATGGTCATTTAGGGACCGATCTGCACAAAATTTATAGATGTGATTAGGCTTCATGTACAACTTATTTGTGGCGAAATTTGTTTGAATACGTTTATAAATCAAACATTTGTTGGTAGCTATAAGGAGGGAGGACATTAGTATGGGGACTAGGTGAAATAATAGACCGATTGCAACCAAATTCAATCCCAATCGTTCTTGGGCCGAACAAAGTTCTCGTACTAAACTGTATCGAAATATCTTCAAAATTGCATGGTTTACATAGACAGTCAGCCAGGCAGACGGACGATCGGTATACTTTAAGGTGAGTGGTTTTTGAGCGTTACAAACATCAGCACAAATCCAATATACACTCCCCGCTATGGTGGTGTAGGGTACAAATGCTCAATGTTGAGTGACGACTGCAGGCAACAAACAAGAAGTAAATAATAGTCAATTAATATTGGTTGAGGGAAAGAATTTGTTTCTTAATAATGATGAAATGTCTGTAATAATGAAATAATAAAGCCCCAACATAGTTATCTAGTACACAGAGTTATTCATATCTAATCAATCAAACATAGTTTCATAAGGATAAAATAATAAAAATTATTAAACGTTTAAAACTTTAATATGCTCTGAACATGTAGTAAAATCTAGGAAACTACTTTTTCTCTAAACCAACATCAACAATGAGTCAATAATTCATAGAAACAGCAAAACCATGCACAAAGTTAAGTTTCTTTACTTTGTTTTATTTTTATGGACAGACATTATGCTCTCTATTGTACTCGTATGCTACAATGAGAAGAGTATGCTGGACGGAGTAGTGGTCCAACGACCAACCAACCATTCAGTCATTATGACCATCCATAGCTGCTACTTGTAAGAAATGTCGTTGTTTAATTTGTTAATTGTTTATTTTTGATGTTTTCAAAAATAACAACTAGTAAAATATGAAATGGGCGGTAAATTATTTTATTTTTGTTAAGACAACAATACTCAAAAGACACACATACGCAGGCACTTACAAACACACAGAAAGAAATATTTAAAATATAAAAATACCGTCAAAACCAACAAAAGAAAAACACGTTTGATAAAATTCAAGTGCATGTCGGATATTTTTTTAATTTTTTTTTTAAAACAAAAAGAAAATGTGTTCAAAATAATTGAATTGTTGCTGACTATTGAGCTTCGTACACACTGAAACTGAAATATTTTGAAAATATTGACGTTATCTTATAATTTGCGATTAAACTCGAAGCTGAGGTCAGCATATTGAGAATGTGACATATTTATCTCATTATTTTTATGTGGTAACCACGACAAGAATATTTTTTATACAGTCCGGTCGAATACAGTGGGTCAAAAATCAGTTTTTTATTAATTAATTAGACATTTGAATTTTATATCATATGTTGCAGCTCCTTCTTCTGTACCTTTCTTCTGACTGTGGATTTTTTTTATTTCCATCTTTAATCTCCAATGGTGCATCTGAGCAATATTTCTGAATTAATATTCGGAACACGTCTCAGTTGTCCAAATTTTAAAAAAATTTTGTAATCGCAATGCACACATGAACATGAGATTGTTTGAGAAATTTATAAATTTATATTTTATTTAGCGCTACTTTGTTAGCGGAATTGTTTAATTTAACCGTCAATAAATAAACACTTTTTGCTAAATCACGATTGCAAGTAGTATTATTGAGATGATTGTTGGAGGATCTATAAGGATGTTATCTATTTTTATAGATCTCAAATATGTAAAACTGAAATATTTTTGCATACATTGAAAATTATCTTACAAGGCTAGCTCCAAATAATCTAAATGATCCATCCTTTTCGATGCTATGATTTCAGAAACTGCCATGCTCTAAGTACTCGACCTAGTAGTGGAACTTCAATAGATAATGTTTTCTGTAATATAGAAACGGAACTTAAAGATAAGTTTGTGGAATGGACGCTATCGGACCATAACTTAACAAATATAGTCATTGATTCTGCAACTAATATAATAGATTACATTGATGTTACTCGTTATCATTGTAACTATGAACATGCTAAAGAAAATCTAAATAGCACACTTACAGATTCAAGTTTTACTAATGATTCCGATGTTGACACTACATACTTAATAGAGTCTATATATAACAAATGCTGTTATTAATTCAACAGTTGTAACTAGAACAAAAAAAAAAGATTTAAAACTTGAACCAACACCATGGGTTAATGCCAATTTAGAACACAAAAAAAAACTGTTAAGAAAAAGTATTAAGAGTATAAGCAAAATAGTTCGACTACACAGAAAAAAAATCATGTTTTTTCTTTCAATTAAACCTTTAATTGATTTTAAAATAATTTTCAATTAAAATTTTAATTGATTCAATTACTTTTTTTGATTTTTCTGATATTTTCAATTAAATCTCAATTTTTTTTTTAATTGATACTATCATTTTGTTTACAGGTCCGATTTCAATTAAATTTTTAATTGATTCCACAAATATTTTAATTGAAACTCATTTTTATTTTTTTCTGTGTAGCTTTCAATAAGAGTATGGTAAATTATTACCAAGACAATTTATATAATACCCGTGATATTCCACGGAAATATTGGCAATTCATAAAGAAAACGCTTGGAAGAAGTTTTAAATCTGGCATTATTGCGAAAAATGACGAGAATCAAATAATTGCAAATGATTATGACAACGCCGAAATTCTAAATCAACACTTTTTAAAATCTGTGGAAAGTTTTAATTACGGAATCACTCTACGGATCATCGTGTTTTTTGAAGCACTAAGAGAAAAAGCGCATAATCGAGCGCTTCAATAAAAGCGCCCTTTTGAAGCAGTAAATGCCTACGAATAAAATATACAAAAAAAAATGCTTTTTTAGTGCCGACAACGAAGAAGGTTTTAAAGCGAAAAAACGAAAGTCAATTACAAAACGAATATCGCGCTTCTCAGTTACTGTGAATTTTTCTTAAGCAAAAACATTCAGATAGAATTAAAAAAACATTTTAGGAAAGTGCTTTATTTGCAGGTTTGATTAGGGGTTGAAAAAGTGCTTATTGTCAGCAAAAAGTAGTCCTCCAAACCGGGAATACCTCATACAAAAATCATGCATCCCATCAGCAGGTTTGAAGCGATTTGAGGTATGAATTCATACATAAAACCTGCTCCTTTTGGAGCACAGTTTTTACTGGGATGTTTCGATCTTTATACTATAATCGCAATCAATTTGCTTTTTGCCATATCAATGAAAATCAAGTTAATGAATTATTAATGCATTTGGATATCAATAAAAGTCCAGGAAGTGATGGAATAACATCAAAGTGTATGTTTTAATGTAACTTTATTAACTAAGATTTGTAATTCATGTATTAATCATTCAATATATCCCAACAAACTTAAATTTCACAAGATTATTCCTATTCCCAAAGAAGTAAATGGAAATACACTGGATCAATTTAGACCTATTGCAGTTTTATCTGTCATTGATAAAATTTTACATAATCAATTATCAACATATTTGCACAACGAAGATTTAATCAGCCTTATTATGAGTGTCGTTTTCTTTTTACGACAACAAACAAATTTAATTTTATCTTTAATCTATTACGAAATAGTCGTTGTCGTAAAAAGAAAACGACACTCATAAAAAGGCTGAATATATCCCAATCAATATGGTTTTCGAAAGGGTTGCACTACAGATGAAGCGGTGGTGATTGTTGTAAATTATATTTGTGATGGTGTGGATAGAGGTTTCATTGGATTTTTTATGATTTTTCCAAAGCTTTCGATCTAGATAATCATTCAATTCTGGCTGAAGAATTAAAGTTTTATGTTATAAGAGAAAGAGAATTCGAATTTTTTAGAAGTTATGTGGTAATAAATAAAAGCATAAGCTCAATGGTTGCTATTAAGCATGGAGTTCCCCAAGGGAGCGTGCTAGGCCCTTTATTGTTTAATATTTATATTACTTGCGACTGGATGGAAAAATTGTAATGTGCGCTGATGACTTATGCCTACTTTATCCTTATAAGGAAAGTTTAGTTTTTAAAACATTTGGAGAAAGAGATGCATCACTAATTGCAGAATTTGCGAGAATTAATAAATTAGTGCTAAATCATAATCAAACAAAACTCGTACGTTTTAGACCCAAACCAAGTCGTTTTTTCAGGAGAAAATCCATTATATATAGATGGAAAACAAATTACTGAGGAAGATTTTAGAAAGTATTTGAGAATTATCTTGCAAAACAATTTAACAATTTAATATTTAATTTTTCAAGCTCTTATACAAAGTCATCTTAATTATATTACACTTGTATATGGATTTAAAAGAAATGCTGACCTAAAAAGTTTACAGGTTATACAAAACAAATCGCTAAAAGCTGTTTTTAATTTGCCGCCATTATACCCCACTGGAATTATTGGCTTAATATAAAGTAATATTTAAAAAAAGTACCAAACTGTGAACCGAGTTTGGCCCCGTCTTCGCACTCAAGTTCAAAATAAAATAATGCCACTAAAAGTCCAAAATTTTTGATAAGTCAAAATTATTATTTAAATAAACTTTTTACATTTTTTAGATTTAATCATTTTTATTGTATATTAAAAAAAAAACTAGTTTAGAGCATATTTTTGTTTGATCCGGTAATAGAATATTACACAAAGTATTATACCGACTTAAAAGAATTAATTATTCGAAATTTTTGATGTATGCGATTAAAGCACATAGCAATACATAACAAAAAAAAACTTCACAAACAAGCCTCGCATTTATAAAAAATACATGAAAACATATCCATATATAAATATACCAGAACATTTTATTTATGTACATTGATATTTTGTGTAAGTATTTTGTTGTGGCCAAAGTATCATCGATCCATAGCATTGTCATTCCACATTCAATTAAAAAAAATAAAAAAATAGACAATACTCTCGGAAGAAGAGATAAATGGTACTTGCTATGGCTACTTTTGGCCCTTGTTAATGTTTTCTCAATTCTTTCCACTCTACGTCTGATGCTGACCAACGGCCATTTATTATGACATCAGAAAAACGCAATCAAGTCTGAAGTAATAGCACAAGATGAAAAAAGTAGCAGCAATGGCTGAAATTTCAATTGAAAACGCTTAAAGAGAATGGGGAAAAAGTCGTACATAGTATCAACACCAGCAGCAGCAGCAGCAACGAATTGTTTAAAATGTTTACAAATATTTACTATTCATTGGCCGCGTAAATGTTTGATTAAGACCGTTTTGCTTGACTTTTCGTAATTTTTAATTTTGTTTTGTTTTTTTTTTTACCCTTTTTGTTTACTGACAACAAATGTTATTGGCCGAAATTATTATAAAATATTGTGTTGTTTTTTCATAAAAACATTTAAATTGTTTCATGATCAGCTACCGGGGTTTTTATTTCGCTTTTCTGTTTATTAGAAATAAATTCGAAAATTGCTGCATTGTTTTTCTAACAATATTTGTATTTTGTAATTTACGAATCTATAACAGTAGTGCTGCTATTGAAGACCATAAGGCTTTATAAGATGATCAGTGGTCAGTCGCATAACTGATGCGTTGAGTTCAAAATTTAAGAATTCTTTCATGCCGTCGGGAGAACATACGTGTATGCGCTTTGAACGAGGAATAATCGATATTCCATTTTATACTACCAAATAATATTCAGCCTTATTATAAGTGTCGTTTTCTTTTTACGACAACGACTGTTTCGTAATAGATTAAAGAAACAAATTTAATTTTATCTTTAATTTTATCTTTATCTACGACAACGACTCTATCGTAATAGATTAAAGATAAAATTAAATTTGTTTCTTTAATCTATTACGAAACAGTCGTTGTCGTAAAAAGAAAACGACACTCATAATAAGACTGATTGTTTGCTTTTCTACATTTGAGAGCCTTATTCATTCACCAATATATTCGAAAATATCTTTAGAGATTCAAAAATTACTACAAAGGATCGTGTGCAAATTTCTAAAGGTACGGTCACACTTGTCAAATATTTGCCGAAAAAGACGTAACCACTAAATAGAATATATTTGAATTCGTTTATTTAAAAAAAAAATCGTTTATTTAGGACAAGACACAACAAATATTTAATTTTAATTTATTTGATGCTTTTTGATCTAGCAAAACTCTTGTAAGAGTAAACAATGTCAAACAAATTTGTGCTAAAACAGGAGGTTACGCTTGTTTGAGTAAATATTTGCCAAGTGTGACCGTACCCTAAGGCTTTCAGATTAAAAACAAACTGGAATTTTAGTTTCTTGTAAAACAAACATGAACCATTTGCAGACCAGGCGACAATATACATACGAGTATACAGAACTCTATTCTTATATAGGCAGTATTTGATCAGTTTGATCTCGATATCAAGCATTTATATCAGATTTATGGTTGAATTGATTCCCTAGACACGACCTTTTAAAGGGAAATTGTTAATTATATAACTATCCTCTCAAAATTTGTCTGTTTCGATGACATCAGCTTTTATGCGGTGGTATGAGATTTACAGCAAATTCAATCCAAAATACTGTCACCGTTATGATCAGAAATTTAGAAGTTCTCTCTTCCTCGACTAGAAGAATTGTTTAAACTTTAGTGCTCACATAACAATATCCAGCACTATTAGAAAGAAACAAAAAATACGTCTAAATTGAAATTTACGTCGTGACTAAAAACAAGTCCTTTTGGCAAAGTTGTAAGATTGTACACAAATTATAAAAAATAAAAGAATAAGAAACAACTACACACAACTTAAAATATAATTTCACGCCATGTTTAACACAACAGACAATAGACAGACACGACATACAGACAGAAAGAAATACATACATACATATTTTATAAACATTTTCATACAATATTCAGCAGTTCTTGAAAAGAGTTTATGTAAAATCAAAATCAACAGAAATTATTAATTTGAAAGTAAATGTTCTCGAATACAAAAATTAAAAACCGGCTGGATGCTTTATATATAAATAGTTTACATTTTAAACGTCTTTAGTTTTAATACAAAAATATGTATTTTCGAAATGATTGAAGGCCTTTAACTCGGTCTTATTGGTTGCGGGAAATTAACTAAAATCTATATAAATATCTCACGAAAGCGGTAAAAATTATGAAATAGTTTACAAATCAAAGAGCTCACACCTCGCATGAGACATTTACAGCTTCCACTTTCTTTAGCTTCCGCACTTTTGTAAGTTGTCAATATTAAGGGCGCACTGTAATTTCAAAATTCTGACTTAATCATTACTCGTATCTACTGAATTAATGCTGAGTGTTAAGTATTACTAGTAGCTCTTAAATAGTGTAAAAATCTTCTTTTCTTGTGTTAAAAAGTCTTTGGCTGGAGGAATTTTCATTTTTAGTTACTTGTAAAACATGCAAATTCTTTGGCTCCACACCCACTCACTCCTTTCCTCTCTAACATTTCGAACAAACCAGTTTATCTTGTAAGAAGACCATTAAAAGCTGTGTTCGCTACTGCTTGTTCCGAGTGTAAGATAATAAAAGGAATAACAAGGAATCTCGAAAAGAATCTTTCTTCCAACTAAAACATTTAAGCTGAATGTGTTTGTAAGAAATGTAGAAGAGAAGAAAAAAAAACAGATAAGAACAAAGGCAAATCTACAACACAAAAGTAAAACTACAGACATGCAAAATGGCAAGAACTCTGTATTGTCAAGTATTGAGCTACAGAAGGAACAAATGTTGACCTCCTTGCTATAAAGATGGTGGTGGCCATGATGGTGTTTGTTTGTCTGTTGCTGGCGAACTGGTTGTTGATGGTGCCGTGGAGTAGTGGGATGAATGAAACAAATAAGCACAAAAACGGATATAAAACAATATCCGTTGTATTTAATTGTATTTGTGTATGTGTGTCTGTGTGTGTGTAAATAATAAAATGTATTGTTATAATAAAATATTTACTGTTTTGCGTTTCTTCGGTTTTAGACAAATAAATATTGGTTACAGAACTTAACTTTTGTGACGAAGGTCGCGCTGGTGGGTATTTAACAAATTCATTGTAATTTCTTGTTTTGTAGAACGGATGCGTTTGATTGTTTGGTTTTTTATTTTTGTTTGCATGTCTGTCTGACTGGCTGTTGCTTCACACTTAAAATTAAATTAGATTTTGGTTTTTCGTCAACATTCATTGGCATGTATTTGACATTTTGAACGATAAGCCACACTGGAAATGTGAAAAAACAAGATTACAAGAAAATAGAACATACTCCAAGTTATTTGAAAATGGGGTTGAAGGAAATTCCGAAATAATTTTATGTTCAAAATTTCACAGATATCATTTTACAGATGACACCTTTATATGGCGTTTTGTTGCTCAATTAAAGCTTTAGGAGCAGAAAGTCTTGTTAAGAAAAGAAATCAAATATTTGAGGATCCATAAATAATAACTTAAAAAAATATCTTAAAATGTGGATATCAAGATTAAAAATATTCCATTTTATTTGAGAAAATTACTTATTATTTCGGCTTGAGTTCATTTTTTTAATTAATATTTAATTAATTACTAACTTTTTTATACCGCAAACATTACTTCTTTTTCTGTGAGTAAGTCTATAATTTTGATTTCAGGAAAAAAAACCTTGACTTTAGATAATATTATTAAGTAAAATACGTATGTACATAAATAAAATATTAAAATTTAATAAGAAGCTATGGCTGCTTTCATAAACGCAGTAGGCAATGCAACATTTCATTGCATAGAGTTCATTAAAGCATTTAGAATATAATTTAAAAATTTTTGTTTTAAGATTCTCTTTAATATGTAGTCCAATATCTTTATATTTTATGTGATAAAAGTTTTTCAATTATATTCTAAATGCTAACTAACAGCCTATATCTAGCAAACATCTGTTAAACGTGTCAATAACTGATTCTAAAGTCTTCAATATCATGTTTCTGAACGTTTTCAAAGCGAGAAAGATCCAAAAGTATAGGTCCAAATATTATATGGAGGTTGGCGATTTACTACAAACTGTGTAACTGAATATACTGTGAGCGTCAAAATAAAGTCAACACCACATATTATTAAAAGAAAAACTTAATTATATTTATATAAATAATATTATATTAGAAAATTATATTGCATTTTTATGTATGTACAATGTGTATACATATGTATGTATGTAGTTATTTAAATAGAATTGAATTGAATTCACAAAAAAATAAAAACAAGAGCAAATACAAATTTAATTGATTTTTTGATAAAATAGACCAATTTTTACTCGTCAAAACAAGGTAGTGGCAATTCTTTTAATTGTTCTTTGTTTGAAAGTTGTACAGTGCCGTTCAAAATAATTGCAAATTTTATAATTTATAGAAACTAAGTTGTGTAATGTACAATGGGAAGACAAACATCAATTGAAACTCGGTGAATCATAATAGACTTATATACATACTCGTACATAGAGTTAAAGTTAAATTCCGCCTAAAATACAAAAATTGAAGTAAGAGCTACATGTAGTCGGGGAAGTAAGACCAGACCCAACATCTAGTGCTGTAAAAATACCTGAAAACCCTGTAAGTGCGACTACGATTAGAACATCTTTCCATCAAAATGGGCTACTTGGAAGAGTGCCACGTAAGAAGCCCTTTATATCAAAGAACAACCAAACCAAACGTTTGAATTTTTCAAAAAAATATATAAATTAGCCTAATATTTTTTGGTACAATATTTCACCTATGAATGTAAATTTGAGATAGCAGGAGTCACAAACTTCCCAAAAATATGGCGAACCACGAACGAAGCCTTAAGTAATAAATATGTATGTTAATTGAAAAAAAATACATGATTTTTTTTTCTGTGTACAATGTACATATACGACAAGTACAAATTTAAAACAACGGAACTGTGAATAAATAGGAAATATGTAATACATGTAGAAGAAAAATATCAAAAAGGAATGAAGAAGGCTACAAAACCGGAATTTTATTTTTCTGACAGCGTATAAAATAAAATATGTTTTCAAACAATATTAGGTGTTTACTTTATATTGATGCTCATAGTAGATAGCGATCGACTTTTTTTAACAGGACAAGTTAATTTATCTTTTTTATGTAGTTTTATAGACAGAGATAGAGATAGAGGTTTATTTTTGCCTTAAGGCGCTATTGAAAACGCTTTTGAAAATTTTTAAAAAAGGACCCCTTCATCCTTTGACAAAGATTATCCAATCAATAGTGATGCAGGATAAAAATGTTGGGAATGCACATTTAAACAAATATGTTCTGCGTTCGACCAAAATTCCTTTCTTCCGCCAAAAACAAAAAAAAACACACTTAAAAATGAGTGTAAGTATGCTGTAAACTTAAAATAATAAACACTTTCAAATAATGTCTTTTTGGACGAATATTATGAACTAGAAATCAATCAAATTTGACTTTTTAAAATTTCAGTTTACAACAACCATATTATGAAGTTTTTAATACCATCAAACTTCTTTTTAATTTATTTTGATAATATGTATGTTTATAAAAAAACATTAATTCAATTTTTATTGACTTAAAAGAATTAAAATTGCACTTGAAAGCAAATCAAATAATAGAATACATAAACAAATATGTACACGGAAAAAAATAAAAATGAGTTTCAATTAAAATATTTGTGGAATCAATTAAAAATTTAATTGAAATCGGACCTGTAAACAAAATGATAGTATCAATTAAAAAACAATTTGAGATTTAATTGAAAATATCAGAAAAATCAAAAAAAGTAATTGAATCAATTAAAATTTTAATTGAAATTTATTTTAAAAACAATTAAAGGTTTAATTGAAAAAAAAAGATGATTATTTTTTTCTGTGTGCTATTTTTAAAATTTTTTTTGGACACACTTAATTTCAATTTCTACATACGTTATTCTCTATTTTTAATAATTTTATAAAAACTATTGGCATACAAATCTTTAATTAATCGTTAAAATAGCGCCAATCATATTAAATCTTTAATTAAAATTTACTAATATGCATCAACATCATTATATTTACACAAAGTTCCTACATACATTCTAAAAACGCCTGCTAAATAACACAGCAAAAAATAAAAAAAAATATCAAACATCAACGTTTTGTAACAATTATTTTACATTTTTTCGCATTTCAAAAATTCAATTAAATTTTAGTTACACTTAAAAAAATTACACACACACACACACACATTCCTGTATGCAATTCCCAACCAAAAACCCACAATGACAAAAACACCCATACAATACAGAGTTGCCATTGAAAAGGCAACTGGCGACGAGGACGTGCAAGTATGTGTGCACGTAACTGTAACTATTTCACAAAAACGATACATACAGGCAAAATGGCAACAACAGCAACAATAATAATAACAAATAACCGTTATATACAATTGAACAAAGTGAAAAGGAAATTATGTACTCAGTGCACAACATGCGCTCTCTCTATCACTCTCCATCTCTGCGTCGTCGTATTTGTTTGTGCTCGCGTTTAAGTGATTTTTTCTTTTTCTGCCAACGGATAAAATGAAATTGTACAACATTTATACATATAGGTATGTACAAAGAAATCAAATTGTTAATAGTATTTGGTTGTATTGTTGTAGCTGCTGAGAGTGTTATTATTTTAGTTTGTTTTATTTTTAGCTCCACCCATTTATGAAACTCAGGGCGGAGTCGTATTGAGTTGAAATTATAACAAATTATTGTACATTGTTTGTTTCCCCTTGGTGTATTTGTAACATTTCATACCGATACTGTATGTGTATTATACATTCATATTCTATTATAGGTATATGTATACCTATACATACGTACATATGTAGATGATGTTCACATACTCCTGCGGCAAGGATACATAAAATGTTTCAAATGTTTTTTGCAAACTTTAGCGAAAAGTTGAAGATAATGCACTTCAACCTCTATTTAGGTTTAGTCTCCGAACAAAAGCAAAATTATTTTAATTTTAAATTGTCTTAAATAATATGTAATTTAATTAAGCAATATTAACACCTTTGTTTTTATTTACGCCTATAAACAAATACAAAGTACCTAATACTTAAATTTTAATTGCAGGTAAATTTAAATTAATTCCCTTAGCCATTTTATTAAATTATGTATTCCCTGGCGAGGTCATATTCCTGATTATCCCCTCCCAGCCCACTACACTTGTTGTATAGTATTTTATATACCCACAAAGTATTTCAAAAACAGTTACATTGTATACGAAAAGTATATGTATGTACCTACATACATATGTACATATGTATGTATATTTATATGAACAGACACATGAAACTGACTGTTAACAATCGTCCTTAGGCGACCTAGTGAAAGCAGGATAGTTGCAAGTTACAGTTGCCACACAAACTAGCAAAATATAGCAATAAAAACACTACAATAACAAAACTTATAATAGGTATGTATCGGAATTCAAATAAACTCCTCTCCCAGAGTACACAAACAAACATTAGGCGACCTGCGCTTTAATTAATCAAGAGTACTGGTATTCGTCTAAAGCGCATTGAGAGGTGAAAAACTCAGTTTTAATCCTTCAAGAACTTAGAGATTGCATAAAGTATGTATGTACATATAGATATGTATGTATGTGAAAACCTATATAGAATTTTTTCGTGACAACAATATGTTGCAATATTACAGCTGTTGACTGCAGAAGCTGAGAAATTTGTAATAAAACGTTAAGTTGTCAAAACTTGGATTTTATATGGAATATTTGTATACTCTTCTCTATTACAAGTAGGCTAATAAATGTAGCGCTATTAGTAATACATACACTAAACTTTGAGTATAACAATCGCTTTAGAATCAATATCCCTTATTAGAACTAAGTTAATAAAACTCAAATTCCGCATAAATGTTCTCCCATTATAAAACCTTAAAAAAAGTTATTAGTTCAAAGTTTAGCACAAAGAAGTTTGATACGCCTAAGAATCATTTTATAGTTAACTCACATTTAAACAATCACTTGGATAATGTAGGAATCGGGTTAAAAAAAAGACTTGCGCCATGTTTAAACGATACAACTTTGTTGTTATGTGTATCAGCTTTAGGGCATTTTTTGATCCGTGAAAATTATAGCAGCATAAAATATCATAATTTTATCATATTATCGTTTAACGATAATCATTTCATGGTTCTACCTGAACCATAATTATAATAAAAAAAAACATATTATAATTGTAGCACAATCATGTTATGGTTGAGCCACATGACCAATTGTGGAGTATTTCTGATCATGTCACTATTTAAGTTATCTTATAGAGTTTTCACAAATATAACAATGTTCAAAATTTATCAATCAAATTGCCAACTATCGACAATCATATCATTATACAACTATGAATTAAAACATTGTTGTTAAAACTAATTTATTATTGAACAATAAAGTATTATGATGCAACCATATTCTAAACATTTGATTGCAATGCGTGCTTCTTTGAAAACGAGGTTCATAAGGTCATGCCGTCAACGGCGACTGCTAATGATCAATGATAACTAATATAGATGGCATATAGCACCAGCAAAATGACGGTACGGGCCACATAGTGAAAGCCACTATGCATAGTTTGTATAAACCAAATGGGGACCACCTCGGGGAGGTGATGTAAACTGGTCGCGCGAAGCACACTATAATTCTTATTATCGCTCTATGCTAATAAGCAGCAATAGGGTCACAATATTGAATTAAGCGTAGTGTAGAGATTGTTCTAAAGTTAACCAAAATATACATACATACATCCGAGTATGTAGTTAAAAATTCCAATTTATTAATAATATTTTTCAATTTATCAAAAATAAAATGTTGTTTTAAAAAACCTATAATACATTGGACTAATCACTGTAGATATTAAGATTTATTTGATTCTGTTTACTCTCTAAATTCTTAGATTAAACAACGTCAAACAAATATTTTGATAAAGAATGCATTTACGATTTGTTGAGTAAATATTTTTCATATATTATCATAACTTTAGTATCTATCAAATAGGAAGACACGGCAGAAGTTCCATGTAACCTAATCCATTAAAAAAAATGTTAAATGACAAAACCACAGCTAGGCGTTAAAGATTCTCTATCTGAACTACATATAGTAACGCATAATTCATACTAGGATCTAGGAATTAAACTTCCTCCTATTGTGAAGAGAATGCACAAGTTTTTATAAATTTGATTAAAAAATTATACCTACAATTGGCATTGCTAATTCCGTTTCAAAAGAAATTTAAATAAGGTTTTATATTAAATCAACATTTTACAAGATGTAAATACATATCTATGTATGCACCCACCTGCTCCATTTGAATTATATAAAGTTTGTTATATACTGCTCACACAGAGGAATCTCTTCTTATACACTTACAAACTGATTTGTCACAATTTATAACAAAAAAAGTTATTAATTTCAATATTTTTAACAGCATGTGGATATTCTTTGTAAACATTACCACACACTGGTTGGTATTTGGTTGTGGTTACAAAAAACACACCATTGTAAACAGACTCAACTTAAAAGGGGAGATGGAACGACACGCACACACTTACACATTGGAAAACAAAGAAGAAAAAACTGGTAGATGGCAGATGGCATCAGTAGAAACGCTTTTGGTTGGTTAGTTTTTCAAATGACTGCACACACATAAACACACTGACATTGTACAATGGAAACATGGCAACACAATGGAAACAAAAACAAAAAGCAGCAGAACTTTGAACTTAAATGTTGGTAGGTACTCGTTTGTAGGCAAGAAGACACAAACAACACACACAGGCACACAGGAAAGACGAATCTAAATCTCTCTGCAGCAACAAAAATAGGAAAATGTATTAAATAAGAAACAAAACTTAACGAACAGTAGAGAACAGAAAAAAAAACAACAATAACAACAACGACAACAAAATCGGACCAACAATGAACAAAAGAGCTTTAAAGAACAAAAGAGAGAAGATACAACAAAAACTAGGTATAACGACAAAAAGTAGCAGATGAGGGAATAAAATACAAAATGAAACCAACAACCACTTACATATATTTGGTAGTACCTAGAGAAAAGAAAATTAAAGGCCTTCTTAAGGGCCTTCGTTTTCTTAAATATCCAGTTCACTCATCATCCTGACAAAATATCGCGTTTTCTGTTCTATCCTGCCACATCATCCTTATTTTCTCATCAAGTCGATTCTTAAGGACTTGATAATATTCGATTTCATAGATAAATTTACTGTGATGAGTACTTTTTATTATTCGACTGAATTCGATTTCCCAACAACATTCCAGAGGGTCCATATCGTGGTCCGACAAAAAAAATAATAAAGTTTAACAGCCAAACATCAGTGAAAGAGTTTGAAACTACTGGCAAAGTTATAAATTTCCGGAAGTAATTTTTACCAATACTACATTAGGGAAAGAATAAATCTAGTTAGTTTTGTTTATTTTATTTTTGATATACATATGTATGTATGGGTATGTATATCTATATATATAAAAATGAAATGGTCCATGTATGTAACAGCATCAAGTGAGAACGGCTGGAGCGATTTGGCTGATTTTTTTCAATTGATTCGAAATTCTCAGGGGATGGTTTGTAAAGAAATTCAGGGTAAAACTCGGAAATTTTAAGTTTTTAATATATTACCTCCTTTTCATTTTTCTTGATAAGAGACATTTTTCTAAGAAACTTGAAGAACTGACACCAAAGCCTGCTTTTCATTCTATATGAAATACAAATCATTAGTAAATACCAAGCGAAGCCGGGGCGGACAGCTAGTCTTAAATAAAAAAGAAAGCAATATTGAAAAACCTTCGCTCGGGCTTTAGAAATAAATGAAAATATATTTTCTTTAATGAAATGGAAAAAATCGAGCCGGTTAAAGAAATTTGTAATAAATTAAATATTTTACAATCGGGATTTTGAATAGTTATACTTATATTATTGGAGAAGACAAATCAATGCAGTAAAACTTGGTTTGAACGAATTTCTGGTTATTCAGCCCAATCATGAATAAAAATTTCGCGGGAATTTTTTCCCTTTTTATTTTTTTAACATTGAATTTGAATAGGAAAAATGGGAAAAGGGAAAAAGAAAAAACTCCCACGAAATTTTTATTCATTATTGGGCTGATTATAAAAAGAGTTATCCAAAATGAGGCCTTTTGAAAGGCCCCTTTATCTTGTTTTCCTCGTTGGTAAAACATTGAGAAAAGTAAGTGAATAAATGAATGACTAAATGAAGAATGAATGTGAATTGAATACAATGGTTGTTGTATTATTGTTGTTTACTATGTTTCTTAATGTGTTGCTGAGTGTGTGTGAGCAAAATAAAAATTTCGTAAGATGAGATGCCAGATTATTTATTTATAGTCTATATTCTTATAATTGGAGCCGTGTTATTATTTCGGTTACATCAAGACAATCGGATCTACTTTCAATAATAAGTTGTTTTGTAAATCAAATTGGTTTAACCTTCTTTAAAATGTTAAAATGAAATGAAATAAGTAGAGTACGAGGTATTAATGAAGTTCCTTTTTTTATTTCTCAATAATGGTGAATTAAATACCTAGATAATGTTTACAAGTAGATCTTGGATAATGAGCATTGCTGATTACGCTCTAAAATTACTTTACAATATAATTCTTTGAATTATTACATAAAAATGAACTCAAGCCAAAGCAAATTTCTCGAATCATAAATTATTAAAAGTTCAAAAATTGTTCAAAGAGAAAAAACAAAAAAGTCAAAACAAGTTCCTTTTTCATTTAAAATGCCCATTTATGTTTAATATGTATGGAATATGACACGTTTAAAATATTCCATAGTTTTACGCGGTTGCTCATATCCCAGAGGTCCAATTTCCAAAGTCTCTGCCCCTTGTTGGAATAGACCTGCCATTTCAGAATACCCCTCAACAAATATACTGGCAGAGTTAAATCACACTCTTAAATATTGGTTCGCTATGTGACACTTATGGCCGAATTATCGGTCATTAGTTAACCATTGGTTAGTATTATTGTTTAACTATTACTTGTTATTCTTATGGCAAACTAATCATTGCGAATAAAGAATCATTAGTTAAGCCTTTGTCATTAGCTAACTAAAGACTGTGAATTCGGCCATTAGACACAAACAGCGGCACACACATTTCGTCCACGTTAACGGTGATGGCTTCACTAGCGTTGTTTTCGAATAAGTATTAACCAATGATTCCGTCGGCTTAATATCCGTTCCGTCTTCCCATTTTTTTAGAAGTCGACTACGACTAAGGCAGGTGCTAAAACATAAGCGATCATAATACTTACGAAACATTCAAACTTTTGTTCCTACTAATAATAATAAACTACTGAAATTTAGACTTAGATGTTACGATAAGAAAAGCTTTAAAAATTGCATGCGAAAATAATATTATTGGGAGCCTAAATTTCTGTTAGAAAGTGTAAAAAAGAGCTGTTCAGGCCAGGTAATGAGCAAGCGTAGATATGGCCAAAGAAGAATATTTTTTAAATGTTTTAGATGCAGTATTACTACTATTTGCAGGAAATGGAATGTAATGCTTTCATTCAATAGTAACTGTCGGAGCTTCCAGGACCTAAAAAACGAAGTAAAAGTTTATCACCTCCTTTTGTAAATGTTCAGTTCTTCATTTCTTCAGATAGAGATATCTGAATGAGCATATGCTGAACGATTTAAGGTACGATCACATTTGGCAAATATATACGGAAAAAGACGTAACCACTATATTACATATATTTGAACTCGTTTATTTATTAAAAGAAACCTTTCTTATTTAGTCCAACATAGCACAACAAATATTTAGTTTTAATTTATTTGATGCTGTTTGATCTTGCAAAACTCTTGTAAGAGTAAATATCGTCAAATAAATTTGTGCTGAAACAAGTGGTTACGCTTTTTAGAGTAAATATTTGCCAAATATACACGTGGTCTTGTCAAAACAGAATCATATCAATTCTTCTTGACTGCCTGGGGCTGCTACCGAAGCTAAAGAACTCATATACGACAAAAATATTTTAGTTAAATCTTACTCAATGCCAAATCTACTTAATTTAATAGACAACTTTTAAAATTGACTATAAAATCTCAAAAGAATCTGGCAGCACCTGTAACTATAATACAGAGAGTTTTTTCGTGTGTGAATACGAGTGTAGCGTTGGTTAAATGTGAGTGAACAATTGTATATCCTCAGTGCCAAATTGAATTTTGAAACTTTTTTAATTGCGTGCGTCACACTCATCATTGTATTTGTACACACACACATATGTAAACATATACATGCGAATGTGTTTCGTGTGCCAGTCTGTCAGTCAATAAATCTACTGGATTGTTATTTTGTTCACTATTCGCAACTTACTTATTCAACTTCATCCTGCTGCCACCACTTAACAATATTCACTCAAATTGCTGTTGTTGTTGTACTATACATACAGAGTAAGTGGATATTCTCACACACATAGGCACAAAAAAAGTACTAAAGTATGTACACAGTAGTAGTATGTAGTAGATTCGTATTAAATACAATTTGTATAAATGTATTTATGTACAATTTAAACATTTATTTATGTATAGATACTTTTTTATTTCTTAAAAACAGTTTTTTTTTTTTTGTATATTGTTACTTTAGTGGTTCACATACACAAACACAAAATAATACGCATATAGATTCATTTCTGAAGGTGGTTGGTTGATTCTGCTGCATCCAGCAAAGCCTGACAAGCCAAACAGCCCAACAAACAAGAGTAAAGAGGCATTTTTGAATCAACCCCCAAAAATACAGTAGCAGCAACAACAACAAGAAAATAATATTGTATTCAATTGTTACTCCGCGAAACTGAGGATGGTTGGATGGATGGATGATGATGTTGAGGATGACTGGGTTGTTGGTTGGTTGGTGTTTTTGTTTGTTTTTGTATTTATTTTTTTATCCATCAACAATATTGAAGAAATTTGAATCAGTTGCAAACGAGTTCTCAGTGCGTTACGACGACAACCAACAAACGCGCTGTGTTTAAAAATTAGTTACATTGGATATAAAATTAAAACATCACAAAACAAAAGATTAAAAACAATTAAAATCGTTACATTTTCAAATAAGGATTGTTAAAACAAAACCAAATAAAAATACAAAAAATTAACAATTTAAATAGTGAAAACAAACACAAACACATACATATAAGTGATTTCTGATTTAAAAAAAACCCCCTGCAAAAAAATAATTATTAGAAAAAACACAAATATATTAAAGAAGAAATGCTGGCTATGTGTTCAATAACAAACTAATATTGTGAATTTTTCTATTACGAATTGAATTTAAATAAAAACAACATAGGTACAATCTAATTAATTCACAATTAGACGTGAAGCAAGTTATGAGTTTACCCAGCGGTGTTGATATGCAAAACCTCATGTCTCAACATCCAGTTTTAGGTGCTTTACCACCAGCCTTCTTTTTACGCGCCGCTTCGGAACGTTACCAGCGTACCCCCAAATGTGCCCGCTGCCGAAATCATGGAGTAGTCAGTATTATTTACTTCATTCTTTGAATTCTATTCAAATTCTTTTATTTCTTAAAGGAAGCTGGATTAAACAGTTATTAATAATTTTTGTTTTAATTTTTAATTTCAGGTCAGCGCTTTAAAGGGTCACAAACGTTACTGCAGATGGCGCGATTGTCTGTGTGCCAAGTGCACTTTAATTGCCGAACGTCAGCGTGTTATGGCAGCACAGGTTAGTACACTAAACATCACTTCTTATAGGTACCTATCAGTGCAAATAAAGGCGAACAGAATAAAAAAAACAAACGAATTTGTATTATGAAAATGTCTTGAGAAAAGGATTATTCAAATTATAGATTGCAGCAGCATTTATTCAATCAATTATTAAATATTTATAGATACCTACATTTAGTACGACGCACGACTTTCAATTAAAGTACCAAATTGCAAATGAAGCCAGAATTCGTTTTCATTATCAATACAATATTAATTGGTTGGATTAAATTGTATGTAGGTATCTACAGATTTAAAAGACATTTTAAATGTTAGCTCATTCTACAACCGAAGCGGACATCTATTTTAACTCATACATAAACAAATCTCATAATTAAATGTTCCTTTTTTAAGCTAATCAGGCCTAAACTTTTCCAATGTTTTGTCTACCTTCTCAAGGGATCGTCTATTTAAATAAAAAAAAAAACTTAATTTAGTTAGAATCAAAACATAACTTCAACAACTTTAAAATAGTATTTTAATCACATTTATAATTAATCGACGTGCAACCAAATAACATATAAACATACAAGTTTACAGTAAAGATACATTTAACCACGTCTTACGCTTTATACTCAATGTAAAATTAAATTGTAATATGTAAGTTCTACATATACAAGGTGGCGCAAAAGTAATCCTCCTATCAGAAAATGCTATGATGAATTGGGATTGGAAAACATGTGGTTCCAACAGGACGGTGCCACGGCACACACTGCACGTGCCACAACCGATATGCTAAGAAGGATGCATTTCACGGGCTCCTAATCTACCGTTTTGGCGATTTGCACTGGCCAGCAAGATCGCCTAATTGGAAGTTTACTTTTGCGCCACCTTGTACATATGTAATAGCTGATAGAAAAGACAAATCAAAGTGTTAATTCCAATTATTCTAATAATAGTCCTAATTAGGACTATGTTAACGACATTGTTAACTCTAGTGGGCCAAATGTCTTTTACACTGTGGATTTAGAGCTAGAAAATAAGGACGCGTTTTCACTATGTCATTTTTGTTGTCAAATTGTCCACATTGTTGGCAATTGTATGAAAACGGGTTGTCATATGGCGTCATCTATGTTTGCAATCATGAAAATAATGATATGACAACCCGTTTTCATACAATTGCCAACAATTTGGACAATTTGACAACAAAAATGACATAGTGCAAACCAAGCATAACAATAGATATTATTTTGCAGTTGTTTCTTTGGCCAGAGTGATGAATTTAATAATGTTATTTTTCCCAAGCTAAAATGGCCTAAATTTATTCAATGCAAATAAAAATCCAGTTTTAATTACAATATTTTCCCGACGTTTCGTCGATTGTTTGTCGACTTTTTCAAGGGATTGTAATATTAAATCTTTTTTAACACATTAAGAAGTCCTAGATGTATCCAGGAGTATATTTAAAATAGCTATTAAGGTTTTTAATAGGATTTCAAAACGGAAGATTACACTTTTCCAATTTCAAAAAAAAAATATATATATTTACAATTATTATACAATATATGCACAGTCTTCGTCGAATCATCAATAGGATCAGAAATATGACACTTTAAATATTGAAAACATAAGTATGGAAGACCGTCCAGGTCAATGGCTATAAATATACATACATTACTTTTAAGAACTTTTGAGATGTAGGCCTTTGAACTAAATATTTATATGAAGATATCAGATTCTTAAGATCTTCAAAAAAAAAAAAAAAATTCCAAATAAAATTTTTGTAGTTTAAATGTTATAACCAATTAATGTATGTCAACTTTTTAATTTTTTTTAAATTTTTCAAGAGTTTCAAAATATATTAAATATTCAAAATTATCAAAACTAAGACATTTTTTATCAGTTATCAGTAGGCCTCCATGAAAGGAACTTTTCGTTTTATTCGTTCTCTCGATCGAATTTATTGTAAATAAAAATATTCAGTCTTAACAACTGAATGCCTCCGTTTTAAATGAGATTATACCAATTAGGTAATTTTAAAAGTAATTCATTCATTTTTATTAATTGACTTCCAGTAGCTAGAAGCAAAAAATTTATGTTCCAGAAAAATTCTTTTGCCGTAAACATTCAAGAAACTGTTGAAACTGATTGCATCGGACAATATCAGCATAATCTAATCTATATATTTGATTTGACTATTAAACAAAGTTAAAAAAATAATATCAAATCGTTCTAAATTAATTTTCCTTTCTATTGGAAAGGAAAAAATAATCTTGGAAGCAACATTATGATTCTAACAAAAGATATTCGTATATTCATACATCCGAATTAAGCTTCGAATTCTGGATTTTCATTTTATCTTTATACCTTTCATAGCCAGATTCAATGACCAGAACTTTCAGACAAAAGTATATGTTTGAAGGTCATGTGTCCCCCTCTCTACCTCATGTCCTAATTATTTTATTATACATTCAAACTTCACTAATGTTTCAGTTTAATACTCAAGCCAACAGTCCATAACTAACAGTTAAAGTTGCCGTCGGCAAAACAAATTCGTAATTTTAAGATATTTATTCAACTTTACTTAAATTTGTTTACATGACAATATTGGGAATTGGGTAATTTTAACAAGTCCTTTGAACAGATACAACCAATTTTGTGTCAGTCGAGTCTAGTTGTTTTTAATTAAATTTTTTTTTAGGTGTGACCAGTGAAATTCTATTAAAAAAAAAGAGTGCTATTCAGCCATGTCACAGAATTTAATTCCGTTCGGAAGTGGAATTAATTCTGTATTTTGCTTCTATAGAAAATGTAAAACGAAACTTTTTTTCAGAATGAAACCTAGAAATTCTTAAAATAACAATTCCACATAACAAATTAAAAATGGTTCATTCCGAAAAAATTGTTCGTTTGGCTTTTTCTGTAGAAGCAAAATACGGAATTAATTCCACTTCCGAACGGTATTAAATTCTGTGACATGGCCGATATTCAGTTTTGCCTTTTAGATATCTTTTATTTAATAAATATACTTATATTTGTGACAACTAACGGTTCAGACGTCTTCGGAAATCAATCAAATTCATGTTATCGCAAATGAATATATCTAAAATTGAATATGGACAGACTTATACTTATGTACCCTTAACAATTATATTGTAGGGCATAAAAATTAATATATGGGTACATAAACAGAAAATAACTTAGAATTTTATTGTTAAAACTTTATGAAAATGTAATTAATATTTAAGGTTTATTTCGAAATGCACCGTAGGGTATTGAAATAAAGATATAACGGGTGATGTTCTATTTTGTAATTTTAATTATTTAAATAAAAATTGTGAAAATTTTAAGTGCAACCAATAATTAGAAAATAAAATTTCCTCTATAACTATATTAAACGTTATCGAACACTCTCCATATCATCAGGTTGCCCTACGCAGACAGCAAGCACAAGAAGAAAATGAGGCCCGAGAATTGGGACTCCTGTATACGAGCGTACCACCGCGTGTGCCATCACAAAATGCCAATGACAATCCAAACACGGCCACATCATCGCAATTATCGCCACAACAGACATCAGCCAATGGAGTATTTCATGCTGGCATACCCTCGCCACCCAGTGATGGACTCGACTCTACAAATAACTCAACACATCATCACACCCGCATGCCATTCAGCAATGGTAATTCGGGAGATTCAGATTCGGAAATGCGCATGAGAGCAGAAAGATTATCAATGGGTTTCTCACCCGATCGCACGGATGTTGAAAGTCCTGGTAAGTTATATTTCATATTTGCTTCTATTTTTCAAAATTACCATTTCTGTCGGCTTGCACACACAACAAAACAATCAAGTGTTGTGAATTTGTCAAAGAAATTCTAGACGAATTGTTTGTTGTGGCTGTTGAACGTGAAGCCTTGCCAAGCGTAAAGATGTTGTAATTCTTTATGTTACCACATGTGTTTAACAATAGATTTTCCACTTTTATTATTTGCCAAAAGAAATGCACGCATACATACATATGCACATACTCGTATAGCTGCAGTGTACAAGTACTTTTGTGTACATTACATTTCCGCTTTGCCAACTTGCCACCTTTGGTTTTTTTTCTAGTTCTTTCTTTTTTCGCACTAATGTGCCACCCCTTCTTTGTGTCTGCACTTTATTTATTTCATTTCTTGGCAAATTGTATTACAAGGCAAAAAATATGTACATATGTATGTATGTATAAACATTTACAAGAGCAAAACAATGCATGTTGGTGCATGTTAAAGGCTAACGAGGTACAATTTGTGAAAGAAATGAAAACATTGAGGCGAAAAAATGTTACAGTATTTTAAGTTTCATTTAAACGATATTTGGTTAGAGTTTTGTAAGGAGGTTTTATTGTAAAGTTTTTCAAGGAAATTAAATTGGAGTTAATATTAATAAATTTAAATAAATGTGATTAATTAAAGTAACTATTAGGTGATTAGGCCAATAATATTACATGCATATAAACAGTTTTAAAATTGTAATTACCCAGTTACAATTCAATGAATCACATGAATAGGTGTCAGCCGTCAGTGGTGATTCATAAAGATTACACTTAATCTTTAAATGAGAGTTCAGGATAATTAAGTCGGTCCAGAAGATTGCACACAGTTGACCTGAAATATGTTCTCTGAAGAAGCCTGAATTGTATGTTAGTTTTAAAAGTAGAACGAAATCACTATGATCGTAGCCCAAGTTACCCATTCTTTCTATTTCACTTCTCCCTATTAGAGAAGTAAACTGCTGTTGTGTTTATTTAATAACATTTCATCACATAAGTTATTACAATTTCATAATTTAAAGTGAATTTTCCTCAATTGATACATACAGTGAATCAATTAAGTTTAGGCTCACCATGATTTACAAGAGAAATCTCTCAATATTTTTGCTCCTCTTTAACTTGAAACAGATCTTTACACGCAAGGTAAGTCTTATCGCTAAATTGGCAACATGGTACAGAAGGCCTACGCTGGTGTAAGAAACATCATAAATCGGTATGAAAAGACTGGAATTTTAGAGTGTGAGAAAAGATGTGACGTCCAAAAAATGTTCACCTCGACAGGAGCGGAGGAGCGTTGTTGCTGCAGTCGCTCAAAATTCAAAGATTTCGGCTGTAAAATTCTGCAAAGAAATGCAGAAAAATTTTAAGCAAAACTTTAATTGGCAAAACATACGAAATACTTTGCACAAAGCTGGTTGTCATGGAAGAGTTTCCCATCGCAAGCCGTTACTTTCTGACGTAAACAAAAAAAAAAAAAGAAATAGATTAGGATTCACAAAACTTTATATTAATCAGCCCGAACAATTCTGGAATAGCGTAATATTTAGGAATAAATCAAAATTCAAAATTTTTAATTCAGACGGTCCACAAAAAATTTGGCAAAAGGCAAACAAAGATCTTCAAGAAATGTTATGGTGTGGAGGTGTATGACGGCATCTGAAGTGGGAAATCTTATCTTTACAGATGATAAAGTGGACAAAAACGCTTATTTACATATTCTGAAAGAAAATTTTGCTCCAAGTGTTGAAGCTGGATTTAGATGGCAAGTTCTTGTACCAACAAGATAATGACCAAAAACATTCGTCATATCTTATTGCTTATCAATAATTGCAAACAGCTTAAAACACTTGCGCAGTCGCCAGCTATGAATCCTATAGAGCTCATTTGGTACTTACTGGAGGTAAACATAAGAAAACACTTTGCGTTGAATGGGAAAACATTACACCCGATAAAATATAAAAGAGTAGACTATGTCACGCCGCTTAGAAGCAATTATCAAGGCCTAAGCAGGTCCAACGAAATATTAAATTTACAAAAACCACTCATACTTTTTTTTAACTTAGATTTACGTTGTTTTTTTTTAGTTTTTAATACATTGTCTCTTAAGAAAAACAAAATATGAAATATGTTTAGTGTTGAATTGTCAATAAAACGATCAAACGTAAAAACAATATCAGAATTCAGTTACTGAGAGATTTCTTAGTTTGCCTAAACTCAATTGATTCACTGTAGATGTTACAATCGAATTGCCAATAGTACCACTTTAGGAAAAGTACCTAACATTTGTCAATCGGGATTAAAAGAAACTCCCGCTTGCAAACAAAGCAATGAATACGAACGAGTATGTGTGTAGAAAGGGGCTTGGAACTTAATTAAATTTCAAATTCTAAAAAAAAAAGTGCTTCACAAACACAACACAATCACAAGTAGAATAAAAACATTAAAACAAAATGATATAAAAATTACTCTGTGAAGTATCGAATGACTTCTGTTACTGTCTTCAATGTTTGCATTTATTTGTGTAATGGTTTGTGTTTGTTTGATTCATATGCCCCTGTTACCAGGTTACTTGCCAATGCGGAGAGTGGGATCTGGTAGCATTAACCTGTATGTATGGATGAACATATTTGAAATATAAATTTGATACTTTATTTTTATTTGTTCGTCTTGTTTGATGAACAACAGAGGAAAGAAAAAAAAAACCGTCTAAAAGACAAACACAACTGAAGAGGATGACTAAAGAAGCATCAGCAATATTAAGAAGTACTTGTACAAAACAGTTAAACTTGATTGTGAAAGACACTGTATAAATTTATGTATTTAAGAAAATAAAATAATATTTGTATTTTTAAAGCAAAGGAGAGAAAACACGTTTATTTACTTTTACTAATAATGTTTATTGTATTTCTCTTTTTGGTTGTGTCTTTTAGGTTCAAAACGTGCACGTTTATCCAACGAAACCGATCCAGACACTGGCTCAGAATCTGCCCCCAGCAGTCCCCATCCAAAAGGTTCGAGTTACAACAACAACGGAAATCTCTCACCGGCACGCACTGGTCCACCCAGTTCGCCTGAATCCGATTTAGATGTAGATTCTGCCCCTGACGAGGCTACGCCCGAAAATCTCAGTCTCAAAAAGGAAGATTCAACCTCACCACCACATACGCCCTCCAACGACAGCATGCACATGTTGAGATCATTTAGTAATGGCAATGCTCAGGGTTTTATGCCCTATCATCACACACAGTTCTTGGCAGCAGCAGCAGCCAGTGCTCACTCGCATGCCCAACATGCTCAACACTCGCCACATCATCATCCTCAACAGCCACAGATGCCACCACAACATCCCTCGGCCAACCAGCAGCGTTCTCCAGTCGACGTCCTAATGCGTGTCTTTCCCAATCGCCGGAGAAGTGATGTGGAGCAATTGTTGCAACGTTATCGGGGCGATGTTTTACAAACCATGGAAGCCATGATTTCAGGAGAGGATATCCTAACAAGTTCCACAAATTCGCCACCAAATGTACCACCGTCTCCTCCGTTTCCTTTGAAGTCAGCATTCTCACCTCTAGTTCCGCCAGCTGCTGTATTCGGCTCACCCACCCACCACAGATATCCACCCTTTATGCAGGCCCACGCCAAACGTTTCTTGACAGCCCCCTACGCCGGCACCGGCTACTTGCCGAGCGTTATAAATCCAGCCGATGTTGAACAATCCGAATCGAATGGTGGTGCGTCTGTGGATCGTAACAGCAATGCTGGAGATTCACAAGATTGAGATTTCGGTTTAGCCGGTGGTGAGCACAACGGCATGTTTAGACCATTTGAGTAGCGCTGGCGCAATTTGGATTCGGACTAAGTACTCAATCCACAAACCAACCCGATACAACCCTATAAATCAAATCACTACAGGATTAATCGTGTATACAAGCTGTACATAATCAGAATTAAGTTTAGGCTCGACTCACACATAAATTATTTAGGGAACTTAATATTTTAGGACAAATTGTGTGCAAGTATTGCTAAATATTCGAGTATGTAGCTAAATACATACAAAGGTTAGATGGCAACATCAGCACTTAAGACACAAACCCAGACAAACATACATAAATATTCTTAGTAATACATGTTACTTACTTCTAATGTTAAATAGTAATTGTTGCTTAAAAATACTTAATACTTAATAATAATTTAGTAGAACTTCAAAATATACGTACATACCACACAAATTACGCACATTAATTGTAATTTGTTGCAAAACAAATTTATACATATTAATTAATCACGTGTATTATAATAAATTTAATTGACCAGTGTTGTATTCCATTATATAAAATAATAAAAACTAAATAAATAATGTAACAAATTCAAAGTAAATTCAATAATGAAAATTATAAATTGCGATATTTACTCATAAATAAATACATATGTAGTTATTACTTATTGTTAAGTATTTAAGTAAAACTCTATTTGTAAAAAAGAATAAAATAAAAAAATAAAAAAAAAACAAACTAATAATAAAACTGAACAAATATGTAAATCTCAATTCATACTGTGTTAAATAAAATTATAGATTGACAGTCTTAGGGGAACATTAAAGTGGCACTGTGTCCGGTTTGAAAGAACATTTTCTAATTTTTACAATCAGGTATATGATGAAAATCGATTCGTTTTTAACTGAAATCGAATGCTGAAAACGAACGGTTTTACTTCCCATTGTTTGTTTCATTTCAAATCGTTTCATGGCAAACTGCAAGTTTGGTTTAAAAAATAAACATTTATTTGAACCTTGATATCACTAAAAATGGCATTTGTTTTATAGGCAGCAATTTTAATAACTAATAATTCAAACCAAGTTCAAAATATTCAACGAAAAATGCATCCCTCCATCAAATCCATTAAATATACCGGAATAATTTGAGCTGTTTTTTACAAATATTTTTAGCTTTAAAGAGTATTTTCGTCTAAATAAGGAAGGTTTTGCTTGGCTATTAAAAAAATTGAACCACATGTGGAATCTAAATCATTTTCACTGGTAATAGAGTTAGCAGCCACATTAAGATTCCTAGCAGAAGGCAGCTTTCAAAGGTCGGTTGGGAACGACTCTGTTGTAGCAATGCACAGAACTACATTTTCTAAATCATTTTCCAAGTTGGTAGTTGTTTTAGAAAAAGTGTTATGCGAATATTCGATACAAATTTCAGCTGATGCACAAGATGTTGAAAAGTCAAAACAAGTTTTTTTTTTAAAAATTCAAAATTCCTGGCGTTGTTGGGTGTATTGACGGTACCCACATTAGAATAATAAAACCAGGGAACCAGGACTATTTATACTATAATAGAAAAGGTTATTTTAGTATTAATGCCATGATAGTAAGTTAACAAATTTAGAAAGAATGCATTTATTTGTATTTAATTTTTTAGATATGTGATTACAAAATGAATATTATGGCGATTGACGCAACTCGACCCGGATACAGTCACGATCCTTTCATATGGAATTTAAGTTTTGCACGAGACTTTTACCTAAGTAATTTTGAAAATGCAGATCGTGGTTCATGGCTTTTAGCGGATTCTGGATATGCATTAGAGCCTTTTGTACTAGTTCCATATAGAGTTCCTAATGCAGAATCAGCTCAACACAAATTTAATAAAGCTCACGCATCAGCTAGAAACATAATTGAAAGAACTATCGGAGTACAAAAGAGTGTTCGATTTAAAAACGGTTAAAACAGTAAATTTTCGTTTTCCATCACACTCTTTTTTTTTTTGACTTTTTCATAGGACAAAATGGAAAATGAAATGGTATTCGATTTGACAAACAAACAAGAAGATGAACAAAATAAAACAGAAATAACTTCTTTCGATTTTACACCGTTTTTGGATCGAAATCGATTTTCATCACATACCTGAATAAATTTGCATATTTGTGCAATTACCCTTAGAGAGACCATGAGCCAATCACGTATGTATGTATAAGCTAGACACATTGACATTGTTTCGTGTAAAAAACAAATAAAACTTTCGCAACTTTGAAGCACCAACGCTCCATACATGGGAATTATATTACAGAAGATCAGATGGAGTAGTAAAGTATTTGAAATCGACCGCACTCTACTCTACACTATTTGAATCATCCGCAAGGCTTGAGTACATGTAAATGGCAAATTGTGTTAACACCTATGGGTGGAAGTTTGACGTAGAAACTCATTTATGGCGTTTTCTTTTCTGGCAAAAATGTTACACTTTTTTCCTTTTTTATATGGAAAATGGGTAAAAAGTGTTACATATATGTAACATTTTTGCCTGAAAAGAAAACGCCATTAGACAGACTAGAAATAGAGGGGAGGAGATACAGAGCTTGTAAGCTCCTGAACTAATCTCGAACCAGTTTAAAGAAATCCCATCTACATGATCACACTCTGCACAGAAAAAAAAATCATGTTTTTTTTCAATTAAACCTTTAATTGGTTTTAAAATAATTTTCAATTAAAATTTTAATTGATTCAATTACTTTTTCTGATTTTTCTAATATTTTGAATTAAATATCAAATTTTTTTTAATTGATACTATCATTTTGTTTACAGTTCCGATTTCAATTAAATTTTTAATTGATTCCACAAATATTTTACTTGAAACTCATTTTTATTTTTTTCTGTGTAGCAGAGAACTGATTGCGAATAATTCAGCCAAAAGGTCAGCTCTATCAATTGTTTGATGTTTGATGATGCTGTAAAAGAGTCAGAATTTAATGACCAGTGACAAACATGTCATGTAATAAAATATTTATCAAAATCGCATTAACAGTTCGATCATGGTACAAGCATTAAAAGAGACGCCAATCCTAAATACTAGAATACGAGTATATAATTAGAAAAGTTGGCCAAATACCATAGGCAGTATCTATTGAAGTAATTAGACAATAAATAGCCCAGCCCAGATATCGAACTTCAACACCCAAAAAAAAAAAAACTTTCTTTTGTTGAAAAGATAAATTAATTATCTCCAAATTCTGTATTAGTTAGTTTCAGGTACTACCGAACAAATTTATATTGGTAAAAGAACATTGAAAAAGCCACTCAGCACACTCAACTATTTGAGGCAGTGGTGAGTGAAAAATGTGATTCCCATACAAAATAATTTTACTTTTTATAGCCTACACCACCATAGTGGGGATGATGTTTGTAACGCCCAGAAATATTGGTCCGCACCCACCTTAAATTATACCGATCGACTCAGAATCACTTCGTAAGTCGATTTAACGATGTCCGTCTGTCCGTCCGTCTGGCTGGCTGTACATGTAAAGCTTGTGCGCAGAGTACAGGTCACAATTTTGAAGATATTTCGATAAAATTTGGTACATAATACTTTTTCGGCCCAAGGACGGATGGGATTGAAACTGGTGAAAATCGGTCCATTATTTCACCTGGCCCCCATACAAATACCCTCCCGAAAATGGGGTTTACCGATCATAAATCTTTGAATTATGCAAGTATACAAACAAATTTCACCACAAATGAGTAATAAATGAAGCTAAATCACATCTACAAATTTTGTAAAGATCGGTCCATAATTAGTCGTAGCCTCCATATAAGGCCCACTTCCAAAAATTACTTTAAAGAGCATAACCCTCTCAAAAATGTTGTTATCCAAATAATATTTAACGCAAATATATGTCATATGTATGTATATAAATATTACGGTACAATTTTATTATGATCGGTCCATAATTAGTCGAAACTCTCATATAAGACCCTCTCCGTAATTCACTTTAACCTCCATAAATCTTTTAAAAGTATTTATATCGAGATAAAGTTTAACATATATAATACTTATATTCACAGACATCATGACACAAAATTTTTGGATGATCAGTCCAAAATAGATTATATATCTCACATATAACGCCCATTTCTGAAAAACTGTTTTATACGGGTGTACGGTATTATATGGTCGGGCTTGACCGACTATAGTTTCTTACTTGTTTGTTTAAATACTGTTCTTCGATGTTGTGTGTATTCATTTGTTGATCATTTTCACTGGTAGATTATTTTCTTTGAAATCAATTATAAAACCAAGTCTCTCTCCTTCCATAACTGGCAGGCGTTCTGAAATCTATGAAAACCATATTTTATGATTATCCCAAAACAAACAAACAAATAGTTATTGACTTCCGAAATAAATCCTCAATTGCAAACATTTTCATATCCATACAAAGAAAATGTTCATAAAATTACAATAACAGTGCAAAATTGTTTATCTATATTTAGGTACATACATACATGTTTTGTGCGAATATTTATTTATTAATTTCTATTACATACTGTTTTATAAAACAATACAATCGTATCTATTGTACGTCAGTGCCCTCCTTTCGTCTGCCTATAATACCTATACTCGTACATGTAGTTTGTTGGGTGCAACAATGAAATAACCAGCAATACAACCAAAAACAATGAATTGTAGTCAAAGTCATCCTGCGGCCATCATACGAGTGAGTATATGTACGAGTATTGTTGTGGTCATTGTTTGGAATGTTTTGTGGCATGAATTGATTGTTGGGTTTTGTTGGTAGAAAATATGCTCATGCCACTCGCCAAACAATGTGTGGCGTGTGCATGTGTGCCTTATGAAATTGTTGTTTAAAGTCCCAACAATAGTAACAAGAACAACAAACTAAAATTACAACCAACACAGTATCACAGACAAACCTCTCTCTTTCTCTCTCTCTCTCTCTCTGTCTCTCTGACAATTAAATTAGATAAACTGCAAGGATATTTATTATGTTTGTCTAATATGTATGTTTATAATTCACTATTAGTAGTGTGTAGATGTTGATGTTACACAAACAAAATAGTAAAGTCATATGTGCCAGCTTAACGAGGGTTAATTGGTAAGAAATTTAAAGACAGATAGAAACAAGATCATTTGACTATTTTGATGAAGCATGCTTTTTAATTTTTATTATTATTATTTTATAAGTTAAACACGGATTGAACGGATTTCTACGGATCAGTAAATTTCCTCCTACAATGTACTGATTATTGTGGGCTAACATTGGGCTTACCCTATAAAATAAATCCAATGACGTAAAATCACACGATTTAGGAAAACAATTCTGATCACCAAAACATGTGTAGATAACCCCGAAATTTCTCATGCAGCAATTGAATTGTTTCACGGGCTTTATTTTGCATTTGGCATTGTTTTCCTGTACAATATGTCTTCCACATCAATACCATACAATTTAGCCAGAAAGAAAGAATCATGTCACCAGTAACACTCACTGCTTGACAATCCTCATTTTTGAAGAAGGAAAAAATTGGATTTTTTTTTTTCAACCCCATATGGATTCTCTGAATCCCAAATGTGGCAATTTTGTTGATTAATAATACCATTAATGGAAAATGTGCTAATTCCTGTTGTGTAAATCAGCTTCCACTATTTGAGCTTCAGTATTAAATTCAACGAACTTTGTCCGCCGTACACGGTCATTAGGCTTTACAGTTCTTCTGTCATTACGTATTGTGAACGAGTTAAAGAGTTTTGTGAAAAAAAGTGGTCGCAGTGATTTAGATAAATTCAAGATGTTAGAGGTTTACCGAAGTATTTCCAAAATAAAATGTTTCGAAACCACTGTACGGTTCTATACATATTTAAAATGTTAGGTAAGTGAGCGTGCTGTAGCTTAATTAGTTAGCGCATTTGATCATTAAGCATGAGTTGGTATTTGTAGCCCGTGTTCGATTCCCAGTCGCTGCCACTCAAAAACAACATCAGTTTCTGATAATTATTAGTTTTCTTCTATCTATCATAACTAATATTTATCACAGCGACCTCCTTATGTGGTATAGCATTGAAACGCCACCGAAGTAAAATAATTAAATAAAGGCTGCAAAATTAAGCTTTAACATTAATTTGTCTACTCACCACCAGAGGCGCTGAAATTCTGCACTAAAAACAAACATAATGCGCAATTGCAGAGTTGTGATATAAATCCTTCTTTTACTTTCACCACCTTTACTTCTTCAACTAACCCCTTTCCAAAGAATCGTAGATACTTTTGGCTGTCAATGTCATTTTAATTAAAAATTTCGCTGATTTATTGTATTAAAAAAAAAAAAAACTTCAATTGCCCCACTAATTTCGATTAGATTATAATTTGAATTGTAATGTATTTAGATGACTCTCAGTGAGTGACTGTAAGGGCCGGCCGACTTGTATAGAATTTAGTTTTAGCTCGCTTTGCCTGTCTGTCCATTTGTTAATAAATTGCTCGCATGCATGTTTTGGCAAATAGTTTTGTAATTTGTTCTCATAGTCACAGGAATAGATAAATAGATGAACACAGTCGTTAGAGTGTGTGTTTTGAAATAGACTCACAGTCTTTGTAGTAACAAACAATGCAATGGCTGTTTTCATTTTATAATTAAATGTATAAACACACATACACACAAAAACATACACTCATCCCAGCAAGCCATATGAGTCCGAAAAGAGTCTTTTCTGACACCTTTTTAGGAGCGTTAACGCTCTTTATGAGCCCAAAAAACAATCATAATTGCTCCGAAAACCCTCAGAAAAGAGGGTCTTTACGTTTGAAAATGGTCCGTCAGAAAGAGCTCTTAGATAATGTCAGAAAAGAGTCTTTTATGAGGGTTTTTTTGGGCTCTTAAAGAGCTCTTAGATAATGTCAGAAAAGAGTCTTTTATGAGGTTTTTTTTGGGCGCTGTGTAATCTTGTTTTTATCATACTTGTGTGTTACAGTTATGTTTTTTTTTGTTCAAAGCACAAATAACAGGACAACAACGCTTTGGTACACACATAATTAAGTAGAATTTCTGAGTCATACTGCGTGCCGACTCAAGACAGTAACAATTTCGCTCCGAAAATGCTCTTTAGTTGGACTCTTTTCTGACTCCTTTTTTTGGAGCGCTCCGAAAATGCTCTGTTGTTGGACTCTTTTCTGACTCCTTTTTCGGAGCGCTCCTAGAATGGTATGCTGGGATACATGGATAAATATTAGAGGCAGTTGTAGTAGTAAATAGTAAATCGGAAACTGGGGCTTCTGTGTAAATGATACTATTATGTTTCCTATTGTTTTGTCTTTTATTACGATTTTATTCTAGATTATTAATCTATTGTTGTGAATTAATCACCAACCCCACCAGCTAAAACAACTACAACTTGTAATGGTCTGTGTGTGTTTGTGTCGATGGGTCTAAATGCTGGTCACTTTTCTTTAAACACTCTCTCCTCCACACACAATGGCCTTTAACCTTCAACTTTTGTGTGGCAAACCTTTTGGAAATGGTCAAATTTTTAAATTTATTTTAAATCCTCATTGATCATTAGAGGATTAACGTGTAGTAGTAGTGGGTTTATTGTTTTATTTTATAGTTTGGCTTCTATTTATGGTTTTAGTACCAGTTCTCTAAGAGTGTATGTGAAAGTGAAAAAAGGTTTTCACACTTGCCATTCATTGTGTTGAATACATAGACAGACACATATTCACACACAGTAGATCTCCTATTATTACTACAAATAACAACAGCAGTAGCAGTAGCAGTAGCACTACAACAAAGTCCTCAAATTAACAATTGATTTCATTGGTCATTATCATTATGGAAGGAATTACTGTGTGTGTGTGTGTTGTTATAAATTAGTGTGTGTTATTTTATCATTGTATTGTTTTATTTAGTAATTATAAATTTATTGAGATTATAATTTGGCAACTCATTTTGTACAAATATAATATAAAATAAAATTTAAATTCAAATAATAATAATGATGCGTCCGTCCGTCTGTCTGTCTGTGTATGGCCAGTGATTGCTGTGTTTATGAGATTTTGTTGTTTGTGGCCTATTTAATGATGTTTTTTGACTTAGTTATTGCTTTTGTTTTGCCATATTTTACAAAACGGGTGTCATCGATATCTTTCACACAACGCCATTCTTTTGTTTTAGTTTTTATCATTTTCCAATGTCAACAGAATCAATCTAGCGTGTGAATTGAAAAACAATTGTAGAATGGACGACATTTAGATATGAAATAAATATAAAGGATGTTGTTTGATATTTGGTAGGTATGTGGTACGATTAATAATTATTATATATATAAATAATACTTATTTAATGAGTAGATTCTCAACAAAATGACCATTTTTGGGCATAAATTTTATATACCCTCCACAAAGTTACATCATTCTGAATGTAACATTGAGTAATATTCATCTGAGACCAAACGAAATATATGTATATGTGTATATATTCTTGATCCTTATGAAGAAGTCCCCAAATGAAGTCCACTTCTGAAAATCACTTAAATCTGTTACAAATATCGTTATCATATTGAAATTCGACATAAATTATTCATTCTCATACACATACGAAACCTCATATCGAATTTTGTAAGGATGGGCTCATAATTGGTCATAGGTCCCAAGTAAGACCAAAAATGCATTAAAATGCATATGGAATACATGCATTTTAGATAACACTGATATACAAAATCACTGATTTTATCGAGAATAAAACTAACTTGAAAATAATGTTGACTATCAACAGACCAAAACCAAAGACAAGGTTTCTAAATTCATAGAAAAAATTATTTTCTTATTAAGTACGATTAGCAAAAGTACCATAATGTCCCCGCTGTGGATTCTCAGGCAATTTCTCGTTTCTAGGTTGTTTATTATATAAAATCAATAAGTGCAATTACTGGAAGGAAAATGCACCATTAGATCGCCTTTTTCGTACTATTAGAGAAAAAAATACCCCAAGTCCCTTTATTCGTGGTTCACAATTAACTCAGAAACAACATTAAAAATGTACCAAAACTACATACATACATACATACATACATACATACATACATACATACATATGTATATGTATACAATATTTATTTCTAAAATATCAGAATTTGTAAAAAGTACAAAATACATGTTTGGAAGTTTTTGATGTTTGAGGAATATGATTTAAGTTTCATTGATTTTAAATATACTGAGAGATCTAAAAATCCGATTGATTGCCTAAAAATTGCGAATTTGAATAAAGAAGAACGAAATAGTCCAAGAGATTTGACTCTTGAAAACATCTCTTAACAACAGAAAAGTGTAACCATACTAAATATACGAGTTAATAATAATTGAAAAAAATTTTATTTTGAACAAACTACGAATAGAAACAAGTAAGAAATTATAGTCGGTCAAGCCCGACCATATAATACCCTACACCCAGTATCTGTATAAAACAGTTTTTCAGAAATGGTCGTTATATGGGAGATATAACCTATTATAGACCGATCATACAAAAATTTAGTGTCATGATTTCTGTGAATAGAAGTATGTATTATGTATATTGAACTTTATCTCGATATAAATACTTTTAAAAGATTTATGGAGCTTAAATTGACTTGCGGAGAGGGTCTTATATGGGAGTTTCGACTAATTATGGGCCGACCATTAGAAAATTAGGTGTCATCATTTCTGTACATTTGAAACTTATTTTTGTTAAATTTTATTCGGATAACAAAATTTTTAAGAGATTTATGGTGATTTTCGGAAGTGGGTCTTATATGGGAGCTACGACTAATTATGGACCGATCGTCATAAAATGCTACGAAACATATTTGTGTTCAATATTATTTGAATACCAACATTTTTAAAAGAGTTATGCTCTTTAAAGTGATTTTCTTTGAAGTGATAAGTATGGACCGATCTTCACAAAATTTGTAGATGTGATTTAGTATTCATTTGTGGTGAAATTTGTTTGGATACTTTCATAATTCAAACATTTATGATAGTTGAACTCCTATTTCGGCAGAACATTTGTATGGGGGTCAGGTGAAATAATGGACCGATTTCCACCAGTTGCAATTCCGTACGTCCTTGGGCCGAAAAAATATCACATACCAAATTTTATTGAAATATCTTTAAAATTGCGACCTGTACTCTGCGCACAAGCTTTACATGGCCAGCCAGCCAACCAGCCAGTCAGCCAACCAGACGGACGGACATCTTTAAATCGACTCAGAAAGTGATTCTGAGTCGATCGGTATACTGTTGGACCAATATTTATGGCGTTACAAACATCAGCACAAATCCAAATATCCTCCCCACTATTGTGGTGTAGGGTATAAAAAGGCTTGAGGTGCGCTGCAATAATTTGTCGGTGTTTAAAGAATACTATTTTATATATTTGTTCGTTTAACATTATAAAATATTGTTGGTAATTGTGTAAACAAAACTACATATTTATTGTATTCATAGTCAATTAAAAAAAAAAAAAAAAACACAAACAAAAAAGAAAAATATTTATGAATTTATTCGGTAAAGAACCAAATGCTACTTAGTATTCTTCATTTTCCATATTGTAGATACAAGATTGAGTAAATATTGAAAAAGAAATGAAACAACAAAAGACACAAACGCCGATAAAATGATGAATTGTGATTTTCAGTTGTTGCTGTTGTTGTTGGTTCGTTTGTTAATTCGTTAGTGTGTAGGATGATTATAAATGCAGCGATCGTGTGTTGATCATGAATGGAATGGATACATCTTTGTATCTTGAAAATGCATAATATTGCCTTCATTAGGATTATTAACTTGATAAATATGAATTTTGTTGTATGTGTTTCAGTGTGCCTGAGATACAAGCCACAATATAAGAATATATAAGCATGCACCTTTGTGCGAGAATCGTACGATAATCATTAAATAGCATGTCGGGATATAGTGTCATTAAGTATAAAACTGCAATGCTGAAAATTATATAGTTTCGAAAATCACAATAATAAACCGAAGTCGCATCGTCTCTGCAGTTTGAAAATGCATTTACAATGAGAATTTTGGATTTGCCGTAAATGATAAAAGACTTTGTTCATTAATAAATAAGAGAATAGAATACATACTCAGTTATCAATTATCTATGTAATAGGATTTAAAAAGAAAAAGCTCTTAAACTACATATATTCGAGTTATTACAAATTCCGCCCACTTAATAAATTAAATACAAACAGCAAAAACAAATAAGAATAGCAACATATCAAGTTTATATCATATCAATTAATAATGTATTGTTAAGAATAGCGTCAATGTTTTAGCAATTTCAACTTTCATATTTTAGGTATATAAATTTAATTTAATTTTGTTTAGTCCCAATTTACACGAAGCAATTTTTGTTGAAAATATTGATACAATTTTTGCTTTGAAATTTCTTTGGTGTTTACACAGCACAATATAATTGCTTAGATCACTCGTATTTTTATTTGAGAGTACAAATAAGAGAGTAACACAAGTTGCTAGTACAATCAAGTGTGTACTTGTCTTATCCCCCTTCCCCTCACGCTGATATCTAAAAGGTAATCATTTAAGCTTAAATAATTGCTTCATGTAAATTGGGACTTGGTTTTGTCTTTGCAAACAATTTTAGCTAAATATTAAATTCCTCATTAATTTATACCTAAGTCTGAATATATGTACAGAATTATCTATCTGAAAAGTCAAATTATAAATACCAAATCTCAAATAGATTAAAATGCATAAAATAGGTTAGTTTCCCCTTTAAAAGATAAAAACGAGTTGTATGGGCAATTATGGAAGAACATCATTTATAGACATGTTACTAATAAATCATTATTTTGCATACAAGCCTCGTAATTCTGTTTAGTGACTTCTAGCCATAACGGCGGAGTACTTGAAATGTGCGGGATTCTGTTTTTTTTTTTTTTTGTATTACAATTCCTTTATTATGAATTTTTGTTTTTTTTCCACCAACAACAACAACGAGTAAAGTAAATTTGGTTTCCTGAGTCAATTGCAACTGATGTGTTTATGTGTGTACACTGTCAAAGTGATGTTTAATAAACGTCATTGTCAATAATAATGATCAACATCATTATCATGCCACCGATGATGATCATAATTCTTCTAATAACAATATACATACTTACATATACATACCTATATGTACATACAATGTATATATGTATGTAAATTTCATCACCACCACCAACACAAATTTGGTGCATTGATCTATTGGATCGTCAGCTACTAGTTGTCAGTTTTATCATATTTCTTGTTTTTGTTTTCATTTTCTAGTATTTATTTGTAACAACGATGACTTTTCTTTGATTTATTTTCAGTGTTTTGAATATGTTGCTTAAAATAATAATAAAAAAAATAAAATAAATAAAATATTGAAAATGTGGTTGCATTTTCATTTTTCGGGAAACCATTGTGAAATAAGGAAAACAATAACAAACTAATAACAGAAATGAATACCCAACCAATCAAGCAACCAACCACATTGATGCCATAAAATCCCTTCAAGAATTCGAGCAGTACTCACCGCATTTGTGATTGTTGGTGGGCCCACAAAAACACAGCCATGGTGGGACCACCCTTGAGCCTGAAGACTCTCTCATGTGTTTATTTAAAAATAATCGTACATTTAATTTCACTCACAAATTTTGTGTTTTTTTTTTCATATTTCTATGTTTCCCAAAAGTGCCAACAACAAAAACACATCAACATTCATTAATCGTGTTGGAAAATGTTTACTTACCCCTTTTTCTGTGTTAGACCCGGTGTTTTGTTAATTCTGTGCCATGCAGTCTAATGTAGAAATGTGTATTGTTTGTTTGCCAAGTACATATGCCCCTGGGGATCTTGCGTTTACACACATATAACCCCACATTTGTACTGTATTCGTTAAACGTCTGCTTAAACGGTTGCAATTTGTTTGATTTGCCCTTTTTTTGCTTCAATTAATGATTAAATACTTTTTAAATGTTGGCAATTTGTTTGTGCAATTGTTAAAGAAAGTTGTTGGTGTGTATTTCTATATCTGTGTTACAAATTAATGCTGTCTAACGATGACGTTAATTGTTTTCATCACCATCACCCAGGGAGAAATTTAAGCAACACCTTATCGTATTTATTTTAAGGTTTTTCTATTTCCTACCTGAGACTAGAGTTGTTAGATACAATTAGTGAACTATTTTGACATTCGCGTAAAATAAGCTTGATTTCGAAAAATAACTTGACAAACCAAAAATGTATGTATGTATGTTTACACTTTGGAAAAATGTTATTTTAATTTCACTGAAAATTAATAAATAAATAGATTTTAATAGACTTCAAAATTCTACATCTCATTGTGTGAAGAACTTAATCAATTTTTATCTACTAAATTATTTTTAAATCTTTTTAAAAACCTTGTGAAGATGTATTGTTTTTAAATACCATTTAAGTATCATTTATGACTTGACCAGGTACAGGATATAGAGGATACGATGGATTTGCAATCAATTAAATCAATGAATAAGCAATTGATATATGTACAATTGTTCCAAGCGTGATAAGTTTGGGTAAAAAATAGCAGTTCAAAAACATTTTAAAATCGTTCCAAAACCATAATTTCCAGCAAAATTAATTACATAAATAAAGAACTATTGCATGATTTATACGGAAAATGTTTTCAATTTTATTTGGATACTAATATTATCAAGAGGAAGTGGGCCTTCCACTGTAAGCCAAATGATTTTCATATATGTACTCGTATATGAAACAGGCTTATGTTGAATATGAATTGGTTACCAATATTTTTAAGAGAGTTATGCTTTTTAAAGTAATTTTCAGTAGCGGACCTTATATGGGAGCTATGGTCAATTATGAAATGATCTGCACAAAATTCGTTAATGAAATTAGGCTTCATGTGCAATTTATTTCTGTAGAGATGAGTGCATATATCAAACATTTATGATCGATAAACCCCCATTTCGGTATTTTCGGAGCTAGGTGAAATAATGGACCGATTTTAACCAGTTTCAATCCCAAGCATACTTGGACCAAAAAATATCATGTACCAAATTTTATCGAAATATCTTCAAAACGGCAACCAGTACTCTGCGCACAAGGTTTACATAGAGAGTCAGCTAGCTAGCCAGCCAGACGGACGGACGGACAGACGGACGGACAGACACCGATAAGGTGGGTGTTGGACTAATATTTTTGGGCATTACAAACATCAGGACAAATATGATTAGCATTTTCTAGGATTTTAAAATTTAAAAATACTAGTTTATTTTTTCTTGGAAAAACCTTAAAAATAAAAAAGAAAATTATGTATATAAACATTTTAAAGAATAAATGGCAAATTTATCAACAGATGATATTAGAACTCTGGCAAATGTCTAAAATTAACTTTACATACATGGAAAAATCAGAACTCAGAATTTTAGATGCAAGTTTGTGAACACAAGAATGCTTTGTATAAAAACATACATTCATCTTTTGTTATGAATATGTTTTGCGATTTAGTAATTCAGAAATTAAACATTTATTTATTGGAATAAATGGAATTCTATAAAAACCAAGTAAGAAAGTATAGTCGGTCAAGTCCGACTATATACTACATTACACCCATCCATGGATCGATCATTAAAAAAAAATTGTGACATGACTTCTAAGTATATAAATATTGGTAGTGCTAAATTGTAGCCCAATCTAATCACTTTTAAAATATTTATGCATGTTAAAGTGATTTTCAGAAGTAGGGGTTACTAAGGAACTTTGACTAATTATGGACCAATCATTAGAAAGTTACCCCACCAATCATTAGAAAGTTACCTTACATTTTAAAGATGTCGCATTTTTAATGGTCAGAATAGAACAAAAAATCACAACAGTGTAACACTTTTTTCATCTACAGCTGTTTTTGTTTTGTTAAAAAAAAAGAAGAAGCAGACAGCTCCCTTGTAAGATCGCTTGAAATAAAACAATGAATATCTCTCAAAAAGACCCGACTAATATGCAAATTCTTCTTGAACTATAAAAATTGTATATGTAAACATATATTACATACATATATAAGAAGTAGGAGATATTGTCCTATGATATTTGACATACATCAACTTCAGAGTATTTATTAATTACATTCTCTACAAAGCCTTTCACTCGCGGTTGTGGATATCTTTCCATAATCATATCAAATATTTCATCATCATCAGATGATGAAGATGTTTCCAACAAGTCATCCAAATTTTTTTCAGCACATAAAAATGTAAAAGTATTTTTGTTTGTTTCTTAACACAAATACACATTCTTAAAAAAAACAAATGTCAGCTGTTTTATCGTGCGATTCCCCCCCTCTAAAAATACAGAGTGTGAAAGGTGCAACATTTTTTTTTAATTTAAAGTGTGACCTTTATAGAAAAGAACACACTACACTTTAGCAGTGTTGACATTTTTTCAGAAAAGAGCACAAAAAAAATTAAAAAACGGTGCGAAATGGAAAAAACGTGTAACATTTTTGCCAGAAAAGAAAACGCCATTAGAGAGACCTTATAAGGCAGCTGTAACTAATTATTTACCGATTTGCACAATTAGGTTTCATATAGAACCTATGTGTGACAAAATTTGTTTGGATACGTTTATAAATCACACATTTATGACCGATAAAGCCCTATTTCGGGAGGGCATTTAAAAGGGGTCTAGGTAAAATAATGGATCGATTTCGACCAAATTCACAGAATAAATTTTATCAATGATGATTTCTGATTTTCTTTATATAAGATGATTATAAGATTAAATAAATGTCTTTAAATTAGAAAAGTAATCAGAGCCTGATGCAGTAAAACTTATATAGAACGTCTGTCTAGAAATTTTTATCAAAATCACTCAAAAAATATTTAAAAACTGTGTGATCTTTAAGGTTAGACTTCTGAAGAGAACCTTAATTAGTTTTGTTAAAAATTATTTCAAGAAAGTATGTAGTTTAAAAAATTTAGCATATTTTTTTGACATTTTAAAACAAATTTTGGCATATTTTAGCATTATTTTTAAACTGATTTAGACGCTGAATTTTTTGAGATCTGGTCACACTGCTTATAGTGTACGTCTGTCAACGTAGCGTAAGCAAGCACATGTGTTGGGAAATTTCAATTTCGCCCATGACTGTATTAAAGGCATAAAAAGTTCGGTGGCATGCGACAAAATAATTTAACTTGCCCACTTGTGTTAAAAAGTTAAAAATTTTATAAACAAATTTTCGCTAACTATTATCTCGTATAGGTTAGTTGCGAGTTAAATTTACTACTCTACACGGATTTGGTAGTTTTTTGGCAAAAATTTGGTAGGATCAAACCTTTTTTCAGTGGCAACACTGCTTCTAACTTGACAAGCCATAAAATAATGTGACAATCAAGCTCATTCAAGGCCGTCTGCCAATCCTACTGACTCAGATAGGTTTCTTTAAACAGTAAGAAAACGTTACTAATGATAAGAGATTGTCAAATTCTGACAACAACTCTCTAGATTTAAGCTGTAATTTACCTAATTAATGTGACTGCTTCAGATTATTGTTATAAGTAAAAACTAGAGCCAGTTATATATAGATTTTCTAAATTTCGACTGTTCAAGATGCTCAGTAAAGCTTTTGTAAAATGCTATCGAAATTTATTCATGAGTTCAGATCAACAGCAAATAGCCAATTTGGTACTTATGTCAAAAGTTGTCTATAAATATTGTTCAACAATTTAAACATGTTTTATAATAAATCTCCACAGATCTCCATCTATGTAGATTTACATATGCCAATGTCACTATTAATTATTGTACATTAATATTAAAATATTTTGTATTGTTTAAAGTATTGATTTTTTCTCTGTTTTTTTTTTTTTATTCTTCACCTACTAAAAATAATAATAATCACATTTTTTGGGGGTCTTTGAAATGTTTACATTGCCTGTGATGCATGAGTATGAAAATATTATTTTTACCCAAATTTATTTCTTTAAACAAAATAAACTTTTTTTTTTGACTTTATAAAATAAATTGAACATTTATGTGGTTTTTTTACATTCAGCTTCATCTTATATTCTTCTTAACAATTCGTCAAAGGTGATTTCAATCAAAATGTGTTTAAACAAATGAAACAGTTTTAAAAGGGTAAATAATGAATATACATATTTATATATATACATACATACATACATATGTACGTAGATACACACATCCATACACATGTATATGTAATTACAGTACAACCTCCCTAATCCGGACAGTTATAGTTTTAGCTACTGTCCGGATTAGTGGATCGTCCGGAATATAGTTGAAATAAAATTTTAAACCCAATACATATATAATTTATTTTTATTAACGAAAAGAAATAATAATTCATTTGTATTTAATTGATTTACAGAAAACATAAAGAAACATACTGAAGGTGACCAAAAATATTCATTTAGAAATATAAGAATTTATTTTTGTTTGAATACACATACATACATACATACATACATACATATCTTTATGTAATTTGTCAGCTCTATTTTTAAATTTCTTTAAAAATAATATATCCTTATCTGTCGCTTTGTTCAGCCCATAAAATAGCTTTTGAAAACAGTTCGCTTGCTGCTTTATTGGAGACTTTGTTTTCAGTATTCTCAGATTCCTTCAAAGAACTATCAAGTTCTTCAATATTTTGATTGGCAATTACTGTTTGGACTATCTTCACCCGAGAAATCGTAAGTGAATTCATTTTCACCTCGTGCCGAAATATCTATATTACAGAGACAGAAATTAGCGGAAGGGTTAAGAGTAGGTAATGCAGAATAAATGCTATTCATATCCTGACATATTGGATCTCTGGCTTTTAATTGAACGAGAGGTAGGAAGTCTTAATCTTCCCATTAGCTTTTGCCGGAAAGCTTTGACAGCAACTTGGACAAACTTTTGTTAATGTTCGTTTTGGTAAAAAAAAAAAAAAACTGCAAGAACACTTGCCCGGATTATAGACGAAAAATTTCTAAAGTGTTCGAAAAACGTAAATGTCCGAATTACTGGATAGTCTGAATTAGCGAGTGTCCGGATTAGGGAGGTTGTACTGTATGTACTTATGTATGTAAATCAGTACATTGGCATGTAAGATGTATGTATGCGTGTGTGTTTAGTAAATGGATGCAGGGCCATTAAGAAACAAAAATGCTACCGTTTTAGTGTTTTAAATGTACATTTATTTATTTAAATCTGTGTACGTATGAAGGTTTAAACAAAATAAACGGAGACGTACAAAGAAGTAGAAACAAAATAATATGTATGTAGATACTTAATATAACAACAAAGTTTAATGACTACCGGGAGGCACAAGGTAAAAAATTCAAAAAAAAAATTAAATAAACGGTGGACTGATTAAGAGGAATGTCAAATGTACACACAGGGACTCAGCAACACAATCATATACGAGTATGTAGGTATGTAGGTAGTATAAATATAAGCACAGGCAACGACAACGTATCTGTATATGTATCAAGTGTGTCTTTTTCACGGAGAATAAAATTTGAAATAGAAATTAATAACAACATTGAAAAACAAATTATTTAATCGTATTTTCAATTTAGCTAATTGCTTAACAAACTTCTATAAACGACATTTTGGTAGCTTCAAATTCATTTCGTCAAAACATTTTTGACCACACCCTGTCAAATTTAAAAAATTGTTTCGGAAATGTTGTACATATCATACCGTTCTACGAATTTTACACCGGGGCACTTAAATTTATAAAAGTGATATATATGCAATAATCAACCAATCCATACATTTAAAATCAGCTGCATGAGACGAAAGTTGAAGAAAGTTTTTAGGAAATTATACTTGTAACCAAACAGATTGCAATAAGGAGTGACAAATTTGACATTCTAGAATGAATTCAGAATTTGTTATTGTTTATTTGACCTTTTTTTATTAAGATTTTGGTAATCATTGAAGCTTTAGGTCTTTTTTATAAAATATTTAAATTTTTATTTCAATATTTCGCTACTCTTTGAGTAGCTTCTTCAGGATAAAATTTTTATAATTTTATTATAACTTTTACCAAAGTTATTTTTTTACTTTAGTTTAGAATATATTTTTATTTGAAGTTTGAAATATTTGTTCCTAAAACTGACTTTTTTTGATTTATTTTTATTTTATTTAAATAAAAAGTTTTTTAAATTCCAAAATTTTTAAAAACAATATTTTGGAAAAAAAAATATTTCAGAATAAAATAGATGGCCGGATTTTAACCAGTGCTCTTTATATATCTGCCTATAGGATATTCAAAATGCATTCCTAAAAATAATGGTATAAGAGAGAAAATAATACTCAATGAGTTGTAGAAATGGTTTCAAAAATTGAAAATAAAAGTTAATGCTTCAAAATGTGTTCATGTTATATTCACTTAGGAAAGAGATTGTTGACCTTCAATACAGATTAACAATATCAGAACACCAGAACTAAAACATGTAAGATACCTTGGTATCCATTGAACCCAAAGAAATGCATATGAAACGGACCTAATCAGATTATGTTAGACATCAACATATTGGATATTGTAACGTTATTTTCTTTTTATATTTCATATTTTTAGGTTAAGATTTCAATACTTGTTGAATATTTCTAAAAAGAATTAAAAATTTATTTAAAGAAAGATTAAATTTATTAGAGAAAATTTTACTTGGCTTGAGTTCATTAATTTAATAATTCAAAGAATACCATTGTAAAGTAATATTTTTAGACAATTGAACACATTGGAATGTATTTTCTTTCTGCCCTGCCAAGGCCGTCATCAGCAATATTTGTTGTCCAAGATCCACTTTTAAACATCATCCTATTTAATTCACCATCATTGAGAAATTGATTTCGGAAATAAATCATATTTCTTTTTACATGAGTTCGAACGAAATTTACATACGTTTACAATGTGAGTGTGCGTGTGTATTCTTCTTATTATTAGAAAGAGTAAAATTTAATTTTTAAATCAGATAATCAAATCTATTAAATAGTTTTAACCTTGTTTCCATTAATTGCCAGATTAGATTAGTGAAATATCTTGACATTCGGGAAAAACTAGATTGATTTTGAAAATATAACTTGACAAACTTAGAATATATTCACAAAAGTTAAATTTATTTAATTAAATGACATCAGACATAAATGAAATCAATTCTGTTTGCAGTAATTTGAAACATTGAAATCATATTTTAATTTTTTTCAAATGTTTTGTACATTTTTTAATTATTTTTTAAAAGTCTAGTTTGTTTCGATATTTAAATAAAACTAAAAATAATGTTTCAAGAAAAACATTTAAAAAATATAAAAAAAACAATAGAAAAAACTTACCCAAGGTCACCACATAGAGGATTTGTGCCGCTGTCATTAACTGAGTGATTCCATGCCGCTGCCAAATGTTTGATGTTATAGACTTTCATAATTGACACATAAATGCTCCTCTAAATGGGGTTCATAAAAAAAACACTCACACACACTTAATACTAATCCAAAGGATATACAATGTCCTTATAATAAAATTGCATTAAAGAGATTAAAAAAACAACAACAGCAACATCCGAAACGAATCTATTTTTTGGTTATGTTGGTTTTGTTTACATTTTTAATTGACAAGGTTAAATAAACCGTAATGTTTTCTAATTTCATTTTGACATACATACACTCACGCACACGAATTGCACCGTTAATTGTCAAATCACTTTATCACTTTTAACGAAAATCTCTTTAGATAAAACAACAACGACAGATAGACCGAACGACCGACAACAATTAACAGGGGATGATTAACACGATAGAAACGAATTTAAATACAACTGAAACGTTTAACTGACGGATTGAATACGAGTACATCGTATGTGGCAGACATACTTGTTTGAATGTGTTTGTATGGCAGGAAAATTATGATGCCAAACATTTGGTTGTTGGTGGTTTTTTGAACCCAAAACAAAAAAATAACAGAAACCAAAAGGCGTTACATGTAAAGAGACCAGCGTTTAAAACAACATTTATAAACTGGCAGCAATGAATGACACTTTCAAAAAAAACTTCCCAAGGTTCCTGATTCCTGATTCCTTAATGTGCATTAGTTTAGTTTCAATTAGTTCGGCAGGCTGGCTTTTAGACTGTTGGCTCGTTCGGTTGACAATATGTACAACACAAATGTCACGTGGATCTCTGTGGTTGACAACAACGACACATGCAACTCACCCACCATCCATGTAAAAAGCCTAAAAAGATTTCAACAACAATAAAGGCAACACATAAATGAATTGTTTTTATTTAAATGCATTTTAAATAAAGTTTTAAATACTCGTACAATTGAATTGTAAGTTTTTCAGATCAAAGCAGGATTTCATCGTTTAAATAGTTCCTGAGAAACGAGGGTTGAATTTGTCAATGAAAATAGAAAAGGATTTATATAAATTATTCACATGGTACAAAAGTGCTTTTGTACAGTATGCAGAAACAAATAATTCATTAACAATGGTCATGTTTTTATAAAACATGATTTCCCAGCTCTTTATGTATGTATGTATGTATGTGTGCTAGTATGTACTCGTATAAAGATTGTCCTAATGATTGTAAAATCTTTAACAAAAACATTGTTTGTTTTTATTGTAAATATCACGCGTTTTATAAAATCAAACTGTTGTAATCCTTTTTTGTTTCGCAAATCCAAACATCTTGTTTTGCATTATCGGGCTGATGGATTTGTAAATTTTCTCAATTGTTTGTTTTCATTTTCTATTTATTCGCATGTGACTTTTATTATTATAATAATTTTTGGTTTTATTCTTTTCATATATGTACATATGTACATACATACATATTTTGTTTAGCTTTTTTTTTATTTAATACTTTATTATTTTTTATCATGTTGAGTTTTTATTTTAAAAGTATTAAATTTAAATTGGGAACTTCATAGAAATAGGAATGACAGTTTAATAATAATTTACTACCCAACTGAATCTTTTTCGAATTTGGTAATCATTACTTCCAAGGAACTACAAAAGATATCCTTTAAAACATTACATACTGTATGATCCCATGGAGCTTTATCATACCAATTTTTCCATAACAGTTGTTTTGCTTTGTAATTCGAAAGGAAAACAGATCTACTATCTGAAACAGACTTAGTACTATTTAAAATCCGCCTACGATCCGAGGAGGTTATGGACATAGAGTATAACAGAGGTGACTGAAGGGGAAAGAAAATGTAGTTTTATACTTGTCTCTTTATTTGAGAACTGCCTTCTTGTTTTCTTTATGTTACTATTTTTCTTTATTTTTCTGACGCAATAAAATTCAATTTTGGTCACAGAGTAATTTTGTATTGTTTGATACAATCATAAAAAAATGCATTTATATAATCTAACGAATGCACAAACTCCACAATGCATAGCACAAAGTATAACAACTATTAAAATACAATTTAGTAAGTTATTGAAATCACAAAATTTCAATTCAAATATTCTAAATCAAATTGTTTTGTTTATTTTGTTTTACTACCAGAAAATAGTTTCTTTCTCTTTTTAATAGAACTGCCTTATCAGCTGATTGTAGCCAAAATTGTCGCCTCTGTTGTACTATGTTTTATAGATATTCATGTTGAGTACACAATTATATGGACCGATTGGATCTGTACAAATATTCTCTGTCGGATCGAGATCACAAGAAAAGATTCATAGAGTGCCTCTAGAGGAGTTAGCGATACATTCATCGGCTACAGTTGTATGAATATCTGGACATGGGGACATTGATAGGAACCGCAGAGCGTTGCACTTGCCAACCTAAATTCAAAAGAATACCTTCATATTCCTTACTTGAGGGGAAAGAAATATTTTCACCCAAAGTTTATCTTGCTGCCAAATAATAATGTTAAAGAGAACCCACTTGCAAAGAGAAGAGAGAAAAATGTGTCCTAATCAGCGTTGCCATATACAAGGTGGCGGAAAAGTAAATTTCCGATGTTTTTTGGCTGTAATTAAAAAAAAAATGAAAAACTTTGATTCTTCTTGTGGACTATTTTGATATGGTCTTTTCATTTTTTTTTTTTTACATCAAGTCGAGAATATGATGTCATGTAAATGGCCGCCGCCACAGTTGATTGTCATTTGAGCCCTTTTTATGGCATTTTCCATCACTTTGGCCAAAACTTCCGGCGAACTCGTTGATCATTGCTTTGTAGCGCTCACCATTCACAGTAACCGTTTGGCCCGCGACGTCTTCGAAGAAAAAAGCACCGATGACTTCTCCAGCGAAAGCATCACACCATACAGTGACTTTGAGCTGGTGTAATGGCTCTTCGTGGGTTACACGCGGATTTTCAGTGCCCCAGAAGCGTAAATTTTGCTTATTTACGTACCCGCTAAGATGAAAATGAGCCTCATCACTCATGATTATTTTTGAAAAAGTCACCGACCGATTATTGGTCAAATAAATAGTCAGCAATATTCCGCGTTCTGGAGCAGTGTAGCGTAACATTGTTTATTAACGTGTATTTCGCATGTGTTTACTACACAAATGTCATATATTTTGAAGAAAACTTTTTATTAAACAATATTTTATGTAAAACTTAATTTTTTTAATTATTAATCTATTATTTTATTAATTGAAGTCACTAATAAAAATTGCGAAAAATCAAAACGGAATGTCTCACGGCATTTCCTATCAGTTTTGTGAACGCGTTTCATAAGTTTTGAATTCGGAAAAACTTTTTTACATAAAAAAAAACTTTTTGCCTCTCGAAAATTTTGCAAAAAATGGAAAACTTGACATGAGGCAACGCTGGTCCTAATACATATGGATATGCAAGACATACGAATTGTGATACAGCTGAGATCAAGACATTGTTGGAAACAGAGCGCTCCGATTTTGAAGAAACATTTTTGATTTGTATGAAATTTTCTAGAAAAGCAAAGCACGGATTATTAAAAAAAATATCGTTTCTGTATGGCTCTATCTAAAGTTGATATCTTATTACACGATAAATATCGACAGAATGTTGTCCAATCCATATAAACTATAATAATTATTCCCCGTTTTAAGAATTTGGGTATTTAAATTTGGAAAATGGCAAATGTTATCATTAATTTTGAGATACAAATTATATTAACCGTTAAAATTGTAAATGCATCAGGAAATCTGAAATTCATCAGGAAATTTAATGGCATTCAAAAAAAACATACTCGTACATACCAGTAGATATATCAAAAAGAAATAATTTTTCTGGAAATTTTTCAAATTCTTTTATTATTTTTAAGAAGAATTTCCATATTTTTTTATGCGTCGTTTTTATTTCTTTTGGGTGAATTTTCGCTTGTTTTCAACAAGATTCATAGAATGAAAAATAAATTTACTATAGGTCGGTAACAGTTGGTAGGCTAAATGATCTGGATATTTCGAGTAACAAAACTACTGAGATATGTACCTATTATTGATTCCCTATCATTCATAACACAACGCTTATTTTTGACCAGAATGGACAGGAAATAAATCAAACTAAGTATTAATGTTTTCAAGTTTCAAACACATCCGTTTCATTTGTTTCTTCTTTCAAAACTTTGCTAAATATTTAAATAAAATAAATAAAAACTTTAATTTTTGAAACAGTTAAACACATATTTTAAAACGCAAAAGAACAATATACAAATTCATTATTTCTTTGAAAAATCCTTTAAAAACTTTACCAACATCCTTAAGATTAAAAAAATAATTCTAGAATTTATAGTACAACAGTTTTAAAAGAAAAGGAAAACTTTATTTCTTAAAACGAGTACTCGTATGTGTTAATGTGTTGGTACAAATATGCACCTTTTAGCAGTCGGCTTCTTATAAAATACTTTTTATTTATTTATTTATTTATTTTTTTTTTTAATTTTAATAAAATGTATGTTTCTTATTTCTTCTGCAAAAAAAACACACACACAAAATTAAAATTACAAAGAAGCAAAAAACAGCAACACAAACAAAAAGAATCTTATAATTTTATTTGTTGTTCTTTTGTTGGATCTTGAAATTCTTTGAAGAAACTTCTTCTCTTGAACTTAGCTCGAAATAATTATAACAAAAAAAAATATACATCAGATTTATTATGAAAAATAAACACTTGCGCTCACACCCACAAGAAAACACCCAGCATACCATTCTAGGAGCGCTCCGAAAAAGGAGTCAGAAAAGAGTCCAACTAAACAGCATTTTTAGAGCGCTCCGAAAAAGGAGCCAGAAAAGAGTCCAACTAAAAAGCATTTTCGGAGCGAAAGAAAAATTTGCTTAAAAAATTAATTTTGTTTTTCCATTTTTATATATTTTATTTAAATGAATTCCATTTTATTTTTGTACTGTAAATATATGTAATTTATTTAATTTTTTTCATTTCTAATTTAGTTTATTTTTAAATGAATTTCCTTTTTGTTTAAGTAAAAACAATTATAAAAAAATATTAAATGTGACCTTTAAATTTGTTCTATTTAAAATTGCAATGACTCTTTTTTGACATGACCCTCATAAAAGCCCAAAAAACCCTCATAAAAGACTCTTTTCTGACATTCAGCCCAATCATGAATAAAAATTTCGCGGGAGTTTTCTCCCTTTTCCCATTTTTCATATTCAAATTAAATGTTAAGAAAATAAAAAGGGAAAAAACTCACGCGGAATTTTTATTCATGATTGTGCCGATTATCTAAGAGCTCTTTCAGAGCCAAAAAAAAACCCTCATAAAAGACTCTTTTCTGACATTATCTAAGAGCTCTTTCTGACGGACCATTTTCGGAACAATAATGATTGTTTTTTGGGCTCATAAAGAGCATGCACGTTCCGGAAAAGGTGTCAGAAAACACTCTTTTCGGATTCATATGGCTTGCTGGGCATACACTTTTTCACGTACACACACTCGTGCAAGTACAATCAGTCAGAATCGTACACCCGGTTATGTATAACTTTTAGGGACACCCTACTAAAAAATAATATCACTAAAATTTGTCGAAACTTATATTTCAGGCTTTTCTTGACATTTAATCCATCAGACTTATTAAGTACATATTTATTGGAACAATATTTTTGTATGTTTACAACATCTAAGTAATATTGAGGATCCGATTTTCCTATTTTTAATTAGGACTTGAACATTTTGAAAGCAAATGCGTGAACACCCAAAACTTTTCCAGGTATTTTAGTGATTTACACGAATATTTTGTATCAGATAAACATACTATATATGCAAATCTGAACAATGAGTTACAAAGCTGGTGACAAATTTATAAAATTCTGCCATCATCACATCATCATCAACAGCAGCAGCAGAAATCGCAAGCAACATGGAAGAGCATAAACATAAATACATATTTACATATAAAAAAACAAAAACACTGTTCAAAGCATACATACATAAATATGTACTTATGTATTTATGTATGTACATACATTTCTATATTGGTATTTTTGTATGTATATACATAAATACATACAAACATACATATATATATATATATATATATATATATAAGTAGTTTTCTTTTCTCTCTTTTTTTATTTTATTTTTATTTGTTCTTTTGTGAGCTTTGTGAGTTTGTTTTATTTTATTATTATTATTATTATGTTGTTGTTTTTATTTCTTTTTCTGTTTAACAATTCAAACAAAAAAGGAATTAAATTTCAATTGTTCTTATTGTTGCCATATTGGTGTAAATTTTTAGGATTTTCTTTCTTTTATCGTGCCTCTTCAGCTTCATCTCCAGCTCTTTCGTTCCTTTGTTCATCCTTTTTTTATTATTCGTTATTATAGAACTTTGTGAGTGATTTGTTCAAAAAGACAACTAAATAAAACTAGGCTTTTATTTGTTTGTTAATTTGTTAACAAATTCTTTAATAAAGAAATTGTATAACTATTAAAGAGAAACTTTGATTTTAATACCTAAGTATACAAAATGCACTCATAAACAGTCGGGCAATTAGCAAAATTTCATTATTAGAAAATCAATTTTTAAAAGCGAAGGAAAGAACTTCAGGTCAAATAAAACATTGGCACATATCCAGAAATGATATCTAAGTTTAAACTTTTTTAAGTACCAATTTAAGTTCTTCTTAGTTGATTACTTTCAGTACGAAAAGTTACAACTTAATTATGGGTAAAGCTGTAACTAACCCCCTGGCCGACGATGTCGAACGATAACGTTTGCTTAGATAAGACTTAAGACACAAACTTGATTGTGGAATAAACAAACTTGATTGAGTAAAAAATAGATACGATAAAAAGTTTGTGTCTTAAGTCTTATCTAAGCGAACGTTATCGTTCGACATCGTGGGCCAGGCGGTAAATGTCAACTAACAAATACATTTAAAGAACAGCTGATTGATTTTATTTCTTGTCATTGATGATGTTATCATATTTGGCCACCAATTCTTTAAATGTAGTTTTTTCATCTGGCCACCAATTTGAGTCTCTCTAAAATACACAAAGCAATAAATACATATTTTTTCTAACAATAATAATAATTTTACCTTATTTTCTTTGCTAATTGTGTCTATTTTGACAAAAAAAAATCACAAAAAAAAAAAAAGAAAACAAACTAGAGCTGTGTTTTTCGTCAACAAAAATCTATTAAATGCAGTGTTGCATTTCTGTTAACAGCTGAAAGCAGTTGCTAACCCGGGGTTTACACATGCAAGTGCAAGTTTGAAAAAGTCAATACATTCACACTTTTTTACTAACACAATCACACATGCAGGCACTTGCAGGTCACTTGCAAGTGAATTTAGTTGGACAGTGATTTTTTGCCACTTTCAGCCATGCTTTCAGTAATAAAGTGACAGAAAGGTAAACAGAGTTGCCAAATAAAAAAATTCAGAATAAATATAATGGATTGTGGTAAAATAATTAATAAATATTTAACTTATTTTATGTATATTTGTAAAAAAAATATATTTTTTTTCAAATATGGAAAAAGAAGTGTATTGATGTCATTTTAGAGCATTAAATAATAATTAAAATAATAATACTAATACTATAATAATATTTCAATACAATTATACTCATGTGAAGGTCATGGCAACTCTTGGTAAACAAATACAAACTTTGTGCGTCATTTGTTAATTTAAACTAATTTTTTGAAGTTTACGCTTTGACAACATTTTTAAAATGAACTTTCACTGTCCTGTGTAAACAGTAACGCTACTTGCAAGTGATTCGAGTTTTTCGAATAAGTTTTCGTATATAATACGTACACAGCAGTCACATGCAAGTACTTGCATGTGTAAAGGCAGGGTAAGTTAGTTATGATTTGTCAATAAGATCTTTAACTATTTGTGAACTATTTTATAGTTTCTGTTTAATAAGTTTCGACTTTAGTTACGATTTCTGAATATGCGCCATTGTATTTAAATTAATCTATAAAATTTCAAACTTACTAATAACAAAATATACAAACATTTTATAGCTGCTTAAATAAGAACTGATTAATTAGTTGACATTCATAAATTAATACATTTTTAAATTGTTTATATTTTCATGAAAAATAACGAAATATTATTTTTCGAATTATTTTGTACGAAACTTGAGTGGCACATAGATATTTTTATCAAATAAATATTAAAAAAATATTTAAATTATTTTAATATATAATATATGTATGTAGTAATATGGTATTTTCAGCTAATCTTATTTATTATGATAGGAAAATTTGCTGTTTTTAATCACATATTTTCTATCTTAGTATTATGAAATACTTCTGTCAACCACCAACAATACAAAACACATTAAGTGAGACCAAGCAAAGAACAATAACTGTACATTTTTAAGTTCTGTTTTACCATTTGTTAAATTGCATGATGTTTATAATCAAAAAATTTCAACTATTTATTTAAGTGAATTCTATGAAAAAATAAAAAAAAAAAAATTTTGTCTGAAATTTTGGAATATAAAAAATTTTTTTTTTAATTTTTAATAACCCATTGAATGCGCCTCTCAAAGACCTTTCATATGATACCAAATTTACATATAGTTCCTTTGGAAGAAATGTGAAAAAAAATAAAAAAAACCTCTTAAAAGGACATTTTTATCCTTTGATCCAGCTCACCAAATATTGACCTCAGGATAAAAAAAAAAAATTGAGAAACGTAGTCTTAAAATGAATCAAATTTTCATATTAGCCGGTAATATCGATACCTTATTTTTTCTCCATACAAACGGGGCCACCCTAATTTATACTCGTACAGCTGGTAAAACGCCGTGTAGAGTTTTAATTAAATTAACAAATTAACAAAAACAAATTGTGCAATAGAAACATTTGTTATTGCAAAAAAACCTTCAGTATTTTATAAAAATTGAAAAGAGAAACAAGTTCTGCATGTAATTTACAGCGTTGTCAACTTTGAAATTTCAAAACGCACCAAAATGGACAAAAAAACGCGCCATTTGAAAAAAATCGCACCAAGTTTAGATTTTTTTTTTTTATTTAAAATGTTTATTGAAATAATTTCGCATAAAAAAAACAATATTTTTGTATTATAAATATAACAATAAAACAAGTATTTTCAGAAAAAAAAAATAAAACTTAACAAAAAAAAAAATAAAACTTAACAAAAATAAATAATAAACTAAACAAATTTGTTTGTATTCCTTTGTACTAGATTAATTAATAATTATTAGAATCACTTTCTGAGTCGATTTAACAATGTCCGTCCGTCTGGCTGGCTGTCCATGTAAAACTTGTGCGCAGAGTACATGTCGCAATTTTTAAGGTATTTCGACAACATTTGGTATGTGCTATTTTTTTCGGCCCATAATGGATGGGATTGAAACTGGTAGAAATCGGTCCATTATTTCACCTGGCCCCCATACAAATGTCCTCCCGAAATTGGGGTTTACGGATCATAAATGTTTGAATTATGCAAGTATCCAAACAAATTTCATCACAAATGAGTGTGAAATGAAGCCAAATCACATCTACAAATTTTGTGCACATCGCTCCATAATTAGTCGTAGCTCTCACATTAGGCCCACTTCCAAAAATCACTTTAAAGAGCATAACTCTCTCAAAAATTTTGGTATCCAAATAATATTGAACCCAGATATATTTCATATGTATGCAAATAATACGGTACAATATTATTATGATCGGCCCATAATTAGTCGTAGCTCCCATATAAGGCCCACTTTCGAAATTCGCTCTAACGATCATAAATTTCTTAAAAATGTTGGTATTCAAATAAAATATGACGCAAATAAGTTTCTTATATACAGAAATAATGACACCTAACTTTATAATGGTCGGTCCATAATTAGTCGAAACTCCCATATAAGACCCTCTCCGTAATTCGCTTTAAGCTCAATAAATATTTTAAAAGTATTTATATATTTTTTATAAGTTCAACATACATATGTATTTATATTCATAGACTTCATGACACTAAATTTTTGGATGATCGGTCCACAATAGGTTATATCTCCCATATAACGCCCATTTCTGAAAAACTTTTTATACATATACTGGGTGTAGGGTATTATATGACCGACTATACTTTGTTACTTGTTTAAAATATATTTGCTCTCTTACTACGGAGCCATGATGGATAAATGGCAATCATCTGCTTCAAGTAGCCTTAATCGCGTCTGCCTCTGTGCAAAAAGTCTTGCAAGCATCTCCGAATGGAGTTGTAGTTTTAAAGTATATTTTGAGAAACTTTCTTCCAATGCCATTCCAATTCCCTAAAGAAGTTCTCATTTCCTACATAGTACAATTAAAATGATAACCCCATTTGAAACTTAACAAAAATAAATTTCAAATTTCAAAACACACAAAAACTACACAGAAACAAAAATCATGTTTTTTTTTCAATTAAACCTTTAATTGATTTTAAAATAATTTTCAATTAAAATTTTAATTGATTCAATTACTTTTTCTGATTTTTCTGTAATTTTCAATTAAATCTGAAATTTTTTTTTAATTGATACTATCATTTTGTTTACAGGTCCGATTTCAATTAAATTTTTAATTGATTCCACAAATATTTAAATTGAAACTCATTTTTATTTTTTTCTGTGTAATATTTTCACGAAAGATGTTGATGTCACAAATTCTTTGCATATTGACTTTTTGTGAAATCAAAGTATGGGTTCATTAATTTTTATTAAATGATTAAATTACATTAATAGACTTTATGTATAATTAAACAATGGCAATATCATTAAATTAAATAAAAATGATTTGGAAAAATCTACTTTGTGTAAGAGTATTTATGCGTTAATTTAATTATGCATTCGAAAATTAAGAAATCTCTTAAAACGCCTTAAACGCCAATGAAATAATTGAGGGCGGATGCAAAAATTGAGGTTTGTTTTCTACAAACAAAAAAAAACAATAACATAATTGTTTTTCTAAATAATAAAAACCATAGAACACAAATATCAATTACAAATTGCATTCAGAGGAAGTTGTTGTCAAATAATAAAAAGAAATAAATTCAATTATACCCATTTCTTTTGAAATACAATATGTCGACCTATTAAAAATACATACATACATACATACCTATAACTAGTACTGCTACACAACAAGAATATTTTATTAAGAAAAATTTAATTTACAAATAAAATTAAAAACAAAAAAAAAAATATTATTATAAAGAATTTGGAACGAGTAAGTAGTTGGGTGCGTTATAAATTGCACTTTTCTAACAAATAATCCCACAAAAGGAAACAAACAATAAACAATATAAAGAGCAAAAGTGTGTAACTAAATAAAGTAAGCGCGCTTGCGTACAATTTTTTTAAATTTAAAATTACTGCACAAAGAATTATTGGTATTATTTGTCAAGTACATATTTAAAGAATTCAAAAGAAAGAAACTTAAGAAACAAGAGTTCTTAAATATAATAGGAGCGATTTTGTTCATTCCTTTCAATAAAAACAATCTGCCACACCACTTCTCTACCTGAATAAATAAAACCACACATACAATGTTTAAACTAAATTTAACAACAATTGAAATTTATTAAAAAAAAAAACAACTACAATTATGACAAAATAAAACTGATTTTATGTATAAAAATCATTAAAGATCATTTAACAGGATAGTAAAGGATATTTATGAATTATTATTGTTGTTGTATGCCTAATATGTTAAACGTATTGTTGTATTGTACGACTGTATCTTGGGGTCATTCAGCAATAATTTAATGTCTTCTTTTGTAGCTGTTTGCTGTTTAGTTGCTGGATATTTATTTGTGTTCATGGATAATATACAGATGTGTACTTAATTCCAGGAAATTTAACAAACAAGCCTTGTGTAAATAATACTGTTGAAAAATACGTTAAAAACAATATCGCAAAAAATATATTAAACTTAATCACAAAAAGAGTTGACGTACACATCATGGCTTTTTCGCAATTGTAGTACAATAAAAATATGTACATACAAATACAATTTCATATGTATGTGCTTATATATTTACTTGTGTATGTAGTTAAATACATACTCGTACATACATATATATATACATTAGTATATAAATGTTTTAAGAGGAATCCCAAAAAACAATTGCAATTGGACGGAAATACAATAGGTAAATTCTTGATAAATCATAGCAAATGCGTGAGGACGATATCGTTAATGTACGAGTGTTTTCATGCCAGGACAATAAGAAATATTTGCATGTTGAGTACTGAATTCGTTTTTTTTTTATTTTTGTGTTGTTGTTGCTTTTTCGATTTTGAAACCAAATTGTAAAGTATTTTAAATCCGTTTTTAATTGCATTTATACTTGAGCACCCCCATGGAGTGATACGTTTATGAGTAGAATATTAAGCACTCCCTCCCTCTCTACTCAATATGGGTTCAACTTACCTATGACAAATAATTACATATACGAGTATGTATGTGCATTGTTTTATAGTGAATTATTATTAACAAATGTTTTGTAATAATTACATATTTTTATTTTTAAGTCTTATGGCGATTTAAAATTAATTAAAAAAAATAAAATTTTTATTTTATTTCATAAAAAACAAAAAAAAATATATTAATGAAATAATATTAACTATTACTAATACAAAATGTTTATTCTTTAAAGAAAATATTTATAGTAAGGGCATTCATGATATTGCTTAAAATATGCGTTAGTGCAATTGGACAAACTTGAGAGACTTGTTTCATGGCGCCCCTTTTTAAGTTTTGTGCAATCTAACAGCGTCAGTTTGTGGGAAACGTCAATTCAAAACTTAAATAAACTTGAAATTTTTGTTTTAAAAAAGATATTTTTTTTTTTTTTATATATAATATATTTATTCAATTTTTAGTTCACAACAATTTTAAGTTGGTCTCAGCGTCACTTGGACATAGTTGAGACGAGTTGGCAAAATAAATATTACAATGAATTCTTCTTAAGATTATTACAATTTAAAAAGATATATAAAAAGGGAATAGATTTGATGTATGTATATAAGTAAAAATTGTTTTATAGTTTTTTTAAATATTGAAATTCTTTGTATATTTTTAAAATTTTCCGGAAGATTGTTAAACTCCACAGTACCCGCATATTCGATCCTCTGCTTTGTAGTTTCTAGACGACATCTAACCACTCTAAGATTAGAATTGTTTCTTGTATTATAAAATGTTTGATTCCTCGAGAAAGATATAGTGTGAGAACCGATGTTATTTAAGATCTTGAAAACGTATGTAAATAGGCGCATTTTATATAATCCATACACTGGAAGAATTGTCTTAGACATTTCTTTATACAAGGTTAATGTTGGAAAATGTAAGGGCAAACTAAAAACAGATTTCAATGCTTTATTTTGACATCTCTGCAAGGATTTTAGTTCAATGCTTTTCTTATAAGCATATATATTTGGTAAGTAATTTAAGTGACTTTGTATCAATGACTGATATATAATGAGTTTAGTACTCGTATTAAATTTATTTTTAAACTTATAAAGTAAACCAGATGCAGATACTACTTTTGATTTCAGGCTTTGAATATGAATATCCCAAGAAAGATTATTTTGTAAGTGCATTCCAAGAAATTTTGTTGATTGGGTTTCAATGATTTGATTTCCATCCACATATATGTTGAAATTTTGTCCATTTACTAAGTAAGGTCTAAATCTTATTAGTTTAGTTTTTGAGCATTGATGATCAATTTATTGATTCTCATGTACTCCACAATTATAGCTGCATCATATTCCATTTGAGTTTTTAAGACAGTTTCATGCATATATGGATATAGAAGATTTATATCATCAGCAAATAATGTTAGCTTTCCAAACATAGACAAGTTTTGCATATCATTTAGATAGATTAAAAACAACAAAGGTCCCAGAACACTTCCCTGAGGAACTCCAGAATTGATAGTGCTCGGGCAGCTCTTTCTACCATTTATTTCAACAAATTGTTGCCTTTTTTCTAAATAACTTTTAATCAACAAACATGAACTTTGATTAAAACCATAAAAGCTTAGTTTTTCAATCAATATTTGATGATCAACAAGATCAAACGCTTTCGTCAAATCATAAAAAATACCAGCCACGCCTTTAAATCCATTATCTAAACCTTCGCAGATACCATTTATTACATTAATCACAGCTTCTTCTGTGCCACCTCCTTTTTTGAAACCATATTGATGCTTGAACAGTAGATTATTTTCATCCAAATACAACGACAATTATTCATGTATTATTTTTTCAAATATTTTATCAATTGTCGGTAACAAAGCTATAGGTCTAAATTTTTCTATTAGTGTAGCATTATTTTCTTTTGGTATAGGCACAATTTTTGCTATTTTCAGTACGTTAGGGTATAAAGACGTATCAATTATGCGATTGAAAATTTTTAAAAGGTACGGTGCAAGAAGATTATTAACTTTGAATAACATTTTAGGGGAAATTTCATCATGCCCACAGCTCTTATTAATTTCAAGGTTTGAAATAATATCACTTATTTTTGCAGAAGTTGAGTTTGAGAAACTAAATATACTCTGACATACATTTAGAGTACGAAAATTGTTGAAAGATCACCAGGTAAAATTTCAATTTGGTCTTTTAAAGTTTTTGAGGATTCAATAAAATATTTGTTTTTATTTTATTTATTTATTTTATATATTTATTTTTAAAAATGCCTAAAGAAAGCCAAAGGACTAAATTACTCAGATTATTTGAAGAAGTTACCGCTTGTGGTATGTTAAAACACTTGAATTTTTTGATAAAAATTATGGCAAGCATAAATCCTTTTGTGTATGTCACATATGCCATTTGTTCATCATTCAGTCCCGAAATCACAAAATTACCTATTCGATGAGTTACCTAGTTTAAATAAGAGCAGATTTAAACGAATTGTGCGTTTCAAGCAATTCTAAATTTGATTAAAAATTACAAAGTTTTTCATGGACCTCATTCCTGCAAGCAATTTCTTTATCAGAACTATCTTTAGTCTATCCGCCATCTTACTCTGTGATGTCTTTTTTTCCTCAAAAGTAAATAAAAATCAGCTGTTGAGGTAAATGCACAATTGAATAACGCAAGTTTAGTTTGGTAAATTTACGAAATATGTGTAAATAATTTTTCATGTAATTTTTGACAATCCATTTATGAGGGCGTAAAAATGCACAGTTTGCAAAACTTTTAAACGATATCTACGATGAGGACCGTTAATATTAATACGTTATTTTTCAAAACTCGTATGTATTAAAACTTGTTGCAGCCTACGCTTTTTTAGAGTTGTTATATCAATTTTATTCCACTCTCTCAATATTGCATTTGTTAAATCTTGTAAAGTTGCATGTGTATTGTTTTGTCGACATAAATTTATAATATGTCCGTCAACAATTTTGGTTTTCTCAATATACCGACAGAAACATTGTTTTCATTTGGCAATACCTCTCAAAATTTATGTGAAAATTGGGAACTCTCTTCAAGGGACAAGTTGTTGACATAAATCAGCTGTTCTTCCAAATGTGAAAAAAATATAATCAAAAAAAAAACAAATATTTTAAAATATAACTAATATCCATGTCTGCCAGGTAGTCTTTCAACATTCACTTAAAATTCAAGTTCTTCGAGTTCATCCTCCATCAAATTAATGTTTGTTCCTCTATTAAAGATTTTTTCTAATATCTATTTAATTTTTTTACAAAAACTCAAGGTATTGCCACATTAAAAATATAAACAGCAGTCAGCTGATTGAATTTATCTGTACAACAAATAAATAATCGGCAGATGAGGGCTGGTAAGTTTTGCGACAGAATAGAAGCAAATGAGACATTGAGAGAACCAAATTTCTTTAATCGGCAGTTTTTCGTTGGAAAAAAAGATAATCGCCTGATGAGAAAACAGTCCTATGAGTGTTACAAAAATTCTTTGTTTTCATGCGACATGAATCGGAGCATTATCTTGTTGCACTGTCCAATTATCACCATATAACGCAGCTGAAAAGTCTATTTAATTATTCTCTAGAAGATTTGCATATATTTCAGCATAATGAGTTCCAAATGCAGAACACACCATCAGAGATCCACCACAGTGGATTCGTTTAAAACACATCTCATGTGGGCGTCTTGTATAACGTGAGTTACACTTTTATTTGCCTGCAGCTCATGTTTTCATCTGCTGCTAAATATCGAATTCGCCGCTTAGTCCTGGTGTCTATAGTTGAAATCCATCCACTGCGCTTATTTTTGCCCCAATTTTTTAGATCTTTTAGAGAATTAGAGATCTTATTTCGATGCCGGTTAATTGCACTAGCGGTTTCCCAGCAAGCCGTATTCCCTCAATCAGTTAATTCAGTTCATTGCCGAAACCATTTTTTATTTATATATGTATGTATGTATATAATTAAAACCTAAAGGTGCGGTCACATTTGGCAAATATTTACTCAAAAAAGCGTAATCACTTGTTTTAGCACAAATTTGTTTGACGTTGTTTACTCTTACAAGAGTGTTGCAAGATCAAACAGCATCAAATAAATTAAAAGTAAATATTTGTTGTGCTTTGGCCTAAATAAGAAAAATGTTTTAAATAAAAATTCGAGTTCAAGTATATGTTATTTAGTGGTTACGTCTTTTTCTAGCAAATATTTTCCAAGTGTGATCGTTCCTTAAGAAAGTTTATATTTTATAACTTTTCACCATCTGGAAACTGGACTGTCAAGCAATGCACATATATGTAAATATTTTCTATACATGCAGACTTAATTTAAGATCAAAAATTTTAAATAACGGATCAGCAAATGAAGTCAAAAAACATGTAGATGATTTAAGAGAGTACATTACAGCAATAAATTGTGTAGTCAAAATTAAAGTACCATTACGTTTAATATAAAAGAAAGAAAATATATTATATATAATATATATTTGGACATACATATGTATGTATAATTATTTGTCATAGGTGCTTACAATAATTCCCTGCAAAAAGTTGTAGATGGTACTAAATACAGTTACACTATACACAATAAAACAGGGCCGTACTAGAGAAACAAACTTTTTTTGAAACGAAATAAATCAGTGGTCTTAGTTTAAAATTACTTAAACACTTCTACGAACAGAGAAAACTCATTTAGAAGCAATGAAATCACACAATACCCGAAGCTAATCGTATTTACGATATGCCCTCTTAGACCGTATTAGAAAATGATAAAGAAAATTGCAAATATATTCGAATGTATGTATGTATGTAAATCTAAATTATTTTCATGTTTTGAAATTTTAAATTTTCTAAAAGAAAAATAAAATATTTTACAAACTAAATAAAATACGCCACGTTTTAAGGCAGAATTAGTCTTTACTTTCTGTTCCGTTCCGAATCAGCTGACTTGATTCTGTTAAATAGAAAATGTGTAAAAGTCGTTAGTTGTTTTGTTACTTTCCTTGCCGTTGCGGACGAACCTGTTGAAACCAAAAAATTTGCTAAGTAATTGTAAGTGACAGCACAAAACAGCTGACATCCGCACAACAAAAAAATTTTTGGTTTATTAGAAAAATTTTTCAATTTTTTGAATTTAATTAAGTTTTTGTATAAAAGTTATAAAAATATAAAAAATAAACGATGGATGATGAAAAACTCATTCATTACTTTAGTCAAAAGTAATGATATATTGTACAATAAAAAAACTTTGATTTGTATTTATTGATTTATTTTCGCGGTATGTGTTGCCTGTTTAACTAAAACAGCTGATACGTTTATACGGAAAAACTAACTACAAAAATTTAACAACAGAACGACACGGAACAGAACAGCAACAGAATGAAGCCTTTACTTATTTATTTATGATGGAGATCTGTTGCTAGCATGAAGGTGAATTAAAAATGAAATTATTTGTCAACATTTGATCAAGAAATTATAAAGTAATTGTTATTTCTGCCGATTTTATTGAAATCCGTAGTATACAGCACTTATAGACTATTCCCATATATCGTACGGTTCATACTTTATAGCCCTCTAAGTACGGCATATTTGTGAAAAATTGGCAATGTTCAGGAACGACTAACTTTAGAACACGTTATTCAACTATAATAAATGTGGTATTGTCTGAACATCGTTGAGACAAATTACAAATTAAAATTTAGAAAACAAATTTAGAATAAATTGACGTTATGTTGCTGTTGTAGTCTGCTTAGCGCTTTTGTGCAATTACCAAACGATATTTACAGATAATATAGACAATATCTTAAGAAGATGACATTATTATGAATATGTTTTCTAAACGGATATTTCTAATTTATGTCATGAGTGAATAATAAAGGATTTTCAACGACAGCTTTGTATTTTTAAATAAATCAAAGAATTTATACGATTGGAAAGATTAAGATTAACTTTGTTATTTCAATATGCCCGTTTTGGAAAAGAAAGTTTATATTTGTTTAATAGTTTAAAAATAATTATTCACATGACCGATTAAAAGCGGTTACAAAAACTAATTAATGCTTGGCCAAGAATCCCACCCTCATTCTCAAAAGAAAAGAAAAGAAAAAAAAAACAAAAAATGATTTTATTATTTTACGAATCATAATTAAGGTGGTTGTAATCATTTGCCAACAATATGAAATTAAACTTACAAAATTCAATACAATACAATAAAGCAATATTAACATGAGGTAAAATAAACCACCCTCCCTCCATTTTAAGTGTGTTGAAAATGTTCAATTTCCTGGTGATAACATTTATACAATATACAACGTATACAATAACTATTACTTCATTGGTTGATTTTCAATTTCGGCAGATTTCATACAATACAAAAGAAGCTGCTCTCATTCATTCAGTCGTTCAGTCATCCACCCATACATGCATTCATACATTCTTTTGAACCACTTGAAATCAATATCAAAAAATATTAAAGTGTAACCTTCCAATGATGTGTGTAAGTAAATGTATGTATGTATAGTATATTCTCACACATATGTATACAATTGTATTTTAAAACATTTACAATAATACAAGTACTCATGTACATATTACACATATAATACACATACATACATATATACTCGTATGTAGAAAAGTATATAAATTAGGGTCGCTCCGATTTTATAAAGCCAAAAGAAATGATCAATGTTTCCAGCTGCAGGGAAAGTTTACTTTATATCATGATATTTCAAATATAGTTAATACGTTGCAAATTTATTTGTCTTTCCTTCAAAAGAACTTTCACATAACAAAAAATGCTAATATGCAGTTCTAACCAACATGCTGCAACATGAAATGATAACTTAAAGTTAAACAAACTTTGATTTTAATTGAAACATCGACCATTTTTTATGAAGCCATCCTTTTAAGCATTTATAAATAATAAATACATATAAAAATATGTTCTTTTATATAAAAGTAAGTAAGTAAGCAAATAAGTATGTGTGTATGAGTGTGAGTTAGTCTGTGAGTATGTTTTCAATTGATTGACAGAAACAATTGCTTTAAAGCACAACTGCTGAAAAAATGCGCACACAACCCCTTCACTAAATAGTACAATAAATATCAACTACAACACTAACAATAACAACTACACACTCTACAGCAACAACAAAAAACAATAACGAACAATAACTTCAACTGCATTTTGATTAAAATTTTATTTATTTACTTATTTTCGTATTGTCATTGATGTTTCTTTCGTCCTTTTGTAAAAATTTCCCCCCTCCTTGAGTTTTTTTTAAGCTCATTTTTTTGTTTTTGTAGAGTAAAGAATGATTCCTGTGTTCTTTTGTCGTTATTGTTTGTGTATTTATTTCAATTTTAACAATAATATAAAAGAAAAAACTTTTGTAAATGTTTGTAATTGTATATCAAACAACAAGAACTATCATCGTCATATCAATCGCAACTTATCGTTGTTGCCACATAACCAAACAATCTATAGTCCTCAAACACACTGAAGAAACACAATGACTGAAGTATGAAAAACAAATTGAATTCAAAATCAACCTTGATTTTCTCTGTCCCTTCCTATCTTCGTCTGAGGCCTATTGTCATCGCTGGTAATTGAGGTCGCGGCTGTTGTGGTTCCATTTCGTTAATTATAAAAAAAACTATATAAATGTTTTAGTATCAAAATTAAATTGAAATTAAAATGGTTAAAATAATAATATGCAAATGAATTCAATAACCATTAGATGAACATCACTCCTTTTGATCAATAACCTAAAATTTTCTAATCGTGAACGTTTTCCAGGAATATTTTTTTTAGAAATTTTTCGAAGTTTTATTCCTGCAAAATTAAAACAGATTCGTTGTAATTTGTTTCCAATCTAATTATATGATTTTATCTACAGATTTTGCCATAATAGCAACAGATAATCTGTCAATGCAGAAAAATAACAATTTAAATAACCGAATTTATTGACCACCCTAACTTAAATTTATACTGAAACACAAACAATTGTTTAAGTGTGTAAAAAGCAGACAAGTGTTTACTGTTAAAACAAATTTTCAATTTTAAGTTATTAAAGGAATTACATATTAAGATGCTTAATATTTAAACTTTTAAAGATATTCAGATATTAAAACACAAAATGATAATACTGGTTTAAATTCGTTTGATAAAGTTCTCTTTTCATAAAAGTGTTTTAATTATTAAATTTTGGGTGAATAATATCTTTATTATTATATTATATACGAGTATATATATTATGATTGTACCAATCATATAATGATTGAGCCAACCATATTGTAGTTGTTACAAACATATTATGATATAAAGAACCATGTCATAGTTTAGCTATAATCATTCATAATATGATTGAGCCAACGATAAACAATAATATGATCAATGAACTATAATATGACCATAATCCGATTACCATTAATTTATGATTAGATATATTAAGGACGTACCAATCCTGTTTAGAAAGCCAACAGGCAGTCGTGGACTTTTGTTTTTTTTTTTTTGTGTTTTGTGAGTGATTACCAATAGCGTAATTTTTAAACGTATATTTGTTATATTTATACGAGTTCGGGAACCGTAAAATATATCTGGCCTTTAGAATGTGAATTTCAATCTATAACTACAGACGGCCAGAAGTTATGACCAAAATGATTCTTAGAAAGCAGTCAAATAAATTATCTTTCAACAGTAAGCGCCAATCCAAGGCATATATTTCTGTCTTAAGGCAAACTTAAGCTTTTTAAATAAGGTACAGTCGGGCCTCGGTTATCCGTGATTCGGTTAACCGGTAATCCCAATTAACCGTGATGGAAAAATATCAGTCTATTGTTTTTTGTTTGCAATGTTTTCAAATTGTTTGCTTCGATTAACCGTGATTACCTCTATTATCCGTGATGGCAGAATTTTTTTTATTAACTTCAAATTCATATTATATTGTATAATAAACATGAAAACGGGAAATTCCCTTGTTTGCATACGATGAGTCAGTAGCATTTAAAAGTGATTAGTTTAATTTTGAAATTTGGGAAATAATAAAATAATTTAATAAAAACTATTTAAAAACTGTATAATCAAAATTGTAATTCGATTAACCGTGAAAATCGATTTTCCGTAATGCTTTTGGTCCCGTCCATCACGGATAATCGTGGCCCGACTGTACCATAAATAACCAAAAATACCCGTTACTACATTTAATTTCATTACTATAATGGAAGTCGTATATTGCTGAACCCATTTAAATTAAAAATTATAGATAATTTGTTACCATGGCGCTAACTAGGATTTGCACCCCCTTTTTAATTTGTTGTTGCAGCTACAGAAAAAACTCATAAATAATTTGAAATATCAACAAATAAATACTCATCACAACAACAACAAAATTAAAACTCTTTGACATTTATCCTTACAAATTATTTATACACATTCAAGTACTTAAATAAAAAAAGGGATACTATTCGTACCTCAATGACAAATAGAAAAACTATCGGAAAAAACCCCCGACCGGAATGTTTGTCCTGCACAACAGCTGTTTTATCAGTTACTAATTCGAAAAGAATAAAATAATTTAAGAGAACTAATAAAACAAAAACATTAAAATGCATTGTTACTAGTTTTCCTTTCAAACCCAAAAATAAATTGCTATTGTTGTTAATTTAATTTAAATTTCAATTAGTTCAACGGTTGTACGATTTTGTAGTGCAACAATAAATTTATTATACGAATTTTTACAGCAACGAGAATGTAGACCATTCCTTGCTCTAGTAAAAACAGAAAACCAAGCAAAGCAGACATTTTCTAATATGTAGTAAAAAATATAAAGAATTGAAAATGGTGAGAACAACAAACTTAAAAATTCAACCAATTATTCTTTGTCACACTGTAAATTATGCTGCATTCTTAAATATGAAATTAAAAATAAAATAAACACTTAATATTATTAAATAAAGTAAATAAAAAACAAGTCATTGTGTCATCTAATTGTACGAGTATTTATCACACCCGTTAAATTAGTAAGTCCTCACTCCTCCATCCTCAGCCATCTAATCATCCAGCATACCTGCTCTTGTTGTATCCACCCGTCGTATTCACTTAAAAACATCAGTATCTTTTTCCATTAACCTTTAATTTTCCTTGCTCATAACGTTAACAGTATGGTGGGGGTTTCCAACGAACGACCCTTGTGTATCTTTTTAACTTTGCTGTCGGCAGACTCGTTTCTCTAAACATCTTGTTCGCTCACTTGCTCATCTAGTCAGTTATTTAGTTGGTCCTTAAGCGTGGGAGAGCTGGATGATGGGATGGTTTGGGAAGGCATTATTGAAAAACACCAAATAAAATTTGTTTGGTGTTTGGAATGTCACCCGCAGACATTTGCACGCTTCAAGTGACGTGCCTGCCTTTTGATTTCTTTTTGCCAGCGCTTGTTTTGGGGAGTCAATGATACGCTAATGTTGCAGCTTGTTTTATTGGCATCAAATGGATACGAGTACGAGAATCTGAAGTTCAAACTCGAAAAGGGGGTGACTGAATGTTGTTGCTGTTTCTGCTGCTGCTGCTGCTGGAAAAAGGAGACTTTGAATGGCAAAGAATTGTTGTCGTCGTGCTTGCTGTCGTTATGTTGCGTTTAGTCACTTGTTAGAGTTTGAGCGCTTGTTTTTCCTGTTCCAAAGCTTTTGTTTAAAAAACCAAAAAACAAGGGAGTGAGGAAGAGTCGAGTTTAGTGTAGGAAAGGAGTACGGGTGTTTATTTTATTATTTGTGTTTATAATTTTGCTAAACGTACTGAGTCTGTGGTTAGGGTTGGGGTTGCGATTGGGATTCGAATTGGAATTGTAGTAAATGGGATGTGCTGATGACAACATTGACATCAACCGTACGTCGTGGGTTTACGATGAGTGTGTTGTCAATAAGTGGGTCGTTTGTTTGTGCGAATGGCTGGGTTTGGTTGACAAATAACACAACTTTGATGGAAACATCCAAAGCTGTATACATAGATGAATGAATGAATAAACAGATAGAAGATTGAGTCAAATGTGTAATTTTCCGCTTGAAATATTTTGACATAAATGTTAATAAATTCATTTATATTGTTTTGGGGTCTTAAGGAAAGCTCGCTAAGAGAGGAGGTGGAGAAGAATGAGTAAAAGGATGTTTAATATAATATAATTTATGTACAATATTGTGGTGGTATTTTTGTTATTAAATATTTCTTAACTTGTTTTCTTTTTTATTATTATTATTTCTTCTTTAACAATTGCCAATGATGTTTTTAATGTTGAAGGGGAGAAATGCCAGGAATAAGAAATGTCACCAAAATTTATAAAAAAAAAAAAGTTATCGTTTCTTTAGGATTATCAAACCTTTCATTGATGACATCTGCAAGTTACAATCTTTTTATTCAAATTTTTATAGCCAAACATTTAAACAAAATCGTTATGGATTTTCTATTTAGTTTTCTTTTACTTTTTAAGCACAGTAATTTGGGTTACAAGAGAATTATTTCTACAAGATTATAAGTATTTATTTAGTGTAACAAAAAACCAGTTAATTGCATTTAAAAATGCACTATTTCTGCTGGATTATTTTGAAAAACTTAAAGTTTTCAGAAATCATAAGCTGAAATGTATGACTTCCTTTCAAAAATGTAACCAAGTTTAATAATTAAAAAAATTCATGAACTCTCAGCCAAAATGGGGAGGGATTTGTGAAGATGCTCAAAAATATTACTCTAACACCTATTTTAACGTATACGGATCGACTCGGAATCACTTTCTGAATCGATTTAACGAAGCTCGATGTTTCTGGCTGTCCAGAAACGTATATATGCCTTGTGCCCAGGATACAATTCGCAATTTTAAAGATATCTCGATACAATTTGGAGCAAAGAATTCTATTTCCTCACCCCAGCCTTCAGACAAATATTCTACCGATATAATGCTTTATTGGTCATAAATGTTTGCTTTATACACACATTCGAATACATTTCGTCACACAAAACATATGTATATGCATGTACATATATAAAACTAATTCATAGTGCCATATGGCCCACTTCCGCAAATCAAAATGGAATCTATATATATAAAAATAAGTGTACATTTTGATTGTCACTCCCTAACTAGAGAACGGCTAGATCGATTTGCCTGGAATTCTTTTTATTAGTTTTGAAATGTTTAGGAGATGGTTTATATGAAACAGTGCTGCCAGTATTTTTTTAGAGCTTATCCCCAATTTTTGATTTGTCATCCCCAAAAACCCCCAAACTCATTTTTTTTATTATTAAAAATTTTTTTGTAAAATTTTTATTTTATTTCAAAAATAACATATTTATTCCATAAATTATTAATTAATTTTTAATTATTATTTTATAAGTATAAAAAATTATTTACCAGAGTTTAGGATTTTAAAAAACTTCAGAATCAAAATCTTCTGATTCATCAGCATCAGACATTTTGTTGTTGTATTAAAAAGCTTTAGCATTTCAGCAGATGGATTAAATTTCTCACAACAAATTGAATTATTTTTAAAGTATGTGTTTATTCTGAAGCTATGTGTCCACCATCGTCAGATATTACAACGTTGTAATATCTAGCAATGTGCTAGCAATGTATTGACATTGAAAAATTTTTAGCAAAAGGTAAATTGTCAGTTTAGACGACTGTAAGAAAACTAACAATTTCATTTGCACACAATTGTCACACAATGAATTTATCTGTCAACCGAAATACTCAGTTCACACGGTTGTCAGATTGTTGTGTGGCATTGTCAAATTCGTTTTGCAGCTCTGTGTATGTGTTTAAAAATTTTAAATATTGTCATGGAACAAAAAAGAGCAATTGGAACCATTTTATCTGCTTATGTCCTAATGCACACTTTAATTTAATTCTTTAATTTTCTTCTACTTTTTTCAAAAATTTCATCAATGCTTGTTTGTTTATTTATGTATATACAGAGTTGCATTTAGAAATAATTTCTATGACAATGCTGCCATTGGCAGATGCATAAACTTTGCACATATGACAATGAAAAGTGTTTGACAATTGTCTTAAAACAATGACAATCACAAAATTGTGTGTTTCCACGATTGTTAGATGTCTGACAATATTTTTGTCTTCCAATGTACTGAAATGCTTTTTCTTACAACGTTGGAAGACAAAAATTTTAAGTTTACACGGTTGTTAGACATTTTCTGAAAATTTTTAGGACAATGTTGTAATATCTGACGATCGTGGACACATAGCTCGAGAAGTGATTTCATGCCAAACCATGGGAAAGCTTCTTCTTTATTAGAAACCATCCACTATAAATAATAACACACATTTTTAGACTTGCCAGACGCACATTTTTTAGCTCAAAAATCATTCTTGTTACCATCAGTTATAAAAAAAAATCTCCAAAAAATCCCATATCCCCAAGATCCCCCCGGATCCCCAAGATTTTATTTTTATCCCAAATCACGAAAAAAAATTTCAATTTGGGGATAAAACCCCTAAACTGACAACGCTAATACGAAAAAAAAAATTCAAAAAGAGTATCACGAGGGGGACAATTTTTGCCTCTCTGAAACTATCTGCTCAATTTTAATAAATTTTAAAACATGGATAGATCTGAGTTTGGAAGGACACAAAGGCCATGTATTTTTTCAAAAATATGACCACGAGGGGGTAATAATATTATAAATGTGAAAGTTTGTATGTTTGTGAGTTTGTTAGTTTGTGACGCAATAGAGCTAAAACCGCTTAACGGACTTTGTAACGGAACCAGACTTTCAATGAAAATAAAATTTGAAGGCAAAACAACGTTTGTCGGGTCAGCTAGTTTTTTATATTTTTGGCAAAATTAAAAATTTGTAAAAAACGTTTCAACATCATTTTAGTATCTATATATGTATGTATGTATGTATGTATGTATATGTATATTTATAACTGTTTAGAAAGCTAATATTACGAACATATGTATATAATAAAATGGCATTTTACACCACTGTTTTTACATATTTCTATCTTTTCCGCTTTCGAACATTAACACTTTCTTATTATTGTAAATATGTATAAAGATTTGAAATATGCAATTTATGTGAATATAAAAAGGTATTACTTTTTCAATTGAAAACGAAAATTTGCATATTTATTTCAAGTAGTTTAAAAACTCTTTTTCGCTTCGTCTCATACACAAAAAGTGTTTTTGTTTCCACAGACCGAAGAGAAAATACAAGGTGGCGCAAAAGTAAACTGTTTTTTGGCTGTAATTAAAAAAAAAATTAAAAATTTTGATTCTACTTGTGGATTATTTTTATTTGGTCTTTTATTTTTTTTACATCAAGTCGAGAATATGATGTCATGTAAATGACCGCCGCCACAGTTGATTGCATTTGAGCCCTTTTTATGGCATTTTCCATCACCAAAACTTCTGGCGATAGGTCCTCACATTATTGACGGATATTGTCTTTAAGAGCTGCAAGAGTCTGAGGCTTGTCGACAAAAACCCGCGACTTCAAAAAGCCCCACAAAAAGAAGTCTGGAGCGGTCAAATCAGGCGATCTTGCTGGCCAGTGCAAATCGCGAAAACGGGAAATTAGGCGCCCGGGAAATGCATGCTTCAGAATATCGGTTGTGGCACGTGCAGTGTGTGCCGTTGCACTGTCCTGTTGAAACCATATGTTTTTCAATCCCAATTCATTAAGTTGCGGCAAAAAGAACTCGTTGATCATTGCTTTGTAGCGCTCACCATTCACAGTAACCGTTTGGCCAGCGACGTCTTTGAAGAAAAAAGCACCGATGACTCCTCCAGCAAAAGCAGCACACCATACAGTGACTTTGATGTAATTGCTCTTCGTGGGTTACACGCGGATTTTCAGTGCCCCAAAAGAGTAAATTTTGCTTATTTACGTACCCGCTAAGATGGAAATGAGCCTCATCACTCATGATTATTTTTGAAAAAGTCACCGACCGATTATTGGTCAAATAAATAGTCAGCAATATTCCGCGTTCTGGAGCAGTGTAGCGTAACATTGTTTATTAACGTGTATTTCGCATGTGTTTACTACACAAATGTCAAAACAGAACTGACATTTATAGCATTTTCTGATAGGAGAATTACTTTTGCGCCACCTTGTACATACATATGAATAAAAACTGAAACTCAAACCCATTATTTTCATATTTCAGATGCCACATTTTAATACTCGTATCAATAGCAATTTTTCTTGTAGCAATTTCAGTAATAGATTCCTATTTATTTCGTATTTGTGTGTGTTCTTCTATTATTTCTTGGTGGAAAGAAAATTGTTCTTTTGGTTGAAAAGATATTCAATATACATATACATACATACATATATGTATGTATGTATATATTTTTATTTATGGTCACCACACATCACACCACAACTTAGATTTGTTGAGTGCTTTTAACGACCTTGTTATGGTACTGAAACGAGGAAGAACACATAAAAAATGTTAACTTGTGATCATTGTGCATATTTTGTTCATTCATTCAAACATACGAGTAAATAAAGTACAAGTTATGATGTGTCATATATTTCATTTTGGCATTTCAGACCGGAGTGTCACAGTGGGACATATATGCAAAACTACAACAAGTAACGAAATACAAACTTCTCTGCATTGCGTACATTGCGTAATTTCTGAGACCGGATCTGTGGAAATTTAGCCCAAATTTCTCTTTCTATCACATGAATGTACTCGTATCAAAATGTTTGTCACAGAAGTGTCAATTAAGCAGAATATTTGTAATATTAGGTTTTATTTAATTACACCCTGTTTCCGTATGTTTGGAAAGGATGTGGTATATTAAGGATTCTAAAAAGAGAAAAAGTCTTGGTATGTATGTATGTTCTCCAACTTATACATACATACATATGTTCTACTGCTAAATAAAATATATGTATGTATTTCTGTATGTTCCTTTTCTGTTTGTTGGTTAACACGTTTTTATACATTCTTAACAAGCATTTATTACAATGGCCAAAAGGCTCGTGTTGGTATTTTAACAACTTCCCATAATTTTCTGTTGGAGCTTTTTGGTTTTTTTTCCTTTTCCCATTTTGTTTGCAAGTTTTTATTATGTGTGACATACGGGTACGAGTATTAAGAAATTGTACTCTATTGTATTATATTGTGTTGTGTTGTATTGTATTTACTATATTGAACAAAGTTATTTTTTATGTTTATCAAACATACGACGACTGTTTTCAAACATTCATGGTGTCACTCCCATAACAACCAACGACCACTTCAAATATTTTATGAAATGTCCATAAAACGTTTAATAAATATGCTCAATAATGAGGAGAAGTATTATGACGAACGTAACAAATGGATTATGTGTGGAGATATTTGTTAAATTAGAACGTGTTTATAATTTTAATTTAATCGGCAAAAAGATTAGTTAGTGTTTCTCTCCATTATTGGCTTTGTTTTGCGAAACTGTTTAACAGAGAATTGGTGATGCTGGAACTAATTGTTTTATAAGGTTTGAAATAGAGAATTTGTGTCGATAAATCAATGGTTCCAATTTACTTTTTTAATTTAATTCATATAAAGATTTCTTCACGTAAAATTCGGTCATTAGAAAGAATCCCTTTTTTTGCCTGATATCAACACTTTCGTATTTTGCTGTGATTTGTTTTTAAACATAACTACACAAAAAAAAATTATTGCCCGACAAATTTTAATTAAACTTTTAATTGAGTCTAAATTGATTTTTAATTAAACTTTTATTCATATCAATTAAATTTTTAATTGAAAAACAATTTTCAATTAAATAATATAATATTTTTTTTAATTAAAACTACTTTTAATTAAATTTTTACAAAATATTTTAATTGATACTACAAATTCCTTCATCGGTCCACTTTCAATTAAATGTTTAATTAAATATACGAATATTTTAATTGAAAATCAATTTTAATTTTTTCTGTGTAAAGTTTCTGTCTTAAAATGTCTAGAAAAATACAACATCAGTGTATTTATGCATATATACAAAAATAATACCTATGAATGCTGGTTTTTTAAAACTATCTTGCTGGTACGAGGGCGGTTCGGAAAATTCTTAGCCTGGCACAGAAAGAGAATAGTTAGTTTTTAAAAACATGTTTATTTGTTCAATATAATCTCCTGAAACTTCAATACACTTAAAATGGTTTTCCTCAAGGTTTACAACTGTAATTTCATCTTCATTTGCGGTAAAACGCTTGCCAGCTAGGAATCTTTTAGATTTGGGAACTGGTAAAAGTCACTGGGAGCTAAATCAGGACAATAATTAGTTGATTAAACAGTCTTGTGAGCTGGTGCGTTGTCTGGATGAAAAATTACTTTTTGTGTTTTTAGCCAGAACTTTTTTCTCGAATTTTTACATTTAATTGATCCAAAATGTTGCAATAGTACTCTGAATTAATTTGTTTGCCCTTTTGCACATAGTCATTCAATAAAATACCTTTAAAGTGCCAAGAAACCGTGATCATAACCATACCAGCCGATTGAATTGTTTTTGCCTTCTTTGGGCCACTTCCTCCATTTTCAATCCATTGCTTGGATTGTTATTTTGTCTCTGGTGTATCGTAGTGAATCCATGTCTCACCCACAGTTATGAAACGACGCTTAAAATCCATTTTATTTTTCTTAAAACGATCCAAACAAGCTTGAGAAATTTGCATTTTTATGCGTTTGTGGTCGACTATTAACGAATGCGCCGAAAGCTTTTTCATCTGTAGCTTTTTCATCTGTAGTTCTTCATGCAAAATTAAATGAACTCGATCATTTGAGATGCCCATGAATTAACTATTTCGCGCACTTTTATTCGTCGATGATTTAATACCATATCATGCACTTTGGCTACAATTTCTGTTGTTGTTGCTGTTTTTGGACGTCATCCTCAATGCTTGTACGAAGGACCATTTTTAAATTCAGCAACCCAATTTTTTACTGTTGCACATAAAGGAGCACTTTTATCTAATACACTCACCCTATCATTATGAATTTCTTGTCTCGAGAAACCTTTTTTATTTAAATATTTAATGACATCACGAATTTCTAATTTGTCCAGACGCAGATGCGTCTTTTTTTAACACCTGTTGCCAGATCCAAACGAAATTTAACATGTGTTCATAGCACAGATGGAACCCCTGAACTGCATCGTACTTCTTAACAAATTATTGTAGAAATATATTTATTGTTATTTTACATACGACTGCGTACATAAATATGTTTCAAGCTAACTATATTAAGTTGAAGTATCTAAGTATATAACCAAATTCTACGAGTATTTACGAGTATTTATATTATTATTTTTCATATATTCAATGGCTTGACAAATATTTACCCAAACAATTATGGATTAATTGAAGCATCATTTTTAATTTCAATAAAAAAAAACCTACAAACAAAACATGAGAATAAAATTCAATTGAATTGCAATGAAATAAAATGAAATGAAATGTGGAAATAAAATGATAGATATTTATCATTGTTTAATTTTATTGTTTGTTGAAACGAGTACGAATATTTTCGAAATAAACACAACAAACAACAAATTCAAATAATTGGATAGAAAATAAAATAGAAAGAAAAAAAAAATCAAAAACCACAGATGATGATGATGATGATGAACATACATATGATTTCTATCTATTATTTTATTTGCTGTACAATGTACAATTGTGAATCCTTTTCTTGTAAGGATAATAATACAATTTAAAATTGTCTCCCAGCATTCGAAAACACAAACAAAAACAAATACTTATGGATATTGTAGATTTAAACAACATACAGCAGAGAAGAGTAGGACCCAAGTACGATTATCTATCCATTGATTTGTGAAGCTATTGCATATTGAAATTGCCCCCTTAAGCAAAAATATTCATCCTTAAAACTCTACTCATGCATGGCAAGTAATGATGAACAATTTAACAATAAATTTCTAAGTGCATTTATCAACCAAATATACAAAGAAAAAATAATACAACAAACTGAGGAACAAGAAAAATATCATTTCAATTGTTAAGTGCAAACTGCAAACACAACAACAGTTCTGATTGAAATTGAGAGAAAGTGAGAGTATTTTTTTTTTAAAAGGATAACGAGCCTGTTAGAAAAACATTTAATTCTTTATATAGAAAAAAGAAAAATTATGAAAAAAAAAAATCGCCCCATTTCTTTTGCTGAAAAATAAGCAATTTTTTCATCTTTCTGTAAGGATAACAGAGTGTGTCCTTACTGTGTAATGTTAAATATAAATGTTTGCCTTTGGACCACACTTGTACACTTGCAAGGCAAGATTTTGGCCCAATTATAAGGGTGAGAATTTTGTGTGTTTTCCACTTGACTGGCAAATAAATAATGCAAGAATTTTACCTTATAAGTATGAAGAAGGTTTATTTATTTAAACCTGAAATGTTGCAATTATTTGTCTATTTTATCCTTAATTTTGATCTTTGGCAAATATTGTTATAACGCATGTAATTGCTAACAATTTAAAACCAATTATATTTATATATTTCATGTTTTCTTTAACGTTTGCGTTTAATGTAGTTACAAGTATTAAAGCAATGTGTGTGGTTTCTTTTTTAAAGAAAGTTGTTTGGAAAAAATACAAATTCACACGTTTCTTAACATGTAATTCCATTGTTAGCGAAAGACAACAAAAAATCCCTAAATATGTTTGTAATTACATGATTTAAATATTAATAAAAACAGTATAATTTCACACCCCATACAAATCTTAATTATTTATTTACTTCAAGTGTTTCTTTCGTATGTACTTTATTTAAGCATTTGCATCTTATTTCCATCACTTTACAGGAACTCGAACATTTGTACGATTTGTTCCACCTAAATAATTATTCATAGTGTAATTTCTTCGTTGTCTTATGATTTATGTCTGTTTGGTCTGTAGGTTTTTTATAACATTATTTATAAATTTGAATAATGTTAAATACATTTCTTCTAATTTTTTGTTTTGCCGTGTTAACTTGAACGGGTTGTTAAGTTGAAAAAGAAAGACATTTAGTACAAATTTCCACGTATTGTTCTATTGAACAGTGGCGTAGTATGTAACAAGAGATGGATGGCAGCTTTAAATAAAGCAATGAGTTACTTTTTAAATAATTTATTTCAATAACAATTGCTATAGTTATCACTAGTTACCTGTCTAAACCAAAGTAGTGCATGAGGTGTTTGATCTTGTTGTAATATCTTGAATCAGCTTGACCTCCATCAAGTCCAAGGAATTGTGGTACTTCAATTGGATCTGTTTGCAAATCCACGAGACGTATTGAATTTCGACATTCGCATATGTGAGAGTTTTATGGCACAAATAGGGAACTGGATCGACCTAATGCTCCAACCTGACCTAAGTTACACTAGAACGACCCTTGCGTTTACTATTGGCTGTCCGCTGATATACGATATTATTGGCGTTTCTAAGGTCAAAGCAATCAACTAACTTATAGACATTGGTTGGTTTACGTGGTAGTTCACTACGTGCGAACACTTAAGTAGAGTCAAAGGGACACCGTTTTAAAAGACCACACCACTCGTCAGATTTAATGTCTTATACAACATGCTGTAGCTAAGATGAGTGCAAGAAAGTCGTGTCTTGCTAGATCCAACCTGTAGCTGTAAGATATCTCAGTAGGTCATTGAGTTTTGACCCGGCTACCTCAGCAAGGTTGTTCAATGTATAGTTTCCATTGAATGTATTTCTCTTGACACTCAGGGCTGGGCATTCGCAGAGAAGGTGGAAAATCGTTTCCTCTTTTTCCCTATCCTTACAGCTACGACAATGGTCGTTAAAAGGGAGTCCCAGGCGATTTGCGTGCTTGCCTAACGTCCAGTGTCCCGTTAATACTGCCAGCAACCTTGATATATCCTTCCTTCCTTCCGGGTTATCAGTTGCATAATACGTTTCTCGTTAAAAGATGGCCACATCAACTTGGCTATCCTACATGTGTTTAAATTACGCCATCTATACTCAGCCTTTGTAAGAAAATGTCTGAAGATGATACCTTTGATAGTCCCCCTACTGAGATATCTAAGGCAGATATCTAAAGCAGATCCCGTTCTGGCTAGTTCATCTGCCTGTGCATTGCTGTAGTGGTTGCTATGCGCAGGCACCCAGACCCAGGTAATGTCAGATAGACGAGCTAGCCTTGACAGAGAATTTCTACATTGCCTAACTAGTGCAGATGAAATTATGTAGGCATTAAGTGAGATGAGCGCCGCCTGACTGTCGACAAAAATTTCATATTGCCGTGAATGTTATGATTATGTAGTGTATTACAAGCTGCCATGATTACAAAAATTTCCGCCTGGAAAACACTACACTCATTCGGAAGACGATACGAGACGCCTACCCCAGGTTCGTCACAGAAGACCCCAGAACCAACACCGCAGCTCATCTTAGAGCCGTCCGTGTATATCCTAGTGTCATATTTGTGTACGAGATTACCCATATTCCACTCACTTCTGGAGGGAATTAAGACCTTGAATACCCTATCAAAATCCGTGTATGGAGTAATATAGTCAGATGGTTGGAGAACGATCGAAGGCAGCTGGCCAAGAATCCCCGCGTGGCCATATATTCTCGATCTCCAACAACCGGACGCCTGAAGCCTCGCTGCGCTGCAGGCAGAAGTGGCCATTATGTGAAGGTCAATTGGAAGGTCAGTGTCTCTGAAGGACTAGTTCTTAATGCGCCGGTTATGCGAATGCAGGCTGATCTCTGGACTTTGTATAGTTGGTCTACGACATACTTCCTTCTAGTTGCAGTCCACCATACAAGAGATCCGTAAATTAGAATTGGACGTACTATAGCCGTTTACATCCATTTAACTATGCTGGGACTAAGTCCCCATTTTCTACCAAACATCTTACGACAGGTATAGTAGGCCACCGTTGCCTTTTTTACCCTATGTTGAGTATTTAGCTTCCATGACAATTTAGAGTCCAGTATGATACCTAGATATTTTGCACTATTTGAAGGGGAGATTTCGCAGTTGTTCAACCTTGGAAGTTTGAAGCTTTTAGACATACCCTTTTATGTTTTTCTCGTATATGCATTAGGGTGGCCCCGTTTGTATGGAGAAAAAATAAGGTATCGATGTTCCCCACTAAAATGAAAATTTGATTCATTTTAAGACTACATTTCTCAATTTTTTAGTCCTGGGATCAATATTTGGTGAGCTGGATCAAAGGATAAAAAGGTCCTTTTTAGAGGTTTTTTGATTTTTTTCACATTTCCTCCAAAGGAACTATGTATATGTAAATTTGGTATCATATGAAAGGTCTTTGTAAGGCGCATTCAATGGGTTAACAAAAATTAAAAAAAAAAATTTGAATTAAAAAATTTTGAAAATTTCAGACAAAATTTTAGTTTTTTTTTATTTTTTCATAGAATTTACTTAAATAAATAGTTGAAATTTCTTGATTATGAACATCATGCAATTAAACCCAAATGGGTTTTCCCGTTAAAATGAATCAAATTTTCATATTAGTCGGGAACATCCGCAACTTTATTTTGGGGCCACCCTAATATACATAGATCCTGTCCGATATGTTTCGGGGTTCCACCAACATTGTAATGTCGATGTTCGAATGACTCCTCTGATAATTCTTTTGATATTTTATAAGTTTTGCCTGTCCCTACTGAAAATATAAAAACTTGTAACGTCCAAAAATATTATTTAATTTTTAGTTCACATATGAAATGATTGAAAAATCCAACTTATGAAATACCACGCCACTGTTTCACCACAGGTACATTGAAATATGTATAAAATTAATTATTCAAATTAAGTATAGTTCAAATTCAAAATCATAACTAAAGGTAAAGAAAGTCAACTGTTTAATTACAAACATTTAATTGAAATTTTTAAAAGAGAATAACGAAATGTATATGATTAAACATGTTTAGAATTTAAAATTCATCAAAGACAAATAAAAAATGTATATCCCTTAATTTAAAATAAGTAACTTCACTTATGGCATGAGTTTTATAAATGTGTATGAAATCATAACATATGCCATTATCTATTTTTATATTAAACAAAACCTTCTTAAAGGATAACATTTAATTCATATGTTCCAGCAAACAAATTTTACTCAGTTTTTAATGCTGCCTGCCACGCCTTCCCTTAAATAATAATAAATATTTGCAACAATAAAATTTGACTATAAAGAAAATAAATTTGGAAAATTTGTTACTTATTAAAAAATCTACCACAGCGCACGTGTCAATTACAATTCAACAACGACAGCTACAACAACAATAGAAAAACCAACTCTGGAATATAGAAATCCTTTTTGGTTTTAGTAACCAGGCCTACACCACCATCATCAGCATCGTCAACATCGTCATCATCGACATCACTGTGCCACCACGCACTAAAAATTTATTTCAATTTTATTTGTATTTTTTATTTTAGTTTTTAATTTCATTGACTCTGTGTTGGCAAACAACGTACGTACTGGTTTAATCCTGTTTTCAAAAGATTACTGTCACCAAAACATATTTTCTATTTAAACATAATTCCTGTTTTTTTTCAATTTTAAATTCCTTGCGATGGCACTAGAAAACAGCAACAAACATACGAAGAAGAGTATAAACAACCAAAAGGATATTATTTATAATCAAATTTGACCTGGCAAATTGTCACTGTGTTTGAAACTTGGTTGTTAATTCTCTCTCTCTATTTTCATTTCAAATTTCAATTGTCTGCTTGTGAGGGGTGTTTATTGCGTGTGAGAATGTGAGAGTGTGAGTGCAAAACATTTGCACATGGATACATGTTTATGAATTTGTCTGTATTAGCAAGGACATTTGCTTAGAATTCTGCTGTAGTAAAAAATGTGTTTTTAATGGTCAGAAAGTTAACTGTATTTCAATAAAAATATTCTCATAAATTATTATTTTATAACTGTTTTTGATTTCATCCTTTTTATTTGCTCGAAATATAAAGTATGATAAAGTGTTGATGATGGGAATAGTGAAAGTGTATGTGTATGCAATGATTGTTTCTATTGACTTTCAGAAAATTCCGGATACAAACAATGATGGCAGAATTATGTTGATACTATTTGGGAATTTTTTAAAATACATTTTAAAAATTAAACTAAAAACAATTGTTTCAAGGATTAATTTCAGAAATGAATAAGTATTTACCCACCACCAACATACCAGTAGTGTGATCTATACTTGAAGCTAATTTGTGTTAAATCTTGTAGCGATGTCGATATTTAACGAGTTATTTTATTTTTCGAATACCTTACATGCGACCTATCACCAATTATGAAGCGATCGTCATAAACTACTGTATCATAATTCTTCTGTAATTCATTGAATTTTTTGTGTATTCCAGTTATTCTAGGAAGTGGATCTTATATAAGAGTTATGGCCAATAATTGATTACACTTTACAAAATCCAATAGTATATTTTTTACATACATACATATAACTGATCTGTATAAAATTTCACTTCGTTGTATATATTAACATATGAAGGTTAATGAATTTTTCGGAAGTAAAGCTGTGACCTAATATAGGTCGATCATCATGAAATTCGGTATAACGATTGGTTTCAGCTTGATGCATATGTATGCTTATAAGTGATTTATGCGCATTTAAGTGATTTTCGGAAGTGGAAGTAGCCAGTTTTAAGGCTACGAAGATATTGTAAAAACTTAGATCCAAAAAAATGCAGAAAAAACACTTTAAAAATCTTGAAATACACCAATCCGATTAGCCCGCAACATATTCGACTAAGAATAAAGGATACAGCAGATAGGAACTGAAGACAAGAAGGAAGAATACCAACTTAATAAATAAAATAAACAATGGTCAAACTATTTTCATCCGGCACTGGCTGGATTAATGATTGAAATTTTTTAAATATGAGATTTCAAAAACTTATTGTTATTTTGTTTTTAATGAAGATACAATAAATAAATAAATAAAACTACAAAATATATATGTAGGTATATATTGCACCTGTTCAACAACAGGGTATTTACTCAACATTTTGAAATTTTCATTTTTTATTAAAAAATGATACATAATAATCTACTCTACCCACTGTAAAAATCGCCCATTATTTTGTCTACTCTTTCGTCAAAAAATTCTGTTATGTCACTCTTCATAACTTCAGAGTTACTATTTAACATAAACAGTTTTTTGCCTCTACTGAAAAATAGAGAATTTTGAATTACTACCCTTTTGTTGAACAGGTGCGATATGTACATATAAATTTTGTTGAATTTCAATGTTTATAGAGATTTATGCTCTTTGAAATAATTTTAGGAAATGAACTTTATATGGGGGCTGGATATCTATGTTCAAATATGAAAATTCAAATATAGATTTCGTTTTGAGATTTCTCTTTGCATTAAATTTTTTTTTATTAAATTTTGCACGAACATGGCTTTTCTAGACGCTAATGTACCATAAGCCATATTCCAGGAAGATATTTGTATGGAAGCAATGAGAAATTATGGACCAAATCTAACCATTGTCAACAAAACTTGTCCGTTTAGAAAAAAACATAATAGATATGTGAGCAAACTTTAATGCTATTATTTGCAATACATTTAAAGCAATTAGCAAAATATTCTAAAAATATCCAGGTTGTCTTAAATATTGTTTCATAGTTGAACCGATTTGGCCCATTTGCAATACCAAAGCATATTTGAGAACAACTTCATCCCTTTCAGTTTACTTCTCGAGGCTCTATTGTGTCTACAACAGACGTACATGCAGACAGACACACGGATAGACAGACGGGCATTGCTAAATCGTCTTAGAATCTTAAAATCTAAGTACATACCGTTTTTGTTCTACTACCGATATTTCGATGTGTTACAAACGGAATGGCAAACTTAATATATCCCGATATTTGTGCTTTCGTCAAATGTCACCAATATATTTGAGATTTATTTTTGCAAGTCCCGCTTACTTGGAAGCTTTTTTCAATGAAACTCAAATTTAATAGTATGAATTTTGATTACATAAAACCGATTATTAAATTCATTAAAGTAGAATTGCAGCCACAAAAGAAAATGTTTTATTAATAGAATTTCAAAATTCTTAGTTTTGAAATTTGAAGTAATTTTTTTATTTTGTTTTTGCAAATAGCAGCCCAAATTAAAAGAAAATTAATACACGAATTGAAGATGTTCTGGCGAAAGAAAGTTTTGCCTAACGTTTTTAATATAAATTCGTATTCCCAGTCGTGCTCGTAATAATGTGTAATTAGGAAACTATTTTCAAGTGAATGAAATGCCTGCATTTCAAAGCAAAACTTTGGTAATTTACTGCAACATAAAATATGCGACAGTAGAAAACTTTTACATTTTCTATTTGCTTCCGTTTCTTCTGCGACATGCTGTTCATTCACTCTGCATGCGATTTTTGCAATTAAACTGAGGTGACCAGGTGTTGAGTTAAATATGAGAATTAATAAAAATGTTCCTTATTAATAACTATAAATACAAAATCAAACATTCTCCATATGCCGCTCTCATATGACGGTATCGCTATAAAAGTCTGTCTTTTAGACATTTCGTCTTTGAAAGTCCCTTGAGTCCTTCTAGTAAAACGGTCAAATTCAAGAATCAGTTTAAGTACTTAGATATGTTCATGCATAAACATGAATAGTGAAGGCGAATCTAATAATTTATATTTATGATTGAAATAATGTAAAGGACGATTGTCATTGTAACAGATTTTAAAAATCTGCTTTACATTAAATTCACCTGGCCTTCCAAACTATTTATACAAGCACCCTTTTTCTTCTTTATTTACCGGCTTTATTCTGCGGCAAAGGAAAGTTAAATGAAAACAAAATGTGGCATGTGTATGTAGAGTGTTACAAAATGGAGAACATTCAGCCTGACGAACATACACACAAGAAAATCATACAATTCGTAGTAAAACCAGTTAAAAAGTTTTCTTGCTGCCTGCAGTTGCAGCATAAGAAAAAACTCTTCTTATAAAGAATGCTAAAACAGTCGATAAGAAGAAAGTTATGAAACATTTTTTAAAGTTTTTGTTCCATTATTCCCTCCAATTTTTTTAATTCTTGGCAGTACAACAACTACTCCGCCTCCAGTAGTAGAAATTAAACCATGTTGTAGAGTGCATGTACAAATAAATGTGTGGAAACTTTGTAAGCAAGACTAAAAAGGAAATAAAAAACACAGAAATTGAACTAAAAAAAAAACTATTAGGGAAACTTTACACAATTTCATTTCATGCTTGGCAAACTAAACTAAAATTATGCTAAAAATTGTTAATGTATGTATGTATGTATGTTTGTAAACGAACGCAGTAATATGCTATGTAATGGTAGAATAGATCTCCCTCCTTCCTCCTACATACTACACAATTTACTCCCCTCACACTAGCAGAGTTTTTAATTAAACGCAATTAGGGCGCTTAACACTATTGGCATCATCAAGTTAAGCCCACTTTTGGCTCATGTCGCGCATTTAATGGCTTCGCAATTTAAGTCAAATAGCGCTTATTACTACATGCCACCAGTCGTAGTCTCTATACAACTCGCAGCTACCTACTTTCCCGCTCCCTATTTGTACTCAAAGTGTAGAATACAATATGAATATGGTTATAAATGAAATTATTATAAAGATTTTTATATTAAAATGCATTTAATTGCGAAAAACAAAGAAAGAAAACGAAATACAAATAAAATGGTAATTATAGCAACTGCTTTTTGTTTGGTCCTGGTAGCAGTGGAGTCCGGGTACGAGTAACGGTTTGTACAGTTACTACATAATGGCCTTGTAAATGAACTGTTTTATTAGATTGGTACCAAACTAATTTCGCCGTCTATGCAAATTCCTCAAGCTGGGGCCAAATCGCGGCACTCGATAGCGCATAAACAAAGAATATAAATCATTTTTGCTCTCTTCAGTTCTATAAGTTTGAACACAAACCAACAACAAATTGTCTTTGTAAAATTCAAGAGTGAAATTATATGAGAGTGGGTCGTAATGATACAACCCGCCATAAGAAATTTCTATATGATTTATATTCTTTGGTACATATAAACTATCGTATCGAATAATATTACTGCATTCGATATTCATCGAATCGTAATTTTTAAGAAATTATAATAGATTTATAAACTTTTTTTTTCTTCATGTCAACAAAAAATTATTGAATTGATGAAAGATTTTTCGGGAAGACAAAAATAAATTTTAAATAATAAAACGAAGTGTGTTAAATATGAACCCTTCATTACTATTGATTTATCCTCATCAGACGAGGAGGCATCAGAAAAGAAATCAGAGAGAAAATTGTAAGATAAATTGTTCAATGTCGAACATTTTAAATTATTATATTTAATTTTTAGAATTTTAGATAATTATGTTCTGGGCAAGCTCAAATTCATTGGATATATTTATGTCAACAGCAGTTCCTAAAAAGCTTCAGTTCCCTGCCACTTGCTAAAAGCGGAAGTGTGGGAAATTAGTCCTATGAAATTAAAATTTACGAGTATTATTCATTCTATTTTAAAAGTTACACATGAAGAAAACTTACATTTATTATTTTAGTTTAAATAGCAAAAACGTGTTTATTTTTGCGGTAGAAAAACTAAATTATTGTGAATACTCGTACGATAGCCATTGACTTATCGAATGATATCTCGATTGATAAACCTTGGTTGATTATTAGGTATCGAATATTATTATCTCAAATTACGATACGTTTTATTCGATATCGAATGTCATAATGCCAAAATTAACAATTTCGATTGGACCCCTGAATTCACTTTTCAATTTAGTGTTATTTTTTCTAACACAAACAGTTCGGTTAACTTCCTTTTGGAGACTAATTTGTCTTTATGTGATTTCAAGAATTCTATAATTGTTACTAAATCGTAAACTGCCCAGATAAAACTTGGTAATGTTTTGCAATTACCGAGCAACTATTCAATGACTTCACAGCCTGTATTACGTATTACTTAGAAGTAATTTGGTAATGGCTGAAATGTTATTTTATATGTATGTATATAAGTACTTGTTTACAAAATTAATAATTAATTAATAATAAAATTCACTTCACCTTTGAATTTTTGTTAATTCTAATTTAATCCAAATTGTCATTCCGTTTGCAGCTCAATATTGGTCCTTCGTCTGCACATCTAGTGTAGACGCGATTAAGCCTCGAGGCAAAGACTTAAGGGGATGAAGTTTTCCCTAAACATTTGTCAGGAGTTTTTTGGTATCCAGTAAAACCGAAAAATATTATATTTTTATAAATCGATCTGAACGCAATTGCTAAATTTTGGGAATTTTTTCCTGGCTGAAAATTCTGCCCTTTTTGGATTTCTAGCTTAGGGATTTTAGAAAACTCAGCCTTAATTAAATATTTCGATAGAAAACTTTATTAAATGCGGAAGTGTCTAAAAGGAAACCCCTATTGGTTTAGTATATTTTAATCGTTTTTAAAGCTATGTGTAGCTATAAACTAAATGGTTTAGACCGAAAATAATAATAATATTGTAAAAAATTCTAATTAAAATGAATTTATAGGTATAATTTATTGTAAAGTAAACGAAATGACTTTTATATTAACCCAATATAATGATTAGTGAAACCCGTGGTCAGTAATTCTGTGAAAGCGCATTAGCGCCGCTAAATTAAAACAAAATACCAAGTGGTTTACGCCCTTCTTCTCGAAATTCATCTTTGTTGGCCTCTCCAACATCATTATTATTCTAAAACTCATGCTCCAATCTTATACAACAGTATAATGCCAAAGTAAAGAAAATTGGTCAGTTAGACCAAGTTAAATAACCACAAGTGCTTGCAAAAGTCCTTACGATTTTTGTTTTAACTAACTGAAGAGCCGGTTGTGGGTGGAAGTGGAAGTAAAAGTAGAGGGAGTTGCTTTGTTGGGTGTTGGTTTAGAGCTGATAACTGTGTAAAATAAAGTGCGTGGCAATTAGCATTAATTTGTTAAATAATCCCTTATTTTGTATAATGCCAAGGACTTGTGGCAAGAAAAACTCTTCTCATTATGTATTTATATTTTGAGGTAAAATGCAATTAATATATATATACATACATACATACATACACATACATATGTATGTATATAAATAATTGAATAAATAGATTAATATTTTTGTGTTTATAAAACCAATATTTTGTTATGTTTTGATTTTATTTTTCATTTTTTTGTTTTGTTTTGGAAAATCGTAAAAAATAAATCGTTTGAAGATGTTACAAAACTATAAACATAAAAATAGCAGTCTGTCTATTTAAGTTGCATTTAAATTGGGAAACAATTTCTAAATGGCCTTAACAATCTACCACTTGAGTTTCTGTTCCTTTTTTTCACAAGTTTTTTTCTCCAAAAGTTCTGACCATCCATCCAGCTTTTTCATGTCCTCTTGCCAGCAACTACTCTCCACATTCACATGTTCATCATCATCAGAATCCGCATGGGGGTATGTTGGTATGTATTTGTATGTGTAAGTATGTTTGTAGCATTTTCTATATAATACGTCAGAATGAAGGAATAAAATAAAATGTACAAGTGTGTTTGGCATATGCCATTCACCAACAAGTGGCACTTTAAAAAATAAAACACAGTATTTTAAATAAAAATTAATTGGAGAGCATACACTGTGCATACTGTGTTGTACACAAGTACACCAGTACAATGGAACATTTTTAAACATGAACAAATCGAAACAAAACTCAACTAAAATACAGTATTAAATATTGTACATCTATACAAGGTTACCAACGGACATTTCGATGGATTCGTGTTCAAATGTATGTGGTATAGCATGCCACCAACACATACGAGGTCCGAGCAGTAAATCTGCCACATAATTTACTGATGCCAATGTAACAGCTGGTGAAGACTTTTCGAGTTACTGGATAAAGTAGAAATTATAATCAATACTCTGAAGTAACATGCCCACAAACTACATTCATGGCAGTAGCCAACGCTTCTATTGAGTGGTGCAACATTGTATTAAACATTTCCTTACAACTTACAAGAACCACCCACATATACCGACTTTGATTTAAATGAAAAATAAACATGTATGTACTCGTTTAACAAAAATAAAAACAAAATGTTGAAATAATTATTTTGAATTAAAAAGTACTTGAAATGAATGAAAACACTGACCATTAAGTTAAACCATGCATGATTGTACAACAGCAGCAAAAAAAAAAATAAGAGAAACCATCAAATTGTTAGTTAACATGAGGTCAAAATAAACATTTAATTTAACAAAAAATAATCATACAAATAGTGATAAGGGGGGGGAGGTAGGTTGGGGCATGCTATATAAGCCACCAAAAGTTTTGTACAACAAGTTTAGTTAGTATTACTTTTTTGTTGGGGTTGCGAAAATCACCAAAAAATCCAAGGAGAAAACAATTGAATGATTTAATTTATCCTAATGTACACCACAACAACAACAACATCAACAACAACCACAAAACGAAAACAAAAAAACAAAAAACAAAAGTGTTTTGGACTCCCTTGAAAAGAATTTACTGGCAACTTAAATTTACAACGATTCAACAGCAAAACAAGTCAACAGAATTTGAAAGTGTTTGAATTGTTAAGTTAATAGGTTTTCGGAATATATTCTACGGACCATGACCATGTTGTTGGCGAGAAGAAAAAGAATTAAAGCTTAATGCTTAAACCAGCAACAATGATTTAGTTGACGTTTAAATTATTTTAAGAAGAAAATTTTTCCAAGAAACAGATATTTATCAACAGCATATGGTTTCAGTTAGATGGAATTAATTAAAGTTAGGTTTAATAATTTCCCGACAGTTTTGTGTATCGAAATTAACTATTAGATTTTTCTTTTGTTCGAATAAAACGAATAATTCGAATAAGCTTATTCTCATAATTTGATTACATACATACTCGTGCATACATATGTTCATAAATATAAAATAGTAAATTGTTTTTTCTTTCATTTTAAACTTTTGTTACACAAATTCTAAACATTTAAGAATTTGCTTTTACGATTTTATAATCAATATATGTACATATGTATAATGGCCGAATTCTCAGGCATTAGTTAACCATTGCTAAACTAAAATACTAACTATTGTTTAACTATTACTTGTTATTCTTATGGCAAACTAAGCATTGCGAATAAAGAATCATTAGTTAAGCCTTTGTCATTAGCTAACTAAAGACTATTGAACAATTTTGCATTTTTAAGGTTCGCCCAAAATCGAACATTTTAAACAGATTCTCTTCACTAAATGGAGAAGTTCACATAATCGCGAGAATATTAAAAAAGTAATTATTCACCTGATTTTTATTACATTAAGTTTTTATTTTCAATTAGTTTTTTAATCATTTTCAAAAATTTCAATTATCGTTAAAATATTTCGCTCTTGCTTGATTTAATTTACTTGTGATGGGTAAATTTTTCAGTCTTTGTTGATTGAACCAATGATATAACTTCAAGGTCTTCCTCTTAATTTTGCCTTCACACTTTGCAGTCACTTCTAAAATCGGCTATTTATTTTTTTAAAACCATAGCACAATTATTGACTTAGCCACTTCATGTCTATGTGCAAGAAAAGTAATGCTTGCGCCTTTGTCCAAGCTTGTCAAACTGTCACTAAACGATTTTTATTATGTAAGACAATCTCTAAAAACTCAACACTCAAAACATTAAAAAAAAAATCAAGGCTTGGAGGTTCTTTACTTATTTCGGGTAAGAACATACATACTCGTACTTCTAATAAGAAAATCATTTAAAACAATTGAGAGTGCTATATTTGGCTATGCCGAATCTTATATACCCTTCACCTTAGTTGTGGATGCATATTTATATTATGCATAATTATGTCGATAAACACGCCATCTGTTGATGAATTTGTTCGTAACAATATTAATGCACTTAGTTTTTTTTTTATGAAATTTTCAGAGGTTGTCTCGGATTTTTGCTCATTTCTCCGTTATTTATGGACGGATTTTGCTGAACTTCTCGAAAACATGTCTGACAGAATTATTGAAGATTTGGATCCCGAAGATATCTGGGGACTTCAGAAAATTGATTTCAACAGACAGACAGACAGACAGACGGACATGGCTTAATAGACTCCGCTATCTATAAGGATCCAGTATATATATACTTTATAAGGGCGGAAAATTATATTGTGGAAATTACAAACGGAATGACAAACTTATATATACCCTTCTCATGAAGTTGAAGGGTATAAAAATCAACGGTTGAAAGCTGTTCACATAATAGAGATAGGCTGTGTACACTCTTTAGAACCTCGTGTGTTTAAATTTTGTTGTTCCCTATTCTGGATGTTTACATAACTGGATATTCATATAACCGAGCGACTACTATATTTTAAAAATATTAGACTCAATTTTGACTTTTTCACTGAATTGTTACTTGTATTTTTTCAGCCCAAGGACGGATGGGATTGAAACTGGTGGAAATCGGTCCATTATTTCACCTGGCCCCCATACAGATGTCCTCCCGAAATTGGGGTTTACCGATCATAAGTGTTTGAATTATGCAAGTATCCAAACAAATTTCATCACAAATGAGTGGTAACTAAAGCCAAATCACATCTACTAATTTTGTTCAGATCGGTCCACAATATGGGAGCCAAGTCGTATTATGAACCGATCATCATAAAGTTAAAGTGCATATACAGATTATTTGCATAAAATTTTTTCTCGATATAAACACTTATAAAATATTAATGCCTGATAAAAGTAATTTTCAGGAGAGCATCTTTTATGGGAGCTATGACTAATTATGAACCGATCGTTATAAAATTAGATGAAATGACTTTTGTATTTATAAAACTTATTTGTGTTGAATTTTATTTGTATACCAACATTTTTAAGAATTTTATTATAGTTAAAGTGATTTTCGGAAGAGGGATTTATATGGAAGCTAGGATAATTATTTACCGATCAGCATAAAATTGGTAGGATTGATGAGGTTTTATATATGACTTTTTTGTGCGAAATGTGTTTGGATAAAACATTTATGACCGATAAAGTCCTATTTCGGGAGGACATTTATATGGGGGATATAAGAAATAGTAGAACGATTTTAACCTATTTCAATCCCAATCATTTTTGGCACATTTAAGGAACTGACTAGCACGTGGCCAATGAAGATTAGAGATTTAATAGTGTTGCATCGCAGCAACGAAAAATCCATCGCAGATAATGCTAAAATTGTGATAAAAAGCGGGAGACATGTCTAAGACACGCGGTGGCACAGTAAGCGCATTGACATGGCCTCATGTCCGGTCAGGAATAGGTGAAGAATTTGATACAAAAGTTCTTATTTTAGTTACTTAACAATTCATCCCCCTAAACTTATGACTGGTCAAGTCAATAAATGCCACAACAACTACTATTGGGATTTCTAGTTCACATACTTTTTTTTCAAATTCATAAACTTTAGTTTCAAACTATAACGGACATTCATAAATCTAGAAAATTTACGCAGTTTCCTTCGACGATTTTTTATTCACAACAACAATTTCTGTTTTCAATTTCAAATGTTTGCAGTTAAAACTACAAATACAATACCAACAACAATTGACAGGCTAAAGGTGCACCAGAGAGTGGGAGAGATAGAGCAAGTGGTTTTGGTTACAGATTAAAACTCTTCAAAAATGGTTTTAAATTTTGGTTCGTTCACAGCACTTGATAAATGTTGTAAATGTTAAATTGCTTTTATTTTTCTGCAAATTGCCAGGCCAGCACAATAAAAATATCAGAATATAGAAAAAATCATCTTTTGATTGGTTGACGATTACGTATGATTTAACTTCAAGTTGTTTGACGTTTAATGTTTATGACAACATCAAGTCACAAACAGAGTGCTAGAAAGGGAGAAAGAGAAGAAGAGAGGGAGAGGCGTGGGAGGTGTGAAGGAAGTGAAATGAAATTTTGTATGCAATAAATTGAAAAATAATTGAAAAGGTTTGTGTCAAGTGGCCCATATTGTATATATAACACCAAAAACAACATCACAATATCGCACACATGCCACATCATCGCATTATGCGACAAAACAACCAAAATAACAATGAAAAAAAAAATGCAAAAACGAAAAACAGGAAAAGGAAATAATTGTAAGGAATTGTTAAACGTTGTCAACGTTGGGAAATGCCAAAGCAAGTGTTTTAATTGTTTGTATGTTTTCAATTCATAAATGACTTTTTGTAATTTTCAATAAATCTAAACGACTTTCTCTATTTGTTATTTGTTCCAGCCAAATAAATTTAAACACCTTGTGTGTGGCAGGAGTTTTATTAGCTTTGTCAATTGCTCACGAAAAATCATGTTGAAATCAATGTATGTTCATATTTGTATTTTTTATTTTCTTTTCTGGTTTGCAGAAAACATGTCATTAAATATTAAAACAAACAGATTTTAATCAACAATAAAATCAATTTGAGATATTTTTATTCCTCAGAAAAGTCAAAGTATTAAATGTAGGCAGCACACACTCACTCACTCAAAGACACTTATTTAGTGCTGCCAAAGTGCAAAATGCAAAAGTGCATTTAGAAAAGATTTCTATGCATTGCACTTTATTCTAGAAGTATGTGTTTGTTTGTTTGTGTGTGTGTGTGTGTGTGTGTGCAATCAATTATGTAGTTTGTTTTTGTTTTTTGTTTTACTTAGAAAACAATCTGTGCTCTTGTGTGCGGCAAGTAGTGTGGTTGTCGCAAAAGAAATATAAAACAAAACAAAACCCTACAACACACTCATGCAACACAATTAATAACGTGACACTGAACATTGATTGTTAAAGTACACTTGCAACATGCACACAACACTCTGCTTTTTGCTTCTACGCCTCCTTCGTCGTCACTCGTCATTCGTCAATCGTCAGTCGACAGTCTTCAGCTCTTCCAAACCATTAGAGTTGCATTCAACAATATACGTCTAAGAATGCAGTGGACCAAACGTCTATAATTACATTTTATCGAAAGACTTAATGGTTGTATTTACTTTTTGTTTGTTTGATTACTTGTATACAATTGGTCTGACGGTAGGGGTTTCAATGCACGAAATTGGCAAATTATTTCTAGAACAGATTTTTATTATTTTACATTTCTTTAATATTTTTGTGCTTTTTTAATTGATAATATAATTTTTAAAACAAAAACCATACACCCTATTTGAGGCAGGAGTTGTTGATTACGGTTATAAGTTTATATATTTTGGATCCTAATAAGTAGAATCCGTCTGGCTGTTGCTTGAAAACCGTTTCCGATGTTGTAGATAATCTACGAATTAGAAATATTCGTGAAAATTCTGGTATTGAAAACGTCGGTCCATAAATGGCTAATACATTTTTATACCATACAACACCCACCTTAAAGTATACCGATCGACTCAGAATCACTTTCTGAGTCGATTTAACAATGTCCGTCCGTCCGTTCGTATGGCTGGCTGTCCATGTGCGCATAGTACAGGTCGCAATTTTGCAGATATTTTGATAAAATTTGGTACGTGATATTTTTCGGCCCAAGGACGGATGGGATTGAAACTGGTGGAAATCGGTCCATTATTTCACCTAGCCCCCATACAAATGTGCTCCCGAAATAGGAGTTTAACGATCGTAAATGTTTGAATTATGCAAGTATCCAAACAAATTTCACCACAAATGAGTATTAAGTGAAGCCAAATCACATCAACAAATTTTATGAAGATCGGTCCATAATTGATCATAGCTCCCATATAAGCCTCATCAATCACTTCAATCACTCTAAAGTGCATAACTCTCTTAAAAATGTCGGTATCCAAATAATATTGAACGAAAATATATTTCATATGTCTAAAAATAATACGATACAATTTAATTATGATCGGTCCATAATTAGTCGAAACTACCATATAAGGAGCACTGCCGAAAATCACTTTAAGGAGCATAACTCTCTCAAAAATGTTAGTATTCAAATAATATTTAACGCAAATATATTTCATATGTATACAAACAATACGGTACATTTTTCTTGTGATCGGTCCATAATTTGTCATAGCTCCCATATAAGGCCCACTTCCGAAAATCACTTTAAAGAGCATAACTCTCTCAAAAATGTTGGTATTCAAATTTGACACAAATAAAAGATACTCTTTTATACACAAATAATGACACCTAATTTTGTAATGGTCGGTCCATAATTAGTCGAAACTCCCATATAAGACCCTCTCCGTAATTCAATTTAAGCTCTATAATTCTTTAAAAAGTATTTATATCGAGATAAAGTTCAACATACATAATATTTATATTCATAGACATCATGACACTAAATTTTTGGATGATCGGTCCACAATAGGACCCTATACAACGCCCATTTTTTAAAAACTGTTTTATTTATATACTGGGTGTAGGGTATTATATAGTTGGGCTTGACCGACTATACTTTCTTACTTGTTTTATATGTATGTATGTATGTACCACGATATAGACATTTGCAGACAAATACTTTAGAATAATGTCAAATATTTCAATCTATAAAATAAGAGATAGTGTTGATAATGTTAGCGAGTAGAGATTATTTATAAACTCGTATGTAATAGATTTTTCCCACAAAAGAATCGCAAACCCTATTCAGCATTCTCGTATACATTTACTGCAATATTAAGTTACATAGATTTTTTTTCTTATTACTTTCAAATAAATCGTAATTGCGTTCGATTATTTTTTTATTATTGTAAAAGTAACGCAAACTCATTATAAAAACTTTTCCACAGGATGTTTGTTATTTAAGGCCCTTCTTTTATAAGTTTATTTTACATTGAATAAATCAAATTAAAATTTAGATATAAAAGAAAAAGAAACAGAAAAATTTAAAAAGTTGTTAAACTTACCTGTCGCTGGTGAAGTCGTTAAATATGTATAATTTAGAACACATTAGTTGCAGAAATAAATCTGAAAGAGAAATGAAAATTATAGCAAACTTTGTATGTTTAAATTTAAATAAATAAATCTACTAACATGTTACTTCTAACTTCTATTTCTGATTTTAATCAGCAGTAAATAATTACTTTTTCCAGCAACAAAAAAATTACAAGTAAAGAGTCTCCAAAACGCAGATGTTGTGGCTGTTACTAAACTGCATGCAAAATTCTGTGGAATGTTTTCAAATATTAGTTGGAAAGTTGTGTATTTGTCTCTCATACGTTTGTCATACAAATACTATTGTAAAGGAAAGTTTTTAGAAAAATTAATTCTATGTTATATCTGTAATCTGTGTCTCATATAAAAGCATGGAAAATCGTATTTTTCAAATTTTTAGAGTAAATTTAAAGAATTTGTCCAGGGGCCAAATTACCGCATTCGTGATCGAATGAGCTATCGTATCGAAAAATGATTTCGATATCGAAATTATGATAAAATGTCCTAAATTTCTTGCTCGATATCGAATGCCATAATCTCAAATAAGAAAATTACGATCAATTTTACTCGATATCGAATGCGGTAATTTGGCCCCAGCATTCTCACATTTTTCAAATAGAATTTTCCATTCAAATTGTTTTGTTTGCAAATTATTTCACAAAAAGCTAACTTTTTTGTTTCGTACATTTGAATTAATCTGCAGACATCAGTTTAAAAGAAACATTCGAAGAATAATTGTCGATTTTCGGTTTCGATTCTAAACAATGAAAAATCTCGGTTTCAGTTTCGGTTAAAAGCTGTAGAGAGATCCATTTGCAGATCTTTTAAAATAAACACTTGCTATATATAATTTTAAAATATAAACATTTCAAATTAAACAATACAATCAATTGAGGGCGCAGGGTATAAAATAAAATAAATTATCTTAATATTTTTAAATTTTAATGATTGATCAACGTTAGCGGTGGATGTCGCTACACAATATTTCTAAAAAATGTCAATTTTATCAATTTAACAAAAAGCACTGCAAAAACATGACTAGTTAAACGTTTATTTTGATCATTTTATGAAATAAACTGCAATTTTTATGAATGAAAAATCTAAATCATTTTCAAAATAAAACTCGCTTAAATACATTTCCTTTGCCGATAACTACACTGAAAATTTGCAATTCAGCATAAAATGAATCTGTCGTTGCATAATTAGTTAAAACACATTAAATCACTTGCCTTAGAGATTCACCCCCTTATTTAAAAACGATTATTAAATTTAACAAACGTTTATTAAGCAAATTTTTATATGCAAATCTGTCTTAATAAACGTTTGTTAAATTTAATAATCGTTTCTGAATAACAAAACAGATGCATGCAATAATTCACATCATCTACACGAGTAAATTTTTTGAAGGTTAAAAATTAAATTATAATTTTTAAATCATAATACATACTACTCTAATCGTATTGTTTAGTAGAGAGCATACAGAACATACTAAATACAATAAATGTATATTCATGGGTGAATGAATTAATTATTGACTATAAAACATTATCAGTCAAATACACAAAAGTACTGAAACATACATAACTTCATTTATACGCTATTGCCATTCTTATCTCTACTAATAGACATAACAACAATAGCTAAAAGCTAAGCAACAACTAAATATAACAATAAATATGTAGTATCATCTCTTAATAAACTTTACCCTCCCAATTCCTCCTGTTAATTGCAAACGTAATACACCCGTATAAATAAATAATTCTGGAAGAAGTAAAAACAGTCTTTCATTGATTTCATGGAATGAGTACTTTGCATTACTATGGCAATTTAATATCGCAATTGTATTCATTGGACTCATTGCTACTGCTGCTGCTGTCAACTGCATCGTTTTGTGGAAAAACAATTGTATTAAAATTATCAGCCACGAGCAGAGGAGGGGAGGTTGGCGTAAGTGTAAGAAATTTTAAGAGTTAAACGTATAGAAAGAGTTGCAGCATTCAATTTGAATTGAAACCTTGCCAACTAATACAAGAACAATAAAAGCCAGGCCAAATACAAAACACTAAATACTAAAACACACCGATAAGTAAATAAATCTCTAAATATGTACTGGTTTCTTTTTTTTTTTTTTTTGGGATGTTGGAGACTATTTATTATAGCTTTTGGTATAATCACCCCTATTCTGAATTTCGATTCGAATCGAAAGCTTTTAAGAAATTTGAAAAGATTTTAGGAAAAACTTGCTAAATTTGTCAATAAGTTCGTTAAGATTTTATTATCATAATTTGAGAAAATATTGCTAAGCAATACTTCTTATCGCCTTGGTTCCATATTCCACTACAAAGTGAAACTGAAATCGTTTTCAATTCCACATAGACAATTTTACAGCGGGCCAAATGAACCAAACTGAAAATTATATTTTACTTTACAAATCATTTTTACTAAAATTAGAATCATATTACAGAGTTTCGATTCCGCTACGTTTCTTTCGATTGTAGGTATATTCTGTATTACGATCGTAGTTACGTTTTTCTACGCTCATATTTTAGCAGCGGATTTTTTTTCGATTACTCTTTTTATAAACTTAAAAAGTGTTTAATTTATAAAATGTAAGTATAAAATGTTTGAAAATTTATTTATATAAATTTTTGTTGTACGGCCAATCAAGAGCTGATATGCAGCAACAAAGAACATGGTTAAACAAATGTGTAATGGTAGAACGAAGGAGATTTGAATTACCCTGCAAAAATTTGTTGAGTACGTGGTCCATTGTAGCTAAAATGTAGTCATATGTAAATTTTCAAATCAGAACTTCTTGTTACACGACAATTATTCGTGCTTTAATGACCATAATCGTTGTTTAAAAACATTTGATGTAGTTACAAGGAGTAGTTTTGGGAGTAGTCCCGTGTTATGCAAAGCTGGATTATATGGTCCAGTCCATCACATACCTGTAATGTTAAATTGACTAGTTTTTTTTCAAACAAATGGATTATGTTTGGAATACTCCTGGTCCATTGTGGAGTAGTCCATATATGCGTGTATGAAATACTTGCGTTTTTTGCAGGGTACTGTCACTACAAACAGGAAAGCAGCCAGCCTATCAGGCACGTGATGGAAATCGAAAACGAAAACGAGTGAGTTTTAGAAGTTAATTTTTTCGTAATATTTCTGTATTGAAACAGTTTTATCCCACAAAATATAAAAATAATTTGCTATTAAAGAGAATCTTGAAACAAAATTTTTAAAAATTTGATTATAAATACTCGTTTTCGTTTTCGATTTCCATCACATAACCTGTATTTATTTATTTTTCCAGGTCAAAAACAACGGCATACGAAAAGCTGGCAAGTTTAATGTCAACAAAACAGGATTTGCTTGCGGCTACCATAAACGATCCAAGGAGGAAGTTCAGGTATTTTCTTTTCAAGCCTTACCTTTGTGTTCTGAGTCACGTTGTTCTCCTCTTCCACCAATAAAGCCACTGCTATGGATTCCATTTCTCCTTCAAATACAAAAATTAAAAATACCACCTCCGGCTTGACAGGATTCTTAGCAAACAAAAATTATTACATTTTTATTATTATTAATTCACAAGTCTTTTGTATTATTTTATTTTTATTATTTCTCCTTATTAATCAAATTTATTTATTTTCCTATTTTTATTGTTTGTTGTGGTGACTTTTGTTTATTAAAATAGTAACAAAGTTGCTCAAATTCTTTGTTTCTATTCCACATTTCATAGTAACAAATTGGTTTTGTAAACATTATTGACTTCTTCTTGTTCTTTCGATTCAGTTTTTGTTTGGAATACAAATTTTCGATCGTAGCGTAACTGTATTCGGAGACGTAATCGAAAGTCAGAATAGGGGTGAATATGTATTAAAAATATGATCTTGTAATCAGCATGTATTTAGGAGTTTGGTTATTTTGTGATTAGTTATAATTGGAGTCGAATCGGTCGAATTAGTCTACCAATTAGCGAAATGATTTTATTACCTACATTTTAGAGCATCTTCAGCAGCGCCTTTACTTGGTGAACTGTTCCTTAATACCATGTTGTAGCTTCATCTTGAACAGAAAATTGTTCTGTGGGAAAAGTTTTTCTGGTTGTCTCCTTTTTTTCTTTATAAAAGTTTCGGTATTCTTGCAAAAATTTATCGCGAATTTTGCATGTTTTTGCATGGATATTTTAAATGAGCCCCAGATGAGCCCCAAAACAAATATTGTTTCATTTTTACAACAAATTAAAAGTCGGCAATACAAATTTTAAATTTGAAAATTTTCTAGACATTCATTAAACAGTGTTATCATCATGGTGTAACTATACCAGGTGAGTGCAGTAGCACAGCTGACTGACTGTGTTTACAATTTACTTACATATGTCAAAAGTGTTAAATTTTCAAGTATTTTTGACAGTAGTACATTATTTTACACAAACAAAATATCTGTTGTTTCTGTATTGTGTTGTATTTGTTGTCGATTTGCACTCACCTTGTATAGTTACACCATGGTTATCATCATGAATGTTACATATTTTAATTTATTCGAAAATGTCATATTTTGAAACCAAAATATATGTACATATGTACATACATATGGGTATTTTCATACAGCTATACGTGACATTCGTACGCAATCAAAAGCTTCTATGTTTGAGAAAAAAATGGGCAGCCTCGAAACTTTGGTGTCGAAAATACCCGATCAAAATAAAGCGATAACGTGCGTGACAAAATGGAAGTGGTTTTAAGGCATATTTACGTACATGCGAAAGTCTACAAATCTTGGGAATTTTTCTATTCTTTAAAAATTCATAAAATAAGCTAAATAATGTACCTTTACAATCCTTTAATATTTAAAGAGAAATCATCTCTGGTTTGTTTTATATAAAAGAAAAACATACTAACGTACGTGACATAACGTACGTGACAAATTTTCTCCTATATAAATAATGAAATGCGATAGGCCCGCTTTCTTTCAGCCTCCTTTTTTGGTGCTCTTTTAGTTTTGTTTAGTCTTTTTTTAACTCTTCCCGCCACCGTTTCATGGTTTTACGACTATTTAAAATAATCTTAATAGAAAATTTGCATTTAACATTGATTTTGATGCATTTAATTTAAATTATCGTACTTGCAATAACGTATGCGACAAACTTTAAAAGATAATAACTTTTTTTTTATTCCGGTTGAAAAGGAAATTTTAGTTAATATCTTTAATTGGAACAATTCTTATTTTAGAATTGTAATCTTCTTTAGCTGCGACTGCTCATATACAAATGACATAGTTAAACAATGAGGGTAATTTTTGCATAACGTACGTGACATTAGTTAGAATAACATCAAAAGCAAATCAAAAAAAATACCGTTATTCGAGTTCTAACTTCTCGTTTTTCTCATTATTATAGTTATTTGTTATTGCAAATTTACTTTTTAAGATGTAATTGTAATGTTTCAAATCTATTAATTTAGTTAATAGCAAAGAGAAAATAATTTATTTGATTTGCAAAAACTGAGTCGAACAGACATTCAGTTTTTCTCTTCCATTTTTGAGTTTTAAAATTCCAATATCCTGTAAATGCTTCTATATTATGAAAAATCGAATATTTTCTCTTATTAAATCATATTAGAAACATTTTTCAAGTACTCTTATTTTTTTGGTCGTGGTTGACATATTCATGGAACTACCCATATGTATAAAAGAAAATATGTAAGAGGATTAATGACAAATCCAAGGAAAGCTTAAAACTATTTCCTTCCTTAGTATCTAATAATGTAAATAATCAGCGGTAAAATTATTTTAAAAACTTAATCTGGCACATTGAATTACTGTTGTCAGGATTCGCCACATACTCGTAGTTGTTAAGACAAGAATATTTATAAAGCCAACCCTTACGTTTTTTCTGGATTAAAGAACATCACATACTTGAAAATTACTTAAATTTTAAAAGTTATAGACAAATAAATTCATTGTATTCTATGGCATTCTGTTGCGAGAAGTACAAGCAAGCATTATTCTAAATATTCCATTGTACCAGCAGGAGAGTATTGTATTCTATTATATGAATGAATTTGTCGTGGGTCAAATTCTCAACTCTTCTTCTCAGAGAAGCCCAAACTGACATACAAACAAACATACTTGCAACAAGAGTCTTGTTATTGTGTAAATATGATTGTGTGAAATCAAGCATTTTAAATTTCATATTTACAATCGCTTAATATACGGTTGCCTGTCCAACCCACAACGCCACACCACCTGAAGTGGCAGTTGGAGAATGTGGGTTGCAGGATGAATGTATGAATGTATTAAAAGTAGAGATGGGAGTTGAATTTAACAATTCAAAACGTACACAGTTCATATTTAGCTAAATAATGGGCATGGGTCGTATAGAAAGTGTTTGTGCAACATTTAAGCAGCTATAGTGGGTGGATGGTATGTGTAAACATGAAAGCCAGAACCCAGTTGGTAACTTTGTTAAGGATAAAGGAACAGATAGCAATATCATTATTATCATCGTCATGATGATTGTGATTATTGGCATCAGCTATTTATTAACATTCACTCGTAAACATACTGTGTGTTGTTATTTATTTATAATTTGTGTTTGTTTATAACAATCACTTGGTTCATTTGTTGGTATTTGGTTGGTTGTTTTGTTACCATGTTTATCGTCTTGCAGATTGTATGTTTGCAAATAAAATTGTACAAAAGTTTCGATAGTAACAATACACCCAATTTTTAATACTTTTCACTATATGTGACCCGGCCTATGAAAAGGTGGCTTATACTCAAAAAAATGTTTCCACTTTTTTTTTTGTTTCGATAGTTTTTGAGACGTTTTTTCACGTGGTGAAAACTAGAAAGTCCTAACTTGCTTAGAAGTGTACTAAAAATGTAGAGAAAGAAGAGCACAAATGAAAGAAAAACTAAATTTTATTGAAAATCAGCTGTGTCTCGAAATTTATTTTTTAAGTCATAAGCCAACTTTTCATAGGCCGGGTCACATCTAAATTAGAACCAATTTTCGTCGGTCTAAACTCACCATATCAAATTACTGCCCCTTACTTCAACAAGGTAAGGTCAGTTCGAAAGTTTAATTATATACAGTCAGAGTCATGGTTCACTGTATACTAAATATACAGCGAACAATAAATCCTATGAAGAAAAGAAGCCTATACGAGTATTTTTAAAATTAATTTCTATAAAATGTTTTGGATAGGCAAACTTTTATTCAATAGTTATCATTTTCTCTTAATGAATGATATGTTATAAGTTTTATCTAACTAAAGAGAAAATGCTCTTAAAAATGCAGTCAATATTTGGTATACAGACCGTTAAAATATAATAAGATATAGGTAAGTACCATTATAAGTACATCGTACTTTAGGTACTTTTTTTAATGCAATTATAAATAAAATTAGTAATAATTGTGTAAGGATAGAGTTAGGAACCGAGTGGTACGTGGCAAAGATTTGCCAGTGGAGGTTAGAGATATAGTAGTGATGCATCGAAGCAACAGAAAATATCTTGCAAATATTCCTAAAATTATGAAAATAAGTCGGCCAACTGTTATTGAAGGAAACACGCAAAATAGTGAGAGAGGTCAAGAAAACTTCAACATCTAACGCAGTCAAAATAGCTGAAAACATGCGGTGAACCAGTAAGAGTTCGACATTTAGAAGACAGCTGAATAACCATGGACTCTCCCATGATGCCTAGAAAAAACCCATATATTTCTGCAAGCTGTACTGAACGTTAAGACTTTGCAAATGCTGAATTGACCTCTTCACAATTTTTCTGGAATAATGTAATATTTACCGATATTTAAATTTAAGATTTTTGGATCAAAATCAAGAGAAAACGTTTGGAGAGCAAGATATAGTGAGCTGCTTCCACAGAATTTGAGTGCTACAGTAAAACACGGCGATGGGTCTTTGATAGTTTGGGGTTGTATCGCAGCTGCAGCACCAGGTAATCTTGTATTTGTTGAAAGTTCAATGAATAGCCGAGAACACTTGCAAATTTTAAAGGACAATTTGAAAGTAAGTGCTGAAAATTTAGGTCTTGAAACGCCATGGGTCTTTCAGCAAGACAGAATTGTCAAGGAGTAGCTACTGTACAACGTGTCTAAGCAAATAATTTCACCTCCGCAATCTCCAGACTCTTAACCCCTTAGAGCACCTGTGGGAAATTTTAGACAGGAACATCAGAAAAAGAAGCAACGGAAGATGTGACTCAACCTTTTGTAAATTCCATAAAATAACGACTAGAGGCTTTAATTATGCTGAATGGACGACCAACAAAATAAAAACATATGTAGGTAAAATAGGGTGTTATCTTTCAACAGTATACTAATTGCTGATTGTTTCTCTCAGGTACTTATTTCTTCTTCACACAAAATTTCCATGAAACCAATTTTAATTTTAAAAACTTTTTAAAATAAGAAACTATTAAACCTTAAATTAAATATTAAGTTGATTCAAATGAAAAAGCGTGATTTATACTAAATTTTGACTCTGACTGTACATATATTTATCTACTTTAATTAATTCCATATTACAGTTCCATAAAACTGATGCTAAATCACCATGGCAATTTACAAAATTGAGCTGCCTGTTCAAAAGTTACATTTGGCTGGTGAAAACATTGGTCCTTATTTCTTGAAAAACGACGATAGCGAGACCATCTCCGCTAACTGAAAGCGCTATATATAAATAATAACACATATTTTGTGCTGTATTGAACGACGGCACTATGTATAACACCGTACTTTTTTCATGAACCGTGAATTGGCCACCAGAAAAGCCGCAATCAATCAATGACTTTGAAGCCAACATAACCCAAGACTGATCGATGCTGCAGAGTCATTATAAATTGCACCTATCGCATCCATGCCACCCGATTGACATTTGAAGGATCTCATATTCCTTTTAAACAGCTTTTTATTCTCCATTTTTAACATGGACTCACCTTTAATTTCACGTAACTAACGCACGTCAGGAAAGGTAAACATTTTATGTCTTGAACAATCCGTTGGCTTTGCGCATCTATGAACCATCAGCATGTTTACGATGATATGATCTAATGAATCCAATATATAATAACTTAGTTTTATTTATATCTACATATGTATATTGTTTAAATGGAGTTGAAATATTCATTCGGTTTTTTATTCCAAAAATCGGATCTCGGTCAGAATTCTGTAATCGGGTAAAAATTTGGCAGAATACTGAAGCCACAAATGTAAAGAGGAGAAGGAAAGGTTGTAGAAAAAAGATACAGGCTCCTAATTCAGGTAATAAAATTAATTCGGAAATTGCTAAATGATTTTTGGTTATATGTAAACAGTAAAAAAATATTAAAAAAAGTTTATGTATTTAATCTTATGGCGTCAGGCAACTATTCGAAAATTGAGATTTGTAATAGTTTAATAACCAATCACGCTAGAAGCGAGCGCTGTCATACGCAATTTTTATTTTCCAGATTGTCTAGGTTATGAATAAGCTGTCTATATTCATACTCGTACATATATTATTCACAATGAAAATGTCTGTCCACAAATCCATACAACCTTGTTAAGGTAGCACGTGTTGCTAATTCAACTATTAAGGCAACAATTATAGCTAAATTCACAGGGTCATAACCATAGACAAACACTAAAAACAACTTTAAACTTAAAACCTACTTGTTTTATTTTGTAACTATAGTCAAGATTTTAGGGCGTTTTAAGTTAAACCGACTTTAACTGGGTGCCACCTCATATGTAGAAAATTATTTCATACAAAAATAAGCAAGTGACAGCTTTAAACAGCTGTCATTGAAAATTGAAAAAAAAAAAACAAAAATCGACAAAATAATAAAATTAAGCGGGAAAATTTAAGAAAAGTGTTTGCGGTGGAAAAATGGAGAAGGTAAGATTAATATCATAATAAGGCTATTTTAGCGTTGATTTTTTAATAACTTTTTACAAAAACAAAAAAAAAACAAAGAGAAAGAGAAAGAGAGGCGAATAAGGCTACTGCAGAAAGAGAATTTTTTTTTTACTTTTTCATACTTTTGTTCTTTGCATAAACAGCTGGTTGATTTTAAAGTGATGTTAAATTTTTTAAAAGCAACTTCAGCTGGTTTTAAATTAAAAGTATGTTTTAGCGGTTAGAGTTAAAGTAAAGTGTACTTTTAACAAAAGTCAACTTTTTAACTATTAAAGTACACTATTTGTGTACTTTTGTGACTATGGTTATGGCCCACAGTCTTTAGTTAGCTAATGACAAAGGCTTAACTAATGATTCTTTACTTGCAATGCTTAGTTTGCCATAAGAATAACATATAATAGTTAAACAATAGTTAGTATTTTATTTTAGTTAACTAATGACCGAGAATTCGGCCATTAGAGATACATATACTATATATGCGTTTAAAGTGTGAGTTTTTCTAAAGCTATGTACATTGTATGTCTATTTATTGTTAATTGTATACACATTTCCAATACAATTTACAATTTGAAATGAAGCTACTCATATGTACATACATCATGCATATATACATGGTGTAACTATGCAAGGTGAGTAAAGTAGCACAGCTGACTGACGTTGTCTACAATTTACTTACTATGAGCCTCAAAAGTGAGTAAACACAACAAATTATTTGATTTTTTTTAAGATAATGAAAATCCTAAAATCTATCCATCGATTGAAATTTAAAAGTTGCGTTTTGTTGGATATTTGGTTGAATAATAGATTCGGTTATGAAAAAAAAATTAAGTTGAACTATAATGCTTTTCATAATCTGAAAAAAATCAAAAAATTCACTGGTGCTTACACACTTTTGAAGCTGTGTGTATGTCAAAAGTAATACTTTTTCAAGTTTTTTTTTTTTTGACAGAATAACATTATTTTACACAAACAAAATGCCTGTTGTTTCTGTATTGTGTTATATTTGTTGCCGATTTGCACGCACCTTGTATAATTACACCATGTACATATGTGCAAATGTAAACAATTAGAAATCAAAAACAAATGAAAACATATTTTTAAAAAATCTAACACTTGTTGACAAACAGCCCAGGAGAGTTAATGTCGTTTCTGGTTTCTGATTTAAACATCTCTCTATGTTTATTTGTTTTTGATTTAAAAACAAAATGTGTTTTAAAACATTTTTATAGAAATAAACATTTGAACAAGTTTGTTTGTAAGAAAATTCATTTATAAACTATAGTATAATTTTGTATATTATAATCTTATCGATATTTATTTAATTGTAGGTATAATAAACATTTCATTCCTTGGAATTCCACGTACGATGAGTGAGTTTTTGTCTCCGATTTTATCGCGAAACGTACAAATAATAACGAAAATATTTGTATTTGTGCGGTCAAATAAACAAAAATAATTGCAAACAGGTAATAATTGTTTTTTGTTTGTCACTTCATACACCCTACATTTTAGAAAAGGGTAATGTCAATTGTTTAATGTTGGTCGATATTCATATTCGATTGATTTATATTAGATATACATATACTTATTTTTAACGTTACCAATTTTAACCTATTTCCTAACGATATGTAATAAATAATACCAATATTTTCTATTGGAACTGTTTTGCAGGCCTGGTCTGACTCTTTCCATTTCCTCCAATAATATAGTGGAGTATATACATACATACTTCACTTGATGACTTGAAATATTGCTGCCTTTTCAAATAATTAATTAAAAACTGTGACCAGAATCTGAAGAATTGAAAATTGACACTTCTACTTAATGAGTAATTTATTTATATTTATATGTACCCGTAATATTCTCGCAATCGTGCTCGTATTACTAGTGTCTATTCATTATAAATAGTTCAAAATGTAGATAAAAAGTTGTTCCCCCTTTATATGAGTATTTATGTCATTGTTACAAACGGGTATTAATATTCCGGCTACACAAAGCCCTCAAAATTTTAAACACGTAGTATTGTAATAGTAATTACAGTTGTGTGCATACAAAATGCTCATTGTTTTATCAAATTAGTTGCGAGGCCGCAATATAACCACTCCTAGGCCGACATCAAATTAAGTGGATAGGCCTATTTTATGTAAAGTTTTAGAACTAAAACAGGCTCCATCATGTTAAAGTAATAAGTCTTTTTCATATAATTTATTAGAACTGGAAACCGTACCTACCCCAAAGAACCAGTCACATAGCTAGTTCTGTGTCACTACATATGTTAATTGCAACAACTAAATGGCACCAAGTTTGCCTTTCTAAACATCTAAAAATACCAGAGTATATCAGTGAATGAATTTAGCTATTCGAATTCCATATTTATTAAAACCGGCTATTAGGTTTGAAATCTTTAATATACTATTAGTGTGAATAAAGCAGTAGGAAATTCAGCTCTTATGAAAAGTTCTTTCAATCTCTTTAAAATGCTATGAAATCATAATATAATAAAACAATAAAAGCATCTCTATTTTTTATACATTATCTCAAAATAATTCCTAAAATCACCTTTGAAATATCCGCATCCCAAAAGTTAATATTTAGTTTTGTAGTTGATATGTTTTTTTTTTCAGAGGAGGTTGAGGCAGTTTAGCTATTTCGAGGTAATGTTGAAATGTTGGTTAATATCGTAGAATTTTTAAATAAAACAAAAATGTTTAGCTGCAGCTTCAGAAATACTGAGTGAATTTCCACCATCCTTTTTTATATTTCGTATTTCTATCTTAAAGGAATAACTTTGCATGCAGAATGAGAATGCAACTCCATTAGGGTATCCATTCCAATAATGATCGTTCGATTATTTGAACAATTTCTTACGAATAATTATTCAAAGAATTTATAAATTACCATTTTCGAATAACAATGCAATTTGAATTATTTTGTGAGGAATAAATACGAGTATGTTTATTTTAATTAGTCGTTTTATAATATTTTTATGAGATTTTAAAATTTCAGAAGTCTAATAATTTCGTCTAGTGAAACCACAATATGAAAATTAAAGAAAGTTTTTATATCTCTATATATATGAGTGCCTCGATAGTTCTTTCTCTAAAAATAAAAATGGTACTGCAATAACTTGTTATTCTAAAAAGAAATCTTACGTTATTTAGTAAAGAATACCGAAAGATTTTAGAATATATTTTAGAATGGAGAAATCGCCATTATGTATTAACATCGTTATAATTTTCTGTTAAAATAAATAATACTAATCAAAATTAATATTACTAAAATATATCAATACATTGAAATGGAATCATTATGGATCGTTTTCTTAATTGAACAAGTGTCATCCTTAAAACCTAACCTAAAGAAATGTTGAAAGTGATATTGAGGATGATCAATGTCATCCTGTGATGTGAATTTGAAATAGACAAAGAAAATGTTCTTAAAATTAAGTGATGTTATTAAAGGTAGATTTAGACGATACTCCTTTACGTAAAAAACTTTTCCTTTCACTTTATTTAGAACATTTAAATTATTCGAATAATTCGGTTACATAATTTGTAATTTGTGTAATCGAATTATTCGAACCAGTTACAAACTCTTATTCGTATTATTCGAACAAAGGAAAAGTCAATAATTGGAATAGCCTAACCATTATACCAACGCTTTCCAACAACTTAAGTTATAGATTGAGATCAATTTGTTGAAATTGTATTGAAATCTCATCATAAATTGTTCGTAGTTTTTGTGTCAGTGGAAGCAGACGTTTGAGGCAATCCTGGGAGCTAATTCTGGCAGTCATAACCGAAATTGTTTTCGAATCGAAATTTATTTCGACAGTGCAAAATTTTCTAATGATGGTACTCGACACGAATCGAATCGATTCATTGCTTCAGTGTTGTAAAAAACTTAAATAAGTACGTATTACAACACTGAAGAAAATAAAAGAAAATGTAAACAAAAAACATATTTTCAATTAAAAATGTATCCAGTTATGTTCTTTTACTCATCGTCTTCTGATTCTGACGATATTGATAACATTACTGACATAAGGAAACAAATAAGAAACTCCTCCGAAACCTTAAGATTGACAAACATATGTGTGTATGTGTTTTTCTAGATTTAAAAGACGTTTTAGGCTCACAAAGGAAGCATGGGCAAAATTTATTTTTGATATTTTTGACCTAAAAGTAATAAAATTATTAACATTATGATATCTTTTTAAATAAGTAACAATTTTTTTACTTACATACATTTTCTTTTTTTTTGTCTTCTGTTTGCTAAAAAAAAAACGTTATTTCGAATGCTTCTTTGCTTGCGAGTAAAAACTCGCAAGATTGCGTTCGAATGATCATTCGTTATCGAATGCCATCATTAGAAATTTCGATACATTTTATTCGCTATCGAATGAGGGAAACCCAAATGTTAAAAAATTCGAACGTTCGAATGAAAATTTATTCGCATACGAATGCGAGAATTAGCCCCCTGTATAGAGTGAAAAATAAATCGGCTTGTCCATAAGTTTGTTTAAATAACATTTGACGTGACTGTATGTTTATAAAATCCCTAAAGAATACAATTACATATAACATTTTTTCTAGAGCTCCTTCTAACAAGGTTTTTTTACATCGCGCATTGTCACGAAATCCAACAAACTAGAACCGAAATGCATACACTAAAATAAAAATACCCTGCTATTTTACCGCCCACAACTGTGAGTATGACAAATTTACAAAATACTTAGAAAGATCTTATGAAGGTTGTCAAGTGACCTAACTTAGCAATCAATTATATCGTAAGATACACAGAAACCTTATTGAGTTGTAGAATACGAGTACAAAAATATAAGTACACACGAGCACGAGTTTAACTTTATATTTGTATAAAAAGTAACATTTATTAAATTTCTAATTTAATTGCTAAATTTAATTGTGCTCATACGCATTCTGTTACCGCTTTTCTACATATTTAAATAAATTTATTAACAAAACAACAACAATAAAAATACGTAATAAAAACAGCAATAAATCGCTGCAATTAAATAGCAAAACCTATTATTTTTGTATTCAAAATATAAAGCGTTAGAAAATAACATATAAAAAGTTTTTAATTGTAAATCGACAGTCGAGTAAATAACAACAAACTACTAATATCAGTCTGGAGGAGCTGAAGTAATTAAATAAATTTAAGAAATGTTTATTCAAAATTGTGCCTTACTTGTGTTAATGGTTAGAATTATGCAATAATTATTAAATTTAAATTGAAAAAAAAAAATATGAAGCAAATATTTCTATTATTTCTTAGTTAACATGCGTGAAAGGTGAGATGTGGAAGCTGCCCAGTGCCACGGATATACAAACATCAGTGGAAACATGTCAAATCTCCAACGAGTCTTTTCTTAATCTAGAGGAAAACTATGACAAAGATTCCGGTGATATCAGATGTTTAACAAGGGAATTGGGTTTATGGACTGATGAAGAAGGTTTCCAGGCTAAAAGGATAATAAAAATGCTAAAGCAATACAACCAGCCTATAGAAATTGTAGTAGTGATTGGCTATTGTAACAGAGTCCACAAACAAACCAGCAACCCGGATAGATGGGCCAATGAAGCTTATTACTGTTTTGCCAAAGGACGATTGGGTGTGTGGATTAATGAATATATCAATAAGGTTTACAAAAATAAAATGACAACAAAATAAACGCAACATTTTTAGTTTTCCCTACACAACAAGTGAAATTTTTATTTTCTTTTTAATTCATTTGAGTGCAATTAATGTTTGTGTACGCTACCCTTGACCAATTGCAAATTGGAACGAAAGAAACACATGCCACCACGATAGGCCCAGGTGCAGGCATCACTACCTTGAGTGTTCTTGTCGGCACACTGCTCGATTTTGCGGTGAATTTCATCAGTGTGATTGAGAGTGCCATGTTCGCCTATCAATTGGTGGTGGATTTTGTGGACATCGAAACCCTTGTGTTCGTCAAAGAAGCCAAAATGTTCAAAGATACATTTCATGTAACAGTGAGTAGCTTCATCATCGGGATATTCCCAAGATTTGTACTTTTCCATTAGTTCAGGGGAGATCTTTAACTTGGAGCTACATTCATCGCGGTATTTTACCAAATCGTCATGATGTTTGACTACATAGTCATGACTTTCATGGTGGACATGGTGATCAGTATCATGATCATGGTGATCGTGATCGTGGCCCTCATGATGATCGGCCAAAGCCTATAAATAAAGTAAAAATTAGAACAAAATAACGCAAAAATATATGTATGAATGTGTTGCATTGCACTTACCGCTACGGTTAAAACTAAAATCACAAAAAATACTTTCATTGCTGTTGTTTTTTTAATTAGCTCACAATTGCAACTGATCGCATTTGCAGCAGCTGTCAAGGTTTTTATACGCTCTTCGAATTGTTTGAAATTATGAGAGGTTATCTGACTGAAACTACCTTCTGCATTTTTGCAGCAGTGCAGTTGTTTGTTGTATGATTATGCATGTATGTATTTTAAATTATAACAATATTTATTAATACATACATACATACATACGTACATACATACACATGTAGTATTGACATGAAAATATTCTTAATATTGATTTGATGTGCTTTTATTTGTTTATTTATTACTTATTAAAACGCGATAATAGACACTGCTGGTTTATTTGGTATTTGAGTTTTAGGACGTTGACAGTTCAGTTGATTTCATAGTATTTTGTGACTTGTTGTTTGACTTTAATGTTTATGTTTATTTTTTTTTTTTTTTTGTAAACAAATAACATTTAAAGAGACCATTATACTTCAGACATGCATCGCTTATCATGAAATGATACATTAATCTCTGTATGTATCTGTACCAAAACTCAAAAGAATCTTCTTTAATATGTGATTGACTACTACGACACCCTGAAAAGTTGTAGCTTCAATTTCAATTAAATGAGTTTTTTTTTACACTTCCACTATAAATGGAAAATTTCCATTCCATTAGTCGGTGGAAAATTTTTAAGTTTTCTTGTTATTAAAAAAAAAAAATGTTATAAAAACAGCTATTAGGAATTCAATTAATAATTATTACGTCGGATCCTAAAAAAAAACCTGGCAATTTATTTATTGATGAAACTCTCGGCAGGGACAATGATAAAGAAATTTCTATAACTGATATTAATGGAGAGCATATAAAAGACAATGCACGACGTAAAGCTGAAATTCTTAATTCTCATTTTTATCACTCTGTTAATACTATAAAGCAAAAAATAGTACAATCACCTTCGGGTTAAGAACGTTAAGATCTTTTAATAACAGATTTTGTTTTAATTATACCTCTTGTGAAGAAGTTAAAAAAAAATTATTTTAAACTTATCACCTGGAAAAAGTTGTGGGCATGACAATCAGGTATGTGATGGAAATCGAAAACGAAAACGAGTGAGTTTCTGAAGTCCATGTTAAAGTATTTCTAATCAAATTTTTAAAATTTTTGTTTTAAGATTCTCTTTAATAGCAAATTATCTTCATATTTTAATTGATAAAACTGTTTCAATACAGAAATATTATGAAAAAATTAACTTCTAAAACTCACTCGTTTTCGTTTTCGATTTCCATCACATACCTGAATATTTACCCCAAAAGTATTTATACACTGTTCAGATGTTATTTTGCCAATTCTTGTACGTATTTTCAATTCTATGATTGATACTTCAGTTTTCCCAAAGATTCTAAAAATACATAAAGTAATACCTATTACAAAAGTAAATAAAGCATCGACTGTTGATGATTACCATCCCATATCGATACTTCCAGTTATAAATCAAAATTTTGAACGTTTATTATGCGACCAAATCTTTACCTTTTTTATGCAAAACAATCTATTGAATGAATTTCATTCAGTATGGCTTCCGGAAGGGTTGTGGTCAATGTTCAAAATTATATTTGTAAGGGTTTAGTTGAAGGTTTTAGTGCTGTTGCAGGAATATTTTATGATCTGACCAAAGCATTTGATTTGATAGATCATAACATATTGTTACATAAGCTGAAATTTTATGGTTTCAGAGCTTTTGATTATGCAGAGCTATTTAAATTACAATTTGTTCTGGTTAATGACAAGTGTAGTACTTTAGAAACTGTCGTTCATGGAGTTCCTCAGGGAAGTGTTTTAGGTCCGTTGTTGTTTTCAATTTACATAAATGACTTGAAAAAACTGAAGTTAACGGGTAAAATGTTCATTTATGCTGATGACATTAGTGTTTTTTTTTTATCATTATAAGCATGAAATTGCATTTAAACCTTATATGGAAAAGGATGCTGCTTTAATTTCCGAATATATTCGATTAAATAAACTTTTTTGTTTAAGTCATAATAAAACAAAACTTATAAGATTCAAACCACACTCTGGTTTTAATAATGAATTTAGCACTTTTGTAAATGGCAAAGAAATTCAAGAAGTTTTATCTGTTGAATATCTGGGTATTTGTTTGCAGAGAAATCTTATTTCGAATCAACATATTAAGAATCCTAAATCAAAAATTATTCCTGCACTAGGCCCTTTATACAAATTTAAAAATAAGTTTGATAAAAATGCCAAGTTTTTAATTTTTCAATCTTTAGTTCAAAGTCACTGCAATTATCTTATAATGCGTTATGGTTTCAAAAAAAAAACTTAAGAATTTAAATCGCTGCAAAGATTTCAAAATAAAGCTTTAAAGATTGTAGCAAATTTACCAATTCGATTTTCAACTACATATTACTTTGTACAGAGATGTATTCCCTACTGTTTTACCAATTTACGGGCTTTACAAATTACAATTGTTAATTTACGTATTTAAATATCTTATGGCCGAATTCACAGTCTTTAGTTAGCTAATGATTCTTTATTCGCAATGCTTAGTTTGCCATAAGAATAACAAGTAATAGTTAAACATTAGTTAGTATTTTAGTTGACCAATGGTTAACTAATGACTGACAATTCGGCCATTAATATCATTGGCCACCATACAATACAATTTTCACAGAATCAAAACTATTTTAACACAAGGAATAGCAACAATTTAAGAATAGCCTTTTGCTTAAGTGAAACAACAAAGCAACGTGTCCAAACACTCTGGTTGTAGACAATATAATAACTTGCCTACTAGTATTAAATGCGTATCAAAACTTTTACAATTTAAATCTTCTTTAAAAAACTTTTTACTTCAAACTGTTGATGAGCTTCTGTATAATATAATTGTTCAAATTTTATTTTGATTCTAAGTTATATTTAATTTACATAAATTAAATTTATTTTTATTATCTATTATTATTATTTTATTTAATTAATTTAATTTTTATATTGTAAATTTTTTTTGCCAACAAGCCTCTATAAAGCCAATCTGGCGCTATGGTGAAACATGTCAATTTCTCTTGAGTGAAAACGTAAGACTATATTTTTTTATGGTTTCTATATTGCAATTTCAAAAGTCCTACTGTCAAAAACAGACAAGTAGAAATAAGTGCTTGGGTGCATCACAAAATATTTTATATATTATTTCGTATATTTCTACAGCATAAACTGTTGTCCACTACCTTAACTTTCAATTTCAATGTTAATTGCGATAAATAGAAACATTTTTCATTCAATTTATTACAAAATTAAAAAATTCATAGCAATTTCAATTCACATAAATTATTTTTGCATTGTAAATAAAACACAGCTGTTTTTATTTTGGTTTCTAGGATTGCCCCAAAAAACTAATATATTAAATATTAACATGGAAAAAAGTAAACAAAATATCTAATTAAAGAATTTGGCAATAATGCAATTTAACAACTCAATATTACCATGGTAAAGGTAGAATTAGCCGAACGTCCACGTCTCCCTACTGTAATGGTAGTCTACGTCCCTTACTGTACTGTAACGAAACAGCTGATCCCGTTTTGTTATTTGAAATCAATGTAAATGCTTACTGAATATTAATATCACGTTGACGGAACGTCTCAGCCTGTATAAAATAGAAATTCCTTACGTTCTTACGTGACATTTGTACAGCAGTGGTGGGTTGTTTGTATGTTAAATTGTATTGGGGTAAATTCGCCCTATTTTTTGGTACTTTCTTTTAATACTAATGTTTGGGGAAATTGAGCAACACGTTTTATATAATACACATCTGCATATACATATGAATATGTTTATATGTATATAATAAAAAAAACAAGCACATAATATCAATCCAATCATAAATAAAAATTCCGCGGGAGTTTTTTCCCTTTTCCCATTTTTCCTATTCAAATTCAATATTAAAAAATAAAAAGGGAAAAAATTCCCGCAGAATTTTTATTCATGATTGGGCTGTATTATTATAAATATAACAAATTTAATGCATACATACACATAACTATTATTATTAAATTATTAAATTAAATAACTATCAAAGTGCTAGATTATGTATGTAAATGCGCACACACACACATATTTACTCCTATTAAAACCATTTTGGTACTTTTTCAAGCAAGCATATTTTACGAAAAGAAACTTTAGAATGACAATCACTGTTTCGAACAGCTGACTGTTTATTTATTGTATGTTTTGTTTTTATTTTCTTGGACATATTTAGTAATTGTAAAAACATTAAATCGGTAAATAAATCCTCCGAATCCATTATAATCGAGATTAATTGAGTTTTAAAATATAAAATTTAAACTGATGTAGAAAACAAACAATTAGATACAAAATACAATATGGTTGTACCATGTGTTGTTTATATTTTTTTGTTTGTCGTACGGCTCGTTTTCAAATGTTCTATAATCGCACAAATGTGCTTACAGTACGGTACGTTACAGTAGGGAGGCGTGGACGTTCGGCTAATTCTACCTTAACTAACGTAAGTCAGACAAGTACTTTATAAAAACTCATTTGCTTACGTACATACTTGCCTGTGTACGGCTTGCTTGCCTGAAAACTTACTTGTTATGTAGAAACAAGCCATAAGGATATGTGTTTAAATATAAATATGTGGTTAAATTAAGCAGTAAGGTATATTATCAATAAACCCGCTAAAAGTCATGTTTTTTAACAACTTTTCAGCAAAGCCAAAAAGGAGAAAGAACAATTATTATTATACTCGTATTATTGTAGAGTCCGAGCGAAACCTGGTATTTCACACCGAAACTGAACCAAAAATCTTTATTAGGCCTAATCCGTAACAAACCTAAATATAATTTTATAACATGTTTAGATAATTTAAAGGTGCTTTAAACTACCGACAGACACTATTCCAAAAATCTTGGTGTTTCATCTTGAACTGACAATTTTTTACAGGCGCATTTTTCAACGCATTTTAAAATATTTTACAATAAATTATAACTTTTTGTATTCCTTTATAAAAGTTTCGGATTCGTTATTCGGTCCAAATATGGCCGAAAACGAATTAGCCAATTTTTGATTGCACTTAATACAACCCGATATTTTTATTGCAAATATATTCTTTTCAGGCGAAACAGCCTTGACATGCTAAACGTGTCACTATATGGTCAAGAGGCGTGATTGGGATTTAATATCACTGGATTCTTTTTTGTAGGGGCTATGCTAAATATAGCGACAATCCTTGACTTGAAAAACAAAATAGACAGACCTACAAAAGTGATTGAACATTATTTTCATAAACACCTAAATGAGTGGTGGTCATCTATCAGACATACATACATACATATTTCTTTCCAATACAATAAAAAATTTAATGATAGTACCTTTTTAAAGCAGTTGTTGAATTTCAAATTTTAATAATTTACAGTCTTTCTTCTTATTGTTTATTTGACCTTTTTTTATTAAGATTTTGGTAATTATTAAAGCTTTAGGTCTTTTTTATAAAATATTTAAATTTTCTTTTTCAATATTTCGCTACTCTTTGAGTAGCTTCTTCAGGATAAAAATTTTTATAATTTTATAAATTTCAAAAATTATTTGTCATAGGAAAAAAAAGGATATGAAAACTTTAACATAACAAAATATTAAAACAATTTATAACAAGTAGAAAATATTAAATACTAATTATAAAATATTTGTAAGTTGTGTTATTTTGTATGTATTAAATGTCTGTAAATCTGTGCTAAATTTTCAGTATCTGCTTTGTAGTTGTTCCTTTTAGTTGTAGGTACATTAATTATCTGTAACATTTCTAACATATAACGACGTTTATAGTTATTTTCAGTGTTTAATACCGATACATTTTCAAAGTTTGGATAGTGATTTAATTTACTACAATGAGCAGATAACGAAGTTTTTTGTTAAGTAAGAAAGAAGAAAATAATAAATTTCAATAAATTTAAGAATAGAAAAATTAGGAGATTTGTTAACAAATTTAAAACAATAAGTGATAAAATAAATAAAAAAAAAATGATAATTACAGCAAATTTCGAACCACCAGAGGTAACACTGGTTAAAAGATTGATGTTTGTCTGTTGGCTAGCAGGCACCGCCATGGTGCAGAGGGTTAGAACGCAAAAGAATTCTGATGAGAGAAATCCCAGCCAAGAAAATTATCAAAAAAATTTTAATAATAAAAATGTTTCAAGTTGTAAAACAATTCCTACCTTCAGTAAAAATAATTTAATGAACTCGAGCCTAACTAAAATAAATATCAAAAATTAAGTGATAAAATTATAAAATTAAGATCTCATTCGTTGCAGAAATGTAGGAATCATTCCAAAATTTAGAAGCAATTCTACAAAGAATGTATCAATGATATTTGATAATAAGAGGATACCTAAAATTCAACAGACTATGAAGAATTATACACAAGAATTACACAATAAAATTTTAAGATTAACAATAAGAGAAAAACACGAATTACTAAAATATTTTCAATATGAGTTATTAGTGATAAAAAGAAATTGTTATGAACATTCTACATATGAAGAAATGAAACAATTTTTACAATATACAAAAAAATTGGCAACAGAAGATAAAGAAAACACACTAAAATAAATTTAACTCTTTACAGGACTTACAAAAGAAGGAATTATGAATTAAATTTAATGAAAAATGATTTGTTACTAAGACTAACTTAGATATTCCGACAGAAATACAGTGGATTCTCTCACTAGGACAAAAACACGCAATACCAGTTAAGAAAGAAGAGTTTCCAATTTTAAAAATGAGAACGGACGGAGAAGATTTTATACAGACACTGAACAAGAAATAGCTAGAACTAAATTAACAACTATTATGGATAACCATCTTATGGCCGAATTCACAGTCTTCAGTTAGCTAATGACAAAGGCTTAACTAATGATTCTTTATTCGCAATAATGTAATAATGTAATGGAAATCAATATCGAAAACGAATCAGTTTTGGAAATACATTTTAATGCATTTATAATATAATTTTTAAAATTTTTGTTTTTAGATTCTCTTTAGTAGCCTAATATCTTTATATTTTATGTGATAAAAGTTTTTCAATACAGAAATATTACGAAAAAATAGACTTTTAAAACTCATTCGTTTTCGATTTCCATCACATACCTGATAGTTAAACAATAGTTAGTATTTTAGTTTACCAATGGTTAACTAATGACTGAGAATTTGGCCATTAATAAAATGAGTCTGACAAATAGAGAGAGATAAATCTATAATAGATAAAGTTAATAAGGCTGAAAAATGTTTGAAATTAAATAGAAATATACTTATTTTAAGAGCAGATAAAGGTAATGCTACTTTAGTTATGAACAAACAGGATTATGACATACGAATTAATAATAAATATTGTAGGAGATATTACGAAATATAAATTGATTAATCCAACAAATAAACCTCAGAAGACTAATAATGATTTAGTAGAGAAACTATATAAACTTAATATTATAACAAATATTGAAAAAATTAAACTTAAAATAAATGTCGCCATGGACTACCAAAATTCACAAATAAGAATTTCCATTAAGACCAAAATATATATAAGTATGTATATACAACAAGAAGGACTTTCAATGGGATATCCTGCTTCTCCAATTGTTGCAGATATTCTAATAGAGAAGTTATTAGATACATGTATAGAAAAATTAAGTATAAACCAAGAGTAATGACCAAATATTTAGATGATTTATTTTGTATTATTTCAGAACATGCTATTGATAACCTGTTAAAGACATTTAATGATTTTAATCTATATATTAAATTTACAATAGAAAAAGAATATGATTCATATTTAGATACATTATTGATAAGAAGAGCAAAAAATTTAGTAATAGATTGGTGTCAGAAACCAGCAGCTTCAGGAGGAATAATTAATTATTATTCTAAACATAGTAAACATATTATTATTAATACAGCTATAAATTTAATTGAAAGAATATTAACTATATGTGACAAGAAATTTCATAAGAAGAATAAGGAAAAGATAAGGAATATATTAGAAGACAATAATTTCCCAGTTCAGCTAATTTTTAAATTAATAAGACAATATAAGAACAAAAATAAAAACAATACAAGAAACACAATAGAACCGAAAATTAACTTATATTTCGAAAATATCGGAACGATTGAGGAGATCAAAAATGTTCGATACTGATGAACACTTATCACACATTAGATAAATTATTTAGTAAAACAAAAGATAAAATAGGAAAATGGAACATGTCAAATGTTGTATATAAAATACCTTGTGACAGAAATGATAAAAAAAATTGTAATAAGATATAAAATAAACTAAAAACCAGAATTGCTGGACATAAATCAGACCAAAGATATAGAGACAATATTACTTTACAAAAAACTGCGTTCTCTGCTCATTATAGTAAATTAAATCACTATCCAAACTTTGAAAATGTATCGGTATTAAACACTGAAAATAACTATAAACGTCGTTATATGTTAGAAATGTTACAGATAATTAATGTACCTACAACTAAAAGGAACAACTACAAAGCAGATACTGAAAATTTAGCACAGATTTACAGACATTTAATACATAAAAAATAACACAACTTAGAAATATTTTATAATTAGTATTTAATATTTTCTACTTGTTATAAATTGTTTTAATATTTTGTTATGTTAAAGTTTTCATATCCTTTTTTTTTCCTATGACAAATAATTTTTGAAATTTATAAAATTATAAAAATTTTTATCCTGAAGAAGCTACTCATAGAGTAGCGAAATATTGAAATAAAAATTTAAATATTTTATAAAAAAAAAGACCTAAAGCTTTACCCCTTATTTAAAAACGATTATTAAATTTAACAAACGTTTATTAAGCAGATTTTTATATGCAAATCTTTCTTAATAAACGTTTGTTAAATTTAATAATCGTTTTTGAATAAGGGGGTTAATAATTACCAAAATCTTAATTGACAGTCTTATTCAGAAAAAAATTTTATATCGGTAGGTATAATCTGCAAATTAGTAAATTTGAGATTTTCACTTAATAAATGGTTATTAAAATATCTTATTCAAAAAACGCTTATAAGACTGTTCAAGTTTAATAACACATATTTCTTTACATTCCAAGTAAAAATAAACCACATCTAAAATGCACAACATTTGTTTAGCTAATACAAGAACCAAGTATCGACTTTTATTCAAAGTACTGTGTTATCGGCATTTTCTCGGTGCGCCTAAATTATATGCTGCACTTTTCAGGTTATTTCAAATGTTATTGCTGCACTGAACATGCATACAATACCAGTAGTAATCACAGATTGAAGAAAAAAACTTAAAAATGGTTTTAGTGGCGATTTTTCTTAAAATCATAATATGTATGTAATATGAATAAACAATAACATTTAAAAATAAATTAAAAATCTAAATTTATAGGCAAAAATCTTTAATTACAGCATTGCTTAAAAATTACGTAAACATTTTATTCTTAATATTCTTTAATAGGTCTTATATTATGACTAATATCCTTAAATTAACAGAATTTGCAACCTGTCAATATCATTTGTAATACATATACATACATTCTTGCAAAATATTTATAATTAATCGGAATAAAATTTACTTTTTATATTTTTTTAAGATAAATATCATGCTGCAAAAAACTGTTTGTTTCGTGGATTAGAAGTATGAATCTTGTATTTAATTGCCACAAAATAATTAGATAATTTATTTAACTTTTGTTAGAACAAGTAAACAATAATTAAATACCCAAGAAACAATACAATATTTCATTTAAAATTGCCAGTCCCAAGAATAAGATGATGATGATTGGTATTAACACTTTAAAACAATAAAATTTATCATTTCACCAATTTGTTTAATAAAAACTTTTTCACAACAATGTCGTGAGTTTACTTGCCCTCAATTATTACAACATTAATTAAAGGGAAATTTTAAAAATTAAAAATAACAAACAAATAAATCAATCTACTAGCAATAGTTAATAACCATTCAGGGATCAACACGATAAATAATATGTAATAAGAAAATTTGAATTCCCTTTAATTTAATTGTTATCATGATTAATTCTACATAATTTCAGAGCTAAAAATGTTAATAAATTTTTTTAAAACGATAACAAATGACATTCACACCCAATAAAATAAATCAAGAAAGTGAGTGAATCATCATTTTTTGGGGAAACCAGTAAAAAAAATTTTTAGGCTTCAAAGTCAGTCTGAGACTATTTACAGTTTTAGTTAGCAAGTTTGTCCACACAAACATTTAATTAAAACTCCATAATGTTTTAAATTCGAGTGATGCATAGCCGTTAAAACATGTCACATTATTGAGTATTTGCATGTGAATAAATATGAGACAATCAGGGTTATTGTTATACCCTACACCACAATAATGGGGAGGGTATCATGGATTTGTGCTGATGTTTGTAACGCCCAGAAATATTGGTCCAACACCCTTAAATGAAAGTATACCGATCGACACAGAATCATTTTCTGAGTCGATTTAACGATGTCCGTTAGTCCGTCCGTCTGGCTGGCTAGCTGTCCATGTAAAGCTTGTGCGCAGAGTACAGGTCGCAATTTTGAAGATATTTCGATAAAATTTGAATGGGATTAAAACTGGTGGAAATTGGTCCATTATTTCACAAGGCCCCCAGATGTCCTCCCGAAATTGGGGTTTATCGATTATAAATGTTTGAATTATGCAAGTATAAAAACAAATTTCATCACAAATGAGTGGTAAATGAAGCCAAATCACATCAACAAATTTTGTGCAAGTCTGTTCATAATTACTCGTAGCTCCCATATAAGGCTCACTTCCGAAAATCACTTTAAAGAGCATAACTTTCTCAAAAATGTTGGTACGCAAATAATATTTAACGCAAATATATTTCATATATACATAAACAAATAATACGACGCAATTTTATGATGATCGGTCCATAATTAGTCAAAACTGCCATATAAGACCCTCTTCGTAATTCACTTTAACCTCCATAAATCTTTTAAAAGTATTTATATCGAGATAAAGTTTAACACGTATAATATTTATATTCACAGAAATCATGACACTAAATTTTTGGATGATCGGTCCACAATAGGTTATATCTCCTATAAAACGCTCACATCGAGTTTGTTAAACTATAAAGGATTCTTATTGAATTGTTTTATATGTAAACAAATTGTTTGATGTATTTAGGTGCTGTAAAAGATCAGGAAAATCAATAGAATGAGACTGTAAAATTTAGTTTCAAATAACACTAAAGTTAAAGACTTGGGTACTTCGCCACAATGGGTAAATAAAAATACTTATCGCTTTATCTATATATATAAAAATTAAATGGTCCATGTATGTAATGGCATCACGTGAGAACGGCTGGAGCGATTTGGCTGATTTTTTTATTCGATTCACAATTCTCAGGAGATGGTTTGTAAGAAAAATAATTCAAAAATTCCGGGTAAAACTCGGAAATTTTAAGTTTTTAATATAATGACACCTTTTCACTTCTCATTTTTTCTTAATAAGAGACATTTTTTTAAGAAACTTGTATGAGACAATTTTATGAAAACTCAAAGAACTTAATTTTACTCAGTTTTTTTAATAAAAGACATTTTTGAAGAAACTTGAAGAACTGACACCAAAGCCTCTTTTTCACTTCTCATTTTTTTAAGTATGAGAAAATTTTAGCAAAACTCAATGAATTAAATTTTACTGCCTCCTTTTCACTTCTCATTTTTCTTAATAAGCGAAATTTTTGTAGAAACTTGAAGAGCTAACAAGACTGCCTCCTTTTCACTACTCAATTGTTTTACTTAACCTACGCCTAAACTTTGGAAAGTTCCTAATGTGTTTGCTCTGTGATATAATTTAGTCGTGTTTGATAATAACAAAAGATAAGATTAGTTGTTAAAACGCTGATGTCAAACATTATTTAAGCAAAGATAATTATAGGAATGTTTAAAGGTGAAGAAGTGCTTATGCCCAGGATACCTATGAAACCAAGTGGACTACAATTTAATTTTAAACGCATCCAATTTCCAGTTCGCCTTGCATTCACAATGACGATAAATAAATCTCAAGGACAATCTTAAAAGTGTGTGGGTTAAATCTGGAATCCCAATGTTTTTTCCCACTGTCAATTGTATGTTGCGTGCTCGAGAGTCGGTACACCGTCATTCATTTTCTGCCCCAATAGAGGAACAAAAAACTTTGTTTACCATCAAGCTTTAAAATGATTTTTGTTTTTTAATTAATAATTGTTTCAATTGTTGTTGCTCATAATTATAATCGAATTTTGAAGAAACTTTTTAAAAAATTTTTTTATTCGAAGTTGCCTTCTAGTTAAATATAAAAATTTAATTTGAAATTTATTTTTGTATATTTCCATATATTTCCATATTTTACTCGCAAGAGGAACAAATTCTCATTCAGAAACTTTTTAAGCAATAAATTGATAAAAATTTTTGTTATTTTTTCTTTTACTGAAATTTTTGTGTCTTAATTTTGAATTCTATATGAAATACAAATCATTAGTAAATACCGAGCGAAGTCGGGGCGGGGCGGTCAGCTAGTATGATATAAATATATTGTTCAAAGTAAAATTAAACAAATTATTATTGAGCCTTTTTAACTTTAGCTTCATTAATAACCAATTAAATTTATATATTCTTAGAAAACTTGAATTTGAAACAAAAGCTGAGTAGTTTTTAATGTTAAAGTTTTAGTTAGTGCAAAAACAAAGGTTTTCTAGATTAATTTAAATTATTATTTTTTTTTAATATCTGTCTAGTATTATATTGCAACAGGCTTAGGTTTCGATGGCAGGTTTTTCGTTCAGGGGTATTTCAATTTTTTTCTGAAAAAACTGTAAACTGCCGATTTTAGATTAAAAAAAAAGATTTAAAGTAGTGGGTCACCAGGGACCGAATGCAATCGGCTATCTCTCGAAATTTGAAATAAAGTGAAAACCAAATTGGACCTTGAAATTTCTTATATGTACATAGATGCATATAAAAAAAACTTCAAAAAATCTTTAATGTAAATACATGATAAACTCTTTCTTTCCAAACATCATAACAAGCGATCAGAAACACTTCAAATAAAATTCATATAAAATGTTTTGCAACTCCGCATGATTGCCACCTTCATTCATTATTTCGACCTACACAAACTTCAAACACAAATCTTTCTTTCTCCACAATCAACCCGTATTAGAAAGTTCAATGGAGAAATAATTGAAGTAATTTTCAATTTCATCTTTCAATCTATACTCGCAGTATGTACGTGTGTAACAGATCCAACTTCACGTACGTTTAGTTAGTAATTTTCAAAAACAATAAAAAATATGATCGAATACATCTCAGCTGGAGACAGACTACATACTAACATTTAAGTTCATTTTGGCCATTGTTGTGATCATGGGTGTAACAAAAGCAACAAGTGAGGGAGGTGGTGGAGATAATTGAGCATGATCATTAAGGAAGTGTGTCTAAAGGTAAATAAATAAACAAATATGGATGAAAACAAACATCCAACTTGCGAAACATAATTTTAAAATTATTCAAATGAAAACAAAAGTAAATACGAACGAGTGCAATGGACTGTTTTTTAGTTCCTTTATTTTGTTGTTGTGATAATTTATCAAAAGAAAGTGAAATCTGGTTTATTGTTTTGTTTGTTAAAATCGAATTTGTATTCATTTCGATTTCAGAAACAAGAATGAAAGATAATCAATCATTTTCCATAAACACATGATTAGATGGATGTATTGATTGATATTCATGGCAATTACTTGGTAATGTCGTTCATGGGTATTTGTTTTTTTTTTAGTTTATTACAAAAACGGTTACATAGGCTGTAGTATTGCACCATTTAAAACAAAAATCTGTTTTTATATTCAGTGTATAAGTTTGCCCATCCATTTTTAATTTCTATAATATAAACCTATTAAAACCCCAATACCATACTTTGATTGAATTAAGTTTTCATTTTTTTAGCTTTTGTATATTTGATCAGATAAAAACACTCGAAAGGACTTAAAAAAAAGTCTTTAAAATCGAACAGTTTTTTTTCCAATTTTTCAATTTTTTTTTCAATAACATAAGAATAAAATGGACTTTTATATTGTATTTAATTCTACCTTACATAGTTAAAACCCCAGTAACAAAATTTAAATTGTGTCAAAAGTAATTCTAATAGGCCTTTAACCAACATTCAGCATTTAAAAGAAAACAAAAAGTGAAAGACATTCCTTTAACAAATAATTCCCATCATAAATTATGAAGTAAACAATGGAAAAAGGTTTAACAACAGTTTTTCATAACAGAAAAAAAAAACTTTCAATATCAAAAGAAATGAAAAATAAGCTTGTGCAGCCACACAAACTCAAGTACATATTTATTTATTTATTTATTTAATACATACTACATATTTACTTGTACTCGTACGAGTATTTATGTACTTTCGTTATGGACAACACACAATGTTAATTCCTTAAAGATCAACTCTATAAAGTTGTGAAAAGGGAAACTATTTTGATAAAAATTTCCTCGTCATCAACGTACAACTTTACATATGTACATACAACTTTAAGCCCAATTAAAATAAATGTTAATAAAACATTGGCGACTATATACAATACCCTACCCTACCCACATCAATAATCTTATCACTCGAAAAGTGGGCGTTAGAGTGGGCATGGTCGTACCAACTCAGAAACCTTCCCGGTCTCATGCACAACAACTTTTACGAGATCATCACATGATCAGATGCATAGTTTAGGAGTCTATAAAGGACATACATACAAACATATATTTATATATACATGGGAGCTGACACGCCCACTATTCCGATCGCGCCCATTTTTCCCATGACTATTCACATTGACAAATAATCAACGTGCACAAATTTCTAAGACTATGATATATGATATTAAATATTTACTTTGTATGGAAGCTGCCACTCCCACTGCTCCGATGCCGCTAATTTTTTTCCTGATTATTCAAATCAGTAACATATGGGATACTGCAATGTTTCAAAACTCTTGCTATCACAATAGTCAAGATGTATGATGTTATTAAATTTTTGTGGGAGGGGCCACGCCCACTTGAAATATATATAGCCGAAAACCTAATTTGGACTATAACTTTTCAAATGAAACCGGTTTGGGCCAAATCGGTTGAATAGTTTTAGAGTCTATAGAGGACAAACATACAAACATTGTATTTTATATATATAGATTGTGAGCTTTGAAATTGTGCAAAGAGAGTGACAAAGAGAGAGTGAAAAAAAATTATAATTTCGTATGAGAAATAATAGTTCTTTGTAGATAAGGGACCATGAATCATGCTCAAATTAATGAGTATATTGTAACATGTCAGAATTATGACTCAAAAATTATTTTTTGGTTAAATTTCTCCGATATGTATCAATTTTTAATTATATATAAGTTCATTATATATTTATAACAAAGTTCTTGCTTAAAACCAAATTGTAAAAATCGTCTATTGTTTTAAAATTTCTAACTTTAGCTAAGTAATGCATATGTATGTATGTTGGTTATACCGAACATTATGCTAGTAATAAGTAGCAAGATTTTGTTTTAATAATTTTGCGTGTTACCAACTACCGAACCTACAACTCCCCATTCCCCAATATAGTGTACAATAATAAAAAAATTTAACCTAAATAATAATGCCACAAACTAAAAACATTGCAGTTGCGTTTTAAAAGAAAATATTGTTTAGAAAAGCAATGGCAACAAATACAAATGGCCACATACTCGTATACATACTTTTTCATTAATACGAAAAAAAAAATTATAGAAAAGCGGAAATTGACGATGACGACCACAAGCAACAGACAAGTTGACGACGCCAAGGCGGACAAACTTATAAGCCCGTGATTGCTTGCCTGAAAAGCAATGGAAAAAAGAACGGAGCAACTTTTAATCATACAAATATCATTGATGGCATAAATACCATGGCATACAAAAACACTTGAGATCAAAATGAAATGATTTAAATGAATTTTCAAAATGTACACGACTTGCATTGGTTTGTTGCTGTTTGTCCCAGCGATAGTTATTAGATTCATATACTCGTATGTAAGTCTGTATGTCAGTATATTTTAAGATATAAATCATGTTGCTGTGTTTACATGAAATGCAACATACTCAAATCCGTTTAATACCCACGCGTTGCAAAGGCCCTCAGAAGCCAACAACAATGAAACTCAAATTGTTGTTACTGTTAAAAAAACAAAAAAATTCCCCACAACATTGAAGTTTTCAAATGACAGTCAGAACAATAAGATATGTTAGTAACAACTGACTTAATAAATGCATGTACACAAGTACATACATTATATATATAAATATGTACATATGTAAATTATTTTACCTTTATTTGTAATATGTATGTAAAATCATTTTATGCTGCTAAAACAGGGAATTGGGTCAATTCAAAGCCATCCCAAATATTTCACATTCACTCATTTATACAACAACATTTAAGAAAATCAATGCACACATCAAGGGTCATAAATAAAAACATTAAAAATAGCAACTGCAGCCTTTGGGCAAATAATTAAATCGACAGCTCAATTCCAAAACATGCTAAGTCGAAAAAGTGAGTTTTGCAGGAGAAGCTCCTAAAGTTTACAGTATCAGTTTACAATATCTAAAAAACCATATGAGGTAGAACTTTGTTCTTTATAACTATTCATTGGACTAGCCAATCACAACCAAAATTTGACAGAATTTAAGTTAAAGAAATCTAAATTCAAAAACGCAAAAAAAAATTAGAAACATACTAAGTCGACATAGCATGGTTTGCAATTGAACTGTCGAAATGCTTTCGTTTTAAAACTGCATAAATTGTGAAAATCTTTGTCAAATCACTAGTATTTCTACTTAATGTATATTTTACAACTTGGGGGTCACTATCTATCTACCTATACGAGTACATACATAAGTTCTTGTAGTTGTTAATAAAGCACGCTATACCAAAACAGTTGATATGATGTGTTAAAGCAACAAGTTTAAGGAAAATTTAAAAGTGCCGCTTATATCTCTAATAAAAAATGGATTTTTACATGAAAACCCCTTCTTAAATCTTTAATCGCTAACGACTTTGTAATTAAGCATTTATTTGGAAAGATAAGCTCAGTTTGTGATCAATCACGCTACTAATCAAAATCGATTTGATGTCTTTGTAAATAAAGATAGATTTACACGATTGAAATTTTCTTCAAAATTGCTCTTCAAAATGCTTCAAACTCGTGTAAACAGCAAAAATTCTTCAACATTTATTTATTTAATAGTTATTAATAATAGTAGTTAATTTTGAAGAAAATTTCAATCGTGTAAATCTAGCTTAAGAGTTTATTTGCAAAAATAATCAATTTGTAATTACTCATATTTATTTTTATGTGAAAATTCGACTCATATGTCATACGATTGTTATTTGGAAAATCAAGCATAATTTGTGATCACTCATATTTATAACCAAAAATCGATTTGTATATGAAAAGTCTATAAAATTCTAAAAAAAAATCTTTTCTAAATCTAAAATCTTTTTTTTGTAAATAATAGATATAATAAAATAATGAAAAAATACATATTAGATTTTTATAAAAAATTTCACTTAAAATTAGGAAAGAATACTTTCGGTGTTTACCAACATAATTTTCTGTTATTCTGTGTGTTTTATTATTTACAAGCAAGCTTTAAAATTGTGTACGAGTAAATGAAAGGAAACTTAAAAATAATATAAATATAAAAAAATAGATATTGCGCCGTTTTAAACCCATTAGTAATAGTTTCTAGTTGGCGCTTTCACAAATAAGAGTAAATATTATTTATATTTTTTTTTATGTGAAAAAATAATTAAAACTTAATAAAAAAAAAAAAAAAATGAACAAGAATTTTATGACTGAATAGTTGTCCGTAAACTTAATCTTACTTAAAATTAATTTGTTTATATTATTTTTGCAAACATAATAATGTTATTAAGCAAAATAACCAATAGAGAATAATGCTTTGAATGACCTAGAAATGAAACAAATCGAGAAAATTTTGCATTAACCAACTGATGGGACAATAAAATGTTGACCTTGTTGTTGAAGTTCATCTCTCTCAATTGATTTGTTTAATGAGTTCCAATCAAAGCCCCCACAAAATGTAACTAATTTATTAATTAGTAATTACAACTATATGTATATTAAAGAAATACATACCTATGTATACTACGAGTACATATGTACTTGTAACATACATATAAGTGCAACTTTTAACTAAATTCCTTCCACAACCCACACCTTATTCACACAACAGTAAATTCATATTTGCAGATACGTAAAAAATAAATAAATAAATTTTTAGTTTTACAATCTAATGAACTAAATATTTTTGCACTATAGCCAGCGTTAGAATTTAAATTTTTAAATATGTATGTACGTTTTCTATGATTGGTCAGATAATTGATAGTATAAAATTAACAATGGCAAATAACCATTAGACAGACAGATAAACACTTACGGGTGGGGTGGTAAGTGCAGCTGACCCAGAGACCAAAAGACAAATTCATCAAAAGTTATGGCTTAAATAAAATAAAAACAACTACTTCAGCGCAGCAGATCAACAACAACTTTAGCTGGAGGTAATAAAAAAAATGGCAAACAAAAGAACGCAAAAGAAACAACAAAATTGTTTCAAATCGATGCAAATTTTACAGATTTACAAAATACTTTTTAGTTAAAGCGCAACATACTTCAACATTTCAAAGAGACATGAACCGCACAAGCTGCTCAAGTAGTCAAACAATTAATATCTAAACAATGAATGGGTCTATGTGTACCTATACAAATGTACATTTTCGTGTGCGCTTTTTGGTACTTTTAATGTACCAGATAGTACGAGTATAATTAAATTTTAATTTCTCTCTTTAATTATGATGATTTCTATTTTGTAAACATATCATTCATTTAATTTACAATTTTTACGTAGATCATTATACCTATATATGTATATAGTATATATGCGATGTCCAATTCGCTCCATTCATATGCGAAAGCAGTAAAAAACATATTTTTTTGGAATCTAGTAAAATGTTTCATATCGCGTTCAAAATAATTTTCCCTATTAAATTCTATAGTTATGAATTAAAAAAATATATAGGCAAACTCTGATACTAAGGCCTGTACATAGACACAATATAAATAAAATCGACGGTCGGGTGAAATATTTTTTAACTTCACTTTTTTAAGAAAATTTTGCCTTAAATTTCGGAGATACAAGTATTCACGGATGTGATGGAAATCAAGTTTGAATGCTAATTTATTCTTCTTTTTGAGTTTGAAATGGGTTGAATTTATTAATTCGTTTTGTGTGTTGTTTCAATTTAATAGTTTAAAATTATTTGTCAACATTGAAATAATAATAAGGCTGTTTTACAAACGTTATAAACATTTGATAATTTTAATAACAAATTATTATAAAATCATACTTGGTCACTCTGCTTTAGATCCATCGATTTACATACATATGTATATATGTATGTATACCCAATATACCTAATTTGCCGAGTTTTCACAAAAAAACTGACAATCTAACCATGACAACATATAAAACATGATACCCAGAATATTTGCAATATTTAGAGAGCAGACCGATTTTACTATTTTCTAAGCAAGAGATATTAGAGGTCAAATGTTACAAAGTATATAAAAGAATTTAAAGTATTACTCCCTTATTCAAAAACGATTATTAAATTTAACAAACAAACGTTTATTAAGACAGATTTGCATATAAAAATTTGCTTAATAAACGTTTGTTAAATTTAATAATCGTTTTTGAATAAGGGGGTTATTCTATAATTTTTTTAAATTTTGTCGGCTCTGTATGAAGTTTGTTTGCTGATGTTTGTACTGAATAATTAATTATTCTTACAAAATTATTCCTTTTTGAAAATTCTGCCAATAATCCGACAGTTTTTAACTGAATAAGAAAAAATTCAAAATTATCTTGCAGCCTGAATACAAATGCTATTCGCGTATTTTCAGGCAATCAAAGTACTACCCACAAAATTACATCGGAGAATTGAAAGTGTTCTAATAATATTTTGGATTTGGTATTTTAAAGATAATGTGCCAAAATGGATATACATAGGGGAACTGAAAAAAAATTTGCATAAACAACACCAGAGGTGTTTCGTAAATTGTTTGAAATTCATAAAAAAAAATATACAGTCAGAGTCAAAATTTAGTGTACAGCGAACAATAATTTTGGTGAAGAATAATATCTTTAAAATAAGTTATTATTATTTTTAAAATTTATTTATATATAAAAATGTTTCAGATATGCTAACTATTATTAAACAGTTATCTTTTCCTCTTATTGAAAGATCTAACAAAAGAGAAAATGCTCTTAAAGATGCAGTCAATATTTAGTATACAGACCGTTAAAATATAATAAGATATAGGTAAATACCATTATAAGTAGATCGTACTTTAGGCACTTTTTTTAATGCAATTATAAAAAAAAAATAGTAATAATTTTGTAAGGATAGAGTTAGGAAACTATTCAAGAAACCGAGTGGTACGTGGCAAAGATTTTCCAGTGGAGGTTAGAGATATAGTAATGTTGCATCGAAGCAACGGCAATTTCTCGCTGATATTGCTAAAATTGTGAAAACAAAAGCCGGCCAACTGTTATTGAAAGTTGTAAAGCTAGAGGAAACACGCCAAATAGTCAGAGAGGCCAAGAAAACTTCAACATCTAACGCAGTCAAAATAGCTAAAGAAATTTCTAAGACATGCGGTGAACCAGTAAGAGCATCGACATTTAGAAGACAGCTTAATAACCATGGACTTCATGGGAAAGTGCCTAGAAAAAAAAACCGTATATTTCTGCAGCAAGCCGTACTGAACGTAAGAACTTTGCAAATGCTGAATTGACATCTTCACAATCTTTCTGGAATAATGAAATATTTAGCGATATTTAACTTTAAGATTTTTGGATCAAAATCAAGAGAAAACGTTTGGAGAGCAAGATATAGTGAGCTGCTTCCACAGAATTTGAGTGCTACAGTAAATGCACGGCGATGGCTCTTTGATAGTTTGGGGTTGTATGCCAGCTGCAGGACCAGGTAATCTTGTATTCGTTGAAAGTTCAATGAATAGCCGAGAACACTTCCAAATTTTAAAGGGCAATTTGAAAGTAAGAGGTGAAAATTTAGGTCTTGAAACGCCATCGTTTCAAGACCTAATTGTCAAGCAGTAGCTACTGCACAACGTGCCTAAGCAATAAAATTCACCTTCGCAATCTCCAGACCCTTAACCCCATAGAGCACCTGTGGGAAATTTTGGACAGGTACATCAGAAAAAGAAGCAATGGAAGATTGGGAAGATTACTAGAGATGTGACTCAACCTTTTGTAAATTCCATGAATGGACGACCAACAAAATAAAAACTTAATCTTTGGATTTAGTAATATATACATATATGTAGGTAAAATAGGGTGTAATCTTTCAACAGTATACTTATTGTTGATTGTTTTTCTCAGGTACTTATTTCTTCTTCACACAAAACTTCCATGAAACCAATTTTAATTTTAAAAATTTTGAAAATAAGAAAATATAAAACCTTAATTTGAATTTTAAGTTGATTCAAACTTATAAATATTACATACATATTTATTATTGTAATAAAAAACATTTTGCTTCGTAAATGAAATAGCGTGATGTATACTAAATTTTGATTCTGACTGTATGTATGAAACATTTGAAACCAGATTTCACCTTATGGAGTAGTATGTGAATTTGGGAAGCAAAATTCAAACAGATTTTGGTCAGTTAATATTGTTGCTCATCTAGGAAAAATATATGTATGTAATATATAAAACAATGTATGTAATTATACCAAAAATATTTTTAGATCGAAATTATTTCATCATCTCATACAACCACATAAACTTGAACTCCAATAAAGATATGAGAGTCGGAAAAGTTTTGAGAGAATAGCCACGAAATTTTAACAAACTCATACTACTCTTCACTAATCCATGTTAACCACCAACAATATCAATAGACACAAAAAAGTGTGCGTAAAGTTTTTTCGTCTTGTTTTTTTTTGGAGCTATTAAGAAAATGCACCCAAACCGCATGAACTTCGTAAGCAGCAGCAAGATACAGAAAAGCACGTAAATACAGCAAATTAAAAACATTGTTGGTTACCAAGAATGACGTCGTCAATGACAATAACAAAAGCAATGAAACTTAACTCGGCAGCTGCAGTGAATATGAAATGTTGGCGAGAAGTACGCTCTGCTTAAACGACAAACAATAAAAAATAATAAAACAAAGTAAATGTGTTTGGTACTTTGGTACTTTTATGAGTATGAGTACCAACCAAAAAGCACAAATACATAAGCAATTGCCAATTTCAATATCAATTTCAATTAGATTTCAGTTTCTGTATATGTGGATATTGCTGTTGCTATTTCTATTGGTATTGCTTTTCCGTTGCTGTTGCTGCTACTGCTGTTGTTGTTTCTATTTATGATGTGTGTATTTGTTGGCTCTTGTTGCTGCTGTTACTGGTTCGTTACAAGCGATGGAAGAAAATAAGGTATAAAAGGTTTCGAACTCCCGTCTAACGGCTCAATCTTACATTGACTCTATCTGTGTTAAAACGTCTTAAATAAAAAATAGTTTTTTGCTAAAATTGGGAGAGTCATAAACAAATCTCCAAATAAAAGCAACAATATTCATATCGCAGAAAAAAATATTTAAATTAAAGTGCAAAAAAAAAAATAAACTAATTCAACAAATTGTAAAACAAGTGTTGAAATAAATAAAATTATTAAAACGTGTAATTTGAATTTATTGTATTTAGTTGAATTTACCAAGAAATAAACACCTTGGGTGAGACACAAGTGACATCCTGTGAATTATAAAATTTAACGAAAGCAATTGCAACTGCGTCCAGCACTAAGTACGATTTGATTTATTCAAACGTTCCTTAGTACGTGAAACGTGATCGAATGTCAATAATTCTTGCCGTAGGCCTCTAAACGACAAACAGACATCAACGAAATCATGGATATGAAGGTGAATAATAAATAACATACATACATATGTACTCGTAGTATAAAAAAGAACAACCCATAATAATATTACAAAAATACAACACAAATATGTAAAAAAAAAAAGAAAAAAAAAATAAAACATGTGTAGTGACAGACATACATAAATGATCAAGTGAATTAATGAAGAATGATGGAATAAGAAAAAATGCATGACTGCAATAAGTGAACTTGTCTGATGGTCAAGTCAACTGTTGCATTGCATTTTAAAAGAGGCAACTTAAATACAACCATACTTTTGTATGTACATACATATGTATGTTGATTTGTGTATTGATGGATATGGATTTTAGTATCCATTCATCCATCCATCAGCCAGTCATTCAGTCAGAATCTAATAGGACTGCAATAGAATATTAATCGTATCGATGTTGATTCCATTCACTTGTACAGATAGAAATAAATACATTCTCATACATACATACATATGCATGTATATAAACTTAGTTAGATAGAAAAGTATGTAGATACAAGCATACATCATGCATAACTGTAACAACTTCCAAGAATAAAGAGTGAATGGAAGGAATAATTATAAAGTAAAATACAAAAAATAAATAAATTTCCATATTGAACTTTTACATTTTTTATCACATTAGAATAGCTTTGTAACGGGTAAATTCTTACAACAATCAGTGTTAAACATTCTTTAAATTCATTAACAGATTAGTAAATGACCAAACAAAATTTATTGCAATTATAAAGTTAAAAAAAAATCTTTTATAAAAAACAAAAAGTGACCTCAAGCTTAAAAATTATTTAATAAAAAAAAAAAAAAAAGTTTAAGATTTTTTAAACATTTTGTCCATTTTTTTTAATTCCCGGAAAAATTCTACATAGATAAAACAGTGTCGCAGTGGTTAGCCAGCAAGCCATATGAGTCCGAAAAGAGCCTTAGATAATGTCAGAAAATGGGGCTCTAAAAGAGCTCTTAGATAATGTCAGAAAAGAGTCATTGCAATTTTAAATACAAAAATTAAAAGTTCACATTTATTATTTTTTTTTAAATTGTTTTTACTTAAACAAAAAGGGAATTCATTTACAAATAAATTAAATTAGAAAAGGAAAAAAATTAAATAAATTGTATTTACAGTAAAAAAAAAATAACATAGAATTCATTTAAATAAAATATATAAAAATGAAAAAAATTTAATTTTTTAAGCAAATTTTTCTTTCGCTCCGAAAATGATTTTTAGTTGGACTCTTTTTGACTCCTTTTTCGGAGCGCTCCTAGAATGGTATGCTGGGTAGTTGCCAGTCGAATGATTCGGTTTGATCAATAGATTTTCAATATTAACAGCCAAAAATCAGCTGACACAGAAATTACGGAATTTCTGTCACTCCGACTAAAATGTTAGAGCAACAATAGAAGAATTATGCTATTTTGACTATTGCATTTGATTATCAATAAATTCGGTTATCACAACCAAAACTATTTTCTAAGCAAAAGTGCTTTTATTTAAACCACGGAAATTCGCTTTATTAAGATTCTTAGCATTAAAGCTTCCAGATTAAACTTAGTCGGACCTATTAAATCTTTTACTTAATTAAGTATTAAACAATTTGTTAGAATTAACAGATTTATTCAATATTAGAAAGTGCCAATATACACGAAGGAATTCTTATTGAATTCCTGTGTTCACACAGCACAATTTTATTGCTTAAATTTCTCGTATTTTTATTTAAGAGTATATACACATTTGTATACACATACATATGTAATAGGAATAACTCTTACATCTTTCAAAGATAATAACGATGGCAATGAAAGTGATTGGGTTGGTCTTAAGTGTGTTAAGCTTCCAAACAAACTGACAACTAACAGACACTGCTACGGGCAAACATGCGATTATAAAACACTTTCATTTTCCTTAGCCAAAACACATTCAGTCATTTATATATACATATGTATGTGCAAAAACTCTCAAAAAGTAAATAAATAAAAATTACTTTAGACACTTAGACTGTGACCTAAATATTTCAAATACAAGTTCGTTTTAAAATTGTTAAAATTGAAAATTTTGCATTTTGTTAGTTTAGGCCATGTAAATTTATTAAGCAAATAGAAAATGCACTCACTCGTACAACTTGCATACAACAGTGTATGAAAACAATTGAAATCGATTTTTATTTAAGATTTCACTCTTAACGAAATGTTTCCAACCGGAGTTTGCCTCCTGGTTGTTTCGTTTCATTCTAGTACTAATATTTTCTATTCATGTTAAGTTCCGCTTTAAATTATTGCAAACACATTTAATTTGGTTTTATTTGCGGTTAATAAATAACTACAAATTTCTAATTAATGAAAACAATTAAAAAGAGTGCATGAGTTTTAATGGCCTGATATACAAAAGGTTAGCTAGTTTTTGTTCTTGCATTTATATGTACATATGTATATACATATACATGTAGGTATGTATGTATGTAACTTTATTTATTGTCAGCTCTTATTTGGTTTCAAATAAGTGTAGCAGATGGAGTATTGTGTTATTAAATACCGATACAGTACGGATCAAAAAAAGTTTTAAAAATGGTCAATTTGAAATTCACACCTATATATTTGTATTTTTATAGCGAATTCTTTTCATTTATAATTCATAATTCGCCATGAGCTCAAATTTCCTTGACCTGTTAAGATGGTAAAGCAATTTGTAATTGAATGTGTGTTTAACAAAATGGGAAGTGCGACAAGATCAGGTCGCAAATAAAATTTTAGAAATTATAGTTGGATTAACAAACTTATATTTATTCTTACTAAACATATTATCCTAGAAAGTAGTAACGGGTGATTTTTTAAAAGCTATAGGAAATTTTTTCAAAAAGAAATAAAATTCAAAAAATTCCATGAAATCTTTATTTGAATCGATAGTACGGTCCATATATGATGACCTTGACTGCACCTCAAATGGTCCATCCGCTTACAGTCCAATTTTGGCATACTCTTTCCAACATTTCGGCCGGTATCTCACGAATAAATGCTTCAATGTTGTCTTCCAGTGCGTCAATTGAAGCGGGCTTGTCTGTACAGACATGAGCTTTAACATAGCCCCACAAAAAAAAAGGCTACAGGCGTTAAATCGCACGATCTAGGCGGCCAATTCGCATCATCTTTGAAGAAGTACGGTCCAATGATGCCACCAGCCCATAAACCGCACCAAACTGTCACTTTTTCTGGATGCATTGGTAGCTCTTGCAATGCTTCTGGCTGATATTCACTCCAAAATAGACAATTCTGCTTATTTACGTACCCATTGAGCCAAAAATGAGCTTCGTCGCTGAACACAACTCTTCGGTAAATTATCGCGCGATGAACTTTCTTAACAGAGCACGCATTTTGAGAATAAAATTCAATAATTTGCAAGCGTTGTTCGTTTGTAAGACGATTCATGGTTAAATTATAGACCAAACTTAAGATTTTTGACAGTGAAACAAAACACGAAACGTGTGTCAGCTGTTTAAACCAGTGTTGCCAAAAAGATAATAGCTAAAAAATCACCCTTTACATACGGAATTCGTGAATATACGGAATTCGTGAACTATCGCAAAATGTGAACGAACAATTGTCATAGATGTGGCGACCTCTCTTTCTCCATAAGGACATAGCCCCCAATTTTTTACTACGAGAGTTGGCAGTAACTAAATCCTAAAAAAATGTTGCATTGTAGTCAAATAAAAAGTTTTTCAAGAAGTGCACACAGCAACTGAAACAATTAATTTATTTGAAATTAACTTTCCCGATTACATAATTTCACAAAATTTGTTAATTGCTTAATTGTTAGATGGTTTCCCCGATCAAGCGATTTAACATATAATTATAATTACAATAAAAATTTAAATGATTTTCCTCTAAATTCTTTGTTTTATTTTGTTTTGTTAAAGTTCTTGTTGGAAAACGCTTTATTTGAATACTATGCAAGAGTTTTTTATATTATTGATATATTGATGGGAAAATCTACGAGTATCTATCTGGTGCATTATTTTCTATTTTATTTATTTAAGTATATAAGAATATGATGGTCCATATATGTATGTATTTACATATGTATGTAGTATACATTGCCTAAAAGAGGCTTTAGCCACTTCGAGATGAAGAAAAAGTTAAATTCATTATAAGATACCGTTTCTCAAAAATTTTGTATAGTTATCAACTGATCAGTTAGATTAGCTTTATAACGTGTTATTTTAAAATAATTACTTGAAATGATTCTGTTAGGAAAAAATTTTCGGCCAATGTTCAACGGTTGTGACCGAAAACAAAATTAAAAAATAAAGGATATCTGCAATATTTTGATAATGAAATGGCAAACAAGTAAAAAAATCCTATTTTTATTTCTAAGTTTGAGGTTGAGCTGAAAAAGTTCGTTCTGTCGTACTCTAAAAAAACATGAAAATAACGAAATAGCACTGAATGTTCTGATTAGAATAAGTATTTTAAAACCCCAAGTGTCTATTTAATATTTATTGATGATTATTTATCATTTATTCATTATTTATTGAAAGGCTCCAATGCAAGATCAAAGTAAAAGAAGAGAAAAAATGGAGAGTTTTGTTGAATAAATTAACAATTTTATAAACTTTTAAACACTTAAGAAGGCAGCATTCAATTAAAGTTATTCGAGCAGAATGTGTGAAAAATATTTTTATCTACACTGTAGATTTAAACTTTTGAAACTGACATGATCATGAAAACATAGAACATTTCATTTAGACAAATTATAGAACGGCACCCAAAGAGCTGGGAGTTACCACTGATACAGTTTATACTAAAAATATAACAAGATTAACTGGTTTTAAATTAAAGGAGATAGTATTCATATCGTAAACATACATATGTGTGTACATATGTATGTACGTGCGGATGTGTGTTTATAAAACGTACATACATACATACATTCATTTTATACAATATAAAAAGTATTTTTTTTAAATATTTATTGTGTTTTTACACAAAGAATCACACTCAAACACATTATTTATCAATGTGGTTGGTATGAATTTTGATCGGTCGATAAATCATAGAAATAAATAATTAATTAGTTTTGCTTTGGTTTATTCGCTTTATTCTGTTTGTCACCCTTAAGTTGTCAAAACTTTTGTCAAATTTTAAACTTTACATGTCAATCAATGTTTGTTCTGCTAATAAAACTGGGCGGGAACATTATTAACAGGGTTAAAGAGAATTTTTGATATGATTAGGCGGCAATTAATGAGCTTAAATTTAAATTGGAATTGATACTTCCGTCTTGTTTGTAAAGATAAAATTAAATAATGTTTGTATGTAGAATGTACATACACTCTTGAAGTAGTCAACAAATGTGATTTTATTTATTGAATAGAATATCAAAATTAAAATTACATACATATGTATGTATGTACATACATACGAAGAGGTACTCATAATAACAAATAGCGCATTCAGGTTTCACATTATAATTCAGGAACAAAGTTTATAAATTATTTTGAATACATAATACATAAGAAGCATGAAAGATTTTTTTTTTAATTCATGTATTTACTTAGTAATGTTATGGACTAAAGCGACTGAAAATTGACAAAAATCATGAATATCAATAGGAAAAATTATATAGATACATTTATTATATCTTTTCATATAACAGAGGCTTTGTGACCCGCTCCCCGTTAATCAAAAGGGCTCATATTCGAAACTTAAACTGAACTAGAAATTTCCTAAGGCCATTATTTAAAGCAAACTATCCGTTTAAAAGTTACAGATTTATGTATATTTTTTAAATTCCCTCACGCACGCTGATATTAATCCACAAAGAAAGTGTTTTTAGGTTAATTTATACATTGGTATTACTCTGAGTATATTGTAATTGATTGATTGATTGCGTTTGCAGTTTCAAAATGTTAGAAATGCCTTTCAAGCTTTTGCGATTTCATTTATTGTTTTAACAAAGTGCCAATCAGTGTTGAGCCTTTCTACGATTATTTATTATATTATATCCAAGTACACAACACACACTCTCTTTAAAGAAACTTTGAAGTGGTCAAGCTTTAATTGTATAATAAAAATTCTATTCCAGTTAAGAATTTCTACCATTGATAATGTACTTAAAAGCGTGAAGGTCTCTATGTCTTAATATGTAGCTAAGTATTGTCATGTCACAATACGTAGTTATACTTGCATACGAGTATATAAATACATACATATGTATGTACATAAAATTATTGTTAAGAATTGTGAATAAAAACACACCCAATATTTAATAACTTCATGTATTTGTCTATGAATTTTGTGTCTTACAGCTTATAATTTGTATGGTCACTATAATGGTGACGATTGCGTACTGTGAGGGAAAAGCAACTTTGCGTCGTAAACCCAAAGTATATAATGCTTTGATAACTACGGATGAAGACTTGGTGCAAAGTCGGGCATATCCAGTTATACAACCAACAATTCATGAAACCGGTATTGCTCACTATGGACCTTATGGTCCATACAATCCATATGGAATTTACAATCCGCATCTGGTGAGGCTTGCTCAACCCATTGCACCGTCATTGGCGCCCAAGAATCAGGTTAGTTTAAAAAATTATTGTATTATCGAGAATGGAAACTATACAGCTTTTCGTTAATTTATTTCAGCTGTCTTATCCTTTACCTCCACCGCAATTTCCGCCTCAAATGATGCAACAGCCGTTAATGCCACAACCTTTAGCTGGCTATCCTTTACCGCAGAATCCACCAACAGCTCCGGCTGCGGAAAATCCAGAAGCGCCCCCTGTACCACCTACAGGATTGGAAGAACAACAACAGCCTACAGTGCAACCCACAACTATGGCGTTGCAAACCGTCCCAGCTGAATTACCTAAAGATCCCAATCAGCCCATTAAAATGCCAGCAGAACAATTGCCAATAGCTCTGAATCAATATGGCTTACCGCCTTTACTAATACCCCTAAGACAACCGCAGCCATATCACCCTCGTGCATATCCCTATCCATCACCAAATGGACCTGGGCAGCCTTTCCATTTGCCACCGTACAGATTTAATCAAATTCCTCCTTTGTATTACAATTCTTTGCCAGGTTTAAGACAACCATTTTTGCCACCTTACAACTACCTGCCAACAGGTTCCCAATTTCCCTTGAGCAACACAATACCCACAGACAAAACTTATGCTAAACCTACCATCCAACCGCTGCCAGTAGCAACTGTCGCACCTACACTCCCTCCACTCACTACAGCTGAAGAACCAACTGAAAGTACAGTGCCATCTGCCGATTCCATAGCACCAGAACAGCCTTTTGAAACTATCAAAAATGGATCAAAAAGCAAAGACAGCAATGTTCCAGATGTACCACCACCACCAATACCATCGGGTGCTAAATCCAAACAATCTTAAGTTGTCACACGATTCTTTATTTTAAATAATTTTAAATTCATACATACATATACATATTCTAGTATGTATGTATATGTATCTATGTATTGTATGTATTAGACGAATTTTTTTAAGTTATTATTTATTGAAATGATATCTAAAATTATGGATCTTTAAGATTCCATTAATCAACAAACGAAACTAAATATTTTTATTTTATATTAGTTTAGTAAGAATTCACTATTAGTATTAATAAGAACATACAAAATGATGCACATTAACAAAAATACTTTTAAAAATTTTAATTATTATGATGGAAAATACTAATTAAAACTCAAAAGATAAAAACACAACCACTTACTTCTTGTATGAAAATAAAGATAGACTGGAAATTACTGGAATGAATGTATGCAGTAGATCAAACTTCCCAGCATACCATTCTAGGAGCGCTCCGAAAAAGGAGTCAGAAAAGAGTCCAACAAAAGAGCATTTTCGGAGCGTTTGGAAAAAAGGAGTCAGAAAAGAGTCCAACAAAAGAGCATTTTCGGAGCGAAAGAAAAATTAGCTTGTTACTGTCCTGTCGGCACGCAATATGACTCAGAAATTCCACTTAATTACGTCTGTACCAAAGCGTTGTTGTCCTGTTATTTATGCTTTGAGCAGAAAAAAAACATAGCTGTACCACACAAGAATGATAAAAACAAGATTACACAGAGCCCAAAAAACCCCTCATAAAAGACTCTTTTCTGACATTATCTAAGAGCCCTTTCTGACGGACCATTTTCGAATGACCCTCCTTTCTGAAGGTTTTCGGAGCAATTATGATTGTTTTTTGGGCTCATAAAGAGCGTTAACTCTCCGAAAAAAGTGTCAAAAATGCCTCTTTTCGGACTCATATGGCTTGCTGGGTTATGAAGTATGAACGTTCGCATTAATAAATCCCGAAAATCTGTATTTGTGTGAAAGATCCAAGAAAGTATGTACATATATGTAACTGTTTATCTGCTTTTTTGACTTACAGAGCAACATAACGTCTACACTTAACAATTATCAATGACTCTTTAGCATTTTTAATTACACCCTTTAGATTTTTAATAAGAGAAAATAAAAGAGAGCTACTTACATAATCCACATTAAATCACTAATTGAAAACATTTCAAAAATTTTAATTTTACAAAACTTAATATGTCCAAGAAATAAAGATAAACAAATTAAGATTAATTTTGGATTGCCAAACTCGATGGAACACACTACTTGGTGTATCTACCTACAGTAGAGTAACAGTTGAAGCCAATTGTAGCAGTGATATGAATGTCAGTAAGGCCGATGCTGCACTTTAATTTATGTTCAAAACGATATCAAAAAAGGAGATTGAGAATTAAGCGATGAACCTCTAAAATCTCTCCTTAAAGAAAGAAGGATGATTTACTCAAAACTTTTTAAATTAAAAAAAAACCAAAACTGAAACTGAAAAGTGAATTTGATAATGAGATAGAAATGTGCACATTTTAGAGGAAATAAGGAATTCTGTGACTCAGCTGCAAACGATTTTTATTTTGACTTATTAATTATCAATGATCCTAATCAGAGACCGAAAATAACTCGTCCATATAATCAAAAATCAAAGTAGTAGTTTTGTTTTTAAAAACAAATGGTTTGGTATAACCTTTATTAAGAGACAAACTATTTCAATTGTTGTTGATCATTATAATTGTTAACATTATTTCTCTTTTATTTACATACTATAACCTTTTCTTTATACATTTTTAACAAATTGTAAAATCAAACGTTAAATATGAACTAGAGCAGTGCCGATATTGGTCAAAAAATAACAAAACAGCGAATTTTATATTCAAGATGTGATGATTTGCATAAATGAACTTTTGTCATGTATTTTTGAAATTCGGAAATAAAAGTTTTAACCTGATCTTTAAAAGAAAAATAACAAACCACTAACCTAAAATATTCTTATATAAAACACTATCTCAGTGATGTAAAAGAAAAAACCCATGAAATTAAAGTGGACCTGTTATTTTCAGTCCCTGATCCTGATATTTCAATCATAAAAAAAATAAATAACGAATGCAATTGAAATGTGTAATAGTACCACAAAAAACCCCGTAATAATGTCTGTAATGATATGAAATCAAATATTGAAAAAGAATTATTTGTTTGGAAGGGTGAGAGAGGATTGTTTTTGCAATCAACATACAACAATATTACCCACAAGCGTTGTTTTCGTCAACTTCATATTTTGGTAACAAAATTAAATCAAGATTCTCTGATGACACATTTTCGATAACTATTTTGAAAAAGCTTTTTTAAGATCGAACCATAGTATTCTATTGTTTTTAAATTAACATAGAAATTAAAGGCGATATTATTATTATAGCAATTTGTTTCAGTATAAAACAAAAATCCCGAGATCTCAAAAAATACATTAATGAAATCCTGAATCCCAGGATTTGCAAAACCAGTTCCGTTTGCATCCCAACCAAATCCCACTGTCCGTGTTTTGTTTAAAACAAGTTTTTTCAAACCGCCAAATAATCTACAATGAATTAAAGCTATAATTGTAATATACATACTCGTACACATGGCAAATGCACTACGATTTAATTTTAGCAATTATTATCCAATTGAAAAAAAACGAAAAACGTCGGCTTTCACATATTAATTACAAATACTGTTTTTAAATAAGGCAAGGGGTCTGTAAGATGAATACTTACAAACAGAATATGCAAATTCTGTATTTTTTAGAAGGAAGCTCGGTAATAATGCAGACTGAAACCGGTTTCAAGCCAAGAGATGCTGCAATTATGAAATATTCGAAATGTGTACATATGTATGTAAGTATATTAAATGGAATTAATCGGAATTCAATTAATTGCTAAGTTTACTACCTGAGGATAGAAACAGTTTTACAAAGATTAATAGAATAGTATGTATGTATGTATGTACATTCTTTGTACATACGACAGCCGGTTCTACGCACCGGAATGACCCGAGATCACTCGGCCAAAGGCTGTCAACTCAGCAATTACTACTGTTACAACAAGAACAATAACAACAGATGCGACCTATTAAGGCATTTCATATTTTCACATGAATACTGTCGTGCAAACAGGCATGTTGTACATGTGTACATACTAAACGAAATGTCAAAGTATCTTTAATGTTTCCCCTTAATCTCCAGAGAATACATGTGTTATTTTTGTCATTTTAAAATACGAATAGCAATAACAACTCAGAACAATATGCAAAATTGCAATAATTCGGAGAAGTACTATAATGATCATTATAACATACAATAATACATGCATACTTTAACTTTCATCAACAAACTCATCTCAACATTTACACCAATTCAAGTGCAACAATAAGTCCAGGCACAGTCACTGACTGTCTTCCCCTTGGGATTATACACATGGTGATTAATCAGACAAACGACATTAACTCTGGATGCAACAAAAAATATATAAAAGGAGGAGACTCAAAACTCAACTACAGTATAAAATTGTTCTTTCAAGTGAAATGAAACTAAAATTCAAATTTATTTCCATACTCATAGTATTGCTTGGATTTGTTTGTGGTATGTATTGTAAAGAGAAACAACAAAAAATATGGATTTTTCGAAGTAAGGAACTCTTTCAACTATTTAGCATCCCAAGCTGGCACTTTTAAACCGTTCGTGCGTAGTCGTTACAGTTTACGTTGGCGCAAAACTACAGAAACGCCCAAAGTTTGGGACTCGTCAACTGCATCCGGCATTAAGGAGGACATAGAAAAAATATCTTTAAAACCCATGGACGTATCAGTGGTCGTTACAGACAATTCCATTCAATTAACAACCGTCAAGGAATTATTGAAAACATCCACACATTCAACCGACTATGATTATTACAATAATGAGGTCGAAGAAGGAGAACCCAAAAATTAACTCTACAAAATTGTAAATTAATCTATAACACACATTTTATACCGCAATAAAATTAAGAACAACATGCTGGAAAAATATTTAATGGATTAAATAATAGTGAAACAAAGTTTAAACTTTACACAAGTTTTTGGTGAAAAGAAAAACCATTCGAAATTTATATAGAAACATCTGTTCGTTTGCTTACATAAATAGAATTAATAAGAATATTTAAATATAGTATACAAGATATTAAAACATTTAAAAACATTTTTACAGTATTATTTATGTTTAACTTTAAACACGGTATTACAAAATTAATTTGGACCTCCATTAATAATGGTTACATATATTTTATTTCAATCAAATAACTTCTTTAGAAGATATATAATTTATGTATAATATACATACTTATGTGTATGTACATATATTATTGTGATATGGTAAATCTTGTTAAAACGAAGAATGAGTATTATGTATAAGTCCCGTATCGCCAATAAATTGTGAAACCAAACCCATCTTGAAATTCCCAATTCGTATAAAAGTCCTTAATCTGGGGGTTTCTCTGTAACCCATCACAAAGACATACTTCTGAAAGACTTAATAGGATGCTTTTTTTAAAAAGTTTAATTTTACGTATTGGTATCAAAAAAAGGAAGGTTTATGAAAATCGGACTCTACCGAAATTATCAGTAGGAAAAAAGCTTTTAAAGTTAAAAAGATTGCATTATTATTTTTCAGTTAAAATCTTAAATGTCTTATGCCTACAATAATTATTCTATCAAGAAGATATTATAATTAAAAAAGGCTTAAATTGACATTTACAATAGAAATGATATAATAGATACATACATATGTATGTATATACCCTACATATATGTATTACAGAAGTGCTATAAGTGCTATAATTAAAAAAGGCTTAAATTGGCATTTACAATAGAAATGATATAATAGATAGTATGTATGTATGTATATACCCTACATATATGTATTACAGAAGTGCTACTTGTCAAACAAATTTTGATTTTACCTCTACTATGCGTTGCTTAAAATTGCTTAACTATTTTCAAGCGCTACGTATGTATGTATGTGCTTAAACGTTAAGACTTAAAGCATTAAACACATTTGCCACACAAGGCTACCAACTACAATAACCAATCACATATAAACGTGTGTATTTTATTTTTGCCATATTGTAGTCGATAGCCTGCTGTGGCGAATGTGTTTAATGCTTTAAAGTTAAATTTTGAAAAAAATTTGAAAATGTTTTGTTAGTCATTGAAAACACAGTCGGATACTGTGCTGAAAAAATGTAAGCTAAGCAGAAATTTGTGTGCTTTTGCTAATTCATAGTCAGCAATTTCAACGCTGATGGTAACAAAACTTAACAGTCTATATCATGACTTCTAAAATATTAAAGTGCACTCAATAATTATTAAAACTATGCAATAAATGGTGAAAAATATGTATATAAAAATATGTCCTGATTTAAAAAATTAAATTTATTTGAAAATATTTACATATTAGGTTATTGATAATCCAGATTTAACCCTTAAATGCACCATGTATCTTTAAAGATACAACCATTCAAAAAATTATATTATATATACATACATATATAGTTTTTGTTCGATTTTTTTCAAATTGGCTCCGTATTATTAAGAATATTAGAGGTCTTCCAAAAAAAATATTTTTTTACTTCTATTTGTCATACTTTTTAAAAAAATTATATACAGTCGAACAATTTTTTTTTTAATTAAACACAATTTTTTATTGGGTAACTTCTAGGAACAGGTAAATAATTTTGATTAGGAAAAAATACTGACTTGTTTCGAAACATGTCCTTTAGTGGTTTTTAGTGGTTCGAAAAATTTCGACCATTCGGCACCTGGGTCACTTCAATTGGTTGTATCTTTAGAGATACAGTGTGCACACTCTACATGTTTTTGATTTCCGTTAAACATTACTTTTTGTGGTACGGCGTTAGTATATTTTCATATATATTTTGTTCTTTACAAGAGCAAGTTCACTTGTTTTTATTTTTAAATAAAATCCATTATAAGCCAAATACCAGTTGATGAATTGTTAGTCAGGGCGTCAATTATTCGAGTTGGAAGAGTAATAGCGAATATGTAGGTGACGACAGCTTTGATCACATTGATGACGAAAGCGACGATTTAAATGGGGTGGAGGCGAAAGGTATGGGTGATAATACTCAAAGAGCATGATCTTTAAGGTTGATTACTGATCCGCTCAGGATTTCTTTCTTATCAAGATCAATGATAATACTGATCAGGGAGATTTGATTGACGTGGAGTCGAATAATATAGAACAGCTTGATTCTGAGCCATCTACTTCATCTGGTAATATTCCATCTACCAGACTTGAAAATACTTGGAATGAATTTTCCTCAGAATTTCGAAATGTAGAAATAAATTGTAAGACTTCTGAATTTGAGAAAGTAATATGAAAGAAAGGTAACTTGCAGTTTAATGACCTGATTTAGTAGTGACAGTAGTTTAGCATAAAACATAATGGATTTGGAAACACCATATCAAATTTGGAGTTTTTTGTTTCCTGAGAGTGTGGAACAACATATAGTTGACGACACAATAAGACATGCTGGACTTGAGGAGGCATTTCATTTCGATATATTTGAATTACGAAAATATATTGTAGTACTTTTTTACATGACATATCATGACCTTCCAAATGTAAGAGATTATTGGTGTGAAAAAATCGACCATTCAAATGAAAGTTGAGCGTTTTGAAAAAATTCAGAAATTTATTCATTTTAATGATAAAAATAATCAGCCATCTCGTGATAATTTCGTGATAATGATAATCGAGACCGACTTTATCTAATTAGACCTGTAATTGACACCCTAAATACTACATTTGGCAGCATACCAAAATTATATAGATTGTGTGTTGCTGAATAAATGTGTTCTACCAAAATTGGGAGCTACATGAAGCAGTACTTACCTAACAAACCGAAAAAATAGGGCTTCAAGCTTTTCGTCATGTGTGATACCACAGAATATGGATATAAATTTTAAATATAAGTATAACTTGGTGAACCGGATCTTCAACCTTCCGCCAATATAGTGGTCCGACTGGTTAGAGAAGTACCGAAATTTCAAAACCATATAATACATATATTTAGACAACTATTACATTGCCGTGCCATTAGTAGAGTATTTGCGAACACTAGGCATACTTTCAGTTGGTACCATTCGACGTAACAGAATAAAAAATTGTAAGCTTCCCAACGAAAAAGTAATGCAAAAGTTCGAGCGTGGTTCCAGTCATGAGTTTATATGTAATATTCATGGAATAGATGAGTCTTCTCTGTCCTGGAAAGACAACAGAATTGTCAACTTACTATCTACCTAAGTTAGGGTAAAACCGATATAACCCACCATAGGAAATAAAACGGAAGTACCATTAACAATTAAAAGATTTAAAAAAAAAAGGATAAAACCGTCAAAATGATTCCATGTCCTAAAATTATAAAAGAATATAACCGGCACATGGGTGGTAAGATAGCTATAAAAAGCCGTAAATGGACAAATAGGGTGTTCTATTACCAGTTATAAATGCCTGGCTCTTATACTAACGAAAAATAAAAATCGCCAAGGATTTAAGGATATGACATTGATAGAATTTAAATTGGAGATAGCTGATACATTATTCTCCTTTAAATCAGTACAACCTCCAGCTCGCGGACGCCCTCGTATTGAAGCACAAATTCAAGAAAAATGCCTCAAATCAAATAACCAAATGCCGCCTCCGAAGGACACGAGATTAAACACAATTTGAACAACGATTGATAAGAAGGGTAGATGCAAATTTCCAAACTGCTCCGAACAAACAAGGATGTATTGTACTAAATATAAAGTAAATTTATGTTTAATTGCAGAAAAAAATTGTTTTTATAATTATCACAATTCTTAAAAATGTAATTTATTGTATTATTTGTTATTATATACATATGTAAGTACATACATACAATCATGCGGATTGATGATTTCTTCGTGTTGATATAAGCTTATTTTGAAAATTATTATTAAAAGACCGAAAATATAAATAGTTTTCTCTCAGTGTGTATGTAATACATAATAGACAATAATCACCCTGTACATGCTAATTATAAACATAATATGGCATCATCAACTAAACAGCTGCTGAATTCGTTAAAAAAAATAGCCGCTTAACGACTGAAAAAATTATAAATATTTATAAAACATTTTAAAATTAAATTAATATATATAAATAAATATAATGCAAAGGGTTATTTCATCACTATGGTTGTGCAGCATTGGAAGAAGTCAAAGATTTTTTGGAGCATTTAATCAAAAAACCACATCCCTTCACCGCCCCTTCACAACAGACAGGCCAATCGAGTAAGAGATACACAAATTTGTAAAAAAAAAAAAAAAAGCTTTAAATACATGATTTTAAAAGCATTTCTGTTTAAAGTTGCAGTAAGACATTGAAGTTGATTGAGAACACAACATTTGTTGGATTAACATTTACCGATAGACAGTATACAACAGCAAGCCTTAAAACACAAACCAGTGCAAAGAAAAAAATGGTACGTATTTCATTATATATTTTTAAGGGATAATGTTTTTCCTTAGGTACCTACAATAAGTAAAAAAAATTCTAACCACTTGTTGAGTCATATTCTTAATTTCTATATTATTTTTAATTATAAATTAAAAATATGAACTACTTGAATAATCGAATAAAGGTGAACAATTATAAATAGTAATTTTGCGTTACAAATTTTTTAACAAAATGTTGACCTTAAGTTCATCTCAAAATGTTGATAAGACTTAATAATCTTAAAAAAAAGTGAAAGTACGTATTTATATGAATTCATATTAATTTTGTTTAAGTTTGTATAACTCAGATACAAACATAAAATTATTAACAAATAATTGAAATGAAATACATTAAACCGGTTTAAACAATTTAAACGAAACTTGTAATTTTGTTGAGAACAAGAAGTTCATTGCATTTAAACTGTTGCTGTAAATGAAGAACTAATCCCGTGTTTTATTTGTTTTTAGACTAAACTTACCGAACAAGAGCGTGCCGAGGTTTTGCAACCTCTATTGAATGTTGGTTGGACCATGGTAAACGAAAGAGATGCCATATATAAGGAATATTTGTTCAGTGATTTTAACCAAGCTTTCAGTTTTATGTCCGGAGTCGCTTTATTGGCCGAAAAAATGAATCACCATCCCGAATGGTTTAATGTTTACAATAAGGTTCAAGTAACTATGTCTACGCACGATGTTGGTGGTCTCAGTTCTAAAGACATACGTATGGCCAAGTACATGGAAGAACACTCTAAACGCTTTCTTTAAGTTTTAGTTTAAATATTTGTAATTTTGCTTTTGTTGAAAATAAAGATGTGTTAGTTTAACCTAGTTTTATCAGCGTCACGATTGGTAAGAAAATTTTAAAGTTTAGCTTATATTATGTTAGGTTAATGGATTTGCTAAGGATTTCATAGTCAGCTTTTTCTAATATATCTGGGGAGGATTCGTCCAATGAATAACCAATCGCCTTAAAAAAGGCTTGTGCATTTTCATTATTTTTTAGGACGGTCAAAACTATTTTCTCCATTTTCCAGTGCATTGCACAACGCTCTAGGGCCAACATCATGTGCTTACCCAATCCTTGTCTTTGGGCACTGGGCTCAATTTGCATCTCATAACTGTGGAATGGATAAAACAGAAGAAATGATAAGAATTCTAAATAAATATGTAATATCAGAACTTACCAATATAATACGCTGTGACCGTAATCCATATCAAAGCGAAACATTGAATATGCCACAGGTGCTTTATTTGCATCCACTGCCACCAAATATCTTGCCCAGGACTTGTTTAAATCACTTTGCTTAACTTTTGGCTGCCAACCCATGCTTAGCTCTTTATAAAATGGCGACACATTTCTTTCTGCTAATTTGAATGCCCATTTTAAAGTTTTTCCGTCCATATCATTCTTAGCCCGACTATAAAGTGAAAATTCCGCAGTACTGGATTTGTAACTTAAAATATCTGTTATGGATTCGAAGGGATTTTTTGCTCGTGCTGCATTTTCTATATTACGATGCTGATTAGAAACACTATTTACACTTGCATTGGTCATTTTAACTTTAAAACTTATATAAATATATACTTTTTACACGTTTAAATAATTTTTAATTTCATCAACATCTGCCAAACACACACACGATACGGGAATTTTAATAACAAAAAAATAGTAAAGGAAGGCGGCAAAATAGTTTACACAGTGTTGTATTTATTGCACTTACGAACAGTTGGCATCACAGTTTTATTATATTTTTTTTTAATAATTTTAATTTTTTAACTATATAATTCATACAACTATATTTTGAATATTATATCTGTGCTTTAATCATAAAATTTCATGATTTCTTTTCTCTGATTTATGGGTTTTTTAAGATAATAAAATTTTATTAGTTATTATATTATAATATATAACTCTGGCAACATAATGAAATAATTATTTTCAACATAAATGTTGTTAAATGCTATAAAAAAAAACGCAAGCACACTCAGTAACAAATACAGTTTATTTTACATAAGTTTATTGCATTTTATATAGTCCTTATGTGTTTAGAATTAGGAATAGTATTAAAGACACCAAAATGAATTAAATAATTTCAATTATGTGAAGAAATACACTAACACATAAAACTATATTAATTGCATACCACAAAAAATAAATAATTGACAACACCCTTCGCAGCTGTCTATTGTTTACTTTTTATTTCCAAATAAATTTTATTTTAAAATGTTCAAAAAGCCTCATAATAGCAAAAATATTCATCCGCCTTCAGCTCCTTCTTTGGATGAGGTTTTGTCAGACATTGAGACATTTCAAGTCGATACAGAGCAACTCATAACCAATAACAAAACGGCTGTGGTGACGGCGAGCACAACAGAGGAGTGGTGGACAGTGTTTGAGCAGTTTATAGAGGATTTGAAGTGTTTGGAAATGGTACATAGTGAAGTGGAAGGTTTCAAAATTAAACTTGAATCCTTAAAATTAGAGATTGACACAGAATCAAAGCTATTAAAAAGTGAAATAGCCCAACAGCAAAAACAGATAGACATGGTGCTCGAATGATTTAACATTATATGTACATACAAAACATTACAAATTTTAATGTATTTACTCCGTAGTTCTGTTCTCTTTTGAACTTATAACAAATATACATATGTATGTATATTCAACTGTAACGAATTTTGTATGTAGTATACCCTTTATCATAGTACATATATCCATAAATACATATTTAATAAAACAAAGGATAAATAAAATGTTGTGGATTAGAGTTTTATTTTTCTACCCTTCAAAATCTCGCAGCGGAATATGATGATATAGTTATAACTAGTGATTTCAATTCTAATGTCTTAATGGAGACCACTCTCCCTGATAATATGTTAGCGCTTGGTCTTTACCCAGTTAATATAGTAAATCCGACACACCATACATCCACAACAAGAACGCTGATTGACAATTTCTAAACATGACATATTTCTGAATTATAACTTTCAAGTAGAGCAAGTTGAACAGTGTTTCAGTTATCCTAACTTTAAACACTTAGATTTTAATAATTTATATGAATATTCATCAAATATTGCCTGGAGTGACATCTATTTTATGTCCTCTGTTGATGATCAATCTTCATTTTTGGAGCACAATATATACTTTCTTTTTGACTTAACTGTACCTCTGAAACAAAAGAAAACAGCATGTAGGCAAAAGCCCTGGTTCTCGGATACTGTTAAGAATGCAATATACCAGAGGGATTTGGCATACGCCAGGTGAAAACGATTTAAAACTCCTGAACTTAAAATACAACACTCCATTGCCAGGAAAAATGTCAACAAACAATATGCAATATGCAAAAACTGAATATTACACCAGACGTTTTGGTAATGCAATTAATTCCCAACAAACTTGGAATACTATTCGTGAAATAGGAATTGGCAATGCACATGGCATTATTGACTACCAAGTGCAAACGTTTACTAACGCTCCTGTTATCCAAGCAAATCCCTCTTTTTCAATTTTTCTTCAGACACTTTATATACAAATAATGGGATAATTAGGGAACATTTTCAATTTTCTTGCGTTACTCAATATGATGTTTTTTTTAACGTGCTCTTTAATAAAATCAAACGTAGTGGGAAGTGATAACTTAAATCCAAAATGTTGTTAGTGAAAATATACGGCAAGGATTAGAAAATGGAAATATTAATTTTTTAGTACTTCTTGGCCATTCTAAGGCTTTCGATACGGTAGATCATGACATACTCACCCGAAAACTTAACACTTTTTTTAGATTTACAAGCACGTCAACTAAACTTATACTGTCTTATCTTTTAGAACTCACACAATCGGTGTTTGTAAACAATGTATGGTCGGATAGCCTATCTCTGACTAGGGGAGTGCCTCATGGTTCTATTCTAGGTACACTTTTATTTTCCTTTTATGTAAATGATTTGCCAAAACAACTCACTAAATGTAACATCCACTTATACGCCGATGACGTGCAGCTCACTTTAAGTAGCCCAGTTCAAAATATTGCGTTAGTGATTTCCTACCTAAATGACGACTAATAGAATTTACCTTTGGGCTAGTGCAACCGGTCTCTGTTTTAATCCTCATAAATCTAAATGCATTGTAATATGTAAAAAAAGCTTGATTCCCTCCATATCTGAGGATATTCACACCTATCTTGAATAAAAATTCCACATGAAATTGGTTCCCTTTTCACATTTTTCCTATTAAAATTTAATGTTCAAAAAATAAAAGGGAACAAATTTCATGTGGAATTTTTATTCACGATAGGGGTGATTGTTTTAAATGGCGAGAAAATTAAAATCGTTAATAAAGCTAAAAATCTTAGTATCATTTTCAATGGCAGTTTGACCTGGACTGATCATGTAAATTCGCTGGTTGGTCAAACCTATGCAAAGTTACGTGCTTTATGGTCCACACAATATTTCACACCCTTAAGAACGTTTTTCCGATGCCTCCTGCTACATCCAGAAAATAAAATCCACCGGCTTCACTATTGGCAGCTTGCATAATAGTATCGTACGCATTTTTTGCTTCGCATTCAATTGCAAAAGATTTGTGTGAACAAAAGCATTCAATTCGTTGCGATCGTTGTTCACGTTGCAGTTCTAACTCAAAAATGTCATGCATTGCACGATTAGGTGATGGCATTCCCAATTGTGATAATGCCTTATTAGCAATCGACAAACAGAAATCTTCAATACAAATCAATGCTTCATTGTAAATTTCCGGCGTGAAATGCATTGCAGCATTACAATTTTCTTGACGCACTCGAAACAGAAAATCTTCCCATAGACAGTCTTGAAATTTTGTCCACAATTCAGATGGATTCGATGGAAAACAGGTAGACAAAATAATTGCAAACAAAGCTCGAATTTGATAAGGATAAGCGACAACTGCTGCATCTGCAAGTGTTTGTTCCCAATGAAAATCATTTTTCAACAAATTGAGCTGTTGACACGCTTGTCGATATGTCGTACATAAAACTCCATTGACTGTCCCTAACTGTCGAAATGATGTTAGCCCACAAACGTTTATTAACAGCAAACGTAAATAAAAGCACTTAGCATTATTTAGGTGAACAGTATAAATACGTCCCAAAGCATCACTTGAATATAAATTTTGATGTCTATCAACACGATTTACTTGCTTACGCCGTTTGAACTCCTTTAATGATGCACTCCACGTAAAATACGTTGGCACTTCTGCATACAATAACGTTCTGCCAATGCATCAACTTCACACAACTTAAAAAATGGAGTTGTTGCAGAGTTGTATGAGGTGGTGATAGAACTCTATGTGCAGCATTTTCTGTAGTGAAATACACACGTTGGCCATTTTCAAGATGAACAGTTAAATGAACAACAGCTGGATATCTCTCGTGAATTTGAAATTAAAAAAATACGCCAAATCGTTCCATTACTGCTAATGTAACACCCCATTTGATACTGATGTATTTAGTCGTTTCTATTTAGATTAGTAGCTCCATATACGACCATATTACTACCTTTATTTACATACTTGCAAATGTCTTTAATGGACTTGACAGAATTGCAATATCCGACATTAATATGAGCTTTGAATACTTTCGACAATAAAGGTGAATACGGCACAATCCAACCATTATCTATGGTTGTATCATTATTTCGAGTTGATCGACGTCGATACAATGGGTAACCATCATTTCCAGTGATTGTATCCGAAACCAAAGTTCTTGGATAACGTTTACTACATTTGCCATCAACTATACATGGGGAGTTAATGTTGAATGCTCCACATGGACCGTGTATAATATTTTGCACTACAACATCATATAATTCAGGATCACTTATGTATTTGATCTGGAATTTCAGCACATATAACATTGTCAACTTCATCCGGTGTGATTTTATTCACCAACCATATTAAAATGTGAGCGTGTGGCAAACCACGCTTTTGCCACTCCACAGAGTACATCCAGCACTTTATTTCACCAAACACTTTAGATTTCACGATAAAATCCATAAGCGCTTTCAATTTCTGCTTAAAAACACGTGTAGTGATATCATGGCGGTCGGTTGGACTATGGCCAGCGAATAAATTATCTTTAATGTCACTCCATTGTGGATTACACGTAAATGTTATAAATAAATCTGGTCGACCGTAATGACGCACATAATTTATTGCATCTTGCGCGTACTCATGCATATGACGTGGGCAAAATGGTCATTTCCCAAGATCATGGATGTACTCCTCCGAACGTAATTTCTTCTAATTAAATCGTATGAAATTTAGTCGTTCACTTTCAATTTTGGCGTACATATCAACAACAAATTGATGGAAAAGTGCAAAATGCAAAATATAGTTAATATCATTTTGACGGACCATAAGGCGATATGAATAATAATTCATTGCGCTACTTTTTTTATTTGGTTCCGCTCCTAGAATTAAAAATTATTCGAAAAACCGGCAGAAGGATTGATCATTTTAATGTTAAAATGATAACCGTCTTCTCCTCGACAAAACAACAATTCCTCAGGGATAGGAAGATATCCATTGTGATAGCGAAATATTGGATATTAAAATATATAAAAATATTAAAAGTGACCTAATTGCTTGAAAAAACAAATTATAGAATATTAAAAAAAAGGGTCGAATAAAAGAACTAAATAATTTTTTCAAAATATTAACCCAAATATTTTCAAACAGAGACCATTTAACATAAAAACCTTGGTATTGACGTCACCTTTCATAAAAACTTTGCAGAAACAAAATCGGTTCACGCATTATAGAGAACATCAATTATTTTTATATATGTACATATATAGATTTCTGATATATGTACATCATACTAAAAATATCTTTCGTTAAATCCAAAAAATAAATGAGTAAATAAACAAACAAAAAAATTTTATATTTGCAATTAAATTTTAAGAACAATTTATTTGAAGCAAAGTATAATATAATTTCTGCGGGAGTATTTCATAACTTCTGTTTAATATTTTTTTTTATGTTCTTTAGTTTAGCAATGTTTTTAAATTAAATATAGATATTTAATAAGTTTATAAACGATCATATGTATCCCCTTAATCCGACTTGACAGGGACGTATGACAAAACGATTGTTGACAATGGCGAAACTTCCAAGTCAGAAACTAGAATCTGACCGCTAAAAAGAAAACAATATGCAAAATTGTATAAGTGATAAAATATCATACTAAAATTTCTTACGTTTTAGTTCCATTGATATTGTTGCTGACAAATTTTACATTCATTGTTTCTGGAAAACTTCCATTGCCCAAGTTAAGAGTATAGCTAATCTCCGTGGGATTAAAAGCCACTAAATAACCAGGATTACCAGACTTTATCCTATTTGGTACAAAAATTATTCATTTTAAATTAATATCAAAATTTTGAATTACAGAAAAAATGTAAAAAGATTATGCGTGATACATAAATGTTAAGGAATTACCTCTTACCTTTGTCTAATTGTGTATCCATTAAGCATTTTGTGTAGTTAGTGTGCATTTGGAAATTATGTTATAAATTTATTAAAAGATAAATGGAATTGTTAATGAATTTAATGTACAATGTGACCAGTTCCCATGAAAATATAAGATGCAAAATTAAAAGGAATATATTTACCTGGTATAAGCAACTAAAGGATCAACAGGTAACATATCAAAGTCGCCGTGCATGTATGAAGGCGATAAACGCAATTGTTCAAATTGCTCGTAAACTTTGTTAGTAATATTACCATATAGTTCGGTACCACCGGGAAGCACAGGTGTGCCGGGCAACAAGGACAAGAACAAATAAATGGTAAATGGAGAGACAGAAGTATTATTATCCAAATCGGCTACATTCCATTGTACCCAATTGTCATTAACGGCTTGCATGATCCCGTTGAGTTCACTGCGTAAGTTCTTGTTTTTGGGGACAGCTAAATTTTTCACAAATTGTCCGTACATGGGAATATCGACACCAAACTCTCCTGTACTGCTATTATAGATTTGGGGACGCATGATATCATCTGCCACCGAAAGAAAAGCTTCAGCTGAACTATTTTTAACAACAACACGATATTCATAGAGAATATCACCTAAACCTTCTTGGAATGTCGTTTGACTGTGAGTCCAAAATCCATATTGTGTTAAATCATAGTTAGTAGTTTCAGCTGGCGTTTCGTCCTTAAAGTTTTTAGATAGTATAAAGAACTTGGTATTCTTCAAACGTATACCTTGAACTCCCAATTCAATGGCATGTTGGAGCACATCACTCAATTCTTGCTTCACGATACTGTCATTCATATGCAAGTCGTATAGACCATCTCCGAATTGCGAGAGCACATAATTGCCGGAGCTTACCTCAGCCCAAGCTGAGCCATTTACCAAAGACAACCAATTGTTTGGTACTTCAACCTTTTCAGCCCAAACGAATGCTGAACGTTTGGTTTCATCTTCCAACGCCTGCTTAAATAGTTTAGATGATTTAGGTACATAATTGGCTGTAATATCCAGAATAACATGTGTGTTGGTATCTTTGTAATGATTGACAATATTTTTGATTTTTTCCTCTACTTCTGGTACACGTATATTATAGGTAAGTTCTGCTGGTAATTCATAAATTACACCGCTAGCTTTCATTTGGGTAGCAACCGCAACATTCTCTTTGCTCACTTCGAAACTGGGAAATTTGACTAAAATTCCACTTTTGTACCAAGGCAATGGTTGAGGAGCAGCACATTTTGGTGCACCAACTATAATAAGAACTGCGCCAACAAGCATTCCCAACCACACCAACCAGAACGATATAAAGAATATCCAACGCAAACGCACCCAGAAAGGATCATTGGCGTATTTCACTAGCTCCTCCTTAGTCATACCGGTAAAAGCCTGCGCACATTTCAAATAACACAAATATTAATATTTTTAAGCAATGTTAATTATAATAAATATGTTAGAAAGAAGAGAAACAATTCAACAATCTTGTATTTAAATTGATGGATGGAAAAATTATGATATTATATATTATTGAGGCAGCAAAAATATAATTTGAAAATATACCTAATATGAATTTGCAAAATTATAAATGTTAATTTAGTTTGTTGCATTTAATTTTCTTAAAAGATTGTTACCAACCTCTTGCTTATCCTAGGCATACATTAAAAATTTTATGAAAATACATAACAATTATTTTTCAATTTTAGAATTACTACCTATATCTATAATTTTCTATTCAGAATTTACTTACTTTTCCATTGACAGCACCAATATCAATCTTAGCATCTCCATTTTGTTGATCTCCCTTAATAAACTTCACTTCCTCACGCTTCTCAGCCAATTTTTCGTTATCTTCGGCACCCAACATTTGCTCATCGGCACCATCATTAACATTGTTTTCTTCCTGAACCATTTTAGTATCTGTTGAAGGGGTTTCCTCTTTTAACGCTACTACGTTATCAATTGGCGATGTTGAATGCTCTTCGTATGTATGTAAATATAATTTTTATGAATGAATGCCTTCGTTGTTGGTTTTAAGATAATGTACGTATGGATGTATATATAATTTATATGAATGTATGTATGAATGAATGTATAGTTAAGTGGCTTATCATTTTTTTTAAAGTGATTTACTTTTATAATCACAGCGGTTAAATAAAGTCATAATAATATTGTTTGATGGTCGATTTGTTTTATTTAATTTGTATTTAATTAATAGACAACTTATAATAATAATTACATATCGTTTCCTAAAATGCAAATAATCTCTTGTTCTAAAAATATCATTTCCTTTTTTAAAAAATATATACCTACCTATGTACATACATACCTACAATTGTTTTACGTACATACAAGGAAGTTTAATTTATATGTTTACTTATTTATGCTTCTTCTAACATTATTGATAAACCAATTAAGGATTCTTGATATTTATTTAACGATATACATATGTATGTATGTATGTATATAAAAAATTCAACAACTTCGACTGTTTTCATTTCATGCATAATGGAATTAAACAAACTTAATCAAATCCATTAATACAAATTGAATTAAATTGCTTTTTATGTACATATGTATGTATGTACATACTTTAATTTCTTAATGTACAATAATTGTATCAAATGGAAAAAGTTTTGCTGACGCAATAGATACTTGATATGTATTTAAGTATACATACTAAGAATTCCTGAATTTTTAAATACATACGAGTATACCTATACAATATATTTATTTATTGCTTCTAAAAGAATTTCCTTTTGAACTGTGCCACGTGTGGCCATAAAAGGGACTTACAACTCTATGTTGTACCTATGTACATATATAAATATAAGAAATTAAAATTGTGTATCTACAATAAAGTTTAGAGTAATGTTTAATTTTGGACACACCTTTGAATCACTTATTATATACCTATACATTTTATTAACTTTTTTATTTTTTCTTACCTCTATTGTTACTTGATGATTTATTATTCTGATCTTTAAATTTCCCCGTGTCTTCCGAAATGGGTTTGTAAATTTCAACTTCCTTTTTCAATTGCTTTTCAGAACAATCCAACATTCCACAGTTGCTCACATTCACTTTTCGACTGTTTCTTTTTAGTAGATTCTTCATTTTACTTTTGCTTTTATATTTGTTGGTTTTTGAGGGATGAAATTCTTAAGTTACCAGATGGGAAATTTTTTTATAGCTTGGCAGCACTGAAATGTGAAAAGTTTTCAGTTAAATTTAATTCATGATCCGTATAATTTGTATGAAAGATTTACCCCCTAATTCAAAAACGATTATTAAATTTAACAAACGTTTATTAAGACAGATTTGCATATAAAAATTTGCTTAATAAACGTTTGTTAAATTTAATAATCGTTTTTGAATAAGGGGGTTATATTTTTCTTTAGTAAGGTGGTTCCTTATAAGAATATACATTAATCTATATGATTTCTTAAAAAATTACACTATTATTTTTTTCAATGCATAGAAAGTCTTCGCCGCCAATAATACATGTCATTGAACATACTAAATAATTATATTTTCATTAATGTAATTATAATAAAAATTCAAGTTATATATAAGTGGCTCCTTAGCCATATAAATTATTACCAGAATTATTTCAAATAGAGAAAATGTTTTCCATATTTGAAACCATAAAGCCAGAAAAAATTGTTTACCATTTTTAAGTAGAAAAAAGAAATCTGTGTTTTTTTTTTTTGTTTGGATATTTAATTTTTTTCTTACTTTTTTAAAATTTAAACTTTACTTTGGAATTTTTGTTGTAAATAATTTACAGTTTGGATTGGGAAATGTTTTGTACTGGTAAGTTTAAAAATATCGTAAATTTGAAGTATGACGGCTTGATCGGGAATGAGCGAACAAAACTTGTCTCCAAATCCTTTTTATCATTTCAGTGTAGGTACCAAAATTTCACTTTTTCTTCTAAATTTTACTATTTATTTTTTACTTAAATAAATTTTAACACTTATTTTTGGCGTTTATAATAAATACATACCAATTCAAATTTGATATAATTAATTTAATAATATATAAAATAATTGTAATTTCTTATGTAATTTTGCGTACCACTTGCTATAGAAATTTATTTTAAATTGTCGTTTTGAGCACGTACGTATGTACGTTCAGACCGATGCACTTAACCAAACTTAACTAAAGTCTTATAAATCTAACTATAAATGCTTGATTTGAGCTCAATCTTAAATTAAAATTGCAATTTGCAGACTCAAATAGCAGGTTTGAAGAAATGTATGTATAAAGAAAACATAATATCTGCGGGTATTAAAGAATGCACAGATACGTACATGCACACATCATATATACATACATATATGTACGTAACCCAACAAACCAATTGTTAAGCAAAATGTAACTATATTGTATAATAAGCTTATCATAAGAGATTTTCTACAACTATTTGTAAGTCTGCTTATAAAACGTACAAAAATGTAACAATTTTTAAATAGTTTTTTAAAAATGCTTTACATGACAATACTTTTTACAATAATACTTGCTATACAAGAAGTAGGTATGACTTATTCTCGCAATAGTTTTGTAAGTGAGAATGAAGTACCGTTATTCGGCATGTGCCTTAATTTTGATTCATTTGTTAAAGTTGTCAGTCTTTGTGTTTTTTTTTAGTGAAAAGTGAAGTGAATATATAAATTTAAAAAATTTATTGAAAATATGCCATTTACATTTAAACATTTGTGAGGTAAAAAAAAATAATTTTTCATAAGTAAGAGTGTTGTAAATTAAACTTTTTCTTTTAAGGAACAACTGCTTACGGTGGCCAAAAGTCCCAATTTTATAAAAAACTGTGCGAAGCATAAGTCAACTAAAGCCATAAGAAGTAAAATGTTTCACTTATTTTGTTAATTAACATATTAATATACTTTTTTACAGATGATGCAATTACGAAGAACAAAATATTTTTTCAATTTGCTGAAAATATACTTACAACAGTTCCGAAAAAACTATGTGGTCAAACAAAAGCAAAATAATAGTATATAAATTTTAAATGTTTTATGAAATACAGATATTATAAATTTTTAATAATATTTTTTAAATTAAAACCAAATAAAATTCTTATGAAAAAAATGACTACCGTAGTACAGTGTAAAATTATTAATAGGTATTATTTTTAAGTTTACAAAAATATTACCAATATAAGCTTATTACAAACATGATTAGAAACCTATTCTTCTGTAAGCTTATTTTATAATTAGACTTCAAAGCTTACTGTATATAATATACAAGTAACATAATCGTAAGGGTTCAGTTTTCATTAGTAAACTATTTTTAACAAGCCTTTTATAATAGTAATCACAACACTTTTCTAATATTAACGCTTATGTTAGTAAGCTTGCTACAAGTTACTTCTAAATCGATTTGGTTTGTTGGGAAGTATCCATGCGCATATCGACAATTTGCAATAAGACCGACCTAACTCAAAATTTTTATTTTCAAATGAGATCTACAAAACATTTGTTAGATGATTGAAAGTAAGTATTACATATGTATGTTTGCTAGTTGTGGCATGTTTTAAATACTGTGTGTAATTGTTATACCCTTCACCTTCATGAGAAGGGTATATATAAATTTGTCATTCCATTTGTAATTTCCACAATATAATTTTCCGACCCTATAAAGTATATATGTATGTATATTCTTGATCCTTGTAGATAGCGGAGTCTATTAAGCCATGTCCGTCTGTCTGTTGAAATCAATTTTCTGAAGTCCCCAGATATCGTCCATAAATAACGGAGATATTAGCGAAAATCCGAGACAACCTCTGAAAATTTCATCAAAAAAACTATCAAACAAAGTGTATTAATATAATATATATATATGTATGTATATAATATAATTATGCATCCACAACAAAGGTGAAGGGTATATAAGATTCGGCATAGCCGAATATAGCACTCTTACTTGTTTTTATATTGCAAATTTCCAAGGCTAGTTCCAAGTAATAAATGTTTATTATACGCATGTACTTATATTAAACTGTATATTTTGAGTAATGACTTTATGTTTGCAAATAAGCTGCAACCAATATAAAATTAGGGCAGACTCAAGTTTTATATAAATATAGCCTTCTCTTATGAAAAGACACAAGATTTCATTACTCAAACGTAAAGTATTTTAAAAGTACATATAGTTTTCAATACTACTCAATATACATAAGTACATGTATATGTACCGCATGTTATATTTTATTCTTCCCATTTTCAAGACCTATTAACGGATGTATTGCAAATAATTAAAATTTCAAACTTTTCCCAATATTCTTTACACAAAATTTGTTCGATTTAATACGTTTCGCTTTATAAAATATGTTATTTACGTATTTAATAATTTTTTGGTATTTTCACATGAATCCGAAAACTGTGACTGACTCGCCCTGATTTTTATAAACGAAAGGTTTGAAACTTGAATGTTTTCCTTAAAATTTTTATTCATGTACATATGTATGTATGTATTTTTTCATTACATTTTGTAAATAAAAAATATTAATATCATCAAAAGCTGGCATATTCATTTATTATCATATTAAAAATAATAATTTCTACTACTTCAGAAAAAACAATTTATTTAGGAGGTTCTATTGCAGAAAACCCTGTTGAAAATTATATTGCACAAATAACCGCATGTCGTAAGTTTACCCTAATGTAAATGGGAATACACATTTTTATGTACATACATGTATACATATATGTATGCATACATATATACATATGTATGTATGCATGGAGATGCATTTCACTGAAAGAACTTGAGTTGTAAACAAAAAATTAACTTGTTTGTGGCCAAAGGCCAGGTATTGTCGTCTTTGATAAAACTTATACATATGTAGTTTATTGTAAAATTTGCTGAATTCTGGATTGTTTATTTAATATAATACTATGTATGTATGTAAAATAATACCAATACATGTCTTGGATAAGTGACATATTTATACCCTATATCACCATAACGGGGAGTGTATTTTGGATGTGTGCTGATGTTTGTAACGCCCAAAAATATTAGTTAACCCTTCTACACTCCTTGGGTCAAATTGACCCAATTTTATTTTTAAACTTACATTATTTTCACTTTACTGATAGAGGTTCGCCACGAAATTTTTATTTATCCTAAACGGGAGTATCAATAAACATTTGGTAATAAAATGATAAGTTAGTTGTTTTGTTTTTCATCTGATAGCTACAAAGATGTAAGGCTATCAAAAACCTTAACATTCATCCTGAAAGAGGATTTTATTTTTTTTTATACGTTGTTTTTCTGTATATTTAACATCCACCTCAAAGTATACCGATCGACTTCTTGTACGAAATAGGACTTTATCGGTCATATATACTTGTATCCATTTAAATCTCTCTACAAATAACATAATATGTTAAATATGGCAGATTTGAAACTGTTGCTAGTAAAAACAATTCGAGTTTAACGAGAATCTCCAAATTCTGTTTTTTTATAAGACCGCTTACACTGGCGAAAAGTTCAAAGAGGCGATTGTTATTAAAAAAAAGATGCAAGCAAAAGCGATTTCTTTAAACAAAGCTTTTCATACCAAACCAGGTATGCCAGCAAATAAGAGAGCCGATATTAATGACTTGATTCAAAAAACCTTATTCCAAATTTTTATTAACCATTTTATGATAATTTGGAAAAATTTCATAGTAATTTAATTAATTAAAGTAGAAAATTAACATTTTTCGTTTGTTATATCCTTAATATTTTAAGTTCAAAAGACTGTTTTTATGAATTATATTTATTTGATGTTTTTTTTTATGAAAAACATAAGTACATAATATGTAGATTTGATGTTCAAAAGACTGAAAATAAAATTTATTAATACGAACTTATTGTTTTTTTTTCTCAACAATAACGACACATTATAACTTATGACACTCTATTGAATATATTTTGCAACAATAACGTCATAATGCAAAAGAGAGTTAGTTCTTATTCAGGAAAAAAATAGCTACTTGGTGTTTATTTTCCTTTATGGATATATTAAATATATTATAGTAAATTGGTTTATTTCGAAATTATAGGATTTCCCCTTTTCTGTAAAAGGTGAAAGTCAATTGAAAAATTTAAACGCGTTTTCTGCAAAATCGATTTTTTTAACTTATGCCGGTCTTGCAGCAAATGAGCGATATGTACATACCTAAAACTTAATCCTACAAATTTTGTGTATATCAGTCAATAATTGACCATTTAAGTCCAACTTTCGAAATCCACGTAAAAATTATGGTATCCAAATAATATTCATCAAAAAATGTGTTTAATATATAGTATACACAAATCATTTGGCATAATTTTATGATGATCGGTCCAGAATTATAGCTCCCTAAAAATTACTTTAAAGACCATAATTCTCATAAAAATATTGATATCCAAATAAAATTTCATCTAATTTTATAACATCGGTTTATAATTAGTTATAACTCCATATAAGACCCTCTTCTGAAATCACTTTAACATGCATAAATCTTTTGTAAATTTTGATATCGAGATCCTTAAGTTATGCTGTAGAAACTTTTTAAAAAAAAGCACATTGCCTACTTTTAGGATGACAAATTTTCAATAACCTTGAAAATTTGGAATAACAGTATTTGTGGTGAATTTCTAAAAAACTCACCACGATTTTTATATTCACCACGATATTTTCACCACATTATTAAATTCACTACACGAGCAAAACAAAATTTTCCTACCTTTTTTACCTACCTTTTTTACCTTGTTTTCTTGTTCTTTTTTCTTTCTTCTTCTTCTCTTCTTCCTCTCTCTCCTTCCTCCTCATTCATGCACTCTCATAATTTTCTTCTTCCGTCGGTCGTCGTCGTTGTTGGTGTGTGTGTTTGTTGTTGCCCTGCAAATAATATTGGTCCACGGAAATGGACTACTTACAAAATGGACCAATGTAATGCAGTCATGGACCATGTCATAGTTAAAAAAGAGTTAAACGACATGGTTTCGTGTTAACAGGATTGCATATTGAGTTGTTGTTGTTTAAAACTAACCCTCTTGAGTACTCCATGGAGTAGAAGCGTGGAGTAGTTTTGGGACTACTCCGATGGGTTATATATATGTATGGTCCAATCCTAGGACATCGCAATGTTAAATCGACCACCTTTTTTTCATATATTTGGAGTACTCCTAACTCCTCTTTGGTATAGTCTTTACATCCATGTATGTATGGACTAGTCCCGTTATTTGCAGGATGGTTTGTTGCTGTGGCCGTTGAAATTCTTAAAAGAAAACCGGGTTCGTTGTATATATAGCGAATTTAAAAAAAAAAAAAAAAGAATATGGGAATTATTATTTCGTTTGTTAGAGATGACCAGAGGCCAAATTAACGCATTCGATATTTATTTTTTTTTATTTATTTCATTCAATCAATAATACAAAAAGCCCTTGTGGCCAAAAACTGTATTATATAGTAATAATAATAATCCCGAGTAAGAATATAAAAAAGTTATAAAATACATATACTAATAATATCACATACTATAAAATAATGCTAGTACACTCATTATCCTTTCATATTGGCGATATCGAGTAAAATTGATCGTAATTTTCTTATTTGAGATTATGGCATTCGATATCGAGCAAGAAATTTAGTACATTTTTTCATAATTTCGATATCAAAATCATTTTTCGATACGATAGCTCATTCGATCACGAATGCGGTAATTTGGAACCAGCGTTGTCAACATTGAAATTTCAAAACGCACCAAAATAGAGAAAAAAAGCGCACCGCGCACCAACTAAAGAATTTTCGCACCTAAAATTTAAAAAAGCACCAAAAATAGTGCGAAACGCACCAAGTTGACAATGCTGACTGTATGTACACATAATCGAGATTAAACTGTATATATTTGTATATTGTCTTTTTCACATTTTTGACAATCACGCTCTCTGTTATCATTTTACCACCTAAAAATTGCCCCTCTCCCTAATAGCACAAAAAAAAATAAACGACAGCAATTGAATTGATTAAAAGTAATCAAGAAAAATAAACTAGTCAACTACAATACATGGAAAAATTCCAAAATTAAGTGTTGCAGACAACTACTCAAAGTACAAATTCGAACGCGGACATACCTAGGTATATAAGCTTAATAATTGTTGGTGAGTTTAGCCTAAAATTTAAGTATTACTTAAATTAATATGATTTAATAACGTTAAATTTTGGAATGCAGGCAAATCAGCTATTGGATAATCGATAATGTTACGAAGAAGTGTTTTGTGTGCTGTTAAACACAAACAACTATGTCAAAGATATCGTTCCATGTCCTCGCTTTTGTGTTCGAAAGCTTTAATTGATGGCAATTGGGTGTCTGCCATTAGCGGGGATACCTTTGAGGTAAAAAATCCGGCCAATGGCAAAGTCATTGGTAGCGTACCAAACATGAACGAAAAGGATGCACAATTAGCAATTACAGCTGCAAGAAATGCATTCTATTCCGAGGAGTGGACTTCATTAACAGCAAAGCAGAGGTCTCAATTATTAAAGGTAAGCAGTGATTGTTATTGTACCAACGAAGTGAATGACTTTTAATATTTGTTGTCTCCAATAGAATTGGTATCATCTCATTGAAAAGCACACTCAAGAAATTGCTGAAATTATGACAGCTGAATCTGGCAAACCTATTGTTGAATCCAAAGGAGAAGTTTTTTATGGAAATGCATTTATGGAATGGTTTGCAGAAGAGGCAAGGCGTATCTATGGTGAAATTGTTCCAGCTCCAGTTCCCAATCGTGAATTAATTGTGGTGAAACAACCTCTGGGTGTGGCAGCTCTAATAACCCCTTGGAATTTTCCATTAGCAATGATTACCCGCAAAGCAGGAGCAGCTTTGGCTGCAGGTTATTGTTTCTGAGAACATAATATCTGCATTTAAAAGTAAAATTTACTTTTGTTTAAATTTGTTTTTTGCGAACAGGTTGTACTGTTGTTATAAAACCAGCTGAAGATACTCCCTTTACTGCATTAGCCGTTGCAAAATTGGCTGAGGAAGCTGGTATACCAAAGGGTGTTGTTAACGTTGTAACGTCAAACAAAGCTGCTCCGATAGGAGAATTATTTTGCAAAAGTCCAGATATACAGGGCATATCGTTTACAGGATCTACTGAAGTTGGCAAATTACTTTACCGCCAATCCGCCGATAGTATCAAACGAGTTTCCTTAGAATTGGGAGGAAATGCTCCATTCATAGTTTTTGACTCAGCTAATTTGGAAAAGGCCGTAGATGGTGCTATGGCTTCAAAATTCCGGAATTGTGGACAAACCTGCGTATCATCCAATCGTTTCTTTGTACAGGAAGGAATTTATGACAAATTTGTAGCAGCTCTTAAAGAACGAGTTGAATCTTTGAGAATCGGTCCTGGCGATAAAGACACAACTCAAATTGGTCCTTTAGTAAATCAAATGCAATTTAAAAAAGTTTCAGAATTTGTGAATGATGCACGTAGTAAAAATGCTCGGATTATATGTGGTGGCAAACCCTTGCAAGAATTGGGTGATCTTTTTTATGCTCCGACAGTCGTTACTGATATACCTACCAATGCTAAAATTTACACAGAAGAGGTATTCGGTCCAGTTGTCTCCATCATGAAATTTAGCACAGAGGAAGAAGCCTTGACAAAGGCCAATGCAACCCGTCGTGGCTTAGCCGGATATTTCTATAGTGATAATATTCAACAAATATTCCGAGTAGCCAGGCGTCTAGAAGTTGGTATGGTTGGTGTTAATGAAGGTCTCATTTCTGCTGCTGAAGCTCCATTTGGTGGCATTAAAGAGTCAGGCATTGGACGTGAAGGATCTCATCACGGTATAGAAGAATACACTGAAATCAAATACATTTGCATGGGTAATTTAAAATACGATTAAAAAATAAACTCAAAATACTCAATATATTTTTCTTAATATCAGCTTTAAGTTAACAAAGTCTTCCAGTCTTTAAATAAATGTTAGTTCTTTATGTTATATTTTATTTGCTTAGTGGTATAAAATAAAAAGCTATAATAATTGTTACTTTAAATGGTTTTAGTTTTAATTGACTTTGGTTTTAACAATATAGGCACCACTAAAGAGTTATTTTGATTAAAACCGTACATACGCCCTGGTGTTCTATGGCATAAATTTAATTTGTGTGGATAATTCTTGTCGATGTTTTCTTCTACTTTGAACGAAGTATGAATTTGAAAAGCAATACGTTCTCCCCACGCAGCCGAACATGAACAAATTTGTGCTTTGGCAACGTTGGTCGCAAGAGAACATCGACATAAATGGTCCACACGACACAAATGAATGTTTGAACAAGAAATTGTTTGCTGACAAACTAACTGATAGCATATCATATAATAAATGGAATTTAAAGGATATAATGAAGGAAGTAGACTAATCTGTGATTTTAAATTTTTACATAGTCGACACTCATGGTGTAAATATAGAAGGTAAGTGCAAATCGGCAACAAATACAGAATCAACAGGCATTTTGTTTGTGTAAAATAATGTACTACTGAATGAAAAGTCGGTATTTGAACTTTTTAGCAACTTATTGCAATTTGTCTCTTGAGAATGTTGATAACGTGTTTAATTACAGTAGAATGTAAAAATCGCTAGAAGTAAAATTATTAAAATTTAAATAAAATTAAAAAGCGAACTGGCATTTATTACTTTATATACTTTTATTACTTGATTTGATAATATTATAAAACTTGTTAATGTCAATACAAATATTACAATATTATAAAGACGAAAATTTGGTTTTAAAATCGCTAGATTTGACAGCAAATCGCCAAATTATCGTCAATGCTTTTTAATTAAAAAGGGCGGCAACATCCAAACAAAACAACGCTAAACCACAGGCTCAATTTTATATTTATAATTCAGCAGCAATTTCATCACAATTGTAATAAAATGAATGAGACTTGTAAGTACATTGTATTCTGTATTTTATGTTTTTATTGAAATTACATATTTGCAATTTAGATCAAGGAGATTTTAATGCAACTCAAACCACTGAGGGGGCATCGGCAGAAAAGAAAGCTGAAGGTATTGTCCCAGTATTAATAAAACAGGTCCTAAATTCTCCAGAAGGAAACTTTCAGATGTTCGATATGACATTTAGTATGGTGTATGTTAAGGCAATTGTGCGCAATATTGAAACATCTTCAACAAAGATAACATACTTGCTAGAAGATAGTAGCGGACGCATTGATGCTCACTACTGGTTGGAGGAAGGGGACACTTTGAAAGCTCCTGACGTTATGGTAACCAAGTATGCCACAGTATTTGGTAGTGTTAGATCGCAGGGCGGTCAAAAGACACTAATGGTTTTTAAAATGCTGCCAGTTAATGATCCCAATGAAGTAGTCACTCATATTTTAGAAGTTTTAAATGCTCGATACAAAGCTGAGGAATATGCAACCAAAGGAACTAGTTATGGTGATTTTGGTGGAACCGCTGCAATTAAACCTTCAACTGGTGGAAGTGATTTAGGCTTGGAGGGAAAACATTTGGCAGTTTTTCAGGCTATCAAAAATCATAATTCAACAGATGGTATAAGTCGTTCTGAATTGAAAAGGAAATTCACTCATATGACAGATAATGAACTTAAGTAAGTAAAACTATCACATGTAAATATTAATACTATTTTGTAATATATAATTTATTTCTTTTTATAGTCCTATATTAGATTTTATGATTGGTGAAGGTCATATATATTCGAGCATAGATGCGGATCATTTTCTAAGCACAGAATAGCGGTACTATATTTAATTGTTAATATTAAGATACTTTATTTCATGTTCAATAAATCGTTAAGAGCAACTTAAATTTGTACATAATAACAAGTTTTCTTATTGGGTATAAGTCTTGATAGTGATTAAATTAAGAAATTCATATTTATGAAATGTTTTGGGTCTTATGTTAAAATCAATATTTTTCTTATTGTGCAATAAAATATGCATATACCAAAAATGTTTTGTGGATGCCGATTATTCTGCGAAAGATAAAAATTACATATGTTCAATTTTTGTGTTCTGTTATCGCGAAAATTCAGTTTTGGCGACTGGCCTGGGGGGTTACTCTCTATTGCGATGCGTAAGAGTATCATTTTGTACGCTTATCGCATCGAATTTGCTTTCGCATCGCAATAGAGAGTAACCCCCCTAGTTTTTAATTAGTCACGAATACCGAGCTTGCACTGTATATTAGTTCTATTAATCGTATTGAGGTAGAGTTAAATTTATGCCAAATTGTTTACTATTTTTTAAGTCGGATTCACAATTTCAAATTAAAGATAAGATTCTAGAATTGTTGTCAGAATGAATTGCCAAATTAATTAAATTATTTATTTTTAAAAACCCGAAGGACTTTTACATTTATTTTAGAAACAGATTATATCGGAAAAAGCTTAAATACACAAGAGAGGTTATATGCAACAATCTCCTAGAATGCCATTATCTATGAACACTAGTTTAATGATGTTCGGCATGTTCTTTAGCTTGACTTTCAGCCCAGGCTTTTTTGTTTCCAGGGGAGTTGGCTAAAATAAAAGGGAGAAAAATGAGGTTAGATTTTTTACAAATACCAATTTATTTAGTAAATAAATATATATGCATTGCTTACCGAGTTTACTGATCTTGTAGAAAACTGGAATAGACAAACCAAAGGCAACAAAGTAGTAGCGCCAGATCCATTGGTTTTTAATGTAATGTTTCAATGGAAATTGAGCGATTTTGGCTGAAAAAGTGTAGGGGAACTTCATGGGATTGCCAACAGGCTTCTCAACAACTTTGTCTGCCATCTTTTAGGTTCTTTACACTTCTAAAAAGGATGATAAGAGATGATTTTATTACAATTTTGTTTCAAAAATTATGTAATCTTTAATTTTTTACTCAAAAATTCACCTCCAGTACCTTCAAGTCAAGAAATTCGCAAAATGTCAATGTCTACTGTGAAGTTGGCTGCATTTCGAAGTTTGAGTTGTCAGATTGTATATAATTGAAATGTCAAAATATTTTACATAGTTTAACAATAGATAGAGCTAGCTTTTTTCATATAATTTCAAGTTTGAAATTTTGTGCATATCTCATATGGAAAAATAATTGTATATATATATTTCAAAAAATAGTATGAGTATCTTTAAAATTATTTCCTTCCTTTACTATTTATTTATTTATTTCAAGTAATATATACAAGCCTTACTAGGCCAAAAATTATATATATTACAATGTAAATTCCTGAATAATGCATATACATATGTACATTAAGTTAAAGTAAATGTATAAATACAAAATTAAAATAAAATTTAAATACATTCAAAAAAAATTAATTTTACGTAAAAAATCAATTGAATTAAAAAATAAGTATGTGATGCAATTTTTTATTTAACCCACTTTCATAAAAAGTAAGATTTTTTAATTTTTGGCATATACTAAAAATGTAATATACATATAACAAAATTAAAGAATAGAAATATTAAATTTAAAAATGTAACACATATATATATTTAGGGGTTTGAAATAAATCAAAACAATTTCATAGTTCTACAGTCAATTCTGGCGTACCTTTTTACGCTTTCTGTACAAAAATATTGTGCTTCCTAATTTTAGTACCTGTGTTGTTTTGAACAGTTGGCATCACCAATACTTATTTGGGCATTTGTCGTTTTGTAATTTCTTACAAAAAAAGCACGCCAAACATATATTAAAGTTTTCGCGCGTGAATTTTGCAAAAATTGTTCAATTTTACATGGAATTAATGAATAAAAAGTAAATAAATTGTTCAAAAAGAACTTGTTGGTTGTTCGACAATAATAATAAAATCAAAATATAGCTGAATAAATAACGAAAGTCACAGTTTTTGATTGAGTCTTGTGGTGTGAAAATTTTTTGTGCTAGACTATATTTTTTACACACTAACACACACATGCTTGTATAAACAACAAAAAGGAATTTTGAAAGAATTGAACAAAAACTTAAGGAACACTTGGGACTAGTTAAAAAATAATTTTAATCTTAACAAGTAAACTATAGAAAATGCCTATTTGTAAAAGAGATGGCTTTGACAATGCTCCCTCTAAAAACAAAGATGAAACGTTTCAAGATAATGAAGAGGTGTTCTTCTGCGAGGTGACCAAAGAGATATTCAAACAATATGAGTAAGTATACTACGGCTTACCATTCGATATTACGTGCATTCATAGCATAAACACATATTTTGAAACAATTTAAATAATATCTGATAAATTTGAAATGTAGGGACTACTTTCGTCATGTGATGGCTATAAATTCGACCGTGTGGCAATGTGAAGCTACCGGCAAGGATAATCTTACATACGCCGAGGCTTTAAAAAGCGAAAAACGAGCGCGCAAAAAAATGGAAATGTTTAAGGATAGTCTGCGTCCACCAGTGATGCTGGTTATAGAACATGCCAAACAAAGTTCTTTAAACGTTTTGAATGCTTTAACTTTTCGGTTCTTACGCAAACGTTTCTTTCTCAACGAAGAAGTCCAATTTATGGAAAAAAATAGATATGCTCCATATACTGTAATTGACATACAATCTCCAGATAAGAAAGTACCTGCGAATGGTGTGTTTGAAGATACAGATAATTTATTATACAAATTAAAAAGCACTGGCAAGTTACAAACAGAAGTCACCGTTCCATTCGATAAGGTGAAGCGGCATAGGTTTGATTTCACATCAGAGAATTTGCAAATGTTTATTAAAAACAACGTCTTACGAGTTGATGGTATTTTGAGGCCAAAACCGGAATCATACCAGAAATATGTCACAGATCGGAAAATTACATTCAACAAAATATTTGTAGGGAAAATGCCACATTTTACTCCAGCAAAAATAAAGAAACCAGAGGATCCCAAAAAGCAATCAACCCTCAATAATTATTTCGGCAAAAAGCCAGAAAGTGAGAAGTCCACCAGCAAGGCTGTCAGTGCACAAGAAAAAGCTAACTTAGAAAAGGAGAAGGCAGAAAAGTCAATGGCCAAGGCAAAATCATTAAAAGAAGAAATGGAACGTATAAGGCGTCAAAAAGAGGAACAACTTAAGGAGAACAACGAGAAGCGTGCAAAACTTATGAAGAAAATTGAAGAAGAATGCAATGCGTTACTTACAAAAACGGATGACTTGGAAAGGACCGACCAGCGTCTGATGCCAACGTTTACTCCCGTCAGTACCATTTTGCCAGCAAAATTGGTTGGTGATGCATTTATGTTGCGGGAATTCATGCATACATTCGTCGGACTCTTATCAGGAATTGAAGTTTTTCGCGGAAACTTGAGCTTTTTTGAAATGACACGTTCGTTCACCACTCGAGAAGTGGCTGGACCACTTTCTGATATCATACTCGTTTTGTTGGGCACCATTATGGATCTTCAACGTGAGGAGGAAGATGAGGCTTTTGTTGATTACAAAAGAGCAGGAGAACCCATTCCATTTTGGTGCCACAAATATGTTAAGCGTCATTTTTCATTCAAAATCAATGAATTACCATTGGATGCTCTCACAGTAAGCGAAGTTTTGCGTTTACACATCATATCTTCGGGGGCTGTGGTGAGAAATAAGTCGGCCGAAAAATGGCGTATTATGTACAGGAACGGTTACACTTCGTCTGAAGACCCCGGTATTTCATTACGAATGCAGCATCCCCACATACTCAGAGCTCTCAAACTATATACTGTCTATCAATTGCCATTCGTCGATATTATGCGTATTTTGAAATGTCTAATGGCACAGATGCTGACGTATTCGGGAACTATAAATCTCATTGAAGAGAGAATGGAACAAACCAGTAGTGCTAGACAGGAGTTAAAGAATCTTATCACAACGGAAAATCAAAGAGTGTCAAAGATACAAAAACAAAAGCTTGTGCTGACTAATGATTTCAATCAGCAGTGTATGGATGTAGAAGTTAAAAAGGATGTGGAGAAACGGAAAATTTTAGAAGAAAAGCTGAACAAAAAAGTAGCTGAGCTTCTGGCGCAATCTGAGCGCGAGCACAAGAAATTTCAACAACAGGTATGCAAATTAAATGAAACTCTCTTCAACTTTCTTGTTTATTTGGGCATGGATCGAGCATATCGTAAGTATTACGTATTGGAATCAATGCCAGGCATTTTTGTGGAACAACCAACCGAATGCATGGATAATTGCTTGGAAAATCCACCTAAGAACAAAGTAAGAAGTGGAATAACAGCAAACACTGCGAATTTACCAAAAACACGAAAAGAACTACGTGCATATTTGTTGAAAATGTACACTGAGGAAGAAAAGAAATCCAGTATGGTCGCAGCTCCAAACAATAATGGAAAACAGACTGAGGCCGCTCAGGAAGACAAGGAGAATCAAAATCAACAAAATGGTCTCATCATGGGCCTTACAAACGGTCATGTCAATGGTGAAAAGATTGATGTGGACGATGATAACGCGTCAACGCCAGCTCCAACACAATATGAGCTTTTCATGTGTACCGGAGAGCCACGTAATTGCATTGTTCATGACGAAAAAAATGCGGACCGTCATCGTTGGTCTTACTTTTATAAAAAAGAAGATCTTGAGGCTTTAATAGATTCTCTTAATCCTTTAGGTCTAAGAGAGTTAGAACTACGCTATCAGTTGACCACACTAAAAGATCTAATTCAGGAACACATCAAAAATTGTCCAGTGGACATGTTAAGTGTCGATTCAAAGCATACACAAAAGATTAAAAGCCAAATGATGAATGACACTAATCGTAAATATCACAATTCAAATTTCGGTTTCCCCGTCGGGTGCTCCGACATAAATGAAGTAATGTACGGATCATTGGTCAAACGTATTTTACAATTTGAAAGTGAGATTTATACGGGAGACTTAGGTCGTCTTAAAGTAAAGGATATGGAAAAATGGAGAAAGGATCTGCACAAGAGTTGCTACGATCCTCAAATAAAGTTGCAGTGGGGCCCACCTAAACAAAATGCTTCTGTGGCCGAAGAAGAAAATAACGAAGAAGATTATGAAAATGATGGTTCGGACAATGAAACCGATAACGATCGCGATGCTGGTAAACCTTATCGCGATCCTGGAGCATCTTTGGGCGATACGTTAGAAATCGATTCTGAGGAAAGTGGCGATGAGGGGATTTCACTTCACGACTCCGATACTTTACGATCATACGTAAAGCAATTAGCTTCAGCTCTGCTTCAAGTTGAACAAGCGGTTGAAAGGCGGTTTCTCAAGGAACCATTTGGAGTACAGGTTATTAAGGACAAAGACTTAATGGAGCGCAAACAACAGGTAGCCCTCAATCGATTGCGTCAGTGGGAGGTATCATTAATGGAGAGTACCAGCTACTCACAGGTATGTTCAAATTTAAAATCAATTAATTTTATATCAATACTAAGGGTGTTACACTCGTAGGTATTTTTGCATTTAAACGTCTTGTATGATTGTATTATGTGGGCCCGTTCTACTAACAAATCCAATTGTATGGTTTGTCGACGGGGGAGTGACCCAGATAAAATGTTGCTCTGCGATGAATGCAATGGCGGTACTCATTTGTTCTGCATGAAACCAAAAATGAAGACAGTTCCCGAAGGCAATTGGTACTGCAAACGTTGTGTGGCTGATCTGGGCTTGGAAAACCAGAGTGATAAGAAAAATACCAAGACACAAAGTCGTAAACGTAAGTTTATTGTCGATGATGATAACAGTGATGCGTCATCTGTGACGTCAGATACAAAGGCATCAAAAGGTCGACACAGTGTCGGTGGTGGTGGGCGCAGCAAAAAACGCTTACAATCCCATGAAATTGAAGATGTTTTGGAAGAAGATAACAATGACGACGATGTTGATCAAGACGAAGAGCTGGATGAAGATGACGAAGTGGTGGTAGAACACACTTTGGAAGATATCGACGAAGAAGATTTGCAGACCAACAGCGAAGAAAATGATGCTGATGACGACAATGAGAAGGAACAAACGACGGAATCAAATAATCAATCCGATGTTGATGAGTAAGTTTTGCAAAACATTCAACACACTAATAGCTAAAATATGTATACATACACACGTACATATATTTAAATTTTACACTTCATTTTCATATATCTTTTTTGTTCCTGCTCTTTCCTTTAGAGATGAAAGTATTTGCAATGTTTGTTCATACGATGGTAGCGAATTATCTTGCACACGTTGCAAAGACTCATTTCACTTAGAGTGTATTAACTTAAAACGTATGCCACGTTACAACTTTGTTTGTACTAAATGCAAAACTAAAGATGGTAACAAAAAAAGAAAGAGTCGAGGAAATGGTAAGTAAATAAATAATTATTATACCACAAATATATTTGAAATAATAATTCAAATCTTCTTAAAGCCATATAAATATATTTATTAATCCAGATTCTGTAAGAACTACATACATATATTAAGTATTTATCAAACGGAAATTTAATATATTTCTTAATTTTACAGAGTCATCTTCCGAAAATGAGAGTAATGACGATGAAGACGATGAACCGCTTGTCAAACGAAATAGATCTGGCCGTCCTTCATCACAACGTAATTCTTTGGCCAACGGCAGTGTATCGTCGTCCCAAGATGTTAAATCTAATAGTCGGCGATCAATACGTCGCACAGCAGATAATTTGCCTTTGAATAGTTCAACTCTTTATGAACTTTTGGAGAAGATAATGAAAAACGAACAGGCTTGGCCTTTCCTCAGGCCAGTTTCTCAGTCTGAGGTACCCGATTACTACGATATCATTAAGAGTCCCATGGATTTTGCAAAAGTTAAATCAAAACTCAATATGGGCTCATATCAGATCAACGAAGAAGTTATGCGTGATATCGAACTCGTATTTTGTAATTGTGACGATTACAACGTTAAGGGGAATGAGATTTACCAGTAAGTTTGTTTTTTATATTTATTATGTTCTTTCAAAAATTATTCAATTAAACATATTTTTTTTTTGTATAGAGCTGGTTCTGCATTGGAAAAACTTGTCATTGACTGGTGCAAGGAACTTAACTTACCATTTAAGCCTAGTGACATGAATACAGAGGATTAGAAAATTACCTTCATTATAGAAAAGGAAAATAAATTCTAAGCGATTGTATTATATTTTTTCCATTTTACAAAAATTATTAAACATTTTTTCGATCTTATCAAATCAGCTTTTCAATATTTATTTTATATTTAGGAATATTCAAACATCGTGTTTTTTCTCTGTTGCTTAAATTTTTATATTTTGCGTATATATTTACCTGTTAAATTATCAATATTTTTAAATTATCATTCGTGTTATTAGCAAAACAAACAAACATGTAGTTTTTAAAAACACACCGATTCTATAGTTATTTATATGAAAAATTCTGGTTAAAGTTAAATAAGTTTAAAACCAATATTAAACATTAATTTCTTTACTATTTTTTATCTTAATTAATTATATATGTATAAGAGCTTAGAACAACACTTTTTTTGTTTAGAAACTAAATTATAGATTTAAGACTTAAAAAAAACACTTAATTAAGATTCTCAGCAATTAAGTAGAAGCTTACAAAAATGCAGATCGAAAGCAACACACAAACAACACTTACTAAAATATTCGGTTAAAAATAAATGAAATAAATAAAATTATTAAGATAAAAACAAAAATATTAAGCATTTCTTTAAAAGAAACGTATTAAGAGGACATTCGAAAATATATTTTATTTTGATTTCTGTAATTATAAAGTAAAAGTGACCTGTGATATTGATTTTTAAGAAATATCTTGGCTGTGTCCAAAAACTATCGCAACATTTGAATTTGTTAAGTTGTTTTGGAGTAAATTGTTGGTTACAAAAAATAAAGATAATGGAAGTTTGGATATACACGATATGATTCTACTTAACTTTTTCACCTATAACAGAATACGAATTTAGTCTCGCTATTAATTCAATCAAATCAAATGCTGTTGGTTATGATAAAATACCAATTAAATTCATAAAAACAATTATCCACCTAATTTCTACTTTACTACTCCACCTTATTAACACGATCTTCACTACATCTGAATTTCCCTTACAGTGGAAGCTAGGTCAAATTTTACCTATTCCAAAGAACAAAAGCTACAACATTAACAATTTGAGACCAATAACAATCTTGCTTGCCATGTCTAAGATAATTGCAAATATAATGAACAATCAAATTTTATCACATACTAAAGATTAATACATCCAAATCAATACCCAATTCGTCGAAATCATAATACAACATCTCTTCTCATTTCTCTTACAGATTCTACAAGGCGAAAAATAGATGGTTACTCTAATTGTATCATTATATCATTAGATCTAACTAAAGCGTTTGATCGAGTCAACCACAGAATTCTTGTAGGAAAGTTACATGAAAAATATGCATTCTCAACTTTAGCATGCAGGTTAATATTTTCCTATTTATCTGATCGATCTCAATATGTTTCTATGGGTAACTTAAATTCATCTATAGGTCACACTTTATCTGGTTTACCACAGGTTCAGTACTGTTCTTTCAATTATCCGCCATGTCACAGAATTTAATTCCGTTCGGAAGTGGAATTAATTCTGTATTTTGCTTCTATAGAAAACGTAAAACGAATAATTTTTTCGGAAGGAAGGCAGCTCCATTGTACACTTCAAATAATAACTAACATCCGTAGACCTTTCAGACCGTGATGCATCGGGCGGGTGGGTTTCGGTTTCAATATTTTTGGTTATGTTAACCCAATTTGAAATAGACTGAATAGACATCTACGAGTATTGTGCTGATTGGTTTTATATTTGCTTTTCACATTTCAATTCCGTTAGATTTAAAGTTACTTGAAATATTGCGAAATTCCAGTTTTAACAAAATGAGTCGTTGAAATAAGTAAGTGTCTTTAATTACAAAAGTATTAATAATTTACAAATAATGAAGTGCACATACATAGTATATTAACTAAAAAAATTATAAATTTTAATATTTCAAACTAATTGCAATCGTTTCATGCAATAAAAATGTGTTTTAGTTGAAAATATTAACGAAAATCCTTGAAGAATATAAAAATGATAAAACCTAATCATTGATTATATGTTCATACGCTGTAGAGATCACATATTCCAAAAATTATAAAAAATTCTTGGTAGTGAATTTTATTATTGATTTACATACATAATTATATCACAAATATTTTCTGTTTACCTTTTAATTAAACTCAAGTTAAAAATAATTGTTAATTTTCGGATGATTATAAATATAAATACTGCATTCTTTGATTTTTCAAATGCAATTTTCATTTATTAAATTAAATATTTAAATGTTTACATTGCATAATTATTAAGTCAAATAATACATTAATTAATAAATTTTATAATATATTTTTGAAATATTCACAGAAAATAAATGATGTTTTTTTCTCTTCCTTTAATTATTGTTATGTATGTATATGTTAAATTGTGAAAGTGTGTGCAGCAGTCGCGTGTGAATCTCGGCTTAAATGGATAACCGTCTGACTACTAATTGGAAAGGAATCACTTACATATATGTATACGTACTTATACTTTTGAATGTAGTAATTTTTTATTTTTAATTTTTATTTTATTTTACTTTTTAGTGGCATTAGTGAGAGTGAGTGTATGTAGTAAGTAAGTCTTGTATAATTTCCGTATCTCCTATTTATATGAATGTAGTATGTAATATATATGTATAAGTATGTATGTTTAATATTATTATATATGTATGTATGTATATGGAATTAAAAAAATTTAATGCTAATATAAAATTATGACGAAGTTGAAGCTAAATGGGGAGAGTTGATAATAAAGTTTAATCACTTTCGGTATCATCAAAAAATTGTTTTCTATAATTACGACGCACCCGAGCAACTTTTTGCTGAAATTGATTTAAATTCGTTTTACGATTGTTGATAACGACAACGCCTTCGTCGTCATCACCTTCATGTTCTTCAGAGTTTTTAACATCACAGTCGTTGTGTTCGTAACAGGGTGAAAGGTAAGTGCCAATTCTCGTTGCAGTTGTAGAGGTGGAAGCCTGAATGTCGTTGTGATCTATTGTACTAGGTGTAGTGGAGTTATTTAGGCTGACACCGCTGTCGGGCGTGAACAAATAGGAATTGTTGTTATTGTGTTGCGATGAAGATGTAGAATATTCATAATTTCCAACATTATTGTGATCTCTGCTATTTAAAATGGGCCTTTGGGGTGTTAATTGTCCATTATTATTGATATTGCTATCTTCTAGGCCAAATATATCATTATTATTTGTCTCATTATTGTTTAATTCAACATCATCTTCTTGCAGCTGTTCTTCAAGACCTCCGTTATTGAAGTCACTGCGAACTTTGATGTAATCACTTATGGACATTTTACGCTTTTTCAGAGGTGATTTATGTTGATGAGTTTTTGACGATTTCGGCAAAACATTTCTTTGTGAAGGAAATGAATTTGATGTGGAAGTGGATGTTGTGTTATCTTCAAATAAATCATTCCGGTAACTATTACTTGAGTTTCTTGAGCTTGTAGTTGGAAAATCTTCCAATACATCTATATCGGTACAACGTCTTTTCTTATGACTTGTACCAGAACCGCTGCTTCCAAGAACTGCAGCACCATTCGTATCCATTACTGGAGACGTCTTCTGCCTTCCATTATTTTTTTTACACCCATTACGGCTTTTATTTCTATTGTGATCAACATCATCATAGTCTTCGTTAATATTATTTAAAGAATTTTCATTATTTGTAGGATGATTTATTTGAGGTAGTATTGTTTCATTTGTATTAATCACGTTTATAGCTGCGGAGTTTCTGGGCCGTTGGTTAGATCTCAAGGACCTTGAAGAGTTTGTGCGAGCTTCTTTCGTAGTGGAGCTGTTCGCTTTTGAAGGCATACTCACGCCATTGGCTTTTTGCTCCTGTACGCCTTCATTTCTGGTATTTAAATTATTATTTTGCTTGTTGACGTCACCATCAAGATCATCGTCATCTTCAGAATCTGACATGAATATTTGTCGACTTAGGCGTAGAAAAGCATCTGTATTAAAAAAAAATGTTATTTAATACATGATTAAAAGTTAATTCACAAAATGAAAATGAAAGTTGACATTATCAATAACAAAACCTTCAACGGGGGTTTTTTTAGTTCAGTGAGATATTTTTTTATACGCATTTGAAGTTGGTGATTTTGGAACGCTGTATAAAAAAATTTTAAATTCCATACATGCATTTATTTTCCTCAATAAATTTCAACTACGAGCATACCTATTACCACTTAGAAAAATATAATCAAACAGATTTCACATCTACATTATTCTAAATAGTACTAACATGTGGTAGTACTTTTCATACATACACATGTACATACAGTGGGGAGACCTATTTATTATTATTATTACTATTTATTTCAAGTAATATATACAAGCCTTCCTAGGCCAAAAATTAAATATATTACAATGTAAATTCCTGAATCCTAAAATTAAATTTAAATACATACAAAATAGAGGCCCCCAGCCAAATTAATTCTTTAATTAAAATAATATTAAATATATGTCCCAGAGTAGTAAAAAAAGGAAAAAAATATACTAGTAACCCCATTAAAAGTTATAAAGCGAATGCTGAAAAATATAGCAAGATTTAACTAATACCCAAAAAATTCATTAAAAGTTTCAATCGAAACAAGTAAGAAAGTTTAGTCGGTCAAGCCCAACCATATAATACCCTACACCCAGTATATGTATAATATGTTTTTCAGAAATGGGCGTTATATGGGAGATATAACCTATTGTGGACCGATCATCCAAAAATTTAGTGTCTGTTACGGATTTTTTTTTTGACAGTCACTGTTCATGTTAAACTTAGTGATTTCTGCCATACCCAATACATCGTACCATATTACGGTACCATCAGATTTCAATTCTTTATGTCCATATATGTACATACATACTTGTACACCTTGCCTTCTTCCACTTGTTTGCACATACCAACGACATATTTGAAATTCCTCAGTTTTTTTGTTAGTAACAACCCTCTTTCTCGTTGCTAGGGATTGTTAGTACGTATTTAAAACTGAGTAAACAAAAAGAACGTTCTAGAAAGAACATGTAACGTGATTGTCGTGCGCACTCATATGTTGTTTCTTTCTCGTTCTTTCTCACCCACAAATATACACTCTCAAATTGCGTCGTGTACTTAACATGCATTGTGTAGAGATTTTTTTTCATCAGCTTTGTTGATACACACACACATTCCTACGGTGGAATGCCAAAAAAGGCAAAGAATGTGGAAAACAGTTATATTTTTTTTGGTTGTTATTGCGAATTGGCATTTTTGGAAAAGTTGTACAGGCATCAGCGAAAAGTTAAAAAGGGAGTTGTGTGAGATGAGTTGAACCGTGCAGTTGCCGACGGTTACAAATCAATTTGTGTGAGAATAAAAAAATGTGAAGTGTTTTAAAAGGAAGGACTAAGTTAATTTAAAATAATAGTTAATTGTGGTAGAAAAAAAAGGACCTTTCCTTCACTAGCGTTAAATAACATTAACTGCCAGAATAGAACAGTTTAAAACTAAAGTGCATAAATTGAAATATAAATAAATAAAGATAACACTTGTGAAATATATAACTAATAAAAAACCTGAAATACATAGAAACGATGTAAAGATTATTATTATATTATAAATTCTAAAACAATGTAATTTCCAAAATATGGAAATTATAGAGAAAAGAAAACACAAACGAAGCTAATTATTATAAAAGGAAACAAAAATGTATGCTGTGGAAGAGTGAGATTTAGAATAAACGGTTGAAAGAGTGGTGGCTTAAATGCGCTAAATTAAAATTAAAACTATTAAAATTGTAACAATAAAATTAAAACCAATAAAATTGTAACACTAAAATTTAAAACTATTAAAATTGTAACAATAAAATTAAAACCAATAAAATTGCAACACTAAAATTAAAAACTATTGAAATTGTAACAATGAAATAAAAGAAAACTTTAAAGTCGTAATATTTGCACTTACATACATTGGAAACGAATATTAACAACAAAAATGATATCTTAACATTAAAACCCAACAAACAACACCCTATATACTTAAATCTTTAAATGTAAAACATTCAAAAATAATAAGTTTGTTTTTGTTAACAAAACAAAAGGAAAAAAAAAAAAAAACCCCCCCGACAAATTAAAGCAAACTCAAACAAACTAAAAATGAGGTCAAATCCAAATTTTTGTTTAACTAAAGACAAATATAACAATAAACGTGTTACTAAGCGCAAATAAATCGACATTTATATACACACAATACATGCAAACATACATCAAATAATTAACAATTATATTCAACAAATAATAAAATTTGAAACAGGACAAATTTAAAAATAAATAATTTAAAGAAGTTTGCCAGTGCTTTCAATAACATTAAACTACAACAAATATTTATATCAATAACATCATGATCTACGACAAATGTGACGTCAACAACATGAGCTACAACAACGTGCGCAACAACAACATGAGCTATAGCGACATGCACAACAACAACGTGAGCTACAACAACACTACTTCAACAACACTAACATCATCAACAGTAACAACACGTAAATTTAAAATTTAGAATAAGTTAACGTTAAGATAACGTAAGTTAATTGTAATTTTGACTGTAAATTTTTTTTTCCTTCTCCTCATTACTATAATCTTTTTATATACTTTTATATACTATATTATATGAAAAATTTACTAGAGTAACCTAACTACATATAAATACCATTAATCAGTGAAATTAAATAAACAAGTTGATAACAATGAAACTATGAAAAACAATTTTTAAAATGATTTGCTAAATTTTTTTTATGGATGCTAGGAAGAACAGGGCTATGGTAAGCATAATGTAACTAACGATTGTTTTGTAAACGGGACAGGTTAAATTCAGGGTACTTCACCAGTCATAGGTTGGGGATGGGACCAGTGTACCCCTATATGGCAACCATCTGGCCATATTAATATAATCATTCCTTTCTTTTCCTTAGGTGCTTCTTTTTTTTTTTTGAGATTCCTTTTCGATATTTTAAACATACTTCCTGGGGTGTGAAGTATGTTATATGCTTACGTGCCAAACCCTGGTTGAGATAAATTTTGCTTAATGAACTAGCGGGCCAGCTTTTATACCCCCTTAACCGGTCATTTGGATCGTTATTTAAATTTTCTTTGAAAGTATTTAACGGCGCGTAACATATATGGCGCCCAACGAAAAGCAAAATTAACCAACGTAGAAGGCAACGTGGTCGCCGTAACATATATGGCGCCCAACGAAAAGCAAAATTAACCAACGTAGAAGGCAACGTGGTCGCCGTAACATATATGGCGCCCAACGGAAAGCCACCCGTAGGGTGACAATAATTCTTTTTTATATAAACCTAGGAAAGCACTTTAAGGAAAACGAATTGATTATATTTTCTTTTACAAATTCGTAATTTAATTTTTTTTTTAAGCATTTAACTAGCTATCGGTTGCATAAGACTTGAAGTCTGGAATCTTCTAAACCGGATTCAACTGCTATGAAAACCATGATAAGCACTGAAAATTTTGTTGCTGAGTTTTTCCTACCTAAATTTTGTTCCTGATCATAAGGATTATTGCAAGACTGGTACTGATTCCCCGTAGAGGTCAGTATTACTGCGGCAAAAATGCTGTGCTCGTGGGACTTAATGTTGCACCAACCTTAATTGTCTAAGTCCATGCCTGACTATCTCCTTTAAAAATGGTAGGCATGTTGCTAGATAATCAAGGGTTGGAATCATATAGTAACAAACATAGTTTTTTTTAAATGCTTACAAAAAAACAAAAAAATAAAAATTTTGGGAATGACGTTGAGACATCCTATTCTGTCACAGAAACAGATTTGATTAGCCAACGGAGTATGGAGAGACATGACACCCAAGAGTATCATAGCCTCCGTACGCATATTTCACAGATTTTTTTTTCGTTTACGAACAATTTAAATTTATTTCCTTACAAAACAATCGACACATGTACCACTGCATTGTTTCTTCCTAGCATCCAAAAATTTCATGAATTCATACACATACATAAAACATCATTAAAATACTTCATCATAATATAAGATATCGTATAGAATCTAAAACATTAAAACATATATGACAAGAAATCCAAAAATTCAATCTTAGCTGAAAACATTAAAATAAATAAGACATTTTTTCATTAAAATTGAATTTTATTAATGTACCTATAAAAGAGACAAAATTTATTAATATTTTTCAAAAGAAAAAAGGAAAAACTTGGAAAAGAACAACTTTTAAATATAGTACGGTTTCCAAATTTCTCCTATTTTCTTTCAAATCATTCTTCCGAGCATTTTTGTAACACTTCTCACATTTTAACACTTACGTCCTAAAATTCGAACATTTCCCTTTATTTTGTTGAATTTGTTAAACCTCGGGTTACGGTTAATTAAATTAAAAGCGCCTAGTAAATTCTTTTCTGCTTCGCGTACCTGTACAACTTAAACACCTTGAGCATTTTGTTTCAAAATTTTTTTTTCTCATCGTTCACTTCGCTCCACTCGTAACTCAATTCGGTATATATTTGCCCCCTGCAACAATTTTTTTTTGCTTGAAAAATTATTGGTTAGAAGTAGCCCCGCTTTTCTTCTGTAGTTGACTAGGGCATTATGCACAAATATAACACGCGATCAGGCACAGATAAAAGCGATAAAAAGAAACCGGTTACACGAAATACCAACCCGAATCAGGCAACTTCTAGTGGGAGAGGTAGGATTTCCACAGGAACGCAGGACATTAAACAGATTACAGTAGTTACGGGTCGTGGTCGAACTTCGTTAGGTAATAGGTCGAGTAGCACAATTAGTCTAGGGACTTCAAAGTCTGATACCAGTACTAAAGCAATAAGGACCTCCTCTGTTCCGAGATCTCTAGAATCTAGTGAGCTCTCTAACACATCCTTGCGAGACACGACACAAGAGGGTTTAAATACCAGCATAATAATGGCGACACAAGACAATACTGGTCTTCCACCGCCGCAGCCAATTTCGTCCTCACCGAATAGCGATGCCATGGACACTCTGATAGCGTACGTAAGGGATACCATGAGAAACACACAAGAAGAGTTTAGGAGAGAGATGGAAGACATTAGGAGAAACTTAGGTCAGTCACGTGAAAATCGAGGTACACAACAATCCCCTGGTATAAACTCCCAAGCTTCAAATGTTCATTCAAACGCCTCCTCGGCTTCCTTCTTCATAAAACTAAAAGACTGGAATGTCTCATTTAGTGGAGATGAAGATGTATCAGATTTTTTATTTAAAATTGACACACTCACTGAACGCAGCCAGTGCCCAGAAGATTACCTAATGGCAAATTTTCATATTTTCCTAAAAGGAAAAGCTGAAACCTGGTTCTGGACATACATAAAGCAGAATTCTAGGGCAACCTACCCGGTTTTAAAAAGGGCCATTATTAAACAATTCGGTACCCTAGAAAGTGATTTCGACATTTTAATGAAGATTTCCGCTAGGAAACAACATCTGAAGGAAAGCTATGATGACTTTCATTCAGCATTGGTTAAAATGAACCTAAAGTTAGAGAGACCCTTAGATGACGACTCCTTAATTAAAATAATAAGGAAAAATATCAGACCCGAACTTTTAAATATGACTTTCGTGTCTCGACCCAATGATTTGGATTCGTACCGAGACTTACTTAGGGAAGCTGAAAGATCACTAATTGCAAATAATGCGCTCAGGTACCCAACAAATCGACCTCGACAAGTTGAGGAGATTACGATGGAACCAGTAGGTGAATCGACAAGTTGTGATGAGGTAGACGAAGAATTCGATCCACAAATAGAAACGTTAAGACTTAATAAGCAATACGTTAAGGGGGACTATTCCAAAATTAAATGTTGGAACTGTCTGAAAACAGGACATAGCTACATCTATTGTCCCGAAACCACACGCTCACTCTTCTGTTTCAAATGTGGACAGAGAGGCACTACGACTCCGGAGTGCAACAATGCTCATCCGGGAAACAGACGTCGGAGCGAGCAAGCGATCGGGAGTGCTCGTTCCACGAGTTAGATCCCGAAATTTGCTTAGACCTTGAGAGTAAACCCTCACAGGGGGATTCACTCTCCGGTCCCCGTCCAAACCCTGACGTTCAATCACCTCGATCACACCGAGCAACAAACAATTTTGACTTTCACAACCCTGAATTACAAGCACATCCTCGAATTTACCCAGCAACAAGTAACTTTGATTTTTGTAAACCTGACTTACAAACCCATTCTCGATTCTACTCGACCCCAAACAACTTTGACTCTTGTAAACTATTCAACACAAAGGTTTCTCGGCAAATCATTAAATGTAGATCTCGTTATGCTCTTAGGAAAACTTTTAGAAAGACCCTGGAAACAACTTATTTGACAAACTCTGATGATGGTAGGCCCTATGCTAAAATCCAAATTTTTGACAGTGAACTAACTTGCCTCTTAGATTCTGGAGCAAACGTGACAGTCCTAGGGAAAGGAAGCTTAGAATTCGTAAAAAAATACAACATCGACGTGAAACAAGTTAGGTCAAGTATTTCAACTGCAAACGGTTCCAAAAATCAAGTTTTAGGTTATTGTTCACTCCCTGTGAATTTTAAAGGAGTTATCAAATCGATAATATTTTATATAGTGCCGACTCTATCTCAAGAAGGATACCTTGGAGTCGATTTTTGGCGCGCTTACGCTATCGCCCCACAAATATTTCCCAAAATCGAGTGCATAGAGGCAAACAATAGCAAAACTGAGGCAATTTATCATGATTTAACTCCAGAACAAAGCTTAGACTTGAAAACGTTATTCTGAACTTTCCATCATACGAAAAATTAGGACTCGGTTGCACCCATCTGCTAGAACACGATATAAACACAGGTGACGCAACTCCTGTAAAGGCAAAACACTACCCATTGTCCCCTCCAAAGCAGGCTGAAGTATTTGAAGAACTGGATAGACTACTAGAATTAGGTGTAATAGAGGAATCGAACTCTCCCTGGTGTAGCCCCATTGTTACCGTACGTAAACCAGGCAAAATAAGAATATGTCTAGACTGTCGCAAACTTAACGAACTGACGAAAAAGGATTCCTATCCGCTCCCGCATATTAACGGACTACTAAGCCGTCTTAAAGACACCCATTTTATTAGCGGGGTAGACTTAAAGGATGCGTACTTTCAAATTAAATTGTCAGAGAGTTCTAAAGAAAAGACTGCGTTTGCCGTGCCTGGTAGGGCACTTTATCAGTACCGAGTTATGCCATTCGGTGTTTGCAATGGTCCACAAACGATGAGTCGACTGATGGATAAAACCATTCCATCCAGGTTAAGGGACAACGTCTTCATATACCTAGACGACCTCCTTATATGTAGTCAGGATTTTGATAGCCACATGCGCATATTATTTGAAGTTTCACAGTGCTTAAAATCGGCCGGCCTCACAATAAATGTAGGCAAAAGCAAATTTTGCCAACGCGAGATCAAATATCTCGGATATAGAATTGGTGGCGGCACTCTCAAAGTCGACCCAGAGAAAGTGGCCTCGATGGTCCAATTTCCTATACCCAAAACCCCTCGCCAAGTTCGACGTTTCATAGGCATGGCAAATTGGTATCGTGCGTTTATTAAGAACTTCTCAGATCTAGCAGGTCCACTTACCGACTGCCTACGTAAATCCGTAAAACCGTTTCGACTGAGTCCAGAAGCTATTAATTCCTTCAATAGTTTAAAATCTGCTCTATCATGTGCCCCCGTCTTGGCCCAACCAAATTTTTCTAAAGAGTTTACGATTCAGTGCGATGCGTCACGAATTGGCGTCGGCGGAGTTTTATTCCAATTAGACGACGACGGTAGGGAACACCCAATTGCGTTCGTGTCCCAGAAATTGAACAAGGCACAGCGTAATTATACTGTGACCGAATTAGAATGTTTGGCGGCTGTGATTTGTGTAAAGAGATTCAGACAATATGTGGAGGGACTCCCATTTAAAATCATCACAGACCATTCGAGCTTACGTTGGCTTATGAGCCAGAAAGATTTAAATGGCAGATTAGCTCGGTGGAGTCTAAAACTCCAAAATTTCGTTTTCACCATTGAACATCGTAAGGGTTCAATGAACGTAGTGCCAGACACCTTATCACGATTTGACGTGGACGAAATACAAGTTTGTGAATCAGCTCCTGAAATAGACCCGAAATCACCGGAATTTAATGACCCAGAATATGAAAGAATAAGGGAGGAAATAATTAGAAATAAGGACCGATTACCCGACTTAGATGTCATAGAAGACCATATTTACAAACGAGTAAAATTTCGAAACGGCGATGATAACGAAGAAAGTCCTTGGAGGTTGTGGTTACCCAAAACCTTAACTGCTGACGTTATAAAGTCTGCTCATAGTGAAGGCTGTCACGGCGGGTATAATAAGACACTGTACCGCATCCGACAAAAATATTTCTGGCCTCAGATGGCACGTGACGTCAAAATGTATGTCAAGAATTGCAACGAATGCAAAATAATAAAACCTTCAAATCAGACCCTACGTCCACCTATGGGAAACCAAATTATAACGACCCGACCTTTTCAGAGGTTATACTGCGATTTTTTGGGACCCTATCCTTGCACAAAATCAAAAAACTGTCAAATGTTCATAGTTATCGATCACCTCAGCAAATTTTTGTTTTTAAAACCTATGAAATCGGCTACGGCAAGTAATGTTATTGAGTTTTTCCAGAAGGAGATCTTTTGTACCTACGGGGTACCGCAATATGTCCATAGCGACAATGCCAAACAATTCACGTCTAAGGAAATTAGGGAATTCTTTGAAGTTTACGGTATTACTCACATAACAACCGGATTTTATTCACCTCAGGCGAACGCATCCGAGAGAGCTAACAGGGAAATTATTTCCAAAATTCGTTATTTTGTCAAAGACGAGTCAGATCATACAAATTGGGACAGGGACATTCATAAGATACTGTCAATTGTACGTAGTGATTTTCATACAGCTACCCAATGTTCGCCCTACTTTGCCGTTTTTGGCCAAAATATGATCCTACATGGATCCTCGTACCAACTGTTGGAAAAATTAAATATCATGTCTGATGATACTGTGGTGAAACATTCCGATAAACTTCAACATATAAGGGAAAAGATAAGTCAAAACCTTAATATCGCCCATGAGAAAGCCTCAAGAACATATAATATGAGATCCAAACCCGTGAATTTTATTGAAGGTCAAGAAGTATTTCGCCGGAATCACTCCCAAAGCAAGTTCAAAAGAGGAATAAATGCTAAATTTAACCCTAAATTTGTAAAATGCCGAATAAGGAAAAGGATAGGCAATGCCTTGTACGACATCGAAGACCTGCAGGGTAGGTATATTGGCAAATATCACGCCTCTGACATTCGTGCCTGAACGTTCAACGCTCAGTTTAGTTGTTGCCCGGCTTCGTGGGTCGTGCCACACATATACACACATACTTGATTTGTTCTAATTCAGTAATGCCCGGCTTCGTGGGTCGTGCCACACGTATGTTTGTACATATTTTTTTTCATATTCTGATCGCGCCAAAATCCTGCCTGTTCAAACCAATTATCTTAGATGTCGATTTGAAGCAGGTTTGTTACGGATTTTTTTTTTGACAGTCACTGTTCATGTTAAACTTAGTGATTTCTGCCATACCCAATACATCGTACCATATTACGGTACCATCAGATTTCAATTCTTTATGTCCATATATGTACATACATACTTGTACACCTTGCCTTCTTCCACTTGTTTGCACATACCAACGACATATTTGAAATTCCTCAGTTTTTTTGTTAGTAACAACCCTCTTTCTCGTTGCTAGGGATTGTTAGTACGTATTTAAAACTGAGTAAACAAAAAGAACGTTCTAGAAAGAACATGTAACGTGATTGTCGTGCGCACTCATATGTTGTTTCTTTCTCGTTCTTTCTCACCCACAAATATACACTCTCAAATTGCGTCGTGTACTTAACATGCATTGTGTAGAGATTTTTTTTCATCAGCTTTGTTGATACACACACACATTCCTACGGTGGAATGCCAAAAAAGGCAAAGAATGTGGAAAACAGTTATATTTTTTTTGGTTGTTATTGCGAATTGGCATTTTTGGAAAAGTTGTACAGGCATCAGCGAAAAGTTAAAAAGGGAGTTGTGTGAGATGAGTTGAACCGTGCAGTTGCCGACGGTTACAAATCAATTTGTGTGAGAATAAAAAAATGTGAAGTGTTTTAAAAGGAAGGACTAAGTTAATTTAAAATAATAGTTAATTGTGGTAGAAAAAAAAGGACCTTTCCTTCACTAGCGTTAAATAACATTAACTGCCAGAATAGAACAGTTTAAAACTAAAGTGCATAAATTGAAATATAAATAAATAAAGATAACACTTGTGAAATATATAACTAATAAAAAACCTGAAATACATAGAAACGATGTAAAGATTATTATTATATTATAAATTCTAAAACAATGTAATTTCCAAAATATGGAAATTATAGAGAAAAGAAAACACAAACGAAGCTAATTATTATAAAAGGAAACAAAAATGTATGCTGTGGAAGAGTGAGATTTAGAATAAACGGTTGAAAGAGTGGTGGCTTAAATGCGCTAAATTAAAATTAAAACTATTAAAATTGTAACAATAAAATTAAAACCAATAAAATTGTAACACTAAAATTTAAAACTATTAAAATTGTAACAATAAAATTAAAACCAATAAAATTGCAACACTAAAATTAAAAACTATTGAAATTGTAACAATGAAATAAAAGAAAACTTTAAAGTCGTAATATTTGCACTTACATACATTGGAAACGAATATTAACAACAAAAATGATATCTTAACATTAAAACCCAACAAACAACACCCTATATACTTAAATCTTTAAATGTAAAACATTCAAAAATAATAAGTTTGTTTTTGTTAACAAAACAAAAGGAAAAAAAAAAAAAAACCCCCCCCGACAAATTAAAGCAAACTCAAACAAACTAAAAATGAGGTCAAATCCAAATTTTTGTTTAACTAAAGACAAATATAACAATAAACGTGTTACTAAGCGCAAATAAATCGACATTTATATACACACAATACATGCAAACATACATCAAATAATTAACAATTATATTCAACAAATAATAAAATTTGAAACAGGACAAATTTAAAAATAAATAATTTAAAGAAGTTTGCCAGTGCTTTCAATAACATTAAACTACAACAAATATTTATATCAATAACATCATGATCTACGACAAATGTGACGTCAACAACATGAGCTACAACAACGTGCGCAACAACAACATGAGCTATAGCGACATGCACAACAACAACGTGAGCTACAACAACACTACTTCAACAACACTAACATCATCAACAGTAACAACACGTAAATTTAAAATTTAGAATAAGTTAACGTTAAGATAACGTAAGTTAATTGTAATTTTGACTGTAAATTTTTTTTTCCTTCTCCTCATTACTATAATCTTTTTATATACTTTTATATACTATATTATATGAAAAATTTACTAGAGTAACCTAACTACATATAAATACCATTAATCAGTGAAATTAAATAAACAAGTTGATAACAATGAAACTATGAAAAACAATTTTTAAAATGATTTGCTAAATTTTTTTTATGGATGCTAGGAAGAACAGGGCTATGGTAAGCATAATGTAACTAACGATTGTTTTGTAAACGGGACAGGTTAAATTCAGGGTACTTCACCAGTCATAGGTTGGGGATGGGACCAGTGTACCCCTATATGGCAACCATCTGGCCATATTAATATAATCATTCCTTTCTTTTCCTTAGGTGCTTCTTTTTTTTTTTTTGAGATTCCTTTTCGATATTTTAAACATACTTCCTGGGGTGTGAAGTATGTTATATGCTTACGTGCCAAACCCTGGTTGAGATAAATTTTGCTTAATGAACTAGCGGGCCAGCTTTTATACCCCCTTAACCGGTCATTTGGATCGTTATTTAAATTTTCTTTGAAAGTATTTAACGGCGCGTAACATGTCATGATGTCTATGAATATTAATATTATGTGTTAATCTCTATCGCGATATAAATATGTATGTACTTTTAAAAGATTTATGGAGGTCAAAGTGAATTACGGAGAGGGTATTAGTGGGAGTTTCGACTAATTATGGACCGACCATTATGAAATTAGGTATCATTATTTCTGTATATAAGAAATTTATTTGTATCGAATTTTATTTGATTACCAAATTTTTAAGAAATTTATGATCGTTAAAGTGATTTTCGGAAGTGGGCCTTATATGGGAGCTAGCTACCACTAATTATGGTCCGATCATAATAAAATTGTATCGTATTATATGTATATATATGGAATATATTTGTGTTAAATATTATTTGGATACCAACATTTTTGAGAGAGTTATGCTCTTTAAAGTGATTTTCGGAAGTGGGCCTTATATGGGAGCAATGACTAATTATGGACCGATCTGCACAAAATTTGTAGATGTGATTTACCTTCATTTACCACTCATTTGGACGGACGGACATCGTTAAATCGATTCAGAAAGTGATTCTGAGTCGATCGGTATACTTTAAGGTGGATATTTCTGGGCGTTACAAACATCAGCACAAATCCAATATACCCTTCCCACTATGGTGGTGTAAGGTATAAAAAACTTATTGAAAATGAAAACTTAATGTAATAAAGATCAGGTGAATTACTTATTTAATATTCCCTCGATTATTTGAGCTTCTTCATTTCATTTGCATTAGTTCGTATAACCGAGCGACTACTGTGTATGGAAACGATGGAAGATGAAACCCAAATGAGGAGTTTAAAGAAAACAATTTGCGTTCAACTTTCACACATGGCTCAGTTCTAGTGTAGGGATTTATGAGCAATTCTTGAGTTGGTAATTTCAATATAATCAATGACATAATGGATCACAGAAAGCATATTGACATTTTTAGAACTTATCTCCCAGCCCAGCGTGCAAAAAATGGGTATTTCAGAAAACTTCATATTTACACAAATATTTATTGTATAACACTTCAAAATGGATGGAAACTTTCCCCAATCACCTGATATTAATCCTATTGAAAACTTGTGAGACCATTTAGACAGAAAACTGAGAGAGAAAGAGATATAAGAAATAGGACTGATTTAACAATAGTTTTACAGGAATAGTGGAATAAAATTCCACCCTTGGTGACCCAAAACTTGTGCATTCTATTCCCAGAATACTAGAGACTTGACTAGATAAAGTTAGCCTGAAATATGTACTTTTAAATTTAATTAAAGGTGAGCACTCACTTTCTGAATCAACTGTAGGTACATATTTATTAATAAATAATACATTTTTATAAAATGACTTAAAATTTTGAAAATGTAGAATGAAGTTATAGTTGTGAGCATATTTAATATGAATTGGAAAATTGTTTCAACGATTGATTTACAAATCAGTTTTTTCACTTTCAATATACTCGTACATAAGACACACAAACTATTTTATTGTCACTTACGATATCGATAGTACAACATTGCATTTGTTTGTTTATTGAAATAACAAATTATTTTGTTATTTAATTGTTTGTAGGGTTATTGTTATTTCTCCATACATATTTTGACACTATATATTGTCTAATTGAACCCTTAATATTGTGTCAAATGAACATGTGTAATGTAAACTGTAATTACACTTTGTACATATATGAATAACATGAATATAGACTTGAAATCAGCATTGTTGAAGTACACTTGCAGAAATATTTGTATGGATATTTTGTTACCATGTTTCCACTTTCAATTTTACATTCAACCCAATCATGAATAAAAAATCCGCGGGTTTTTTTCCCTTTTTATTGAATAGGAAAAGTGGGAAAAGGGGGAAAAAACTCCCGCGGAATTTTTATTCATGATTGGGCTGTTTGTAATTTTTTAACACTATCGCCTAGTCTATCGGGGCACCCAAATTCAAATTATGGTTTAGACCTACTCTCACAATATTCCGACTAGCATTCATTTCAAGATTCCATAATAGATGTTTGTTTTCATAAAATTTATAAATTAATAACTTGAAGTAGTACTGGTTTTTCTTATTTTTACCGATTCTCAGTGTAATAAAACAAACTGTAATATTAGAAAAGCAAAAAAATAAAAACAAAATTATGTGATTTAGCAAAAATGGTATAAGTAAACATCTTTAGTTAAATGTTCCTTCTCATGGGACGTCTAGAGAAATATAAATGTTATAAAACTAATGCAAAAATCGTATAAAAGTTAACAAGTGTGTTTGAAGACATTAGTCGGTAATTGAATTTTAGAATTCTAGTACGTAAAATATGTTTTTGAAATTAGTGCTACTTATATATTCAATTCAAAATTGCAAAACGTTCAAATTGAATAAGAATTTATTGACAACAGCAACAACACGTATGGAAATACAGCGGGAAGAAATTGAAAGTTGGTTGGCAAAACCGTTACTTAATATTAAACATCTACATCTAAAACTACGATCAAATAATTTTCATCAAGATGTAGACAATTCATATACGCAATGGTTTTTGAAACAGACACTTGTACCCACTACAATTAGTAAATACAAGCTGATCAATAATGAAACGAATACAATGACAACCGATTATAGTCGAAACAATTATGTTATAGTTACTAGTATGACAAATTTGCGTTCCACAGCACACCAGTTTGGTAAAAGGGCTGGTATATTCTTTTTTGTAGTCAATGGCGATCTTGATTTTAAGGAATTACTCAACATTTTCTATTTGGGTTGGAAACGTTTGTATATATTTAAAAGTTTTCTTCTAACAGATAATGGTGTTTTAATGTATGATCCTTTTGCTATGGATGAATTTGGAAACTATGGGAAAATTATTAAATATACTGGTAAAGAATCAATTGAACGCACTATATTTTATAACATGCGTGGTTATCCATTGAGAGTACAAATTTTTACATCGGTATACTCAAAGCCTGTAATAAATCCAATAACAACGAAAGTCGAACATGTTTATGGGGTTGATGGTCGAGTTGCAAATTTGCTGCAGGATCAAATGAACTTTACTATGAATTTACTAAAGCCAGATAAAAATTATTTTGGGTAAGATACACAAACATTCAAATTATAGACAATAGCAAAGTGAAAAAAATAAAATTTTCTCATTCTCATAACTTAGTTACTTAGAATTATATTTATGTACAGTGCTGAAAAATTATAAGAACGGCTTGTTCATTTCAATTAAGCGAAGAAGAAAAAATTTAATAACTTTGTTAATTATTTCTGTCAAACTACTACTTTAACAAGAGTTAAAGCTTTTTATGAATCTGTTTAGTGGTCATAGTTTAAATGCCAAAATTTTATATAAAATGTTAATTTGCTCGGAAATATAATAAGAACGATATTTTAAACCGAGTATTTAAGACATCATTGAATTTTTATTTCAATAGGACTTACGGGCCTATTGAATCGTTGGTGCGAAGAAGTGTTAAAAATGGATGAAGTTTCAACAATATACTAAAGGGTTTTCCAATAAGGACTTGACAACTTTTTTTTACTCTTCAGTAAATCGATTGTAACGTGTGCTGTGTGGCTTGTGGCACCGTCTTGTTGAAACCACATGTCATCCAAGTCCATGTGTTCCAATTCGGGCCAAAAATAATCGCTAATCATTGCGCGATAACGATCGCCATTCACAGTAACGTGACGATCGTTATTGTCGACGAAAAAATATGGCCCAATGACGCCGCCGGCATGCAAAGCGCACCAAACAGTAATTTTTTGTGGATGAAGTGGTGATTCGTGAAGCACATGTGGATTTTCAGCAGACCAATAACGCATATTTTGCTTATTGACGAACCCATTGAGCCAAAAATGAGCTTCGTCACTGAAGATGATTTTGCGATGAAATTCATCATCTTGGTGCATCTTCTCCAGAGCCCAATCGGAGAACGTACGTCGACTCAAATGGTCCATCGGCTTCAATTCTTTTTTTTTTTTTTTTTTTTTTTTTTTTTTTTTTTTTTTTTTTTTTTTTTTTTTTTTTTTTTTTTAGCCTTTATTTATTTATTGAATCTTCATATAATGAAATGACAATAAGTATTCAAATCTTAATACTAAAAAGAAAATAATAAGCCCAGCCAGTGCTAGACAAAAATTTTATGATACTAAAAAAATTTCACATCAACTGATCCAGTCATCTATTTTGCGCTTGAGTTAAAGCAAGGGTATCCCTCCTTCTCAACCGATTATGGCCACTAAAGTTAAGGATGTCTCGTGCAAGTGGGTTTGGGTGGTGTTCAAGTTTGCTGACATACTTTGACGCGTGTTTTGTAAATTCAACTTTTACTAATGGCACGCATAGATCTTTGTGAATTCGAGAATTTTTAACATACCATGGAGCTGCAGTAATTATACGTAGAATTTTATTTTGACCCCTTTGAATTTTTTCAATGTTTGATGCTGAGGCAGTACCCCATAATTGAATTCCATAGCACCAGATTGGCTTTAGAATTGCATTGTACAACAATAGTTTGCAGTCCAACTTTAGTGAAGAATTTCTGCCAATTAGCCAATTAAGTTGCACTGCTTTTAATCTCATCTGTGTAAGTTTCGCTTCAATATGAGACTTCCAAGTTAAACGGCGGTCGAGGTGAATGCCGAGGTATTTGACTTCATTATGTTGAGGAATAATTTGATTATTTATTTTGATGAACGAGCAAGTTTCTTTTCGCAATGTGAAAGTGATATGAATACATTTCTGTTCATTAACCCTGATTTTCCAAAGCTCTAGCCAATTCTCTAGTTTATAAACATAATTCTGCAAATTCTGTGATGCTACTTGGTGGTCCTTGTGAACGCTGATAAAGGCTGTATCGTCTGCGAAAGTTGACGTGTGGATTTTGGGGTCTGACGGCATGTCGGAGGCATAAATCAAATATAAAGTAGGACCCAGTATGCTACCCTGTGGCACACCTGTTTCAATTGGCTGAGCGGGGCTTAAAAAATTGCCTTCTTTGATTTTAAATTTGCGACCGTATAAATAGCTTTCCATAAGTTTATGGGTGTTAGCAGGCAGAGTTAATTTTATTTTGTGCATTAAACCGTCATGCCAAACTTTGTCGAACGCTTGGGACACATCAATGAAAAGGGCGGAGCAGTATTTTTTGTCTTCAAACGACCCTCTTATCACATTTACCAATCTGTGTGTTTGTTCGATGGTGCTGTGTTTAGCTCTGAAGCCGAATTGATGATTAGGAATGCATTCAGTGTCGTTCAGAATTGGAATCAACTTAGTCATTAACAATTTTTCGAACAGTTTAGAAATTGTCGGCAGTAGGCTAATTGGCCTATATGACTCTACTTTGGTGTGATCCTTCCCTGACTTAGGAATCATAGTGATCATAGACACCTTCCAATCTGCAGGATAGTATTCTAGGCGTAAAATAGCGTTGAAGATAAAGAGGATAATTCTTCTAGCTACACGAGGTAACTCCACAAGCATTTTATTGCTGATTTTATCCATACCTGGAGCTTTTTTAAGGTTCAGAGTACCAATAGCGCTTTGAATATCATTAAAGCTAAGTCTTAGAGGTACAGGAGGTCTAATAACGAGTGGTGGCAAATCAGTTGCATTATTTGAGTTGTTTATAGTAAACACATTTCTCAAATGGTTAACAAATAAAGTCCCCTTCTCGGAATCGTTTCTAGCCCAGTCACCAGTCGGATTTCGCAAAGGAGGTTTTCCTCTCACTGGTCTTTTTAAACCTCTTGCCGCCCTCCATAACGAGTAGTCAGATTGTGGGGTACTATCAAGACCCTCCAAGTAGCATCTAAGTGAAGCCGTTCTTTGGGTTTCTAAGAAATGTCTTAGTATATCTCTGCATACCCGTAGCCTAGCTTTCAGTTCAGGAGACCTGTGAAGTTGCCACTCTCTTCTCATTCTTCTTTTTTCTGATAGGAGATGTTCGAGTTCAGATAAATAAGTTCTGTTTGTCCTATTTCTACATTCAACGTGATAAGTGGAAGCGTGATGCACAGCTCGTCGAAGGTCCTCGGTAAAGTTGCCAATCGACTCATCGATATCGTCGGTAGTTCTCAACACAATATTTTCCGTGCAATGAGAACTTAAATACTTTTTGTATTTTATCCAGCTTACTCGGGTCTTAGTCATGTTTCTAAATGGAGAGCCACACACTTGAGGGAAATGCATTGAAATGATAGTAGGAGAGTGATCTGAGGACAAGTCTAATGAAGGATCCACTTGCATCCATTCTACAGGGATATTTTTCACTACTCCAAAGTCAATAACATCGGGAATCTTCCGTCGGTCCGTCGGCCAGTAGGTGGGATGTCCGCTTGAGAGTACATCTAAGCCCATTTGAGCAATGGTGTTGAAGAGTACGCGACCCTTTGGGGTTACCAGACGTGAACCCCAAAATGTGTGTTTGGCGTTAAAGTCGCCAGCAACTAAAAATCTAGCTCCAAGGGAATTAAAGAAGTTATGGTATTGGTGTTCTTTTATTGAGAATCGAGGCGGAGAATAAATCGATGATAAAACAAATTTGTATTGACAGAATTCAATGCAAATGTTTGTTGCTTGGAGGTAATCCTCACTTATGTTATTCATTAGATAATGTTTTATTCTGTTCTTTATAAGAATTGCCGAACCTCCACAAGCTCTTCCGCGGGGATCTTTAGTATCGTACAACACGTAGCCATTAATTTTGAAGTACCCTGTCGACGTCAAGTGAGTTTCAGCAATCATCATAACATCAATCTGCTTATCCATCAGGAAGTATTCCAGTTCGTTTTTATGTTGGCGGAGGCCGTTCGCGTTCCAAAAACAAATTTTTAAATAAATCATTTCTTTAAAATGGCTTGCAAGATAGTGGATTGCATTTTCAGCATTTCCTGCATCATGGATGTCATGGTGGTCGTAAAAGTGTTCATAGTTTGGACAAGTGTCTGCAATGTTGTCTCTAGATTGTTGATATGTGGCTCAGAATATTGCGATATAGGTTCCTGCTCCAGACCTGGCATATTAGATTTGACCACGTTTGCGTAAGAAACTTGTCTAGAATTAGGAGCGTTTACGTGAGTAGTTGGTCGTACAATTTGAGGAAAATTCTTACTCGACGTGAAATTAGGTTGTTGAGGATGGTCAGGTAATACTGGCGACTTATTGGTCCTTATGCCCTTCAAATAAGTATAAACTGGACAACCTCTATAATTAGCGGTATGATTTCCTCCACAGTTACTGCATTTTTTTATTTTTACGTCTGTTTTGGACTTATTACATTGAGCAGTTGCATGTAGTTCCCCACATGCAACACAAACAGACGGCAATTTACAATACGCTTTGGTGTGACCAAATTCTTGACAATTAAGACACTGGACGGGTCCAACACGCTTATGCGGTTCCTCCACGGTAATTCTACGATGCAGAAGATAAATAAGATTGTAAATTGGATGGGACTCGTTTTTCTTTAAGGCAACATCTCCAGGTTCCAATTCTACCCTGAACATGGGCTGAGGAATCTTTTCACGGTTTCTAATATTCACTACGCTCTTGATTTTGAACCCTTTGTCCATTAATCCGTTCTTTATCTCCGCAGGATCAACACATGGGTCTATACCCTTTAGAACGACTTGGAGTCCTTTTGCGCTTTTGAGCTGATAGGTATAGAAATCCCTGGTCTCCCTCTCCAACTGGTTGGACAATTTTCGAAAATCATCTTCCCTATTCACTTGGATCTTTGTCTCGCTGATTTTTCCATGTTTAATTGAGGTTACGCTAAACATGTTCTCACCTATTACAGCAACAATTCCTTGTACCAGTTTATTGGAAGTGGGCTCTCTCAGGTAAATTGGTGGTGGCTTAAACGTCTTTTTCGGTATTTCTGGGTCATCCGTCTGAAGTAGAGCAAATCTGTTTTGATCATTTGGCTTATCACTGCTGACGGTCTTAGGAACTTTAGAATTGGAAGACATTTGAGGAGATGTCGGGCTCCTCTGTCGCTTGAGAACGGTGATGTACTTATCCATGCCTACTTGTTTTTTTGGTTTGACTGCACTATTTAATGAAGATGATGATTTCTCATCGGATGAGATAACTATATTGGGCGAACAGGAACGGCGCCGTATTTCGGCTTTTGTAGTGAGAAGAGACTCCACGGATTTTCTTAAGGATTCTTCTTCAGAGATCCATAAATTTTTTCTACTGTAGCTTAGCTCTTTCTCAGAATTACATCTGAGCGGGACACTCATGCAGTTGTTATGCGATTTTTAAATTACCGAAAAACCACTATAGATATTTTTCCACCTATTACGATATCTTTTTTTTATATATATATATATATTTTTTTTTCACTTATTACAATTCTTGAGTCAGCTTAATCTTGTATGGGTGTAAACCCAGATCCTTACGCAAAATTCGCCATAAAGTGGTCTTGGGGATGCCCAGTTCTTGAGAACGCCGCGGAATCGACTGATTTGAATCGTTTGCTACGGACGCCTGAACGGCAGCGATATTTTCGGAACTTCGACCAGGCCGTTGTCTCACTGGCACGACAGCATCACACAATGAATATGTAGACTCAAATTTTTGCACTAAACTTGTTATTGCTTGTCTACTAGGGCGATAATTACGACCGAAAATTGGAGTTAACGCTCTTAAAGTTGCGGTCACCGACTCCGAATTTCGGTAGTACATTTTTATAATTTCCAAACGTTGTTCCTTCGTGTACTTTACCATAACGAAAATGTTAAGTTTACTGAAAAAAAAGAAAGCAACAATTAGATGATCAGTGAAATAGTGCGTTCACAATTTAAATTCAGAGTTGTCAAGTAGCTATTAGAAAACCCGATATGTGATACATAAAGGCAGATTGGTAGGAAGTTATAAATAATTCTTTCTCCTTTATATCTCTGACTGTCGCAAAAGATTTTTTTTTTGCTAGAATTGCAATATGATCATCGTCTAGCTTCGTGGTCTTACGTTTTCTGCCACATAAGTTCTTTAGGCTTTTTTTTTGTTTGACTTTCTTATTTTATACAAAGCAATTATTTTTCTGGCCGCAGATTCCAATATCTTATACTTAGAATTAAAAGCTTTCTGTTTCATCCCATTTTCACAATCTAGTACCAACAAATATTTTCTGTTTTCGGTTAAAGTCCTCATTTCGAAAAAGTCTTTGTCTAGCCTATATTCACTATAATTTATTATCCTTTAAAAACTTACAACAAATTAAAAAAAAAAAAAAAATCAGAAATACAACTCATATTTTAAGGTTAACAGAAAACCGCACTTTTTTATGTCGCGGAGATTTCTTGTGCACTTCAATATATTTACATCAGAAATATAAATGAGCGACTTTATAAATAATTCAGATACTCCAAATAACAAATAACGGGACTGTGAATAAATAGTAAATAATACATGTAGAAGAAAACTATAAAAAAAGAATAAAGAAGGTTACGAAACCGTACTTTATTTTGTCCGACAGTGTACATAAAGTGGCCATATTTTTTTTTATCTGAAAATGGGACATCGAATAATTCTGATGGGTTCGGTTATATGAAATAAAAATGCATATATAATATACAAATATTTTATTTGTCCGTAGTGAATGACATTATTTATTTTACGTTACACTAAAAAAAAAAATTGTTTATACATTGTTATATTTTCAGATGTACAAATTTGTTTCAAAATTTTAGGTGACGATTTCGAATATGTGTGGAACTCTTGGCAGGATTTTTTAATATTAACTTTAACAATTAACATAGCTTCAAGCACTGATACCTTTAATTGAGTTTTATCTGCGGACCACAACTTGTTCATCAAAGAAAATACACTTTCAACTGGCGCATTTGTTCCAGGCAAACATAAAATATATTCAACGATAATTTGAAAATTTGCATGGTTTTGGTAATTGCTTTTAAAATGTTTAAATACTTTCACCCAAAGATTTTCTGTAGAAATATTTTGTTGATTCTATTCATCAATTTTCTGCGATGTTACATATTTAGATACGAGTGAATATTCATCGAACACTTTCGTATCTTTATTGCAATCGATATGTTCTTTTTCGATCAATATATCTAGAACTTTTTGAACATCTTCCCACTGTGGACTTCTGTTAAATTTGCCCAATTAAGTTTTTCTAGATCTTTGTACATACATACATACGTACATATATTAAAAACAACTATCTTTGACGAATTTGAAGATTTATTCTTACATTTTTGAACATATCAACTATTTCTTTTCTCGAATTTCTAAAAACTGAGCATTTTTGCGTCCCCGAGTTGTTGTCGGGGACAACGGGACAAAGTAGCTGAAAACGGGACGTATGGTCATGTTAAGTATACATAGTGTATATTTTTTTTATTATTCAAATATTATTAAAATTTTTTATATACATACTATAAGCTTTTAGTTCACCAACATAGTACATATCAGAAAATAGCATTATAGCAAAATAATACTAAATGTGTTTTTATAAACTTTATTTTAGATGCATTTATTTTTCTAGGGAACGAAGTCCAAACGGAACATATAACGGAGTTATCGGATCTATAGTAAACAACGAATTGGACTTATGTGTGACGGGGTTTTTTGTGAAAGACTATATGGTACCAGAAATGGACTTTTCAGTTGCAGTTTATGATGATAAACTATGTATTTATACACCAAAAGCCAAGAAAATACCTGCATCCATTTTGCCAATATTTGCCGTCCGATACGATCTATGGTTTAGCTTTATTTTTATGGCATTTATATGTTCGTGCCTATGGGCTCTGCTAAGAGCTTTTAATTTGCAGCTCAATGCATCTCAAATTCGTGGAAGTCGCTTAAAGAAAAGTTTTAGGTGGCAATATGTACGAATACTTATTGATACATGGGTAGTGTGGGTCAGAGTAAATATTACACACTACCCACCTTTTCACTCAGAGCGAGTGTTTATCGCTTCCCTGTGCTTGATAAGTGTAATATTTGGTGCAATATTTGAATCAAGCTTAGCTACTGTTTACATACATCCCATATACTACAAAGATATTTATACTCTTAAAGAATTGGATGAAAGTGACCTTCATATTGTCTACAAATACTCTTCGATGGCTGACGACTTGTTTTTCAGTGAAACTTCCACACTTTTTGCAAGTTTAAATAAAAAGCTGCGCTTTCTAAATGATCTAAATGCGGACATCATTAAGGATGTTGCATTTAATGGTGGCAAAGCAGGTGTCACGAGATATACAACATTAATGATGCAGTCTCTAAATTTTATAGTTTCGAAACAGTTATGGATTGTACCAGAATGTCCTAAATATTACACAATATCATACGTTTGGCCCAAAGATGCGCCATGGGATGAAACTATTAATCGATTGTTATTACGAATACAAAATGCTGGTTTAATTAATAAATATATTGCCGATATGCAAACCGATGTCGATATACAAATTATGAAGGATCATTTGTACAATACACACCAAAGATACAAAGTTCTAACCATAGAGGATTTACAACTTGCGTTTTATGTAGTTTTAACTGGCTCTTCAATGGCTTTAATATCATTAATAGTGGAAAAAGGGCTAGCTTCACACAAACACAAATAATTATATTCGACCCTATACACAACAAATCAATTAATCACCCACACACATACACGCGTAAATATGTTTGTACATATGTATGGATTTGTGAATGCCCTTTATTCCCGATGGCGTATACGGGTAAATAATACATTCGTGATTTATTTAATATGTACTAACATTCTGACGACACTATGCATAATGCAAATACATATGTACATATATAATAATGTGCATGCTAATTAACGAGCTTCTACATTTTTGTGTGTGAATTTCCATAAGGGAGAGTTTACTGCTCGCTAGTTGGCATACACTTTCTTATTATGAACAAAATACTAGCTGTAACAAAATACTAGAATACAAAAAAAATGAATTTACTCCCCCTCGAGATAAAACCGATAAAATCTTAGTCATAACAAGAAAATAGGATTTGGATAATTCAAAGAATATAATTATTGTCATTGATTCTCTTTTCTTTTCAATTCATAGAGTATTTAAACAAGATATGTATGTTATTAATATGATTAATAATAAATTATGCCCAGCGGAAAAAATATGCCGTAAAGAAGAATTCCAAATAGTCTTATTTTGCAGTCACAAGGACTTCCAGCCACATTGCAAACTGTTTTCAATTTTACACGGCGTGTCATTGGTGATCAACACCTTGCATACTCGTTACTGGTTAGATGCCTGATAGAAGGCATACTTGAGGAGGGCAATTAGAAGTTCTGCCAAACAATGCTTTATAGAAGGCATAATTAAAGGTCTGCTAAATTATTAATTTCATGAAGGAAAATATTCTTTATTAATTCAAAGAAGGGTTTTAAATTAATTTAAAAAAATTACATGTATTTTTGTATATAAATTAGTGCTTTATACCCGCTTTCTTAATTAATTTTTATTACTCCTATAACAAAGTGAGCAAAATAATGTTTGTTGTTGTAGTGACGATATACAGGAATAATTTTAGAACCATTCATGTTTGGTATTTAAATCATGATTTGCTGACATTCTTTTGCAATATAAATTTCTAGAACACCTTCTGAGAGAAGGCATAGTGGAATGAGTATTGAATCTTTTAGAATGTGTAAACATGTCTTCTATAAGGCCTGCAAATGGAAGCACTAGCAATTTTTCCCGCTATATATACATACATACACACATATTTTTAATTATTTTTTTGTACGAAATAAGTCTAGTTTCGTAACATAGTTGATCTCTTGGAAAAATTAATACATATTAACAAGTGTCTAATCGTAATAGATTTCGAAACCGAAACACCTCTTTATATATTGCGAAATTGTTTCTTCATGCAAATCCTAAATACATATGTACATATGTATGTGTGTTAAATATATACCAGTTGTATATTTTTGGAATATTTTCTCTCTGAATGTTTATAGTAAACTGTATGAAATTAAAATTTATTTCCAATAAAATAATATCTCTTTTTGACACCCGTCCATATACATACATACTTGTACATACATACATGTGTTAATAAATCAACTGAATATCAGTCAATAAGTTAGGCGAAAATTCTCCAACCTCCGTATTTGCTTATCCACCTATAAGGCAAATCATTATTAATAAATTTGGCTTTTATTTATTTATTCGTAAAAAGGTATTGTTTAATACTTGACAAGTGTGAGTGACTGTTGGGCTGATAGTAAATACTTACATATTTTAACTACACATCCATGAATAACAGATCTAGCTGCTAGCGGTAATAAAATATAAAACGCCGAATGAAATTTCGGAGAATCCAATGTCAATCGAAAGAAACAACAACTTTACTAAAAAACGGAATGCATCTACCATGGAGCAAGCTTGGAACATTACTGATTTATATTCTTGCAAATATCAATTATATAAAAAGTGAATATTTTCACAACAATTCCACAATTCCGTTTAGAGACGTAATGATTGACCAAACACTAAATTTGGAATGCATTCGTATATATATTAATAACATGGATAATTTTGTCTTTAACACAGTATTAAATATGAAAATTCCTATAATAATTTCAACCGTTTTTAGTATTTTTCCGAAACATGTGCAAACATCTTTATGTCCACATTTAATCGTGCAACTAAATGCGATTAAACAATTGGAATCAGTACTTCATAACTGTGCTACTCATACGGGTATTATTATCATCCTATTTAGCCGAAAAATAGATTGGCACAAAATATCCACATATGGTGAATACTATTGGAAGACGAAAAAAATATACAGGGTATTTTATATTACAACTGAACATTCAAAGTTTTATCATCCATTCATTAAATGGAATGATAAATACGGTGCTATGGTAGATACCAGTGATCATAATATCAAATATATATTTAATAATCTACATGGCTATCCAATGCGTGTTTATATATTCGATTCGGTGTTTTCGGAGGTCAAGGCGAAACGAGATACTTTCATAGTGAACAGAGTTGAAGGAGTAGACGCTAAAGTAGCTTATTTGTTGGAAAAACTGTTTAATTTTAGCATGCAACTACAGTGGCCAGATGATGATTTCTTTGGGTAATATTAAGTATTTAATAAAATGTTCACAAATATTATTGTAACAACGAAATAAATCTATTTAAATGCTTTTAGAGCTCGCTTAGAAAACGGTTCATTCAATGGCGCCTTAGGTCGTATGATACGTAATGAAACCGAAATAACGATGGCTGGATTTTTCATCAAAGACTACCTAACACGGGATGTACATTTTTCGGTACCAGTATATATGGACAAACTGTGTTGCTATGTAATAAAATCAAAACGTATACCACAATCAATTTTACCCCTTTATGCTGTTGATGAAAATATTTGGCTCGTTTACATGTCTGTGGGATTGTTATCATCTTTTGTATGGATGCTACTTAGGCGGCTAAATATATGCATTGACAGATATGATAAGAAACGAGTAACTTTTAAAACATCTCTATCCTCTTCATCATTGCGTATTCAATGTTTAAATATTTTCAAAGACACTTGGGTGTTGTGGGTTCGTATGAATATAGTACGTTTTCCACCCTACAATGCCGAAAGAATATTTGCAATTTCTTTGTGTTTAGTGAGTGTTATTATAGGCGCTCTTTTGGAGTCAAGTTTGGCCACAGTTTATATTCGCCCCCGTTACTACAAGGATATCAATACTTTGGAGGAATTGGAAAAAGCTAATTTAAAAATATTTATTAAACATGCGGCCATTAGTGATGATTTATTTAGAGGTCAAAACACAAGATTATACAACAGTTTGGATGAACGTGTAATGCTAGTGGGTAAGCTGGAAGAAAGATTGATTGAAATAATGTCAAAGCGTGGCGGATTTGCAGCTGTTACTCGAGAGTTTTCTCTACTTATTGCGGATATTTATTACTTCATTACGAAGAAAATTCATATAATACCCGAGTGTCCAAAAACGTATCACATTGCATATTTATATGCAAAAAATTCTCCTTATGAAGAAACCTTTAACGTGGCTTTGTTGCAATTTTTAGCTGCGGGCTTAATAGACCAGTGGATTGATGAAAGAAAACATGAAGCCCAATGTCAAATACATATCTTTGATGACTACATAGCTGAAAGCACTTACCAATGGAAAACTTTTCAAATAAATGATCTACAATTGGCTTTTTATGTACTAATTTTAGGAAATATTTGTGCTACTTTATTGTTTTTAGCTGAAAATATTGTTTATAACAAGTTTTTAAAAAAAATAAAATGATTTTTTTTTTAATTAAATGTAATTATAAAATAAAAAAATCTTATTATTGTTTAATTGACCTTTTTTTAAGATTTTAGTAATTTTTTAAGCTTAAGGTCTTTTTTTTATAAAAAAATGTAATTTTATTTCAATATTTCGCTACGTCTCTGTGTAGCTTTAAAAATTATTTCTAATAGGAAAAAAGGACAGTTCATAACAATTAGAAAATATCACTAATTATACAATATTTGTAAATTGTATTATTTTTTATATGTTAAATGTCTGTCTATGCTACATTTTCAGTGTTTGCTTTTTAGTTAATCCTTTTAGTTGTAGGTACATTTGTATACGTTGTTTTTATGATAAAAGAAGAAAGTGTGCGGAAAATAGTATGAATCGGTCCATGATTTCTCATAACCCCCATACAAAAATCTTCCCGAAATATTGCGCAATTATATATAAATGCCTATAAAATTGGAATATCAAGACAAAATTTAGCAAAAATAAGTTTTATGCAAAAATAAATCGCAAAACGAAATTTTTTTTAGTTCGGTCCATGTTTGGCCATAGCCCCCATATAAAGTCCACTTCCAAAATTCACTTAAATACGTATAAAACAGATATAAATAATGTTAAACGGCTAAAAATTGACATCAATAATCTTTATAAGCAAATAAATTGTTGTACTAAATTTTATGGTGGTCGGCCCAGAATTGGTCATAGCTCCCATACAAGGACCACATCTGAAAAAGACATTTATTCCTATATATAATGTATAAATATCGGTACCGACTCAAAACTTTACACAGATCATTTACATATATACAAAAAACATCCCACAAAATTTTGTGAATTTCGGTATATTTTTAACCGTATGCCCCATATAAAGCCCTCTTCCGAAAATCACTTTAATACTCATAAATCTCTTATAAATAAGGGTACCAATCCAAAATTTTACACGGATCATTTACATACATGCCTTAATCAAACTGCTGGATTTTGAGAATATCGGTCCATATTTGACTATGTCCCCCATATAAGGTCCACTTCCGAAATCCACATCAATACTAATATATATCTTAAATATACCGTTATTATGTTGAAATTCGACGTGAAATATCCTCATATGCATGCAAATCACTGTGTCAAAATTTAAGAAGATCGGCCCATAATTTGTCATAGCTGCCATTTAAGAACCATTTCCAAAAAAAAAAAACAAATAAATTCAGGTCAAAAAATATTCTTTTCGGATTTAATTCATATTCAGTCCATATTTTATAATAATGATATATATCGTTGGAAAGGTATTTTTTATACCTTTTATTTAATGTATTACACATTATCAACACCCAGTAGTTCCTGAGATATAGGCCTATATATTTTCAACTTTACGGGCCCGCCCCCTCGAAAATAGGCGTGACCGCCAACAAATTTTTTTTTGCTGGCATCTCCTCGAAAAGCCTTATTTGATGAAGTTTTTTTTTTTTTTTTGAGCAAAGTCACTAAAACCGAATTGTTCCCCTTTTTTTATACTCTGTTTGTTAAATTACACTCAAGATTATTATGAACATCAGACAAACTCTGTAAATTATGGTATGAATTGGTAATTAAATCAATTAAAAATGGTGAAAATTAATAAAAATTTCAAAATATTTAACATAAATTATATTGGTCGTAAAATTGTCTTTCAAACAATATATAAAATAATAATTAAATTTGCACTAAGACTGAATAGAAAACACAGAATAAGGATATTCTAGTCCTATAACCAGTGTAGTTTTTTGTATTTCTTATTACATTTAGGTGGAGGGTATTTAAGATTAGACACAGCCGAATATAGCACTCTTACTTGTTCTATTGTAAATTTAATATACATATAGATTAAAATCATTAATGGTCGTATTCTCAGTCATTAGTTAACCATTTGTAAACTAAAATACTAACTATTGTTTAACTATTACTTGTTATTCTTATGGTAAACTAAGCATTGCGAATAAAGATTGTGAATTCGGCCATAAATGTCTTTAACATGTTATCAACAGCATGTTCTGATATAATACAAATTAAATCATCTACATATTTGGTTTATAAATTTATTTTTTACATATGTATGTATGTTTATGTATAAACAAATAAAACAAAACAACATTTACGGTTCTAAAATGCGTTAAAATTAATCAGAATAAGAGTGATATATTCGGCTATGCCGAATCTTATATACCCTTCACCTTTGTTGTGGATGCATAATTATATTATATACATACATACATATGTATGTATATATATTAAATTGTTACGTTTTTACCTTTTAAAAACGGTGGTTTATTTCCTTTAAATAAACCTGTTGCGAGGATCCCTTTTCCAGATATCAATAAATATACCAAACACTTAGTTTGAACAGAAAGATGTTTATTGTTAGGAATTCAATTTGCAAGTAAGTTCTGAGCGTTTACAAAAAAGTTTAATAACGTATATAAATGAAAAAGCAAAAACAAAAACATATACATGCACATGTATGTGTGCGTAAAGTTTGGAAGTGTTGCATTGTCACCAGAGTTACCATTTCAACACTCCACCTCAATGAACATTTCCAAACCACTATAAAATAAATTCTATACTAAACCAAGCATCTTCATAAACTTCTCATGACTAGGCTTAGGCAGGTTCTTCGTGAAGATATCAGCTGCATTCTCAGAACTGCAACAATATTTTAATTCAATGTCACCTTTCCGGAATACATCTCTTAGATAGTGATATTTTATATCGATATGTTTACTCCTCTGATGGTAAACAGGATTCTGTACCAAATTCATAGCGCTGATGTTATCTGCATTTATGACAATCGATTTCGGACAGTCAAGCTGCATCTCGCTAAACAATTTCTTCAAGAAAATTGCCTCCTTGGACGTAGACGATAGTGACATATACTCCGCCTCAGTGCTGCTAAGTGCCACAGTTGTCTGCTTCTTCGATTCATAAGAAAACACTGCTCCGGCTAACATAAATGCATATCCCGTATATGATTTTCTATCAGTTGTGTCACCGCCCCAATCTGCATCAGTATAACATTCGATTGGCTTTCCAGTTTTCTGATAAGTTAGTTGTTTATTTTGAGTCGTTGATAAATATCTTAATATTCTTTTAGCAGCTACCATATGTTCCGCATGTGGATCTTTATTTCTTTGGGATAGCTTGCATACAGAATGCAATATATCTGGTCTCGTATTTATAGCTATATACATCAGGGAACCAATGAGCGATTGATATTGGGTCTGATCGGTCTTTTGACAATTTTCTTTGTCACATTTAACTTGATGTTTAGATTCTAAAGGTGTTGCTATAGGTCTACAATTTATCATATTGTGCTCCTGTAAAAGTTTTCTTATTTGTGATTTCTGATTGATACAAATTTTACCTTTTTCACCAACACGATCAACTTCAAGACTCAAAAAATGTCGTACTGGACCTTTGTCGACTACTTTTACTTTGTCAGCAATCAATTTCTTTATTCTTTGTATATCATCCTTTCTCGAACTGGCAATCAACAGGTCATCTACATAAACTGCTACAATGTTTATCGTACCATTGCCGTGATTTATATACACACACGGTTCACTATCACTTGATTGGAAACCTATTCCTTTCAATATGTTGTCCAATTTAAAATTCCATTGCCGTCCTGATTGCTTCAATCCGTAAAGCGCTTTATTCAACTTTAGGACATGATGAGGAAACCTCTTATCAACAAAATTTTTTGGCTGCGTCATATACACTTCATCGTCTAGCTCGCTATTCAAATACGCTGATGAGACATCCATTTGGTGAAGATACAGTTCGTATTCTGCAGCAATAGCAAAAATCATTCTGATTGTGTCATGACGAACTACCGGCGAAAAAGTTTCGGTATAATTCACACCATACTTCTGTGAACAACCTTTTGCAACGAGTCTGGCCTTAAAGCGTTCAATTTCATCTCTTTCATTCTTCTTAAGGGCGAAAACCCACTTATTCGATACAGCTTTCTGGCCTTTGGGAAGTTCTGTTAGGTCCCATGTATTGTTATTAATTAATGCCTCATACTCGGCCCGCATTGCTTGCAACCATTCACGAGCATATTCACTATTCAATGCTTCTTCTACTGTATCAGGTACCGAAACATTATTATCTGAACAAATCAGACTCAAAACATTGAATTCTTTTCTAGGTCTGCCTGCACCACCTGTTCGTACTATCCGAGGTCTACCAGGGCCTCTCGGAATCTGTTCAATATTATCGTTTAGAATCTCTTCTTCAGCTGATTCAAAACCTTCAAATCCATCTTCATCAGAGTTCTCTGTGTATTCTTCAGATTTGGTTGATTCGGCATCACAATCTTTATCAATTATTTCATTACCGTCATATATAGTCACTGGTAGTAGAGGAATTCCTATTTCCAAATTTTGTTTATCAGCTGGTTCAACAAAATATACGTCTCTACTAACGATCAGTTCTCGTGTCTCTTTACTATATAACCGGTATGCTAATATACTCTTTACCTTTTGGTTTGAATTTACTTCTTTGTCGCTTATCCAAAGCTATAGCTACAGAGCCAAAAATCTTCAAATGGCCAACAAAAGGTTTACGATCATAAAACAATTCATATGGTGTAACTCCATCTAGTGCTCGAGAGGGTGCTCTGTTTCGCAAATACGCCGCAGTGTTGACTGCTTCAGCCCATAAATGTTCGCCAAGATTTGAACCAACCAACATGCATCTCGCCATCTCAACCAACGTGCGGTTAAATCTTTCGGCAACGCCGTTCTGTTGCGGTGTATATGGCACAGTTAATTGACGTATTATTCCTTTTTCTTTCAAGTAGTTGTTACAAGCATTATTTAAAAACTCGGTTCCATTATCACTTCTGAGAATTTTCATTTTCTTTCCAGTTTGTCGTTCAATCATAGTTTGGAATTCTTGAAATTTATTGAAGACTTCATCTTTACTTTTCAAGAAGTAAACAAAAACGTAACGCGTCTTGTCGTCGATAAACGTCAGTAAATATTTTGCACCGCCAATTGAAGACGTATTCATTGGACCGCATAAGTCTGTGTGGATGATTTCCAAAACCTCATTGTTTCGAGTTTCTGATGTACCAAACGGCTTCCGTACACATTTGCATTTCATACAAATCGAACAATTTATGTCTGCTGGTATAGAGAGATTCATTCCACGAACCAATTCATCTTTAACCATATCTCTCATACTGCCAAAATTTAGGTGACCATAACGGCAGTGCCACTTCATGGCTTCATCAGAAGATTTCCTCGTAAAAAACAATTTATTATTATCATTATCAATTTCAAATAAAAATAAATCGCGTACCTTATGAGCACGAAGGATGATTCCCTCGTGCTTATCCTTCACATCGACGACGTTATTACTAAACACCACAGTATTACCAAATTCTACCGCTTTAGCAACAGAAACAAAATTACATTGCAGACCAGGAACATACAATACACTAACCAATGTGAGGTTATGATTTCCAACAGTCAAACGCACCGTACCTTTACCTTCAGCTTTCATACAATTATCGCCAGCAAGCATTATTGTTTCAGTATGTTGTTCGAACTCATCAAACATATCGCGGTTGCAACACAAATGCGACGAAGATCCACTATCAATACACCATGCATTAGCGTGCAAATCATTCTGCATAGTATAAAATAACGAACTTTTATTGTTGTTGTTGTTATTTTGCTGTTGTTTTTGTTCATTTTCTCTTTTCTGTTCTCTGCACTGAGCAGCGTAGTGGCCTTTGCGTTTACAGTTATAACACCGTACGTTTTTTATGTTGTTGTTGCTTTTGATATTTGCGTTGTTAGAATTCTTATTCTGAGAATTTCTATTTTTTGCTTCGTGCCCATCGCGTGCCATAAATGCCTGTACTGTACCTTCTTCATTGTTGTTAACTTTTCTCCTCTCACCTTCCTCGATCAACTTTACTTTCAGTATCGTAAGGGTTGGGAGTTCATCTCGAGACTCCAGGGCAACCACGAGTGGCTCATATGACTTTGGGAGACTTGCTAAGAGCATTATTGCGAACAACTCATCTTGAAGCTTAACTCCCGTCTCCGCCAATTTTTCCACCACCGAAGTAAATAGGCAAACATAGCGTTGTATGCAATCACCATCAGCCATACGCAAATTTAACAGTTGCTTAAATAACGTTACCTTACGAACCGGACCCTTGGGACGATGTACCTCTTTGAGGGCGTTCCATGCATCTTTAGATGTTGCGCATGTTTTTACATGACCAATTTGCATCGGAGTTATACTCAATATAATTGTTGCCATGGCCTTCTCGTCCTTAGCAGTCCACGCTGCTAGTACAGCTTCATTTTCTGGCGTGTTTTCTGGTTTAACACCAAGCGATACCACCGACCAAAGCTCCTGGTGTATTAATACACTTTTCACTTGTATATTCCAGGAATCATAATTGGACTCATCCAATTTTTCAATATTAAAAAGAGAACCACTACTCATTTTGCAAAATTTATCTTCAATTTTCTCCTTTGATCAATAATTTACACTTTCATTAATATCTGGGCCCATAACCTGTTGCGAGGATCCCTTTTCCAGATATCAATAAATATACCAAACACTTAGTTTGAACAGAAAGATGTTTATTGTTAGGAATTCAATTTGCAAGTAAGTTCTGAGCGTTTACAAAAAAGTTTAATAACGTATATAAATGAAAAAGCAAAAACATATACATGCACATGTATGTGTGCGTAAAGTTTGGAAGTGTTGCATTGTCACCAGAGTTACCATTTCAACAAAACCGGATTCTTTTTAATTGCAAAATAAAAGCGTCAAGTACTTTGAAGAAAATATATCAAGTTTTTATTTATTTAAATGTACACAAACACAATTAAAAATGAACACACTGTCTTTTTACACACTTATATTACGGTTTAAAAACACACTTAAAGTTTTCGAACACTTTGATGTTAAACACGCCATCTGTTGATGAAAAAATTTTAGTAACAATATTAATACACTTTGTCAGATCAACGCCATCTGTTGATGAGTTTATCAGTTTTTTTTATGAAATTTTCAGAGGTTGTCTCGGATTTTTACTCATATCTCCGTTATTTATGGACGGATTTTGCTGATTTTAAATAGCAAGCTTCTCAAAAGCATGTCTGACAGAATTGAAGATTTGGATCCCGAAGATATCTGGGAACTCCAGAAAATTGATTTCAACATCCTCAACTCAGAAAATGATTCTGAGTCGATCGGTATACTTTACCGATGATTACAATTACTCTTTAATTCTTAAAACACTCAATTCTCTAAATCTATTATTCACAATTGGATGAGACGAGTAGTTTGATCTTTAATTGTCCTCATTCAGTGACGACCTTTTGATACGTGCCGTAGTACTTGTTTTTTAAGTTTTTTTTTAGTGCGAACGTGAAGTGAAACAAGTAAGTAAATACATATATAAAAAATATGTAATATTAATAATTTTAAGGACTGTTGACATTAGGAATACAAAATTTTATGATTTTCTATTGTATGGTGTCGACTATAGGTAAAATCCATTTTTCTCATGTTGAGCTCAAATTATAAAAATTTGTTTATTCCTCTTCTGTCTTTTGAATTCGTATAAAAAAACAGAGTTTAAAACGATTTTACCCAATAGTCGGCACATTTTTTATTGAGTACCATATGAGTGCCGACTATAAGTATTCTAAAGTCGGCATTTATTTTTGTTAAGAATACAAATATTATAATTTTAAGGGTGGTTGGTAAAAACTTTTCAGAAAACTATAATTCACCCACAAGGAAAAAGACCAATGCATCAGTATTCTGAAAATGCTTTAAAAGAAGCTCTTTGCGAGATTAGAGAAGGCAAGATATCCATTTTAGGTGGCAGCAAAAAATATGGTGTTCCTCGTTCAACAATTCAGGATAGGCTTAGCGGACGCGTGTCAGAAGGTCCTCGCAGAATGGGTCCACATACGGTATTATCTTCTTTAGAGGAAGCCCGTTTGGTAATTTTAAAATTGCGTAGGCTCGTCGCTTATTATACCTGATTCCGTGTCACCAACCTTTGAAAAGAATTTATATTTTCCTAAACCATCGACTTCTTCAAAGTTCTCATTAAAACCAAATACCCCTAGTGCTATATCTGCTCTTGCATGGAGAGCCCATATCGAGTCAAAAGATCGATAAATTGACCCTAATGTGAATATTCTTTTTCTTTACGTAGTTTTTCATACATAGATTTAAGAAAATAAGTATCCAAACTTCCATTAATATTATTTAAACAAAAAGAATATAAATATAAATTATAAAAAATATAATTTTTAATAAAAAACATTTGATTTTCTTAATGATCCTAATATTTCCTTATTGAAAAACCAATGCCGACAATAGGAACTTAGGAAAAAAGGTGCCGACTATAGCCAAAAATCGAATATTTTAAGACACTCTTAATTTTCTCAAATGAAATAAAAACAAACAATAAAACAGTTAATTGAGTTAAAAACTACACAATTTGCTTAGCAACTATAATCCATTGACAATACAATACTATTTTTGCGCTCAAAACAACACTTATTTGAAAACGAAAAAAAAGTTAAACTTGCCGACTACTCGTGCATTCACCCTATATGTACCTATGTACGTTGATTGGAGTGTATAAAATAATAATTTGTATAAAATTGTGTGTTATTAAGATAGGGAATTGAAGTACACGAAAATATAAGTTGCCTTTTCAAGGTAATGATTTGTTTGTTGTAAATTTAGTATATGATTCAATACAATTCTGATTAATTAATGATTTTATTATTTATTTATTGAGTCTTCAAATGCATTCGTGCTATTTGTAATAGGAATTCAAATTTCTAAATTTCTAAACAAATCAATAAGGAATTCAGAAAATTAAAAAAAGATGTAACTAAGAAATTAAAAAGTTGTGGGCGTACGTATGTATGTATGTAATAATACGGTATGAATGTAATAATAACAACAAAAACAAGAATGGTATAGAAATATAATTTTAAACACTTTTATTCCTCATAAAATGTTGATGTATTTTCATTCTTTCTATACCATTCTTGTTTTTGTTGTCTGGAGACTGTAGAAGATGATCTAAAGTTTTTAAACAATGATTGAGCATCCCCGCACAATTTTGGAGGTATGCTTAAGAGCATTATCATGTTGGAAATACTGTTCTAAGCTCGTTCTACTATGTATACACTAGAGGCTACATTTTTTTAATGTGGTCATAATCTTTCTTTTTCATTGTAGATTCTATAGATGTATGATTACCGACCCCTGATGCAGCCATACAACTCCAGACTTCGGTAACATATTAATTACTAAAGGCTTCGTTCATGGTTCGCAATATTTTTATATGGTTTTCAGACATGCATTTTTAATTGACATTTTTAAATTAACGCCCTAATTGAATTCAATTATTCATACAAAATTTCAATTAAGGTATGTAATTGTTTCATTAAGAGTTAATTGTTCTAATAATTGTTAAAATAAAAATGACAAGTAATAACTAAAATGGCAGTTGTTTCGCTTTTAAATTAATAAAGAATATTTTTAGACTGAAAATTATAATATTAGAACCAAATAAATGTATTTTTTTTTGTCAGCTGCTGTCAGCTATTGAGCATGTGTGAACACTTTTTAATTAACCAATAATTGACTCAATTAAAAATGCATGTCTGAACACCATATTAGTTGTGTTTTTGACTCCAAAAATCACAAACTTACTTCCATTAGTAAAAACATATATTTGTGCAAAATTCAAACGTAAGGGCTTCTTACGTGGTACTCTACCAAGTAGCCCATTTTGATGAAAAGATCTTCTAATCGTACTCGCGCTTACAGGGTTTCCAGAAGTATTCGTATCATTTGGGTTTGATCTTACTATAGCTCATACTTCAGTTTTTGTAGGACGCTACAATGCAAATACAATGCATCATGCAAATTTTTACGGTATTGTGTTTGGTATACATGTCCATAATTTTTTTATTATACAGTGATGACAGGTTCTTTTTTGTGAATTCAATTCTTCTTAAATAACTATAGGTGTAAAAAACGCAATATAATTTTACAATATAATATTATTCATATTAATATACACCTAATTCTGTTTTTACATGGTAATTATGCAAAATAGATGATTGGTTTCTTATGTCTAAAACCTATTGAAATTAGTGAAAACAAGGATTTTTTAACAATAACTATTCAGGTTTATAATATTATATCACATATACAATGTGTTTTTACACAAACATAGTTATTAAAGAAAAAAAAAAAAAAAAAGATATGTACATATTTCGGCAATATTCGGCTGTGCCGAATCTTAAATACCCTCCACCTAAATACAATGAGAAATACAAAAACTACACTGGTTATATTACTAGAATATCCTTATTCAGTGTTTTTGAATACTATAATAGCTTAAAAATTTTTATATTGCTTGAAAGACAATTTTACGAATAACATAATTTATTTGAAATGTTTAGAAATTTTATCTAATTTTGAGCATTTAAAATTGATGTAATTACCATTTCTCACCATAATTTACATAGTTTGTCTGATATTCATAACAATCTAATATAATATCACTACAAGTATAAAAAAGGTAAGATTATAAGGTGAGGCTTTTTTAAGTTGAATTTGATCTCAATAACTTTATTTACAAGAGATATACCAATTATGGACTTAAAGCACCTAAATCCATCTACAAAAATCTATTTACAAAAGTTGTATTGTTGGTTGTTATACTCGGAAGTGGACTTTACTTGAGAGCTATTGCCTAATATGAGTAACAGCTACAAAATTCAGTAGCATAATTGACGTATAAGCTGTGATTTCTGGATTACAATTTCTAATATTTATTAAATGTTGATTCGATATAGATATTTATTAGACTTTATTGAGGGTGAACTTGTTTGCGAAAGTGATTCTTATATGGGAGCAATGAAAAATCATGAACCGATCATCTTAAATTTCGAAAAAGAGAATTTTATACATATGAATTTTAATATAATAACAGTACATTTAGGATACATATTAGTATTAACGTTAATTTTAGTAGTGGGCCTTATATGGGGGATAAAGTTATTTTCAAAATTCAGCAGTTTGATTTTGGCATATATGTAAATGCTCCATATAAAATTTTGGATCGGTAATGTTATTTATACGAGATTTATGTGTCTTATGAGTTTAATACCGTTCGGAAGTGAAATTAATTCCGAATTTTGATTTTATAGAAAAAGTAAAACGAACAAATTTTTCATAATAAAACCTAGAAATGCTTAAAACAACAATTCCACATAGCAAATTAAAAGTGGTTCAGTTTCATTCCGAAAAAATGTTTCGTTTTGCTTTTTTCTATAAAAACAAAAACGGAATTAATTCCACTTCCGAACGGAATTAAATTCTGTGATTGATTATTAAAAATATGGATCGAAATTACCAAATTTCTGTAGTATAATTTTTGTGTATATGTAAATGATCCGTGTAAAGTTTTGAGTCGATACCGATATTTAAATGATATATGTATATAAAAATAACAGACATATTGGAGCTATGGCCGGCCACCATAAAATTTATGACAACAGTTCATATATCTATAAGAATTATTTGTGTCAAATTTTAAAATGGTAACTATATTTGTATCATATTTATACGTATTAAGTGAATTTTAGATGTGGACTTTATATGGGGTCTGTGGTCAAATATGGACCGAACAAAACAAAATTTCGTTTTGCGATTTATTTTTACATGACACGTATTTTTGCCGAATTTTGTATTAACATTCCAATTTTATAGGCATTTATTTATCATAAAGCCATATTTTGGGAAGATATTTGTATGGGGGATACAAGAAATCATGAACCGATTCTTACTATTTCCCTCACACTTTCTTCTTATATCATAAAAATAACGTGCACAAAATTTCATAGCATTATCTGAAATATATTTAAAAAAATTGCAAGAAAAATTTTGAAAAATATCAAATTTTTATGGAGGTTGTCTCTCATTTTGGCAACTCTGGTTCTACTATACCGATTTTACTGATATTCAATACCAAACTGCTGTTGATTTTGGTTGTGTCTAATGGTCGTGAGAGTGTTTCACACAGACAGACAGACGGACATAGCTCAATCGACTTAGAATTCCATAAGGAAGGGTGTCAGATGAATATTTCTCAGTGTTACACACGGAAGGTATAAAAAATGTATAACAAGTTCATTTGATAGCATGCAATTAAAGGGAACTCCCCTAAATTTGTGCTATTTACAATTGCTCTGACCAGTATCCACAAAAAATATGTAATGTTATTTAATGTTTTTTATTTTTTTTAATAAACATATGTACATATATATGTTGTTCCTGAATGGGACCTTATAAAATAAAATATTTGTTATTTTTTTCTATATGTATTTATGGTTGGGGAACCTATAGTAACTTATTATTATTAATATTATTTTTATTTTATTATTAATTCTTATTAAATTAAAATTTCAGGTATTTTTTACTACTATGTAATATATTTTTTATTTTGGCCGAGAAGGCTTAATATTACAAATAAATGAAATAAATAAAATAAATAAAAAAGGGTATTTCCCTAAATTTGTGATATGAACATATTTCGCAAAAATTAAATTTAACCAAAAAAATTAAAGTCAAAAGAATAAAATAGTATAAAATATTAAAATTTGTTTATTTTCAAACCATGTAAAACAACAAGCAAAAACCACGATGTACTTTCACAAAATTAATAATAAAATCAAAACTATTGCGTCCACATTAGCAAGAAATATTACATTTTATGCAGGACATATCTGCCTATATAACTATAGAACGATGTCAATATGACTAATGGAAATCCATATCGAAAACGAATGAGTTTTAGAAGTCAATTTTTTCGTAATATTTCTGTATTGAAAAACTTTTATCACATAAAATATAAAGATATTGGGCAACTAAAGAGAATCTTAAAACAACAATTTTAAAAATTAGAATTTAAATGCATTAAAATGTATTTCCAAAACTGATTCGTTTTCGATATCAATTTCCATCACATACCTGATAATCTCTATTTTTTATAAATTTTAAAAAAACAAAAACATTTTTAAAATAATAATTTTTTGTCATACCTATATTCGGCTATACATACATATATCCAAAACTACTGAATGGAGTAAATATTATGTTAGGACAGCTTGAAGGTAATATTGTAGCTATTTTTTTCTTATCACTAAGAAGGTTAAACTGTTCTTTAGTTATGTTACTCAAAATCGTGTAACTACGTAAAAATTATACCTAGAAAACTAGAGCTGATCCAAAAAAAGTGAGTTAGAGGACTTGAAGCCCTATTAAGATGTATACAAATTGATTAAAAAATTTAAGGCTCCATCTTTCGTGTTGGGCTGTGTTATCAATTGCAATAAAAAATTTAATTTCTTTACTTGATTTTTCATTTTATATATTAATGAAAAACAAATTTCTCCTAAGAATGAGTAGGTAGGTAGTAAATAAGTAGTATAGTTTTGCGATACACTGTATAGTATATATGGCTGGTTTACTTTCCGTCTACCAACTATGAATATTCATAGTATTTTCTCTTATAATACAGTTACAAGTAAAAAAATAATGCTATTTTTTTTTTGATTTAGCAATTTTAATAGTTTATATATGTATATACAAATGAAATGAACCGTTTTATGCGAATTCGGAATTATCTGAGGAACGGATTAATCGCATAAAAAGATGGTGAGTGTATTTTGGTTTATACGTTATCGAATTGATTTCATAGAATCAAAAAAAAATAATTAACCAATAAAATTTTTTTACAAATAATGTTTCGTTTTGACTTACCCCGGAAATTTGACGTTATTCCCGTGCTAGTACTTGGTACGTTTATGTTGTTATTATTGGAAGAGGAGGAAGTGTTTGCAGCATTAGAACGACTAGAACTGCTTATCGCAAAGTTACCGGAATCCTCTTCTGAAGATATATTCGAATCTTAAACAAAAAATAGTATACGATATGATTACAATTTAAATAAAGTTAAATTACCCGACTTTAGTTTAGGTTTTTTCTTTTGAACTTTGTAGTGCGGTCGTGAAGTTTCAGCTAAAGCTGCTGCTGCAGCAGCCGATGTAGTAGGTTGTTCATTATTTACACCGTTACTCACACATGTTTTTTGTTCTTGTCGGCGACGTATAGAACGTTGGCGAGGATTTTGCTTTGAATTGCAACTACTTTTACGTCCATTGACAACAATAGCTAGCTTGTTTGAACGTCTGTTATTAAGGGAGGCACCTTTTATAGCAAGGCGCCTTAATGTATTTCGTTTCTTGGCAATTAAGTAAGCAATGCGGTTGGTTGGCTTTTGCAATTGATTAAGTTTGACTTTAGCCAGTTTACTCTTTTTGTTATTTTGTTTCCTTTGAGTTTGTCTGCGCATCATTGCTTGTCGTTTGGATCGCCTTTTGCCCAGCGTGATATTATTCTCATTGTCGCTATCGCTGTCGGAAGAGCTACTGCTACTCGAACTGCTACTGTTGCTACTGCTGTTACTGCTACTGCTATTGCTGCTACTGGTACTACCGCAACTGAAAAACGAACTTATACTGCGATCTTCTTCCTGTGATACGTCTGTGGTACTATTGGTTTCCCACTCTTCTATTTCCTGTTGAATCAACGAATCGAAGAAGGCCATCATACGAGGATCTTCGTTCGTGTTTTCACTACTATAATCATGGGACAAATGATGCCAATTTTCTGGCAGAGCCATGGTAAATAAATTATATGGAGAATACAATTCACGGGGATTATCTGAAGATGAGGCCTCCTCAGTTAAAGAACCAGTCCATTTGTGCTGTGAAAATGGACTCCATATCTAGAAGTTTAAAAATATCTCAAATGCAAATTACCACCACAATGTTAATTTTATTCTCCTATTTACCTTGATTATTTTCTCTACGCCAGATGATGCCAACAAACATTTCTGACGATTATATCTTACTTGATTCACAATTGAACGATGGCCATACAAAACCATTTGCGTTGATTCCACCCATTGCTCAGTACCATCCACTAGAAATATATGTATGTATAACATTAAAAGCACACAAACTTAACAAATTTTAACAAAATTCAAATATTACAGTCAATATCGGATAAACGCCAAACATATAGATTAAAATCATCAGAGCCAGAAATAACCATTTCATCATCTTCACCCGCAAAAGTACAACTTTTCATGGTACATGAATTATAATAATTGCTGTGATAAAATGTGCAAATTGGATCAGGAGAATTGACATCGTACAATATTGGCGGCAAACGTCTACGTAAGCCCAATATCAATTTACCTGTACGATTGAATCGTACACTCATACAGCTACGAGGATTTCCTAAATTACCATACAGTATAACTGGCCTAAAATTATTAAAGATATTATATAAACAAGCACGCGCTACAAAGAAAATAGTGATGTAGCGCATAAACTTACTGTTTGGGTTTACGTATATCATATAGAGTTGCACCACGTTTAGAATTGGCTGTAACTAAAAGATTTCCCATTGTTGGATGGAATTCGACTGCGTGAAAAGAGGATGGCACTGAAGCGATCACTGTGGGAACAGTCGATCGTTGATCAAACAACAATATTTCACCATTTTCAGAGGCTGTAGAAAAAACATTATCGTTTTGAGGATCAATCGAAAGTCCATAAACTGGACCATCATGTTTGAAAACGTTATCTAATTTACCACTGAAATTATTAAAAAAAAAAAATAGAAATCAAAATTATATGAAATCTTTTTAATTCGTATTTATGTTAATTTACGTCTCAAAATCGTGAGAAATGGCTAAGGTATCATTACCGCCAGAAATTAATTTACGATTTTTACTATCAAAGCCCAAACAGAATATATTACTGGCCTGTTCAGTGGCCAAAGCTCGAGGTGTTGATATTCCAGCTAACGACTTTTCCACATCCCAAACCAAAACACGTTTGTCATCACCTCCTTTAAAAAAATAAAATCAAAAATTCAAATACACATATCCATTGAAATAGTTCACACCATTGTATGTACACACCTGACGCTAAGTATCTACCACCATGAGAAAATTCAATTGCATTGACACAACCAAAATGACCTCTCAAATCAGTTTTATAAAGATTTTTCGCAATGCGAAAGCGTTCTCGAAATAGGTTAGCAGCAAATGCTTTTGGATTTCCATTATTTATATTCGTTTCACGTTGCAATATTTGATGGCATACATTGGTAGATTTCTCCGTAGTTCCAAACATTTTTTATTTATCTTTTAGTTAGTTTTTCTGGTTACAATTTAAGATTATTACGTGTATTATAGGTATCAAACCAATTATTTTCTTCGATTTCAATCTGAGTATTGCCACTTGAGCAGATTTTCTTTGGAATATCGTTTTAAAATAATCATATTTATTGTTTTTATGCTATATGGGTCGCAAATAAAAGAAAATCTAAAAAATACATTAAGAAAGAAAATATAATAAATTATTATTTATTAATTATATACATATATTATAATGAACTCAACTCAGTTCATTTTTTTTTTATTTTTATCATTTCATAACCAAAAGATTATCAAAATTTTAAATAAATCGAGATTATCAACATTTAGAATTTTTTAGAGAGTAGGTATTGTTAGATACAAACTGTTTATACACATCAGTTACATTTTCCGGCATAATTTTATTTTTATAAAAAAATTGTCTATGGTTTAATTTTGTTTACTTGCAATTTCAAAAATGAAATTGGGTCGAATTTTTAATCGCTGAGAACGTATAAAATTGTTTTCGTATTCTGGTTATAAATACGCTTCATATTTAAATGCTCTGCAAACGGCATGACAAAATCAATACACTCCTAGTTTTTAGTAGTGGTTATTTAAACATAACATTAAGCTGGATAAGTTACATATTTTATTGTTTTATTAATGTACTTAGGTACATACATATATATTTACTTGCATATGCATACAAATATATTGTATATATTTATGTATACACGGAACATATATATGTATGTATAATTTATAAAATTTCCTTAGATAAAAAATCTATTTTAGAAGTGTTTTATTTATGTGATACAACAAATATTTTTAACAGAACAATTTACCAATAAACATAATGTAGACAATATGATAGACTCTATTTGTGTGTGTATGTTTAGTAATTGTTACATACCTTTGAACACTTAAAAAGGATATAGGTAGAAATAATTTGATTTTAATGTTGAAATGTTCTTAAATTTAATTAATGTAAAATCAAATTTTGTTATTTAAAATTAAAAAGCACAGTTAAAAAGGTTCCCCCTTTACAAATGAAGACAAAAATGTAAAAGAAAAATGTCGTCATAAGAAGCAGCAGGTAATTTTATTAGAGTAAAAATCACCACTCCACTGCTAGACCATTAAATTTATTCTTTTTACAAGTACGATTTTTTGTTTAATTTTAATTTGTACGGACACCAGATATTTGTAAATCGATTGGCAATTATATCAAAAACGTTTTCAAGTTAAATTAGTTTTAATTTTTTCACAAAATAACACTGAAGGTATTAAGTAAAACGTCGATATTATAAAAAATACAATTAGAAATGTACAAGTTGTATTAAGGGTTACCAAGTCTTTTAAAATCTTTAACACAAAGGGAATTGTGTTCTTTTTTGGATTTTGTAAATATAACACAATTGGCTAAATTTAGTTGTTGATTAAGTCTGTATAGTATAGTTTATAATATGCGGTATAAATAAGGAGCACCGAAAAAACTTGTATTCTTAGTTTCGGAGTTCATACACTTTATAATTTAAAAGTATACATATATATATATGTATATATATTTACATCAAAAAATGTAAACAAATTTTGAAAATATAATTGTTGCGGGAACTAGATTTGTTCTTAGCTGTTTGTAATTACGTTTTAAATGTTTAATTACATTTTTAAGATTTGAAATAAAATGTTAAACAGTGAAATCTTAAACTAAAATGTTATTAAAAGACATAATACACTGTTTTTGAACAAGAAAAGATCTGGCAGGTCTATTTTTATTTGTATTTGCATTAAAAATGATGTCAATATAAAGCTACAAAAAGCGCGTTTCTAATTTTACGTTGCAAAATATCTCAATAAAAAATCAATATACTTTTTAAAATAACAATACATATACAACTTTTCAGTAATGCAAAATGTTTTAATTTTTGTTTGCTATATTATGCAAAAGTCAGTTTCATATATTTTTTGGATTGAAAAATACAATTTGGGAAAAGTTTTTGCTTAAAATTCCTCAAAAAAGGTAAATCTATTATTGTATTGGAACAAATGTTTATTATTTAAAACAGTGCTTAAATAAAGCTTTGAAGAATGTATAAAAAAGTAATAGTAAACCAATAAAATACAACTCTTTTGTATTGGCCGGTGTTTTAAGTCCGTATTAAAACTTCGAAGGTCGAGTTATTTTCCCACAACCGTACAAATATAATAATCCAAAGAAAGTGACATTTAAGAAATGTATGGTGCGGAATTTACCCAAAAAAGTATGTTATCGGAACATTATCAGTTATATGGATGTAATCTAATGTTCATACATATCGCACCCTAAATACAAAAGGTGCACAACTCAAAATTTTCCAAAACTGACTTTTTCCCATAAATTAATTCAGAGTGCACATCTCTAATCACTGCAAAAATTTCTTTCACATCACTATCTTCTTTAACTGGAAAAATACAGTTATGTCTATTTTTATATTAAGTGTGTAAGTTTCATAAAAAAACTACGTGTTAATATTGTTACGAATAATTTCATGAACAGATGGCGTTGATCACACAAATTATATTAATATTGTTACGAACAAATTCATCAACAGATGGCATTGATTACACAAAGTGTATTAATATTGTTACGAACAAATTCATCAACAGATGGCATGTTTACCGACATAATTATGCATAATATAATTATGCATCCACAACAAGGTGAAGGGTATATAAGATTCGGCATAGCTGAATATAGCACTCTTACTTGTTTTATATTAAGTGTGTTTCTTGTGCACGATGAACTTTTTTGTCTCTCCTGAAAATTTTAGTATTTAGAGTTGCGACCCTTTTGTATTTAAGGTGCGATATGTATTAATGTACATATACATAAATATATTCAAACATTATTATTTACCAAAATGAAAATTTAAAATGCCAGATTCGGAAACACAAAATTTTAAAGTATGCGGTAAAAAAACGTTCAAAATACATAATTATAATTAATAAATAAAACACAAATTTAGAGCTCAATAAATGGAAGAAGCTGAGAATACCTACCATTATATCTTATGCAAATGAAGAATTAATATAGCAAAGTGATGTTATAAGTACTTTATTTAAAACAATATTTTTCTACCATTTGTTCATTTGCTACATATGTATCTTGTTTGTTGTATAAAAGAAAACGAAAATAAAATGAAAATAATAATTTATGTTATCGGCAAATAGGTATCACATATAAATATAAAGTTAAATCCTAATTTGCAGTATGTACATACACACATATAATGCTCAATTCAACTGTGGTAACGATCTAATGAAAAAAATAAAATATGACCTTCAACATTCTTCATAAGCCGCCGTAAAACTATTTGTATAGTTTATTAAAATAAAAATAAGTATTGAACCAATTGTAGAACCTAATTGTGTTAAACCGCCAGTCCACACCAGTGATTTACCCCCCTGAGATCGCATTACGGTGGTTATGCTCAGTTTAATGTAGCTAACTAAACCAATGAGTAGAGTCCATGTTATAATCTTTAAATATATGAATTCAACAATATTATAAATTGTAATTTAAAGTAATTAAAAAAAAAGCATCAAACTTACCACTATCACAGCTCCTACTGATGTATTATAAAGCGGTGGAAAAGGACTCATGGCGGCTGTAATGAATACATATACTGTCAGCAGGCTCGCTAATCCTGTTAGCGTTAATATAGTGCGTAGTGAGGTGTGTGGTAAGAAAATGGCCATAAAGCACGCCAGTGGATTGGCAATCACACTTAATGTTGCCGACAAATGGTAAGCTTTTCCGCCGTAGGGGAGGCAAGAGTACGATTGAATACTATTGAAAATGCCATTGGCAAAGAAGCTTATTGTGCCAATTAGTAGTAACAGGAATGTGTATGTGCTAGGTAAAATTTCCGGTGTCAAATCATTGTTGGCTTTATCCGTCTCAGCAACAGAATTATTATTGACATGACCATTGGATTCTATGTCATTCATATTTGCCATATTCTTTATTTCCCTTTCGTATACATAATTATTTCCATGGCCAACTTGAACAGCTGCATATTGTTTTTTCGATAGTTTCAAGCGATCTAATAGTAAAAATCCGACAAAACTTAATACCATCATAACAAACACGAAAAAGAAAAATTCCCTTGTACCAAAAAGAGGTGGAGGTACATATTTTTCATAGATTTCTTGTCCCGATTCAGTGACATTAGCCAGACGACATTCTGCCGTACCACCAATACCTTGAATCAAAGCCACTACACTAGGCAATAAACCGCTCAGGCCTTCTCCAATAAAATATGTTACCAAGTAAATTTCTTTAAATCGCCCCATATATGGCATGAATAGAACTGAACTCGTACAGGCCGTTAGTGCAGTGAAAAACGTTAACGCAAACAATGCAACACTGTGTTCTGACCCAAAAAAAAATGCTGTTCGACTGTAAAAAAAGGCTGTTAATATAGCTGATACAGCACCTGTTATCAATAAGCCATATATCATGTAAGCGTCGTTGTGTTTAGAAAATTTTTGTAGTAGCGTATAAGCTAGTGGTCCCAAATTGCCAATTTGTACCATAACACTAAGATAAGAAGGTAAACTCCAACCTTCCGGTGCTACAACTACCAGTAGTGGCAGTTGTATGAAGGTACCATTAATTCCTATCCATGTTCCAATCCCAAAGAATATCGCTAGTAAGTCTACAATGACACTACGTTGTTTAAAAATACCACTAAATTGAATTTTCATTTTGCTATGTCTTCCGCCACTTAATAGTGTGCTAGCTTCTGAGGGTTCAGATGGTTCTGAAGATCTGCAAAAAGTAAATAGATTTAAATTTAACTAAATACCTATTGAAAATATATGAATGCTTAAGTAGTATTTACTTTAAACCTAAAAGTTGATATAAAATTCTCCACATTGATATATAATTTAACTACATAATTTCGTAAGTGTACTTTGATGATGGTATTTAAATGAGGACTGACTAACTTGCTAACTATTTTATTACTATTAGGCTTTATTGTATATAGTAGTACCTATAGATAAGATTATTCTACTATATGTATATTACAAAATGATTAACATGCATACATGTGAAAATAAGAAATATGATCTGTTTTTCTTTAATCTTGTTGTATACCACCACAACTACTAGAAAACGAAAAGCATCAAACAATGATTTACCAGATTTCATGTACGTAGGTCAATTTAAAAAATCTACAATAATATAGTCTAATGGCTGGACTTATGAGCTGAACTTCATTGTATGTATATACATATACGTATGTATGTATGTATGCATTTGCGATAAATGTGTATTTTGCAATAAATTCTAAAATAATGTCTTAAACAAACTTTTGTGGAGAAAAAGACTAATATAATATAAATTTAAAATAAGTCTTACTTTTGTTTATACTGACACTTACATTGTGTTGATGAAGCACGTGTTTGTTTTTTTAATTTTTTCTCGATTACGATAAATTATTGAATCAACAAATCATATTTGATGAATACATACATATGTACATATTATTAAAAAGAAGTAATATCAAATAAAGTTAGATAGTTCCAACAAGACATAATGTTATCATGTCTATCTATCCATTTTAATTGATTGTCAAAACACATTCAATTAAACCATAATTAAGTTTCATTTCAAAATATTTGTTGTTACGTAAAATAAGAAACTTGATTTGTATGCATGGAAGAAACACATAGGTATAATAATTACGATTCACTTAAAATTTAATTTTAGGTGCACATTATTACAAAACTTACATTACAATAAATTACATTATTTAAAACCTATCAACCAAAAGCGGAAATACAAGAAACGTATATAAGAATATACAAATTGGAAACACTTTACATAAATGATGCAAAAAGGAAAATTTATTTAATTACCTCTTTGGATTGTTATTTGCGTTGAAAGTTGTATGGGATGTGGATACGGAATAACTGTTTGGAGGCGATGAGGGTATAGAGAAGACTGTTGAGGGACTTTCATGACAATTAATGTTGAGATTGTGTGTTTTGTTGTGACATTCTTTTTGCTGTTGGCGTCTCTGATGGGAGTCGTTACTATTTGTATTGCCGTTGTTATTGTAGTAGTTATTTTGAGTGCCGGTAGGAGGATTCATGAGTATAAAATGCTGTTGTGAGTGTTATTTTTTATAATTCGGTATCAGTATCTTAAAAATCAAATAAGATATTTATTAGTGGTTGGAAATGATAAGATTATCAATTATATGTACCTACAACGTTTATAATACAGTGTTCCGTTGGAGATTGAAATATATCAACCCAACTAAATTGGCATCAGTCTTCTCTGGGTGACTCTGTAGAGAAAGTCTTCTAGTTGTAGCAAGTAAAACGATTTTAAAAATTAATTTATAATTTACAATTAAAATGCCCGCTATTGAACTTGCAGAACAATTGAAATGTAAAAATCTGCCGAATGATTGATTTCATAACACAAGTCATTTGATTTCTGTTGTTTTTTGTTTTCTTTTATTTTCAAGTAACCATGTGTTTGTTGTATATTTTAAAAATTAAAAACTTTTTTGCAGTTTTAAATTTCGTTGCAATTGCAAGTTTTTTGTTTAGTCATTAATTTCGTTTAGATGTTATAATTGTATGCTATATACATATGTATATGTCTAGTGGAGTTAGCAGTTATTGAAACAATATTTTTTTTCCTATTTTAGAGAAACTAACATTTTCTATTTTTGATTTATGTTTTTTATGTGTATTAAAAGATTCTTTTTAACTTTCTAAAGCTTGCTGGCAAAATGTTTCTCTCTTGTACAACGATAATTGTTGCGGCAATATTTTTTTATATTTGTTTATGCATAATTTTTACAATTCTATTTAACTTATCTTCAACGTAGTAGAAATCAAAACAAAAATAGAAAATAGACAGAGTTACCAAACTTTAAAAATAATAATATTAACGGATTAACACTGTTTTTGGGGAGAAAGTTTTAATTTCAAACATTTGAAGAAAATTCACATAAATTAGAATTATAACTTCATAAAAAATTTTGATTTGTATTAAAGAGCTTAAATGGATAATAAAAATGTTCGAAAACATTCATATCAAAATGTTTTTAAATCTTACACTTGTCTCAAAACCAACTTTTGAAATATTAAAATTTTAAAATACATGTGTTATTTTTTTTCATGTGTTAAATAATACAAATAAATTATTGGGAAATAAACATTTATGTAAATGTGATGATGGTATTTATTAATTTACTATTATCAGATATTTTTAATTTCATCGGTTTGTGAATGAATTGATTCTTTTGATAACTGTTTTTACAAATTGAACACATTAGTCTGGCAACACCCTTATTCCTAGATATACAAATCTGGCAGTTCTTAAGATAATTTACCCTTTCTGTTCTATTTTTTTAAAGTTAAAAAGTGAAGTAGTTATTCTCAATTCCAAAATATTACATTTATTTACGAAGCCTTATATATTAATATTAATGTATTTAACGTAAACAAATTTCTTGATACCATTTCTTGCTATCACGACATTTTGGATTTACACACATTGGACAACGCATTAAAAATTTTGGATTGACGTTTTGATCTTGTGCCAAGTGGTCGGCCACAATGTTACTAAGTGCCTTAATAAACAAAGGATGATCATTTGGTGCAGCAGCTCGTCGCATTTCCTCGATTCCCACCTGCAAAAAAAGATATGTCATCCCCTTTTAATTAACAGTTACATGAATTCAATTCACCTCTTTAGCCAATTCATCGCAATATTCAATATCAAGTTCATGTAAAGTTTCAATATGTTCGTTTACAAATGCTATAGGTACCAAAATAAAATTCTTTAAGCCTTGTTTAACATAGCCCTAAATGAGAAAAGAAGTTTATACAAAAAATATATATATTTATTTTAAAATTAGCAAACCTTAATTGCATCGTCAGTGGCTGGGGCCAACCAGGGAAGTGGTCCCACTTTTGATTGCCAAGCTAAACTGTAGGGATTACAGTTGCCCAATTCCTGCATAACCATATGTACACTAGCACCTATTTCTGAGGGATAAGGGTCACCACGATTCACTGCTTTCAAAGGTAAGGAATGAGCGGTAAATAAAATAACAACACTGTCTCGTTTGTTTTCACAAAATTTGTCCAGTTCTTCACGAATGCGATCGGCAAATGTTTTGATCAACAATGGATGGGAACCCCAGCGATCAATGACACTCCATTTAATGTTTGATGGAAAAGACCTACAAATTAAGTAATGTTTAACGTTGGTTTTTGCTTTTTTTGTTCAAACCTATAATTCAATTTACCTTTGACGATAATGTTGATAAATTGAATTAAAGCTAGACCCAGATGTTGCGCAACTATATTGAGGATATTGAGAAAATAAAACTATTCTTTCGGGACCATCCCTGCAAAAATATTAACATTATATGAGATTTACAACATAAAAAATTAGATAATTACTTTTCAATTTTCTCTAAAGTATCTTCTGTTAATGGATTCACATAACGAAAACCAACATAATGTTTATGTGGTGCTGTTTCCGGTGATAATCGATCCAACTCCTTACACATCAAATTACCTTGCAGCTCAGTCCATTTTAATATTGGAGAACCACCGCCAATTTCTTGATATTTCTTTTGAACTTCTGGTGTACGTCTTTCAGCAATCCATGGACCTAATTTACTTTGCACCGGTAACTGTATCATATCCCTATCAGTCATTATGCGCAACAAGTAATCATGTACCTGATCTGTTGTTTGAGGTCCGCCCATGTTCAACATAAGAACAGCAGTTTTTGGATTTACCTCTCTTTTAATAGTTGTGCTAAAGTTGACCCCATTCTTAAGTGCCTTAAAGAGACCTTAAATATGAAAAAAAATAATGATCATAGTACATCGATATGAATAATTATTTTTCAAGGTTTACATACCCGAAAACTGTTTTAATGTTAACATCTTAAAAATGTAACATTCATTCAAGGAATGCTGATAGACAAGATTTCTGTATTATTTTTTATAGCTCGGAGTGATGAAAATGTTAACCAGCTCAATAGAATGCAAATGCAAAAAATACTTGTGTAATATTGTTAAATTATACGAACATAGTAGCGAATATAAATTCAAGTGATGGCGAATATGCGGAGCAAAACAAAACAATAGATTAAATAAAAAGGTTACCATATCAATTATTATAAGACAGGTGAAAATATTTTTCCAATCCAATGTGTAACTCAGGGATGGAAAATATATTTTTTGGTTTTTGTACCAACTATGTATATACATAATTAAAATGAACTTTTTAGACCTCCATGGTACCATTTTTAATATTTGTTAAATAATAATAAAATATCCACAAACTCACAAAAATTCGATATAACTTGTTTAGCATTATCCTATATAACGAATGTTTAAACAATTTTATACTCGATATAATGAACGACCGAATTTGTAACATCTTTGAAATCGTCAAACACTAATGGAAATTAAAAAAAATCAAAGCCATAAAAATTTAAAAAGACTTTATAATGGTAGATTTATTGCAAATGATAAAAAAAGTATACGTGTAAGACTTCTAAAAGAATCAGAATAGAAAACGTTATACCGAGAAGTGGAGCACTTCAAAGAATCTCAATCTTACTTCCGGTGATATTATAAATGCGACAAAGCTGGTCTGTTTTAGAAAATGCTGCCAGATAAAACGCTTGTTCACGCTTCAAAACTAATGCTCTAGGAATAAAGCTATCAATGGATACAGTAACAATTTTAGGCAAAGAAACAAAGCTAAAAAGTAAATTATCTTCATTCAAATAAATCATATTTAGAATAATTTATAGAATCTAAATCCCTTCCAATGAAGACTGTATGACTTATGATATGCTTCCTAATGTCCCACCGTTTAAAACATTACAAAATAAGACTATATTGACAATATATCGCTCGTCATACCGGGATTTGCCTGTATTTGTTTAAATATATAGTTAGACAGTTACTTCTGAGTCTCACTGATTCCCATTGGTTCAAAAATGTTCATGAAATTTAATAGACACATTTCGGCTTGCACTATTACACAAATGGTAACTTAAACATATTTAACTAATTAATCTGAACCGCCGGTTGAAAATGACAGATTTCCAAAAAATTTCGATTCTGCTTCACTTTGTTGACGAACCATCAATTTGTTCAACTGCAAAAAATTTCTCGGCCGCACATGAATACCAAGATATTCTGATAAATGTACAGTGTGTGACACAACAAAAGCTAATTATTTTCAAGAGAATATTGTATGTAAGTTAAAATATTTTTTATTTTTTGTAGTTGATAGTAAACAAACATTGTGTAAATTGGGAAAATAAAAAATTTAACAATATCCTTTTTTGTTTAGTTGTTGCATTTTAATAATCTAAAAAAAATGAACATGAATTTAAAAAAAAGCAAAATACTGTTGTGACCTTCATATTATGGTGCAAATTAATAAAATGCAACAATAACTAAATAAAAATAAATATTTTTTTTTACTTAATTTTTAAAATTTTATTTATGAACGATTTCTCCTAAAAATGAGTAGACAAAATAGTTTCGTGATACACTGTATATAATTTGAAATTGCTACCGATAAGGATTTAGAATATATACATATGTATGTAGGACAAATTATTTACAGTTTTTTTAATATTAGATAGAATTGAATATCAGAATCTTTATTAAAAATAATTTCAATTAAACGTTGGCTGCGACAATGCAGTAGCCAATTTTTGATTACATTTCTAAAAATGCTACAGTTCTTTATCAAGTTGGTCACATAATTAGAAACTAAAAAAAATATAAACCTTAGTGAGGTTTAAAAAATCGGACTTGTTTCTGTCAACATTCACCAGTTTTTTTGGTAAACTCTTAATTAAACGCTTGGCATGCTTGCAGAGACATGTTTTGTCAGCTTTGTTGTACCAACTGAAACAATTCATCATTATTTCGTGGATTGTTGTCCTTTAAGTATCTTTTTACAATTGCCCATAAGTTTTCAATTGGGTTAACATCAGTACTTTAGGTTGGCCAGTCAAGAACATCAATATTTTGATCCAAAAGCCAACACTTTACTAACCGTGAAGGTTTTATTTGGAGGACGTCTATCATACGATTTTCCATCAGATTGGAACAAGTTAAACTTAGATTCGTCGCTCCAGAGAACTCTATTACAGTAACGTGGATCTTTTCTGAGCATTTCTCTTGCAATGATATTTTTTTTGAGACGAGTTTTTTTTGTACAATGCACCCACGAAGTCCTGTCTCAAGCGTCTTCTTATTGTCCGTGTGGATATTTTTGCGCTTATTTGCTGTCCAATTTCAGCCTTTATTTCGCGCGAAGATAAAAATGAATTTTTTTACTGGCTCTACAAATAATTCTATCTTCTGCTAAAGTGATCTTTCATGTCCTAGGTTTCTTAGCTGGGGTTGCAAACTCCTTTGCATTTTTGTACAAGTGAACTGCACAAAATACCATTTTTTTGAGCAAGAAAATTTTTGTGCAATTTTGTCCATTATCGAGACTAAACCGCATCAAAATTATTACAGGTTAATCTATTGTTTAACAAATTAAACTCACTTTATCACTAATATTTAGAAAAGTTTAAAAGTTGAAGAAAAAATGCGCATTTATAATTATGTGGCCAGCAAAAAAAAAACAACAATTGTGAAATAATATTTTTATATTTTTTTTAATTTTACTTAGAACTCAACGTGTTGTGCATCAACAACAATGTTGATCGTATTATATCAAAGCATCGTTTCTAATTCTATGTCCACCACTGTATATGTAGATTGTCGTACCGAATTTCATGATAATCGGCTTTTACTACTTAAATAAAACTCATTAACCTACCTAAATATCTTGTAAATATCAAAAAGCAACCGAAATTTTACATAGATAATTTATATGAATTTAAAAATTATAAAATTTGGTTAATCCATAATTGGTCAATATAACACCCTGTAACACAAATTAGTTTCAAGTATGCATAGATCACAATACTGCTATAGTGGTAGTGGATATAGTATAAGATTCACATCCGAATATTAATTCTTACTTGTTACTTCCAAATTATTCCTATTTTTAAATTATTTTTATGCCAACAAAAAATATAACAGTTTAACAGCTAATACCACAACATAAACAAACAAATAATAATCACCTGCGTTCGTAACTTCACTATTATTGAATACACCTTGATAGAGACCAAAATAATTTGTCAAAGTTCTTTGACGGTTGACAAAAACATATTGTACCTTACGTGTGTGTAAGCATTTTTTAATTAAAGTAAAATGTCTTGTCTATTAAAGTCAACTTTATTGAAAAAAGTTTCTGCGAATATTCAGCCCGAAAAATAAATCATTATTATGTTCCAAAGGCCTATTAATTTTCAATTGGTAATAATCTTCCAAAATAAAAAATGCATATAAAACATGTAAAGAGTTTTCGACATTAATAACTTTAAAAATAGTTTTGAAAATTGTTTCTATTTGAATTTTTTTAATTGAGACGTTTTTTAACTAATTGATTCTAATTGAGGAAATAAATGATTTTGAGTTGCACAAAGCAATCAAGTCAATGTACACATAGAAACAAAAAACCTCCCGTATCATTGTCGTCGTTGTGGACTATGTTATAAATCAAATTCAATAAATCCCAATATGAATATACAGTTCAATAAAAACAATCAACACAATTTATAATTCTGAATGTGGTTTTGTAGTTATAACAAAAAATTTCGCACCGAAGTATAATTTAACCCATAATGCCCACAGTTGAACTGTTGCACGTTTTTAAACTCTGATAGTGAACTACAAATAAGTAAATAATCTGTAAGATCTTTTAGAAAGAATTATTATAATTTATTGCATTTAATATTTTAATTGCTATTGTCTTTTAATTGACACAAATAACTCCAAGCAAAACCTTAAGAAAAATATAGTGAAATAAAAATATACGGGTTATGATAGTATAATAAGCTTCCGGAAACAGAAACAAAATTTAAATCCATTATTTATAAATTAAAATAAACTTAAACAACTATTAAAAAGAAATATTATGGTAAATATATTGATACTTTGTGTGTAGTCATTTTTATAACCATTTTGAGTTGTTATTCAAAATACTGGGCTAATTTTTCAAATATTTAATATTTTTTCTATTAAGACCCTTTTTAACTCAGCTTTACTGGAAACTATGTTCCAATATCATGGGCACCTCTGGTACGCGAGAACTAGAAAACGATTCTTATTATAGCTATATTTTATCTCTTATCGATCTTATACAAAATATTCGCATATAAATAATAAATTTTTAACATTAGTAACCACTCTGGTCTGGGTTTTTGTTCATAGCGGATCCGAATATTTCTCGATTTTTTTAAATATTTTTCTGTTAGGTTAGTAACCTAGTCAACATTTTTTTACAAATCCTCTCAGAGTCAAAAGCTATATTAAAAATGTGGTTTTTGGCAGACAAAATTCTAACGATAAAGTTCTGGGCATTAATGGGTTAAGAAATTATTTTTTTCATTTTATACATTACTTAAATACATATTATAAATGTAAATTTCTTTGTAAAAAATTGGTTCTAATTTTGGTGTAAAAAGCGGTTAGTTTCTTATTTTGTCGGCTTTTAATAAAATACCATTCATTTCATAAAATTTTTGTTGGGCCTTAACTTAAATTTACTTTAAAATCTAAAAAAACTTAAGATTTCGAGTTAATATCTTAAATCTTCAAAAGTATAATTCCATTATGTTATTGTTCTTCATTTCGATCGATCTGATGTTTCTTTTCACGTAAACTTGTCAGACATACTGTAATGTCTCGAAGTAGGATCTCACTAGCAACAGTTATGTGTGTGTCCTAGGCCGTAGTCAATTGACCGTACAAAGTGCAACCACCAATGCAATCAACCTGCCACGTTATATCCATGACTCAAAAGTATATAAATTGGAGTCAGTCACGTATAAGTCTCCAGTTAATTCATAAGAGGCCGGATTTTATCATTATTATCAACGAGATTTCACTTTGATCTTAAGTATGGAAAACAAATTTATACATAGAACCATTGTTACTTTTAAATCTAAAAGTTAATTTTTAGAAGCGTTAAGAAAAAGAAAATAATTTTTAGTTTTATGTTTTATTCAGCCAGCATTTCCAGAACATATACACATGTATATATGTGTATATATTCATATATATGTAGGTACATATGTATATAAAAGTCATTGTCTATAAATTTTAAAGAATTGTAAATGATTATAAATAATACAAAAACAAATAATATAAAAATTCTACTAACATAATATTGACTCTTAGGTTCATACCAACTTTTTTACATACATATGTATGTATGTGTATTATTTATTTATATGTTTATAAACGTTTTAATACATTAATAATTAAACTTTGGTTTTGAAAACAATACTTCTACTAAGCAATTTTTTCTGTACTTTTTGGAGTCTTCATTTTAAAATTAAAAATTCGTTAGTTATGAATGTATCGCATTTCTTGCAGAACATATCGAATTTCTAATACAACCGCAAATCGAAGATTAGAAATTTGATTTTTGATCTCATTGCTGCGACTAATGAAAAATAACAAAATATCAACACTTTAGACTTCCTCATGAGAGTATATTGAGGAGAGTGGGAGAGATTACATTCTCTGAAAGCATTAAACATATTCACCACAGCAGCCTACAATAATTCAAAAATTAAATACACACGTTTATACATATGTGAATAATTATTTTGACGATATTAGAGCAAACGTGTGTATATTATTTTTGACATATTGTAGTCGGTAGCCTGCTGTGGCGAATGTCTTTAAAGCTTACAACAACAATTTCCATACAAGTAAATACATACGCACATATCTATCTATGTATGTATGCAGTTAAATTTTTTGTAGTTCGATCACTTACAGAAAGATACGTCTCAAATTGAATTGTTTGGTAGTCGGATTGTTCAATGTTTATACCCTACACCACCATAGTAGTGGGGAGGGTATATTGGATTTGTGCTGATGTTTGTAACGCCCAGAAATATTGGTCCAACACCCACCTTAAAGTGTACCGATCGAATCAGAATCACTTTCTGGGCCGATTTAACGATGCCCGTCCGTCTGGCTGGCTGTCCATGTAAAGCTTGTGCGTAGAGTACAGGTCGCAATTTTGAAGATATTTCGATAAAATTTGGTACATGATATTTTTTCGGCCCAAGGATGGATGGGATTGAAACTGGTGGAAAACGGTACATTATTTCACCTGGTCCCCATACAAATGTCCTCCCGAAATTGGGGTTTACCGATCATAAATACTTGAATTATGTAAGTATCCAAATAAATTTCATCACAAATGAGTGGTAAATGAAACCAAATCACATCTACAAATTTTGTGCAGATCGGTCCATAATTACTCCCATATAAGACCCACTTCCGAAAATCACTTTAAAGAGCATAACTCTCTCAAAAATGTTGGTATTCAAATTATATTCAACACATATATGTTTCTTATATATAAAAATAATATGGTGCAATTTTATGATGATCGGTCCATAATTAGTCATAGCTCCCATATAAGGCCTTTTTTGAAAATCACTTTAAAGAGCATAACTATCTCAAAAATGTTGGTATCCAAATACAAGTTGACACAAATAAGTTTCTTATATACAGAAATAATGAAACCTAATTTTACCCTCTCCGTAATTCACTTTAACTTTAATACATTTTTTATATTGAGATAAGGTTTAACATACATAATATTTATATTCACAGACATCATGACACTAAATTTTTGGATAATCGGTCCATAATAGGTTATTTTTCCAATATAACGTCCATTTCTGAAAAACTGTTTTATACATATACTGGGTATTATATGGTCGGGCTTGACCGACTATACTTTCTTACTTGTTTTATTATCGTTTAATTCTGAGAGAAAAATAAAACATAAAAACACAAAGAAAGCATTTTGTTACAATACATTGGCCCAACGTTTTATTTCTTTATCGTGTAATACTGTGGTTGTTTTTGAGATACATACATACATATTTTCATATACTAATTACATACAAATATATGTATATAGATAGATAGATGAACGAACGTATCTACATATAATGTTATGTATGTATGAGTAGGTATACATATGTTTTTTCTCATTTTCAATAAATGAAACTCTAATATTTCTACAAAAAAAAATATTTTACAAATTCTAAGTAGGTACTAGCAGTTGTTAATTGTGAGCGGTTTAAGCAAGAAGTGTCTCTGGCGTGACGGAAGTGTTAACTTTTTCAGTTAAAAAAAATTTTCGTTTTTAAGTCCAGAAAATTAGAAACGTGTAATAAAATTAATATATAAAAAGTGACTCTCAAAAGCACGTGCCTTTCATTGTTGTTAAATTGTTTTATTATTCTTAAAGAACTCTGACCGGACAGATATTGCCGCATAAATATAAAACCCGGCGTAATTACACTCTCAGCATGTTCTCATTCATTTAATTGCCAGTGTTCTCTGCAAATGCTGAGTTCTTAAATGTTATTGATTATTAATTTTTCTTAAATGGGCTACGAACAATAATTTTTTAATATTATTATAGTATTGAACAATTTTTATTATTTTAAAAATAAAAACAAGAAAAGACGTGTGTATTAATTAACAATTTTGTATTGTAACATTAACTGATCACATTAACTGTCATAATGGGATACGATGATGTTCTTGCATATTTGGGTGATTTTGGAAAATACCAAAAAATTATATATTTTCTTATCTGCCTAACATCTATAACTTGTGCATTTCATAAACTAGCCGGTGTCTTCCTGTTAGCTAAACCGGATTTCCGTTGCGTGCTCCCATTCGAGAATTCAACAGACCAATCGAAACTAGAGTATGATCTACCTGAAAGTGTGTGGAAATTGGCTTACCCAAAAGATTTACTGGGCGTCAACTATCAACCATGTTCTTATTACAATGTAGAGTACACGTCGGAATATTTAAATAGAAGCGAACCGGTCACTGCCGCTGAAACCGTAGAGTGCTCACAATTTGTATACGATACGTCGAAGTATTTAAATAGTGCTGTTACTGAATGGGATATGGTGTGTGGCAGAAGTTTCTTAGCAGCCACTAGTGACGCCATGTTTATGTTGGGAGTTTTGGTGGGCAGTATTGTCTTTGGGCAGATGTCTGACAAATATGGTAGAAAGCCTATATTTTTCGCATCTCTGGTAATTCAGGTGATATTTGGAGTATTGGCTGGCATAGCTCCGGAATATATAACATATACTGCATCACGCTTTGTAGTGGGTGCCACTACTTCAGGAGTGTTCTTGGTAGCTTATGTTATTGCCATGGAAATGGTGGGTCCAAGTAAGCGACTGTTTGCTGGTATCTTTGTAATGATGTTTTTCTCGGTGGGTTTCATGTTGACTGCTTTATTTGCCTACTTTGTTCATGATTGGCGCTGGCTGCAGATTGCTTTAACACTACCCGGTATATTATTCATGTGTTATTATTGGATTATACCAGAATCGGCGCGTTGGCTTTTGTCGAAAAACCGAAAAGAAGCGGCTATAGCAAATATACAAAAGGCGGCTCGTTTTAATAGGGTGACAATTCCCCTAGATGTACTAAATCAGCTATTGGATGATAATACTGAAGAAAAGAAACCTGAACTCCAAGAGTCCGATATAAAGCAGCCTAGTGTTCTGGATCTTTTACGTTATCCCAATTTGAGAAAGAAGACTTTATTGATTTTTTTTGATTGGTTTGTTAATAGTGGTACATACTATGGTCTCTCGTGGAACACGAATAATCTCGGCGGCAATGTTCTGCTTAATTTTGTAATCTCAGGAGCTGTAGAGGTTCCAGCTTACATATTCCTATTATTCACGCTTAATAAATGGGGACGTCGTTCGATATTGTGTGGTTGTATGCTTATTGCTGGCACAAGTTTACTACTCACAATAATCGTTCCTGGTAATATGAATTGGATGGTTATAATGCTTGCTATGATAGGCAAATTGGCAATAACAGCTTCATATGGCACCATATACATATTTTCAGCTGAACAGTTTCCAACAGTGGTGCGAAATGTTGGTTTAGGAGCTTCTTCAATGGTTGCCCGCATCGGAGGCATTTTAGCGCCATTCTTCAATATGTTGGCCGATATTTGGAGACCGCTGCCACTAATTATTTTTGGTGCAATGGCATTTGTGGGCGGTTTACTTTCGCTTTTACTGCCGGAGACTCACGATAAACCAACTCTCGAGACTATTGCCGATGGTGAAGAGTTTGGCAAGGCGAACAAGTCTGCAGACTTTGTGCTAGAAAATGGCAAAGAACTGAAAAGTTTGGACAAATCTGAAGCTCTTCCTCTAAAATCCACAACTCACAATCAAAATAACACCAACTAATTACATGTAAAATGATTTACATATTTATAATATTGTAAGTTGTAGTGTAATAAAATATGTGTATGTATGCATGTATATAATAAGAAACTAATGAAATGAACGACAAGATATATTTTATTTAACTTTATAGTTGCACCGTAAGTAAGTACGTGTATATAAGTAAAATGTCACCTTGTTAATAAAGCAAAATATAAAAAAGTTGTGATCATATTATTATCTTCCAATTTTATTTTAGTTAATTAGCATTGGACTTTAAATTGTGTGTATGTATGCACAAGAGTGTCTATTTATCAGCATGTTCTGATTACACTACTCTTTGAATTTGTTATTTGTTTATTTTCACAAATATACATATATATAAAAATGTAACCCAACAGAACAAATATTAACATTAAACAAGTTATAGTGCTAAGCTCGACTGTTCCTAAACATACATACGATTATTTGTTAAACACATTCTGTTTATAAACTTTTAATTAAAAGATTGTGAAAATTTTGATTTTTTATGATTATCGTAATTGCCCGTAAATTATTTGGTTTTTCTGATTTAAAAAGAAATGCGAAAACAGGCAAATACACAACATCGTTTAATTGACTTCACTTGCTTAAGGAACTAAAATATATGGACGGAAATAAATATTCTAAAAATTACAAACAGAATAACAAACTTATATACAATATACATACGTATATGTATATGTTTACATACACATATGGTCAAAATAATAAGTAAATACCATGAACCGCACATAAAATTCGTTACCAGGTGAGCGACGTTCGTTACGGCCGTTGTCATTACCGAAGATGTTTATTTTGATTTCATCGCTAAAATAATATTGCGCTACTTCTTCTGAGATGTTTTGAATAAACTTAAATGTCTTCTTGCGAAGTCCAATCTTGCCTTAAAATTGTTTTCCGAAGCAAAGGCACTTTTCTGGCTTTTCGCCTGGGTAGGTTAGCACTTTATAGTCGTCACCGAACAGTTCTTGCAGATACAACACACCCAATATCGGCCGAAATTTCCCTGGATGATGCAAAAATGTTCTTTTTAGCGAGAGTTACAATCCTGTTATCCGTTTTTTGGCCTTCCACGTCTTTCTGAGCTTTTTTCTGGTTTTAAAGCGCTTTAAACAAAAAAGAATGACCTATCTACGTATTTAGCAATTGCGCGCAGATTCTCCTTTGTTTCTTAGTATTCGCTCCTCCGGCGTACAATGTTTATCTCGACCCATCTAACAATTTAAATTTTATTCGTCTTAATTAATTTTTTACAAGACAATAAAACAACCAAGAAACTTTTTCTAATAAATATTAAACCCGGAGTAAATTATTAGAAAATTAAATACCTATGAACTTATTTTTTTGACCAACCAAAATACACACTAACAAAAAAGAACATGAAAACAAAAAGTAATGTACATATGTATGTAAAAATAAGTACATAAGTGTACTTATTTTTTTGACCGTATGTGTATATTATAATACAAATATCACCATTATTTTTTTCACATTTAATTTATAAATTCAAACGAAATAAACCGTATTTTCATTTTTATGTAAGAAAAATGCTGATAATACGATGCGTAGACAGCCATTACACATATAAGAAATATTTGGAACGCAAATTCATTGAAAATATTTTGCAGCTCCTAAAGCATTAAATTATAATTTTAAATATGTTCACAAATAATAAAATTCTAGTTAGGTATAACAATTATATACATATTGATTGTATTGATGCCTAAGAACATTTTTAGCTTCAAGACTTCAAAGTTTAAAAATATAAAATAATAAAACATTGAACAAATGATGATAAGAAACTATAGTGTGTTAATTTTATACCCTACACTACCATAAATGTAGATGATATTATGCGTTTGTGCTGATGTTTGCAATACCCAAAAAATAATGGATATTATAACTGAATTTACTAAAAAATGTGGAAATATATATGTATCTACGATTTAATTTTTTAAATTATTTAAAACATAATAAATACTTATGCAATAACAAATGAATGCAAAAATTATATTATTATCCATACGATACGCAGTAAAAATCATGTAATTGCTTACCTCCGGTTTCCCTATTTATAAAATAATTTTGGTTCTAAATGAACCAATTTTGTTTTGTTAATAAAGGTGTTTCTAATTTCATGTTTAAACTGTCTATCCTAAATTTTGACTGAATTTGCTTAACAAATGTCAACATAAAACTATAATAATTTGTGGTTTGTTTGGAATTAAACAGTCATATACATACATCCATTAAAATCAGTAGTTATTTAAATTTTATTATATTTTAAATTTTAAAATATAATACTCGCCTATATGAGAGTATTTCCAGAGAGTTAAAATATTGCTCTCGATGAAGAGACATTTAAATAAATTCTTAAAATACACCTTAATAAAACAGTCGTATCCGTACAATGGCATGCATATGTACATTGAAATCAGCAGTTGTTTAAAATAAATATAATACTCAGTCAGTGTTGCCATTTTAGCACTTTCAGTGCTAGATTTAGCATTTTGTTTCTCGAAAATGCATTGAAAAAAAAAATTATGCTTGATAATATACAATTTTTTTCTCGAAAATTTTTTACTATTTTACTCTAAAAAATACTTTTGGAGAAATAAAAAATAACTTCTATTAATATTTTAACTAAATTTCTTTTGGTGTGGTAAGTAAATGAACACGAAAATTTTTGAATTAATATATGAAATGTTATCTATTAAAACAAGTCAACAATTGTTATCAACAAAATTAGAAAAAACTATAATTTATATTTGCAACATTTGAAATAAAAATTGTATAGTTACATTGAACAAATTTAGCACTTTTTCCTTCTGTAGAACATTTTAGCACTTAATTTTTCAAGTTTTAGCATATTTTGAAATTCATTTGGCAACACTGTACTTAGTATATGCGAATATATCCAGAGAGTTTAAACAGTGCTCTCGATGAAGTATAAATTAATTTTTAAGATACAATATATACATATATACCATAATAAATATATGTATGTATAAATATTCTCAATTGTAAACAAGGTGGATTGTAAAAGAGTTTCATACTCTGATGGATGGGAGTAAATAAAAAGAATAAATATACATACATATATACCTATGTATATGTATATAAAAAACAGTTTATGAGTTGCATGCAGCGTTGCCTTATATATTTGAAAAAAAATTTTTATTTTTGAAAACAAAAACTTTTTATTCTAAAAAAAAACTTTTTTTATAAATATAAAACTTAAATTTCTTTAAGAAAATTATCAATTTTAAAAAATTTTTATTCGAAGTTTTTACTTTAAGTTAAATACAATTCATTTGAAAACAAACAATTTATTTGTGTACATTTTTGTTATATGTTTCACATTAGCTTTCCGTTGGAAGTAGTAGTGTACAATTGTTTTCAAATGAATTGTATTTAACTTACAGTAAAAACTTCGAATAAAAATTTTACAATTAGTAATCGCAAGAGGAAAAATTCTCAATTAGAAAATTATCAATTTTATTTATTAATCTATTATTTTATCAATCGAAATCAGTAATAAAAATTGCAAAAAATCAAAATCACGCCATTTTCTGTGAGTTTTGTAAACGTTTGCCTCTCGAAAACCTTGCAAAAAAGGGAAAGTTGATATATGGCAACGCTGGTTGGATGTTGTATGTTGAGAGATCATTAATTGAGTACTACTTGTACACATAATATATCACAATGCGAGAAAAAAAAATTAATGTTTGTTTCTAGTTTCGTTGGTTGTTAAACAGAGGCAGTATTTGAATCAGTAGATCGTAGACTTTATCAATGAACGGTACTAAATTCTAAGTTGCCGGGTTATCTGCTGGATCGTACGATACAATAAAACAAACAATAAGAACAGAACTAGTAACAAACTATTATTGTTTCCATATACAATACACTCAAATTATTTATTGTGCTTGTGGCCATTGACTCTAGTTTTCACTTCATTGCAAGGAAATTGACCAACTAAGAATTCATATTGTGGAAATATCACTGTTGTGTATGGATCTTATGTGATTAATAATTTGTTGGTAATTGGTCGAGCACAGAAATTTTCTATGAGCGGGTTTTGACACCAATGCCAAATGTACATATACACATGCCTGCTGTATGTTGTCTGTATTATTAATCAACTAAAAACGTCTTCTAGCGCAATAAATACTTTGTACTTAAACAGAAAATAGCGAGGAATATTTTGTAGCAGAGCTTTTTTTTACATTAGTGTATGTATAAGTTGCAGGTACATTTGAGCGTTTGTTACCAACAACGTAATCGTCATCACATATAGACATTTTAAGCACACATTTTTCGTTCAGTTTTTGTTGTAGCAGACTGAGAGGAGCTGAGGAGGGGTTCGCAACAAAGCAAAGAGATATTTAAAGTGTGCGCATGATTTTTAGTTTTTCATTTTCTGTTGGCGGACACTATTCTGTACTGTGTACTGTTCGGTTTGATTCTTTTGCAACAAGTTAGAACATTCAACAATTAATTACAACCGGCCTATTTAATAGCAATAGCAGTAATAAAGGAAACTACATATAAAAATCAAGGTAAAAAAGAACTATACAACAACTTAAAGAAAATTTCTCTTTTATGTTTGTTTTTATTTGAACTTGAAATAGTTTTCATTCCACCTCAGTAATATACCGACTGACTGACCTACCGACTAGTTGGTTGTGAGCAGTTTATGCAGTGTGTATTGGCAAAAAGGATAAAGGTCACGTCACCATGGGTTACGATGATGTCATTAAATATTTAGGTGACTTTGGGCGCTATCAAAAGCAAATTTATTTTCTTCTTTGCTTGCCAGCAATTTCGTGTGCCTTGCACAAATTAGCGGGAGTTTTCTTGTTGGCCCGTCCAGATTTTCGATGTGTTCTGCCTTTTGAAAATGATACAACATCAACTACATATCAGAGTTTTCCACCTCACCATTTTAACCTAGCGTATCCCTACGATGACATTAAAAACAAATGGAAAACATGTGAATATTATGATGTTCCTTACACCGAAGAGTATTTGAATGGCTCCGTGGTCGCGGTAACCAATGCCACAAGGCAATGTGAACACTTTGTCTATGATCAATCCCTGTACGTAAATAGTGCCGTTACAGAATGGAATTTGGTTTGCAGCCGAAGTATATTAAGTGCCACAAGTGATTCAATATTTATGCTTGGCGTTTTACTAGGAAGTATAATTTTTGGTCAATTGTCTGATAAATATGGTAGAAAACCGACTTTCTTTGCTTCTTTGGTGGTTCAAGTGGTTTTCGGTGTATTCGCTGGAGTAGCCCCGGAATATTTTACATACACGATATCGAGAATGATAGTGGGCGCAACTACTTCTGGTGTATTCTTGGTAGCATATGTTATTGCTATGGAAATGGTAGGACCATCATACCGTCTGTTTGCTGGAGTTGCCTGCCAGCTGTTCTTCTCGACAGGTTTTATGCTGACTGCAGGGTTTGCTTACTTTATTCGAGAGTGGAGATGGCTGCAAATAGCTCTTACTCTACCCGGCTTATTGTTTATGTGCTATCATTGGATTATACCAGAATCGGCACGATGGCTGCTATTAAAGGGACGCAAAGACGAAGCGATTGTAGTTATTGAGAAGGCAGCCAAAGTGAACAATGTTAATATTCCGCAAGATGTGTATGATAATCTAATAGATGAAGCTGCGGAAAAGAAAAAGGAAGAAAATATTAATAAAAACTCGAATGAAAAGGCTCCATCCATGTTTGATTTAATGCGTTATCCTAACTTAAGGCGTAAAACATTGGTAATATTCTTCGATTGGTTTGTTAACAGTGGTGTTTATTATGGTCTCTCCTGGAATACAAACAATTTGGGGGGAAATGTTTTCCTCAATTTCTTAGTATCCGGTGCTGTCGAAGTTCCTGCCTACTCATTTCTACTCCTCACCCTAAACAGATGGGGTCGCCGTACAATTTTGTGCGGTTGTATGATTGCAGCCGGTGTTTCCCTCTTGCTGACCATAGTAGTTTCGGACGACATGAATTGGTTGATAATAACATTTGCCATGATTGGCAAATTTGCCATCACTGCCGCATATGGTACCATTTATATTTTCTCAGCTGAACAATTTCCTACTGTAGTCCGTAACGTTGGCATTGGAGCATCGTCAATGATAGCACGTATTGGCGGTATTTTAGCCCCTTACCTCAATTTATTGGGCCAAATTTGGAAACCTTTGCCGCTAATAATCTGTGGAGCTTTAGCATTCGTGGGTGGCCTCTTGTCTCTTATGCTTCCGGAAACACGTAACAAACCAATGCCAGAAACCATCGCAGATGGTGAGAATTTTGGTAAAAAACAAAAGCACACCGACCTAAACGAAGCAGGCGAGGAGCTAGCATCTATGATTAGTACACAAAATGGTAAAAAATAACATGTATGTATATAACATCCTTTGTATTTATGGTGTTCTCCAAAGTGTCTTGTACTTATAAATTTAAAAATATCCTAATAATTTACGGCATTGGGTAATAAAATATAGTTAAACGAAATTTGTAATTATGACATACCTATATACTAAAAAGAAGGAGTTTATATTCGGCTGTGCCGATATCGATAATTATTAGCCCCCTTATTCAAAAACGATTATTAAATTTAACAAACGTTTATTAAGACAGATTTCCATATAAAAATTTGCTTAATAAACGTTTGTTAAATTTAATAATCGTTTTTGAATAAGGGGGTAGATATTTACGCATGTTATTGAGGTTTTCATATGGTACCTATGACCTATTATGGGACGTGTGAATGATTTGTGTTGAATTTCAACTTGATAGTGATGTTTATAAGTGATTTATGCGCATATAAGTGATTTTCGGAAGTGGAGTTTATATAGGGGCTACGGTCAAATATGGACCAAACACCATGAAATTTTGTACGACGATTTATATGTGTACATGGATGATTTGTGTTGAAATTTCAACTTGATAGTCACTTTTATAAGAGATTTATGCGCATTTAAGTGATCAAAATTTCATGATATTGCATGATACTGCATTATAAATGAAGAAAATTGCAAAAAATATCGAGGTTGTCTGAAACTTTGGTCTATAACTTTGATCCTACTGTAACGATTTTGCCCATTTTCAATACACAACATTTCGGTGAAACAAAGAATGTTTGGTCAAAATTTTATTATTCTATGTCTTTTTTTTCGAAGCTCTATCGGGCCTTTAACAGACGGACGGACATGGCTAGATCGTCTTAGAATTTTATAAGGACCCAGAATATATAGAATTTTTCTCTTTTAGTTCTACGACCAATATTTCTATGTGCTACAAACGGAATGACAAACTTAATATATCCCCATCTTTTTGGTGGTGTGTACATATAAAAACAAATATTTTTATGGATGAAAATTGTACCTAAATATAAGATTTTTATAAGAAAATCTACGCTTTGTAATTAATTTATATTTTATTATACTTAGCTGTTTATTTGTTTTTTATTATATTATAATATAAAAGATAATTGGAATAGAAATATTATATAATTTTACTGATTGCAATTGTAAATTATTGATGAATGTGTAAATGTATAAGTTGTAAAACTATTTTAAATTATCATTATTAATTCGCACAATGTTTGCGTAGTAATAGTTAAACAAAAAGAACATAGAATAATAATTTAATTGAAAATTTCCATTTAAGAGATAAGTTTTGTACTTGTTGATGATACTGTTTTAAGATAATGAATATAAATACATAGTAATTAATTTTATTTATATAAATAAAACTTGTAAATTTTTAAATATTGTTAAAATTAAAAGAATTTAAATTAAGTTAAATGTTTTTAATTTTGTTCAAATATAATAAATTGGGTTTACTAATACAAGTTTGTAAAGAATGATGAAAACCTGAATATATGTTGCTTTATATTAAAATCCAACATTAATATAATGTACATATATAACGCACATCATTTGCATATCAGGAAAACTAAGCGAAAAGAAATATCTATCGATATGTAAAATGTAATTATTCATTTCTGTCTGTGTAGAGATGATACCGTAAAAAGGAAAAATACCGTAGCAACGGAATGAATAATTTTAAATTATGCTTTCGTACAAAAAATTTCTTTCGCAAACGCGGAAAGAAATGAATAATTCGACCCATTAATTACCAAAAAGACATTTTTTTGAAATAGTCAAACTTTTTCGAAACTAATTTAGGGAAAACACAATTAAATAAATGCTTAGTTCTATTAAGCATTTGTTTATTTGTTAATAAATTATAAAATGTATTTAAAAATTACTATGTAGTTCATAATTTTTTTATAATCCACTAAAAAATACAAAACATCACTGCGTACTATATAAAACTATAATTTTATAATACATACTGTTGTACATTTTTACTTTGTTCACTTTTAACAGTTTTATACATACATATGTAGTAAATATGTTAAATTAATGTAAAATTTTAAAAAGTTTTTTAGTATGAAGTATTCGCACATTGTTGAGTATTTATAAAGGAGTTTGATTAAACTGACATCTTCTAAAAATTAAAAAAAGAAAACGCGTAACTATTGACGCCAGTCAGATGGTCGATGACAATCGAATCGTTTAGCTTGGTTAGCTTAAAAATTTAAAGTAATTATTTATATCAGATAATAAAAAATATCGTATCTAATCTTGCGAAATTGTAATTGTAAAAAACTCAAAGGAAAAAAGTTTCGGTCTTCGCATCCTTATAATAAATATCTACTCGTATATGTACATATGTATATGTTTATAGTACGATGAAAATAAGTCATGTAACTGGAATATCATAAAACAAATTAGAATTATTTGAGACCTAGAGGCACAATATAAATGTTTTTTGTGTAATGGTTGATATTCTAATTTACAGAAATATCTATGTATATTTACACTAGGGTGGCGCCGTTCGTAATTTATATTTAATAACATATAAAGAAATATGATTTGGCCCGAATTCTATTTTTCAGTAAGTATGTGTTAAATATATAAAGATGTTTATAATTGGTCTTGGGCATGTTATTTCAATTTGCCAAATGTCTAATTTGCTTTATAGTTGTATTCTTTGAATTATTACATTAATAATAAACTTAAGCCAGAGAAAAATTAAAATTACAAAAATTCTAGAATTTTCAAAATCAAATGTTGTAATGCAATATAGTTTCCAGTTCTGTATATTTTAATAAATAATAATATATAATATTTTCTGAGTTTTAAATTGTTGTTAGAGTAAAAGTAACGGTGTTTTAGTAAAAGCGGTTAAAAACCTTTGAAATTTCTTATAATTTTCTAATGGGTCAATTATGGATGGCAAATGAACCTCAGTGCAGTTGCCAAAAGCATATTACAGACGGCAACCGTGAATTTATGGTTGAAAACGATTTAGTTTCACTTCGTAGTGGAATATAGAACATAGGCGAATATGTAATAATAACAACTTGTATGTCAGTTGCGTTGCCTATTGGCAACCTAACTCCAGTTTGGTTGCTATATGTACATAATCGACCCATAAATATAATGGGACAATTTTTTAATTATTTAAAAAAGGCAAAAAATGCTAAAATTTTAAGTAAACGTTTTTGAATGTAAAAAAAAATTAAAATTAGCGAAATTTTAAAATATTGAAAGCTTTTTCACATTCGAAGCAGTCAACATTAGCACACTGTAGTGCCTGAAAGTTCCTCAACTAAATGACGTTCAAAGTTTTAAAGAAATGTAGGCAATAATTTAGATGTTACCAAGGTTTGCTACCAACCGATAAAATTGTAAACACATTGACCGTTTCATTATGGAAATAAGTTTTTCAGGCATTATGTAAAAAATTAAAACCGAAGCTTGAACAATAAATATTTAGTTTGTTTTGTATTTACATATTTTTAATACAATACATAGTGGCTCTGTTTGAGATGAACTTGTGTATATGATCGTGATATGCACACAAAAAACATGTGCTGTGGGTGCAATAACAACTTGTCCGTGTCCGTTTGACAGTAGTTATTGGATTGGATTATTAAAATTTGTCACTTAATACAAAAACTTTTAAACAGTATAAAAAATCGTCGAAATCCTTAATAAATAAAGTAAAAGCGGAAAAGTGTGTATAACTGTATAAAAATGTCATGATAAATTTGCCAATATCAAAAACATTTTTATTTATAAATAGTTTCTATGTAACTAAAGCATCTTGTGTTATAATATTTTTTAAAGCCTAAAAGTATGCTCTACAAAGTGAAAATATCTTACTTGAACTTGGCATCACTATTATAAATGTAAATCAATCATAAATTATATCAAATAAAAAATAACGATATTCATAATCATGAACGAAGAAATGACTGCACTTAAAAAACAAAATCAAAATAAGAAAATTGATGTTCTAATAGTTGGCGCAGGATTATCGGGCTTAACATCAGCTCTTAAAATAATACAAAAAGAACCACGTTTGCAAGTGAGGATATTGGAAGCATCAAACCGAGTGGGCGGTCAATTAACTAAAGTCAGTTTAGGAGAAATTGGAGCCAAATGGATAACTGAAGATCAATGTCATATTTATCGTTTACTTAATAGTTTAAAAATTCCAATGAACAAACGAAACATTATATCTTCTGACTTAAAAACATATAGGCAATTGGATGAAGGATTCTTTTCTCGGTTAGCAAACTATGAACTAATGCGTTACATAAACGAACTTGAACTGAAAATGGATTTCTTCAAACCTGGTCTTACTAAGTAAGGAATAGTTTCTCCAATCTTTAAATTAATAAAGTAATTTTATTTATAACTTTTAGAAATAATGGTTATTCCATGTGTCATCATATTCATAAACGGCTGTTTTTTAATTCTTCTCGAAGATATATGCTGAATTTAGTTTTATTGATTTGTGGAGCTGATGCCAAAGATATTAGTTTCAGAGCTTTTATGTCAATATGTTACACATCTGGAGGCATTAAGCGATTAATTGACTTGTAAGTTTTGAAATATTTTTTAATTGCTACTTTTTAATAATTTAACTGTGTGCAGGGTTATTGAAGCTCCAAACTATTCCTTATTCGAATTTTCTAGCAAAGACCTGTTATATAAACTCTTACATCGTCTTCAACATATTGAAATTCTTTGTGGTCGCAAAGTATGTGCGATTAATCAGCATCGCGATTTTGTTGAAGTAAGAGATTCCGTAAATGAACATCACATAGCTGAAACAATTATTCTAGCTGTACCATGGAATTGTTCACAGGATATTTATTTTTGGCCTTCCCTCCCCATAGAATTACAAACTCCCGCTTTGTCTGCGGATAATAAAAAATATATTATCACAAGTTTTCTGGCCAGTTACACGGAAGGTTATTGGCGTCTAAAAGGGTTTTCTGGCCGCTACATTAAACATATACCCCTTTTGGTTGCCCATGAGTACCGTCCTACAATATATTCTGGTTTTATGATACATGAAGAGGGAATTGAACCTTTAGTGCGATCAATAGTACTTCACGAATTTGCCAAGATATTCGGAGAAGAAATGCTACTGCCTCGAGAATTTCAAAAACACAGCTATGAACTAAATAATCTGACTCATTTGCCTTTGACGACTCCCTGGAATCGAATAATTTGGTCATCGTCTGCCGCTGCTGGTACTTGCTATCGCGGTTATTTAGGTGGCGCAGTACAAAGTGGTCTTAGAGCGGCTATGAATGCATTGCTTATGTGTCGACCACAAATTGTTTCTTGGCAAGATATTGTCGAAGTACAATGTCACAACTACTTGCGACGTCGAGATACTACATGGACTTCAATATTTGTTAGCACTTTTAATTTATATAATGTTTCCCTATACTCTGTTTTCATATGTGGCCTAGTTTTTATTTTTACTAAAGCCTACAAGAAACACTAGACTACCGCTTTCATTTCCTAAGAAAATCATCAATTGAGAGCTTTGTGTTCACATAAGAAGAGAGAGAGAGAGAGAGAGAAAGAGAGAAGGGAGAAATTGTGGTTATTTTCATCTTAAATAATTGTAAAGTTCGCTCGTGTGTGCGTCTTTAATTCATGGTATCATCATTCGCAATTATCACAAGTGAATTTAAGTATATAATCGGCGAACTATATTGTCAACGGCAGCAACAACAGTTTTGTTTTATCCAATTTTATACGTCGAGATGGGTTTTGAATGATGAAATGGCGGTAAGCCAAGCCTATGTACATACATATATTCCTATAAGTAGTATATGAATGCGTGTGTGCGTTTAATATGTACGTTTGTAATTTAAAACCTACACATACTATTTTCTGATATGTATGACTTTTTAAATTTTTTATTTTAAACTACTTATTTATTTAACATTTTAATTTTTTATTAAATTTAATAAATCTTGTGTAGGAAATTGTATATGTGTTGTGATGATGTGATGTGCATGTGCGTTAATCCAATTAAAAGGATTTTTGAAGGTTAAATTTAATAAAAATCACGACTTTAATATTCAGCATATTCTTTATGGCAATTCTATTTGTGAAAATATGAATGACACAAAATCATTTTAAATATTTCGAAAAATGTTGGACTTAATGGGACTAGGGACTAGGGAATTACAATTTGTATAATCGAAAATAATTCGATGGCAATCTATGCAATGTAATACCACCTATTTTTCCGTATTAAATCGGTATATTATTATAATGGAATTAAATTATTAGAATTAAATTTTTATTTTTTTACATATTTTTAATAACTATTATTGATTAACTAATATACATATATACATACATACATATTAAAATAACTATAATATATTGGTTGAGTTGAGAGGCAAAGTTTCAAAATCAATTTTTAGCGACTAGCAACGTTATATACATATGTATAAACGTGTTTCTTTTTGTTGGGCTTATTTATTAAATGTTCTAGTATTATTTGTAAGAAAATTTTCAAAAATGATATTTGATTAGTAAATAAAAACAATGTATAAAATAAAAATTGTTTATTGTCATATTTTCCATCTGAAAATTATTAAATTCTTTTAACATTCTCCAAATAAGATCTTTCAAAGTAAATTGTTCTTATACGGAAGCAATTCCTTTATTGTTTTTTTTTCAAATTTGGATACCTTAATGTAGCTCCTGGCTCCATACAAAATTAAGTAAATTAATCGGGTTCGAGTTCATGTAAATATCTATTAAAAATATGTATGTGTATGTTGTAATCATTGCAAGGATAAATAAAATGTTATTTTAGACACATAGCTAAATGTAATATTTTTGGGGTCCAATACAACCCTCTCCTCAACATTTGAAAGTACTTTTTTATTTATTTTTTTATATTTTTTTTTTTTATTGGTTAAAAACTATTGATTTATAAAGTGCGGGATTCATTGTTTTTATATTGTACTGTTAATTAACTACCAATATACATATGTAGGTTGATTTTTGCGCTAGGCATAATTAAGAACAATTTATAACGAATTGCTATTTTTTTTTTTGTTTTGTTCATAACTGTAAATCTTATCTTTTAAACAATGTAATTATAATTTAGTTGTGGGCTATCACTGACTATATATTTACTTTTAATGAACACATTGTGCAGTGTCCTTTCAGAAAAAAGCACTAAAAATGTGTATTGAACCTCTTCAAAGAATATGTTAGTGAACCTTCATGATAAGATACAGTCAGCCGCCAGCAAGATTCATGATAAGATCGACTTTATTGTATGTATATATGTATATGTTAGTTAGTAGTTGTAACTGTATCTGTCATTTTACTGATGTGTGTATGGATATGCATTGGTGATAATTGACTAACTTCAACAGTAATCCTCACTTTAAGTTATCATTATGTGCTCTCTAATCTCAGAATATTTTATACAAATTGTTGTTGGATTGTTCTTAATTTTATTATTAATATGTGTATATGTACAAATGTACATACATATGTACATACTCGTACATTAATCGAATTTACTAAAAACAAAATTTTGAGCACAGTGATTTGTTCAGAAAATTCAAATAGGAGCACTCGTACTTGTCTGTTGCGTACTACTGATGAATGAACAGACGGACGGCGAATATACAGAACACAATACAAATACTCTCATTTTATGTGTGTACTAACTAAACTAATGATACATACATACATACTTGTATACATACAATAATACAACACTTGTTTTTTGATGTTGCTGCTTTTTTTCTACAATAAATATAATATAATAAAGTGATCCGTGTGTGTTGGATTTAGTCAGTAAAACGCATTCATCACGATCACTTGTGAATCTGTTTAAATAGAAAATTATTTATATTGATAATACAGGAGCAAAAAAAAAAAACAAGAAAATACAAAATTATGGAGAAAGTAAATTGAGGAATAAAAAAATAATAATATTTTTAGAACAAAGAACATAGAATATGAATAAAAAAATATATTGCACAAACAATATATGCATTTAAATCCTATAAAAGTGCAACTGAGTAGAAGATATATAAAATATTTTTTGATAAACCACTTATAAATGCACATGTAGTACCTGTGTTGTTGCAATTGAGATTGCTGCCAGAGTTTGACAACGCAGCCCAGTGCACCTCCACTACAAAAACAAAAGTGAAAGCACTAAAACAGAGACCAAGAAGAGAAAAACTAAAAAGAGGATTATCTCTATTTACATTAGTACAAAATTCATATTTATGTACGAGTAATAAAATATCGGTAAAAGTTAATGTCAATGTCATCCTATAGTCAGACGTTTTATTACATATTGATCAGAGTAACGGCGATATCGGAATAAATAAATATCTATTATAAGAATATAAAAATCAAATCTAGATTTTAAAATAAATTTATAATTTAAATATTTAAAAATAAAATGTGTGTGCAAATTTAAAGTGATTTCAAATATATTGAGTGTTCTAGAAGTTATTAATAATAAACAAATAATAATTATTAGTTGCTTGCTGCTTTTAAAACTAAAAACTCCATAAAAATGTCTCAAGATCAAGGGGAAAAATCAAAATCAAGCATAAGTGAAGAAGCTTATAAAGAAATTGTAACAAATGAATTGGAACGTATTGGAATTGGTGGAAAATTTGTATGGTAATATTCTATTAAATAAATGCCTTAATTTTTTATTATTTATTGAATATAATATAAATATAAATCTTATAAAAAATAAATATTCTATTTAACATGTTTAAAAATGTAACTAATTATGTTATGTAATTTATTCATGTAATTTAAGGCAATTATCCTTATTAACAAAAAATATTATATCCTAATTTTCAAGTAATGTAAATAATATGTTTGATAACTAAATTACATACCGTCAAAAAACTAAAAAAAAATAAAATTATTATTGTAATTAACGCGTTAATAAAAATAAACAAAGTTTTGATAAATTTATTCTAGATACATATGTATGTATGTTCTTTTTATCAAATTTTAAAAAGAATCTATTTTGGATTTTTATTATAAGATCCGTTTGCGTTTTAGTTAGCAATATAGAAATAAGAAATATGTCGTTATGAAAAATATTTATGTACTTATATTTATATAAATATTAGGATGATTACTTAATTTTGCAATTCGTGAAACTAGAATACAATAGTAATTTTAACCCGTATATTTTGTTTGAAATTATTGATAATTTATTTCTTATATTAAGTTTACACCATTTCCAATATTTCAGAAATTTCCAATTATACTTCAGAATTTTCAAATTGTATTTCAGAAATTTCTAATTGAATTTTAGAAATTTCTTATTGTGTTAAAAACTTTCTAATTGTATCTAGTTTAGAAATTTCCCGTTATATTTCAGAATTTTCTAATTGTATTTCATAAATTTCTAAAAGTAATGCAGATTAAATTTTCTGAAATGCAAAAGAAAAATTTTGAAATACAATTGGAAATTTCTGAAATACAATTAAAAAAATTCTAAAATTTAATTAGAAATTTCTGAAATATAATTAGAAATTTCTGAAATATAAATGGCATTTTCTAAAATAGAATTGAAAGTTTCTGAAATTTAATTCGAAATTTTTGAAATATAAATAGAAAATTCTTAAATTCAATTCAAAATTTCTAAAATATAATTGGAAATTTCTGAATTACAATTTTAAACTTCTGAAATACAATTAGAAATGGTGTAGTTATTAAACACAAACATATGTATTCGTTGAAAAGCTTGTACAGTTATTTGAATATGAAACGTTGTTTAATTGCAGCACGTGAATCTATCACGATTTTGTCTTCTAAAGAATTTACATAAATACATATACGTGCATACATACATATAATACATAGAAAACTAGATAGCTATTGCCGTCAAAGTCATGGAAAAAATTATGAATGCTGCAATCGGTTATATAAATATTAATATTTATGGCCGAATTCACAGTCTTTAGTTAGCTAATGACAAAGGCTTAACTAATGATTCTTTATTCGCAATGCTTAGTTAGCCATAAGAATAACAAGTAATAGTTAAACAATAGTTAGTATTTTAGTTTACCAATGGTTAACTAATGACTGATAATTCGGCCATTAGTTGCACAAAGTATTGCAATATACCGTATTTAAAATTTAAATTTGTACTTGTTACTGTTAAAATCTAGAAGGATTGAATAAAATTATTTCAATAAATAATTTATATGAATATTTAATGATTAGTGCCAATAAAAATGTTGTATTTAAAATAATTTATTGTTGATAATTATTAAAATTTAAGAATTTAAGTCGAAAGGTCTTTTTGGAACTTTCATTTTTTAAAGACATAGATTTGTGAATAGTATAAACATTCGGCATATACCACTATTTCTCCCCTTTATCCAGTAAACGTTTTTCTTGTTTTCAGAAGAGATAATTGTGCCTTTAATCAAGTCACAGTTAATTTCGATACATTAATAATTGTTTTTGTCGTCCTGAGATATTTAATCAATTGATAATAAAATAATTGATATGTTGTCATCAAATTCATGGTCATGGACATTTCATATAAATACATACAGTGGTGGACATATAATTAGAAACGATAAAATATAATATATAATAAGACCGATATGCAAAGTCTTTAAAGAACTATTTGTTGTTGATGCACAACATGTTGAGTTCTAATTTAAATTAAAAACAATATATAAAAATATTATTTCACAATTTTTTTTTGCTGGCCATGTAATTAGACGGTTAATTGTGCAGTATTGCCAAAATAAAAAACTTTCAATGTCGGCTATTGCACAAAAGTTTGCTTGCTCAGAAAAGATGGTATTTGGTGCAATTTACTTGTACAAAAAATACAATTAGTAGAGCCAGTAAAAAATCAATTTTTATCTTCGCACAAAATAAAAACTGAAATTGGACAGCATATAAGCGCAGAAATATCCACACGGACAGTAAGAAGACGCTTGAGTTTCAAAAAAAAAAAAAATATGAATCGGTTGCGGTTTACAAGAGAAATGCTCAGAAAAGATCCATGTTACTGGAACAGAGTTCTCTGAAGCGACGAATCTAAGTTTAATATCTCTGAAAACATGTCAGCCTTTAATTAAGAATTTACCAAAAAGACTGGCGAATGTTGTCAAAAACAAGGGTTATCCAACAAGGATAAGTCCGTTTTGTTAAACCTCACTAAGGTTTTTTGCATATATTTTTTTAGTTTCTAATTATGCAACCAATTTGATATTGCTATATTATTTCTAGTTATTAGTTTTAATATGTTGAACCAAATTTTAAAATATATGAACAAATATATATGCTGAAAAGTCGTTTTTAATTATAAGTCCACAACTGTATGTTGGGTTAATTTTTATAATTCACAATATTATGTAGTTTTACTAACTTAAAAAAACTTAATTGATATAATAGATTTTTGTAACTACGTTTAATTTTTTCTCACATTGTTTAACGTTTATAAAAATCATTGTTCTATGAAAATTCTACATTAATAAAACATATCGCTTACTTAATGCAAAACCGTCATAGCGCAAATAATTAAAATTTCAGGTATAAAACGTAAACGTCCTTTAATTGCTATTTAAATATAAAATACCGTCATAAAGCAAAAAATACAGTTCCAGGTAAAAAAATAAATGTCCTTTAATTAATTTTTAAACATTTTTTATCAAAATTACACAATACTTGCAAACAGATTTTATTATTTAAAACAGTTTATTTAATGAATTTAAAAATGTTTGATAGTTATTTATCATTTATCATCTAAATTGTGTTATGATAAGTGATTTTCATCAATAGTATGTAAAATATGTACTCGGCATAAATAGATTATGAAATTTTAAAAAAGAGAAATTTTGAACATAACGAAGGTATGAATTCCCAAAACTTATATTTTTTGTAAATGCCTTTTACAATAAAATATCAAATAAAAAAACAAGATTAATGGAGATCACAATGTAAAGTATAGTACATACGTGCTCCATTACATCTAAATTTCGTATTTATATTATATTACATAATTGAAAATTCATCTCATTAAGTTCCACAAAATTAATACAAATCAATTTCACTTTTGTATACATTTTTAGGTTATCAAAATTAAATGATTTTTCTTTGTAACATAACATTCCAAACAAAATACTTTGTAAACAATTTTTTAAGAAAACATCGTTTTGTCAAATATGAGATCGGATTTGTAAGCAATATATTTTAGTTTTAAGCAAGTAAAAAGAAGAAATCAGTTTGTAAAAAAAAAAAACAGTCACATACACACAATATGAGAACAAATTTTTAGTCGGTATACGTATATATGGCCAAAATAATAAGTACATACCATGATGTTACCACCACCGAGCTTGACGGTCTTGTTAGTGAACCGTACACGAAATTATTTACCGGGGGAGCGACGTACGTTACGGCCGTTGTCATTACCGAAAATGTTTATTTTGTTTCATCGCTAATAATAATATTGCGCCACTTCTTCTCAGATGATGGTTGGGGCAATCTTAAATATCTTCTTGCTAACTAAAGTCTTACCTTCAAAACCAAATGCACTTTTCTGGCTATTCGCAGAGCTAGATTAGCACAACAAACCCAATATCGGCCGAGATTTCCCTGGATGAGCCAAAAGATTATTTTTAGCCAGTGTTACAATCCTGTTATCCGTTATTGGATGCTTTTTTTTTGTCCTTCCACGTCTTTCTGAGCTTTTTTCTTGTTTTAAAGCGTTTTAAACAAGAAAGAGTGACCTATCTAGGTATTTAGCAATTGAACGCAAAGATTCTCCTTTCTTTCTTAGACTTCTTAATCTTCGCTCCTCCAGCGTACAGTGTTTATCTCAACCCATCTATCAATTCAAATTTTATTCGTCTTAATTAATTTTTTACAAAACAAAAAAAAAATAACCAAGAAACTTTCTAATAAACATTAAACTCGCAGTAAATTAATATTAATTTAAATATGTATGTACTTATTTTTTAGACCAACCAAAATACACACTTTAACAAAAAAAGAACATGAAAAAAAGTAAAGGGACTTTTGCAACAATTTTTTATTTTAATCAGTGCTTTAAATTCAGGCTTAATTTGTCACATTTAATTAAAAAACCTAAGTGCGAAATTACCAGATAATATCAAAACGGATATGTACTTATTTTTTTGACCTTATGTGTATAATAACTTTCGGCAACTCAAAATATTATAAAGAATAAAAAATCAAATATGTATAATGTTGATACTTTTTATTTAATCCATGTAATGAAAATATTGTTTGGACATGTATCAGAATACATGATAAAATATTTATATTTAAAAATACCTGTTTGGAATAATATATTAATTAATTAGAATTGGAGATTTGCATTTTGTTATATAATTACAGTAGGTACCGAATATTTAATATTTAAAGTTAATTGAACTTAGTTAATAAATCATAATATAAATTAAGTCTCTCCTTAATTGTATATTTATAAAAAAATGTTTGCCTAATAATAACATTTTTAAAATATATCTGGCACAACTTACCATTTCCGGTTGGCACCATATTTTACGTCAATTAGTTTTAAATACTTAGGAACATCTATTCAAGACAAACCAATTGCTTATGATATACATATTTATATATGTAGTATGTTATTTTTTTAATAAATATTACTATCACGGTAGTTATCTTCCTAAGGAGTATGAAAATGGTATAGACAAGGTTAATGACAAAACAATAACAATACGGTCATATACGCATGGATTTACGATCTTATTCAGGAAATTGAGTTTTTACTCATTTACGAAGCTCACGAGCGAATATGTATCGTACATAATATCCCAGCAAAAAATTACATGCCAAAGTAGTCATTCAAACAGAGGTTAAATTGATGATGAAATGGTTTCTTTTAGGTTAGTTTTGTATAATTTAGAAATTAGTGTGTCAAGAAAGATTATTGAACCAATGCAATTTCAATAAATCGAATATTTTTTTATTGGTTAAAGATATTTATTTTTGTATCCATTGTGAAAGATATTTTAAATAATTTTCGCGGAAATATAAAATGCACAATTTAATAACAAAATTTATTTAAATAAAAAAACAAGTTCAAATTTATTTGAATTTAGTTAGAAAGACATTTAGAATGAACTTAAAAATTCGCAAAATTGGAATTACATAATTTTTTTTTGCTGGGGTGTATTTTAAGTTAGTACTCGCCAGACAAAACAATAATAAAACATTGAACTTGAAAATGAAAAATTTTTATAAACACATGTTTTGTTTGGTTGAATTAATTAAATTACCTATTAAGTTTTGTTTTACGAGTATATTATTTATAATCAGAGACCGAAAATAATTCGTCACATATGCTCAAAATACAAAATTGCAATTTATATTTGTTTTAACAAATAAATCACTGAAACTAACTGTCATAAAATGATTTTTGTTTACATGGTTTGGTATGACCTTTATAGTTTTTTGTTGTTTTTAATGCTTTGGTGAGAGACAAACTACATACATATGTATGTATTTCAATTATGGTTGATCGTAATAACTGTTAACATTTACATAATTATTTACTCTTTTATTTGCATACTATAAGAACATTTCTTTTTAAATTTCAATTGTGGTCTTAGGGTATGTACAGAGTGGCAGCTTGTTGCCGAACGGAGCTGTTTGACGCGAGAATGCGAGAAAACTGGTTCTATACAAATTAGTACAAACAAGCGCGAAGCGCCCATAATGGGCGCCGAGCTGGTCAGAGCGCAAAGCTGATTGAATGCGAGAAAACAGTTTCAAAGCGTTTTTCAGCGCCGATAACATTGTTTATGTTATTTTATGATTTCAACTTGTTTGGAAAACATAAAAAACAAAAATTTAAGAAAAAGTAAATAAAACATGCAATCAAAAAATTAAAAAGTAAAATAAAAAAATAAAAATTAAACAAAAAAATAAAAATTCAAATAAATAATAATATATAACAGTAGCTGAAGCTAAATACTCATCATCTGACGAATCCATCCAACAAATCCAAATGCACACAAACATATGTATGTACCTACACAAAACACAAATAATAAATAAAATATCAGCGCTGATTCTCGCATCCACTATGAACACTCAAACTTGTTTTTCGCATGAACAATTCTCGCACTAACCGCAAGCTGCCTCTCTGTACATACCCTTAATGAATTTTGAATTTTTTTTTAAATTCATGATTTAAACTCCGCATTTGGATAAATACTTCCAAATGCGGAGTTTAAAACTTATATGTATGTATATAAATAAGTATGTACATATTTACTTTAAGTCAATTTTGTGAAAAAAAAAGATCACACATCAAAAGCGATTTCTAAAAGGCTTTAATTCTACTTCTAATATACATAAGTACATAATTTTTTCAAAATATTTTTTACATAATAAATATATGGATTTAAAAGATACCAATAATAAATAATAAATTTCTAGTTAAACTAGAAGAATATGTACAATATTTGTTTAATGCTGCTGTAAATACCATACAAACAACTAACAAATATAAAAAAATCAAAGGGCGGGTTTCACGGATGCACTAGTACACTTATTTTAAAGACTTTCGATTTGATTTTCGTACATTATCAAATCAAGGTTTTTAGGGTTCTTCGTTAAACTTAAAAGCCTTATACCAAAAATCTTTTATTCATAGAATTAATGTAACTAAATGTTCAATTTTAATACATAAATATTTTTTTGTTTCTTATGCAGGTCCATATTTTTCCTCTGTGTATTGCCAAACATTTTAAATGGATTTCATGTCAACTCCTATACTATGCTTGGTCATTTGCCAGAAGATCAATGGTGTAGTATAGATGATCTTAAGACAACAGATTGGACTGTTGATCAAATACGTAGCATTTCACAAAAGGACTTGACTACGAAAGGTTGCACTGTATGGGATTGGGATTATGGCCATTTGAGCAAGATGTCTTATGACGAAGCCTATAATTATACATCTAAGATGGCGGCAATCAGTTTACCTGCCGAGGTTTCTTGCAAAGCAAAAGGGGGTTATAATTATACGTCTCCTGAAAGTACATTTGTAGCAGATTGGGATCTTGTGTGTGAACGTGCTGTAGAACGAACTTCGGCGCAAGTTGTTATAGCTCTTGGAAAATTCTTTGGTTCCTTTTCGTTCGGAATATTTTCGGACAAGTAAGTACATATGTAAATACATACATACATATGTATGTAATAAAAATATAATACTTGTTTTTTCAATCGAACAGATTTGGTCGCAAATCATCGTTTACTTTAGGTGCCGCATTTTTCGTTGTATCGAGTTTGTTTTGTACATTTTCCCCTTGGTATTTCCTATTTTTAATTGGTCGTTTTGGTTTGGGCTCAGCTTCATCTGGCCTATTCTATCCAGCATTTGCTATGAGTGAGTTTGAACATTAATGGTTTAATTCAAATTATAAAAACATTTTTATTAAATTTCAGTTGTCGAAAACATCTGTATTAAACATCGTTCTTGGATGTCTATAGCCTTCTCAGCTTCGTATCCTGTTGGTATGATTATTTTGGCTGTCGCTGCTTACCTGGTCGAACCCTGGAGATATTTACAACTCACTCTAACTATACCAGCTCTGCTGTTAATTTTGAATTGCTAGTATGTTAATTTTAAATATGGTTTTTTGAATTCTTTATCACTGAAACTTCAATATATTGTTATTTTTAGTTTAATGGATGAATCACCTCGCTGGCTTATAGCAAACAAACGTTATGATCGTGCCTACAGAATATTGTTTAAGCAAAAAAGCCATTATGAGATTGTTAAGCCAACCATTGAATCCTCTATAACTTCGGATAAGAAAATCGTAAATATATATTCTATTATTAGTGTTTTTTGTTGATTAATTTTAATCTAACACAAACATTATTTAAATGTAGTTTTCTAAATAAGGTTTATTTATGTTGATTTGCAAATCAATTAAATTTTAACCATAATTTTTTTCAAGGAGGAACCTGTGATGTCGCTTTCATTTTGTCAAAAAATAAAAGATGGACCCTTAAAGCAAATAATATCACTATTTGCCACGTCAAAAGTACGCAAATTAATTTTAACTTCTTATTTTATGTTTTGTGTTACATCGTTGTGTTATTATGTGACCGGTATGTAAACAAATTAGTACGCAAGCAATTATTGTATAATTATATTTTTTATTTGTAACAGCTTTAAATGCTTCAAATTTAGCTGTAAGTCGTTTTCTATATGTCGGTATAACAGGCCTTGTTGATTTGCCGTCTTATTTAGTGCCTGTAGTTATGTTACGTTTAACAGGACGTAGAATAACAACAATGTCATTATTCTTTTTAACTGGTATCGCTTTACTATTGGTCCTCGTAGTACCAGAAGGTATTTAAAAAAATTACACATACATATGCTATGTATTAGAAATACGTAAATTTAATTTCTTAAATATAGATAAAACGCTCTGGATCGTTTCATTTGCCATGCTGGGTCGTTTTGGCATAAGTGCTACATATTCCGTTGTGACTTTGTATACTGCTGAATTATATCCTACCGAAATACGTAGTTCAGCTTTGGGTACATGTTCAACGTGGGCACATGTTGGTTCAATTACAGCTCCTTATGCCGTAGATTTACTGGTAAGTTAAATTATTTGCTTCTAAATATAAAATGGATTTACTGGTTTTCTGTTTGGTTTAGGGCCCTCTTGGTTGGTACATACCTACAACAATATGTGGATGCTGCGTTTTAGTAGCTGGTATACTCACTCTTACATTACCTGAAACTGGTACGGGTAAACTAGTCGATCGGGTAGCTGAGGTTTCTTCCGAATCTAGAGATCAGGATAAGGAAAATGTCACATCAGTACGTGAAGAAGAGCAAATTAAGAATTAATCTTGTTATATTGTTTTGTTTGTTGTTATTACTAAAATAAATAGTAACAATTGCTTTATGTTTATACTCAACATTTCCTATCATTTAAATACATATTACATATTAGCTAAAAAGGCCTAAAAATATTATTATATAATGAATACCCATTACTTAGATATTATCGCTATATTGCGATTAAAAATTGTAATTTATTTTGTTAATAAATATTCCTGTTACAATTTATTATAATTTATTATGTACGTATGTAGTCTACAATTCATTTCTGTTTAATTATAACTAAATAATTAATTCATTCGTTAATTATTAAATTAATCCATTCAATATAACGACCAGTAATTGTATAAACACTTGGCATTCCTTGAATGCCGCAAGTTAAGCCGTATGATACTATACCATATATATAATCTTTTTCATTATATTTGCATATTAAAGGACCGCCAGAATCTCCCTAAAATAATAATTTAATTAAATGTTTATTAAATGTGAGAAAATTTTCCAACCTGGCAGGTATCCTGAGATGTTCCCAAAGCACATACTGTGTTATCTTCTTTTTGTGGTGCCCAAACATATCCCAATAGCAAACGACAATGCTTTTTAGTAATAACATAAACATCGGCTTCATGTAATTGTTCCTGTATTAATCCAGCATGTTGCTTAGCTCCAAAGCCAATGATTTTACAGGGATCTTTAAATTGCAAAGTAGTATTTTAAATTGATGTTAGTAGCATTAAATTTTCGTATAATATAATTTCGTATAACAAATAAAATAGTTTGGAAACACATATATGTATGTATGTATGTATTAAACAAGCCCTTTCTTGTAAAAGTGAATTATAAAATTTGGATGAGCTCAATTTAGAATAGTTACCGCAAATAATGTATGAATTCTGTAAAATTCTACTCCTTTCATACTACGATTTTTAATCAAAAGAAACATTGTGATAAATAAAACATACAAGGTGGATTGTCTGATAACACACAAACAAGTACAAATATTAAACAATTAAAAAAAATCAATTTTTAAAACTATTTTATTAAAAAAAATTGTCAAATAATTTTTAAAAAGCAAATATTTTAATATTTCGATTTAATTTCAAAACAACAATAAATTTCATAAACACTGTTTTAAATTCATATACAATCGCAATAAGAGAAATGAGTTTTATTACATTTTTAACTGAAATTTCCCATTTACGGCCATTTTCACCAAAATTAATATGTTATGTTTAACTGAAAAGTTTACTAACTGCCAGTTTGACTAACCACCACTTTTTAACTTCCAGTTAAATATTTCAATCTCAGCATCCTTTGGTTATAAAACTTAAAAATAATTTGGTTATCTGGCAGCATTTTCCCATTATTTTGAGAAATAAAATGTCATACAAAATAATAAAAATTTTATTTTGAAACAAAAGTTATAACATAATAATGTTATAGCGCTCCAGCATATTACAAATTTCAAAATCCATCATATATCAACTGCTGGTAAAAGTATAAGCTGTTCCATAATTGGACTGTGAGTTAAAACATACATATGTATGTATGTATGTCATGCCTAACACCGTAACCCTAATAGATGGGACCATGGTGTAACTATACAAGGAAAGTGCAAATCGACAACAAATACAACACAATACAGAAACAACAGGCATTTTGTTTATGTAAAATAATGTACTACTGTCAAAAACACTTATAAAAGTATTACTTTTGACATAAGTAAATTGTAAACAAAGTCAGTCAGCTGTGCTACTGCAATCACCATGGTAATGTACATACATGCTTAGTTCTCTATTATTAATTCTTGACAAACATATAGTTCTGTAGTTTATGAGCGGATACGAAATATTGAAAGTTTAAAATATTCATTTGTTTGTTCCTGTTAAGACCACAGATAAGACTTTAAGACCTTGTTATAGAAATTTGTTTTGATAACTTTAACTCAAACATTTTAGTTAAACTTTAACTTAATTTAATGAAAAAGAAAACTGAATAACAGGAAGTTAAAGTAATAGTTAAATAATACTAGTACTAGCAGTAATACTAGTTATATACATATTAAAAAAATCAATGTCAACTTACTCTTTCTATAGGCCTTCATTCCGTAATGGGGCAATTTTCCATAAAAACCGTTGTTGTTAAAGTTAAAGTGGTTGGATTTATACGCCTCTTGTAAACGTAAAAGTACGATATCATTTTGTAAATTTGTGCTTTAAATATAAAACAAACAATAATAGATACAAAAATACATAGATATAATAAAAAAAATAATTTTAATAATTTTTTGTTTCGTTTGTATACACCACATAAGCCTGGCCAAAGCCAATTTGCATACTAATTTCGGAATTTAAAACTTTTATCTCAATTATAGATATACATACATACTTACATTAATTACAATTAAATTTCAAAAATACCTGGACAGATCTTCTGATTTGGTCAAGTAATTAAAAAAACTATTTACATAAAAATAATCGTTACACTACCGTATTCATAAAAAATAAAGTAGGTTTGAAGTGTGCTTTTAGACAAAATTTTCATACAAAATTTTCTTAAAGTACATTTGAAGTTTACTTTAATTTTTTATGAATAAGGGCATTACATTCTAATTGATTTGAATGCTGCAACCGAATTTTTTTTAATGTAAAATTTTTTAAACTTTAGATTTTTTTACTTTTTTTAATGAATAAATACCTATGTAATATACATAATGGCTTTTTATGAATTTTAGAATTCTGAATATTTTTGAAAAAGGAGACATGACAATTTTTCTACAAATTAATTTTATTACATCCCAGGAAAAAAGTTTTGCTAAATATACCTATTAATAAGTAGATACAATAAAATTTTATTAATTTATTGATATGTATATTATTTAATTGGCTACATATTATTTAATGAGTTTTTAGTACATTTTAAATTATTTATAAAAAACAGTAAATAACTTGGATCAGAAAAGTTACTTGTATCTATTTAAGATGTTATTTTTAATTATCAATTATTTTTTATTTTGAATGACTGTGAAACAAAATTTAGCTTTAGCGTTCCAACATTTTTTTAAAAGATTTATTAAAAAGAAATAAGAATTTAGATATTTTTAAATAGTTTAATTAAACATAGTAATAAAATATAAAGTATAAATTACTTACGGCTGAAAGTAAATAAATTCTGCACGTTCAATAGCAAGACGATGTTCTTGACTAATATTTGTAATATTTTCATGACCTATGACAGCAGTAACGTTTGCTATATTTCTGTAAAATAATATATGTATGTACATAAGTATGTATTTAAAATTTTACTACTTCGTATTGTGCGTGCAAATAAAAAACAAATTTAAACAAAAGTTAGTAATTTTTTTTGATCGGAAAGTTAGTTTATTTTTAAGCATACATATCTACATATATGTATATGTAAGTATGTAATTCATTATATATGTACATATGTAGCTGTTCACTTACTTGTTCCATAAGCAATGACCTGCAGATAAGATCCATATTGAGTTTAATAAACTTCCACCACAAAAATGCTTATAATAAAATTTCTCATTTTCAAGAGATTTGTTAAATTTTTGCTGCAACGACACCATGTAGGGATATTTAACATGACCTTAAATTTATTTTATATTCGATTAATAATTAAAACCTTTGGAAGCAAATGTAATAAGTACCCTTATTTTGTACAATATCACCTCCTACAATAGGTGTGAGAGCGGAAGGAGCTATACTTCCACTAAATAATAATATAATAAAATATAACATTTTACTCAACACTGAACTAAAGGAGAGTAGTAAAAGACTAAATTTATATACTGGAGCTAATTTTACTAATAGGTTTAAAATAAATAATAAGTAAAGAAATGCAGCTGTTCAAATAAAAGTTCACGTTGATAATACAATAGCAGTAAAAAAACAAAACAACAGTTATAGAAGGAAATTAATAATAATTATGTGGTAAGAAACAGTTTTCTCATAAATATATGCTATAAGTACTCACATACATTTAAAATTAAATCCCATAAACCAATTTCAACGTTAACAATTACGAAAATACAACTTGGTTTGTTTTGTATAAACTTGGCATCACTTAACACAAATTATAATACTATATTTAAGTAACCCTGCATAATACACATAGTTGGTAATTGTGAACGAAATATAATCGCCGTGAACAAAACAAACTCTGGGATCAGTTTGATTTGTTCACGCGCGTCGAAATATATACAAGCATTTCAATAAGATCAACTATTTACAATAAAAAAACTCTAAATTGTCATAATTATAATTAGAACAAAAAAAATATTTTATTTTTGATTAAATGTAAACATTAGGACCTTACATTTATTTTTACATTACATTTCGAAATTAATCACCTGCAGACAACAATTAAGACCGTTTAATAAACATAATAAATGAAAAAGTTAATGCGATTTGTTTTTCATAGAAAAAGATTTTGAGAAAACAAAACCCGCTAAATAGGCAACTAGTTGTGAGTTTCACAAACGCATTCAAAGAATTTTTTTTTTTTTGTCAAAAGATAAATTATCAAATTTTTTATAATAAATTTTGCATAAATATATTGAATTCGGAAGGAATAATTATGACCAACAACTCTTTATTAGAAAAGCATGCCATGGGTGCAGCAGCTTTAGGTTTTGATGAGTTTGCATCAAATGACACCGGCTTTTGCACTTTATGTGGAGAAATATCTGCCTGTAAATGTGAGCGGTGTGGTGACTTCTATTGTTCAAAACTTTGTCAACGCAGAGATTGGCAAAATCATCGTTACATATGTTTTCCCATGCCGTAAGAAAATAGTTTTAATAATTGAAATGTCTATATTTATAACATTATTTACTATTAGGAACTTAGTTAAAGCTGTACAGGTCACGTCATCCAAAACAGTTATGGGAGATGAGCCTGAACCACAAATTGCTGCAAAATCATTAAAGTCCAGTATGCCACCAAATGGCAGTTGTGTCCTGTTAACAGGATTTAAGTCAAGTAACCGCTGTTACATACGGTCTACAAATCCATCTACTACGGCTGAATACGAGAAAATATTAAACGAAATTAATGACTTTGGAAAAAGATCTTCTTCACTATCCGAGAATCCCAAATTAAATTCATATGCTCTAGCTTTAAAAGAAGACAAGTGGTGTAGAGTACAAATCTTGGGCAACCGTAAAGATAATTATTTACGTGTATTTTTTGTAGACTTCGGAAATATAAGTAAACGATTTGTAAAAGATTTGCGACAAATTTCATCATATGTAGAAAACTTGCCGTCTTTTATTCATATGGTCCAACTAAAAGGCATTATAAAATTCTCCACTGAAACAAAACTGCTGCAGTTGTTGACAAGGTTCATGCATAAAGAATATAAAGTGAAATTCGTTCAACCTGATGAAGCTGGTGGTCATGTTGAACTATATCAATGGGGAAATAATAGTTTACTAAATTCCTTGATTCTAGATTCAATGACCAAACAAAATGATAATGGCAAAGATATGGAGCATGCTTCAGTTACATCTTCAATCGGCAACGACGTAAAAAGTAATGGATTTGGAAAGACGAGCGATGAAGACATTAATAAAAAAGAAGGCGAAAAAAAATCTCCCATCGTTCAAAGCAATGATGTTAAAAATAAAGCTGAAAGTAATGGTAGTGAAAATTTGAGTGCCGTAAATAATTCTGTCAAAAACAGAGTTCCACCACGTCAGATTCAAAAGCCTTGTTTACAACCTGTAAGTGACTCTTAAACATATCCTTACTACTCCTACAGCAATAACAAAGAAATATTTATTTGAACATCCTCTTCTAGCCATTTCAAACTATTCCCTTAAATGAAAAAGATAGCAATAGCAAACTTCTAATAGTGGACGACACATATACAGGAAGTGGTTATATTGGATGTGTATTGGAGAAATATTGTGACAATTTATCTGCGGTATCAAAGTTTTTAAAGGAGTACAATGTCAGTGATGAGGCATACACACCAAAGTAAGATGCAAATTGTATATTCAAATAACACTTTTTAACCATTTATAAATATAATATATGTAGGTTTAACGAATATTGTTTAGCAATGTTTGAAAACGACTGGTATCGGGCAAAAGTTGTGGAAATACTTTCAGAAGATAAATTTCTGGTGGTTTATATTGATTTTACAAATGAAATGGAATTGACAAGTAAATCAATTAGACGTTATCCCATGTCATTAACTTTACCATGTTATACTACCTTGTGTGCTCTTGATGGTGTGTTTCTTTACTATGATCGATGAATTATTTAAAATTCTACTAAATTTATAATTTTATTATAGGTTTACCAGAAGATATATCAGACGAATTGAAAAATTTCCTGGAGTTAAACTGCAAATCCTTTTCACATTTATACATTGACACAGTTAGAATTGTAGACGATATTCGATATGTGGCATCTAAAGAATTGTCAAACAAAATGCGTAATTCCAAGCTTTTATAATTTGTCCACATATATGTATTACAGACCTCTCCTGTTCTTTGCTGATATGTCAGCCATTAATCAATACCAATATTCCCATGAATATATGATATATATAATCTTTACTTAATCTGACAGAATCCATATTATTCATCCTTATTATGAGTGTCGTTTTCTTTTTACGACAACGACTGTTTCGTAATAGATAGAAGAAACAAATTTAATATTCAGCCCAATCATGAATAAAAAATCCCATTTTTTACATTTTTTAACATTGAATTTGAATAGGAAAAATTTAATTTATAATTTTGGAATAAATTCGTTTTATTTTAATTTTGATATTTAAGAACAAAATTATGCTATATTTTTTTTTTAAATATGTAATCACAAAATCTTTAAATTTAACTCGTAGAACGCATGCAAAATATTGAAATAAATAATTCTATCAATCAATTAATAATTCGTTTTATTCACTATTTATTATCAAATTAGTATTTTAGTTCCTAAAATACTGATATGATGTTCCTTAAGTTTAGCGTTATTGTAGTTCTGTGACCATAAGATGTAATAATGGTAATTTACTTCAGATTTTTACTGTTGCAAAAATTTGCACAAACACGATATAATGCTTGTTTGGGCTTGTGCGACGACTGAAAATTTCGCAAGAGAAATATTTAACAGAAACAAGTAAGAGTGCTATATTCGGCTATGCCTTTGTTGTGGATGCATAATTATGTCGATAAACACAACATCTGTTGATGAATTTGTTCGTAACAATATTAATAAACTTTTTGTGATCAACGCCATTTGTTGATGAATTTGTTCGATCAACGCCATCTCTTGATGAAATTATTCATAAGAATATTAATACACTTAGCTTTTTTGATGAGATTTTCAGAGGTTGTCTCGGATTTTTGCTCATATCTCCGTTATTTATAGACGGATTTTGCTGATTTTAAATAGCAAACTTCTCGAAAGCATGTCTGATAGAATTATTGAAGATTTGGATCCCGAAGATATCTGGGGACTTCAGAAAATTGATTTCAAGAGACAGACGGACATGGCTTAATAGAATCCGCTGTCTATAAGGATCCAGAATATATATATTTTATAGGGTCGGAAAATTATATTGTGGAAATTACAAACGGAATGACAAACTTATATATACCATTCTCATGAAGGTGAAGGGTATAGTGACAAACTTATATATACCCTTCTCATGAAGGTGAAGGGTATAAAAAGGATAATATATAAGATGAAGCTTTTTGTTTGAATTTGATCTCAATAACATTATTTACAAAAGATTTATGGGTGGCATAGAAGAAATTGACCAAATATGCTTCTTCATTCAGTATCCACTAATGTGATTTCTATGTATTTTAGGATTATATTGGTTGAATTTCATCTCAATAGCGTTATTTACAAGAGTTGTATGGTTGGTGTTATTCTCGGAAGTGTACTTAATTCAAAAGCTATTATTGGCTGACAGTTACAAAATCCAGTAGCTTAATTGCCGCATAACCGATACTACTATGATTTCTGGCTTAAAATTTCTGAACCATGGTTCGATATCGATATTTATTAGACATTTTTGTCGGTTTATTTGGTTTTTGGAAATGGTTCTTATATTGCAGCTATGACAAATTATGGGACGATCTTCTTAAATTTTGGAACAGTTATTTTCATGCATATAAGGATATTTCACGTCGAATTTCAACATAATAACGGTATATTTAAGATATATATTAGTATTAACGTTGATTTCGAGAGTGGACCTTATGTGGGGGATATTGACAAATATGGACCGATTTTCTCAAAACCCAGCAGTTTGATTTAGGCATGTATGTAAATGATCCGTGTAAAATTTTGGATTGGTACCCTTATTTATAAGAGATTTATGAGTATTAAAGTGATTTTCGAAAGAGGGCTTTATATTGGGCATACGGTTAAAAATACACTGAAATTAACAACATTTTGTGGGATGATTTTTGTACATATGTAAATGAACTGTGCAACGTTTTGAGTCTGTACCGATATTTATACAATATAGGTATAAATGTTTTTTTCAGATGTGGTCCTTGTATGGGAGTTATGACCAATTCTGGGTCGACCACCATAAAATTTAGTACAATTTATTTGCTTATAAAGATTATTCATGTCAAATTTTAGCCGTTTAACATTATTTATATCTGATTTATACGTATTTAGTGAATTTTGGAAGTGGACTTTATATGAGGTCTATGGTCAAACATAGACCGAACTAAAAAAAATCGTTTTGCAATTTATTTTTGCATAAAACTTATTTTTGCTGAATTTTGTCTTGATATTCCAATTTTATAGGCATTTATGTATAATTGAGCAATATTTCTGGAAGATTTTTGTATGGGGGCTATGAGAAATCATGGACCGATTCTTACTATTTTCCGCACACTTTCTTCTTTTATCATAAAAACAACGTATACAAAATTTCATGGTATTATCTGCAATATATTTCAAAATATTGCAATAAAATGCAAAAAAATTATCAAATTTTAATGGAGGTTGTCTCACATATTGGTCCATAACTCTGGTTGGTCTCAACCCATTTTGCTGATTTTAAATAGCAAACTTCTCGAAAGCATGTTCAACAGAATTATTGAAGATTTCGATCCCAAAGATATCTGGAGACTTCAGAAAACTGATTTCAACATCCAGACAGACGGACATGGCTTAATAGACACCGCTATCTATAAGGATCCAGAATATATAATAGTTTCTTTTTACAAGCAATAAGGTCACTTGAATTTTATATAAAAATATTTAATTTATTTATATATATTTATTTCCAGAAGCTATCCATTGTGATAGCGAAATATTGGAAATAAATATATATAAATTAAATATTTTTATATAAAATTCAATTGACCTTATTGCTTGTAAAAAGAAACTATTAAATATTAAAAAAAAGGTCAAATAAACGAACTAAATATCCAGAATATATGTATAAACTTTATAGGGTCGGAAAATTATATTGTGGAAATTACAAACGGAATGACAAACTTATAACGGGTGGTTAAATTTCAAGGGCCGATGTTGATTTTGAATAAAACACAAACTATTTAGGAAATTATTGTAATTTTATTTTATTATGATATATTGGTATTACTCAATTATGTATGGAACAAAATATCGGCCAAATGGGCGCCGCGACCACGGCGGCACACCTCCATCCGATGGTCCAAATTTTCGATGACCCTGAGGCATAATGGAGGTTCTATGCCGTTAATGTGCCGAATTATCTCATCCTTTAGCTCTTGAATTGTTGCTGGCTTATCGACGTACACCTTTTCTTTCAAATAACCCCAAAGAAAAAAGTCCAACGGTATCAAATCACATGATCTTGGCGGCCAATTGACATCGCCATTACGTGAGATAACACGGCCATTGAATTTGTTGCGCAAAAGAGCCATTGTTTCGTTAGCTGTGTGGCAAGTGGCACCGTCCTGCTGAAACCACATATCGTCCACATCCATATCTTCAAATTCGGACCATAAAAAGTTCGTTATCATCTCACGATAGCGAACACCATGCACAGTAACTGCCTGACCGGCCTCATTTTGGATAAAATACGGCCCGATGATGCCGCCAGCCCATAAACCGCACCAAACAGTCACTCTTTGTGGGTGCATTGGTTTTTCGACAATCACTCTTGGATTCTCATTCGCCCAAATGCTGCAATTCTGTTTATTGACGAATCCACTGAGGTGAAAATGTGCCTCATCACTGAAGATGATTTTCTTCGAAAATTGATCATCCACTGTTGCCATTTCTTGCCACCATTCTGCCCATTCACGACGTTTGGAATGGTCAAGAGGCTTTAGTTCTTGAGCCAATTGCACCTTGTAAGCGCGTAAATGCAAGTCTTTATGCATAATGTTCATCAACGACGAGCGTGAGAGGTGCAATTGTTGGGCACGACGACGAGTTGAGGTGGACGGCTCTTCAGCCACACTATCGCGAACAGCAGCAATATTTTCTGCAGTACGAGCATGCACTGGTGTTCTCACATCTTCTACAGACCCGGTTTGCTCGAATTTTTCCACGATTTTTGCGATTGTACGCACATTTGGACGATCAAATTGACCAAAAAAATCACGAAGTGCACTATATGCATTTTGATTTGAACGCCCATTTTCATAATAAGTCTGGATAACTTTAACACGTTGTTGGATTGTGTATCTCTCCATGGTTCAAATTGAGTAAGTCTGAAATAGAGAAATGTCAAATAAAATTCGGAAAAAAGCTTGGCGTTTAGTGTGGTTCATATTCAACATCGGCCCTTACAATTTAACCACCCTTTATATACCTTTCTCATGAAGGTGAATGGTATAAAAAGAAACTTCGCAGATATACATACATATATACAATCAGGGGCCAAATTGCCGCATTCGTGATCGAATGAGCTATCGTATCGAAATATGATTTAGATATCGAAATTATGATAAAATGTACTAAATTTCTTGCTCGACATCGAATGCCATAATCTCAAATAATAAAATTACGATCAATTTTACTCGATATCGAATGCGGTAATTTGGCTCCAGGTATGTGATGGAAATCGAAAACGAGTTTTAGAAGTTAATTTTTTCGTAATATTTCTGTATTGAAACAGTTTTATCCCACAAAATATAAAGATAATTCGCTATTAAAGAGAATCTTAAAACAAAAATTGTAAAAATTTGATTAGAAATACTTTAAAATGGACTTCAAAAACTCACTCATTTTCGTAACATCCACTTATTTCACCATCATTTAATTTTAAAATGTATTTACGGCAACCATAAACTTTTTATCTCCAAAGACTATTTTTAAGTTGAATAAAAAAAATCATATTTTATTTTCAAATTAGTCCTTTTTTAGAACAAAAAAATAATTAATAACATAAAAACGAATTCATTTTAAGTTAATTTAAAAAAAGGATTATAAAAGACCACCAGGATTGTTCAAACAAATAAAAAAGTAAACCTTATGGATTAAGATAAAAATTAAGTACATAACTTTGCTATGTAGGCATCAGCATCATCAAGCCTTTTCACGGTCGCATAAATAATAGGATTTTTTTCAACACTTTTTACGAATGCCACTCCTTGTTCTTTAGTAGTAATACCTAAAATATAAAAGAAGAATATGTACAGAAAAAATAGTGCGAATTTAGAATACACGGTTATTCGCATGACCTACCTTCTACGTATACCATATTAGCATTTGAAGGAAACATTAGATCTAATATCATGGGCATAATATCCTTCTTGTTTACTTTCGAAATGTTGCCATAATCCAAAAACATGACAACAAAGGCATCATTTGGCTTATGATCTATACACAAGGCACGATACCACTCACCATCATCCGCAAAAACGGATAAACATATTTCCATTTTTCTATGAAAAAACATTAGAAATAGTAAATTTTTATGTTACAATAATCATTTGTTTGAATTTATATTTATAAAAAATGTCTGTAGACACTTACTTTGGGGAATAGCCATTTTTTGGCGCTTTATCACTTTTGCAATACTCAGAGACTTCTTTTAAGTGTTGTTCCATTTTTGCCAAAAATTCTTTATTGTTGTAATCCGCTGCCGTAATATATGGGCTTTCTAAGTTAAGTATGGTAGTTGGATCTAAAACATATAGTGGAACTTTCTCACCACATTCAATAGGCATCACATTCAAATGATCGATTGTAAAAATTTCATTTTTATTAACAGCTACGGCACAAGCTAATTCTTGTGGAACCTTTGGATCTTGATTTTGCATTGTAATTATGGGAGGAGGTTTACATGCAATTGGAGTATTAGGTGGTGACAATGGGAATGAAGTATCTTCAGGCACTGTTAAGTTTGCAGCGATTGGAGTTTGTTGTGTAGCTGGTTCGAACACCATTGGTAGCAGCTTTTTACACAGTGATTGCTTATCTTTAGTACGAAAGAGTAAATCCACAGTATTATTTTCGCTATATGTAACATCAAATTCGACAGCATTTTGCATGCAAGTTTCTAGAGCCTCTAAAGCTTTGTTATTTGAAACAGGGGTTGGTATGCTTTCCAAGAACATTAATTTTACACGATAACAGCGTACAGGCAAAGAACACACAAGTAGTGTGGGTTTACGCAGAAAACGGCGAGCAATAAATTGTTCAAAACCACTATCTATATTCATTACCTTAAAGTCGTTACCTTCAGAACCAATAATCTAATACAAATTAAATAAATAAATATTTTTATCCTTGTTTTTATTACTGTGGAATATGAAAAAAAATCGATAAATAATGTAACATAAAAACAAATTATTTACTTACCTGACCTCGAAAATATTTCAACGACTGCTCTTTCTCATTTTGACAGTATATAACAATGTCGTTCTTTTCAATCGTTTCGTTGGCAGCAAATGGTACACAATTCGAATACTCTGACATTAATATTTTGGAATATTCATTGTTTTGTTGAGAAGCTATATATATCTCTTTGTACGTTAACACATGTGATATAATTATGGTACCACCTTCGGGAATGCGTTCGTTCCACAGTTTGAGGCCTAATTCGCTTAGAGAACCAGTGAAAACGGATGCTATTACAACGTCAATAATCTTCCGTTTCTCATCAAACAAACCACAGGGCAATAGAGTTTTAGAATCCGTACTAACTGTAGAACTTGTTGCAGGTAATAACTGTAGTGTCAAGTCTTTCGCTGTGGTTAGCATGGCTTCGGAAAGCATGCAGTCGGTTGAATTTGTTGATATAGCAAACACCCGAATAGGTTGGATGGCAAACGAATCTGGCACTCTCTTAATTTGCGGTGAAAGACTTATAAAACCTTCGTCAATCGTATAAACCAGATACTGGTGCAGATTTTCACAAAAACCTAAGAGACGTGCTCGCCTCCATCCATGCTGAGTACGGGCCGCTACGAATGCACCCACTTCTGGCAATGTATCGAATTCTAAACTTATGCATTTGGGTGAATTTAGAAGGCTGTCGAATTCATGATCATTAACACCTCCACCATTACATAATCGCAATAAAGCATTGCGACCATCCGAAAAACATTTTACCACTTTCAATACGGGCTCCTTGTTTAACAATTCTATAGGTAAATGCAAAGGGATTGATTTCAATTTGCACTCAACATTATAGTAGTTTTCATGGCATTTATCTCCCACGACTCTGATCTCAACAATACTTTCAATTTCCAGAGGACCGTAATCGTTAGGCAAACAAACACGAAAAGCGTAAGCATTTAAGTTTAACATAATGGGTATGGGCGCAAACAATTGGGAATAAGAAACACGAAGTTCATTACCGTAGTCTATCAAACGAACAGTTGCCTTTTGGACTTCGGGACTGCTTTCCAAAATTTCAGCTCGGTATAACATTTTGTCTAAAGGTGCAGCTACCAAAGCTCCTTCATATATATCATCGGGACTACAGGGACATTTTTGATTGATTGAACGATTTATTTCACCCAAAAGCTTACGCAGAGAACAGTCATATTTTAAATCTGTAACCCAAACAATGCGTTTTTCATTTTCAACATCTTTATATTGAATCATAGCCTTAAAAAATCCGTCTGGAGGAGGATATGCTACTCGCCAAGTACATGTTTTTTCCGAAAGTGGTTTTACAACCGACACAGTCGATGTAGAAGTAGATGCAGTTTTTGGAACCATGTTAAAGTCACTATCATTTAGTAACTTTTTTGGTTTCGACTTATTGCCATTAACAGAGGTACTAGAACGACGAGTTTCATTGAGATTGTGTACAGATCCGTAAGGTCGTCGTTGACTGCAACCAATTCTATCTAAGTGCATATTACTGGATACAGACTTTAAAATATTTATGGGTATTAAATTTCTGCAATAAATTATATTATTATATGGTTAAAAATATCATTGAAAAAAAAAAACTTACGGAAACTTGTAGCATTTTGATTTGTGATCCAGCCAATCATTTACTTGACATTGGGAACTGCAATAAGGTTCTAAACAGCGTTCACATTTAAACTGGGCAGCATGACCACATTTCGAACAAACCACTTCATCCATTTTGACTGCAAATGCCCCTCCCGATTTTTAAAACGATTTTAAAAAAACCTGGGCGAAAACGTGCTTCAATTCACAGAACTCAAACAATTGAAAGCGTCTGGATTTTATAACGGCAGTTAAAGTATTAAAAGGTTCCGTTAGTCAGTGTTGCAAAAATATGAAAAGTTATGATCACAGTTGTATTTCTTTGTATTAAGATTAAATAGGATTGTAGAACATATAATTATACTTAAATATTCATACTTAGATACACCAATACCTCGGTTAGCGTCGCTTCGAAGTTGCGTCTATTTAAAATTTCCGTGACTTCGATGTTGCGTCATTTTTGCTTCAGTTTGCGTCGCTTTGCTTCGAAGTTGCATCGTTAGTGCTTCGATTTGCGTCGTTAATAAATGTTTGTATGTACAAAGAAAAAATAGAAAAAGGGGATTTCCCGTCGAAGTCTAATGCAAATTTGTTTTTGAAAATTGTCTACAAGTTTTAATCTTAATATTTGTATGTGTTTTTCATGAATTGTTATTTTTTTCTTTAATAAAAATTATTATTACACAAATATGTAATAATAAAAAATTGGTATGTATTTGCTATTGAAAAATCAATTCTTTTTTACTAAAATTATAAGTCTCGGAACGAGTTAAATGAAAATTAATACAAATGTATGGAACACTGTGATTCGGTTTGCGTCTCGTTTTTCCGGTCCCAATTAGCGACGCTAACCGGGGTATTAGTGTATATTGTTGAAACTAGAATGGATTCTGCGAATTACGATTTACATTAATGTTTTCCCATATATCACACAAACATGTTTTTCTCAAACACAAAATTAAGAAAGAATTGAGTATTTTTCTATTTATGACAAGTCGTCTTTTCGTTATTTTATAATTTTTAATGTAAATAATGTACAGTGGCTCACACCTTATTTCGTGTGATCTATTTTCAAAAGAGAATACCTTTCCAATTTAATGAAACTAAAAAGAAGAATCCAGTTTTTTTTTAGGAGAAATGTCATTCCTTATTACAAAACAAAAAATCACTACAATATTTAGCACAAAAATTACTTGAAACAAAAGGGATCTCATAGTTTTTTTCGTGTGTCGAAATTTACCGTTATAAAAGTAATTGAGAAATTTTTGTATACACATAATTTTTAAATATTGGTACATAATGCTTTAATAAACATTTTATTGCGATATTTTGAAGCTTTATAACTTTGCTATGGGTCGTCGAACTTCAATAGAAACGCGTGAACTGGTAATTAGGCATTTTAAACACAAAAACAAATTGCCGAAATAGTAAAGTTGAGAAAATAGAGTTGCTAATAAAGGTCGAGAAGCACCAAATAAAATATTTTCAGAAGCTGGTAAACGTTGAATATTGCGTATTTGCTGATGAAAGCAAATTTAATCTTTTTGGGTCCGATGGTAAGTCATATGTTTGGGGAAAGCCAAATGCGGAACTACAACCAAAAAATTTACGCGGCACAGTAAAGCACGGTGAAGGACATGTGATACTATGGGGGTGCATTTCGTTAGTTGGTGTCGGAAACTTAGTGTTTATCGATGACACTATAAAAATGAAATAAAAATATTTATTTAAACCTTTTGAAAGACAACAAAAAATGTTCGGTTCTATAAAAACAATGAATCAAAGCATAAGTCACAACTTGTGCAAACATGGTTGGTTTGTAATTGTCCTCATATCGTTAATACACCAGCCCAATCCCAATCAAAAACATTGATTGGGAATGACACTGCCAATGAAATGGCAAAATATAACGGTCGAATGTACTCAAAAGGTAATTTTTAAAAGTTAGACTAAATTAATTATGATTACACAGCGTGTTTTTCAGTATGTGAAAAGTTCTTAATACAGTGAACTCGCAGAAACGTGAACATCCAGTAACATGAATTACCCAAAAACATGAGCCAGTGTTGCCATTTTAGCACTTTCAGTGCTAGATTTAGAATTTTATTTCTCGAAATTTTTTTTTATTATTTTACTACAAAAATACTTTTGGAGAAGTAAAAAATAACTTTTATTAATATTTCAACTAAATTTCTTTCGGTGTGGTAAGTAAATGAACACGGAAATTTTTTAATTAATGAACAAAATTAGAAAAATCTATAATTTATATTTGTAACATTCAAAATAAAAATTGTATTGTTACATTGAAAAAATTTATCACTTTTTTTTCTTTTGTAGAACATTTTAGCACTTAGTTTTTCAAGTTTTAGCATATTTTGAAATTAATTTTCTGGCAACGCTGTATGTATATGAAATTTGTAAACTCATTAGAACTTTTTTTAAAATTTTATACTAGTGCTGGCAAATTCTACTACTTTCCATTACTCAATAATATTCAATACTTTTCATTTGGGTACTCAATACTACTCGATACTTTTAACGGATTTTTTTAAATTGTAACACATAGTTTTTATTTGCAAATTGAAGTAGTTTCTTTAAACAATAAAAATAGATCTTCAACTATTATTGGTTTTGTATGTCTTTTATTATTAAATCAAAAATAAATGTAAAGCTAACTTTGATTTCAACGTTAACAACAACTTAAGAAATAATAGACGCTTTATTTTGGCGGTTGGTTTAATTTTGTAGCTTGCACCAAGAATGATAAAATAAAGATTACGCCAACGCTCGTAAAATTTTAAAATGTTCTGCGCATTTCTGTGTTTTTATTGGCTAATTTTTTCTCACTTGTTTTTTTTTACTATTGTTTTGCTTGCATTTGCTCACTGAACACTTTATATTTCTTGTTGTTTTTTTTTGTTTTTCTTTTTTAAACAGCTTTTATTTTAAAACTCTCAGACAGATTTCAATTGCCAGGTTGCCAACTATCACATAAAACATACATTTTTCGCAAGAAATTTTAATTCTAACACATGAAACATTCTAGGTAACCCTTAGAATGGAACTTCTACGTCACATAACGGGAAATCATGCGCATGGCGTAATCTTTATTTTATCATTCTAGGCATGGTGAAATAACTCTACAAGGTGGTGTTGAAACGCCAGCTGTTTTTTTTAGTCATGTTCGTTATGTCAAACTTTATATACTATGTATGTATGTATGCTCAAGTTGTGTTAAAAAAATAGCAAACGTATCAAGTTATACAAAAAAGTGAAAAAAACAATTGTCCATAAATTAAATGTTTCATAAATTAACAAATTTATAAATTATTTTTATTTTCATCTTGAAATTAAAAATATTGTATGGATGTATTTATTTTTCCTGCAAAAATGTTTGTAAACAATAACCAGTTGTTTTTGAAATTACAAACATGAAAGCAAAAACAAAAATACCATGTTGTTTCTGTTGCTTATGTGTTGTTGTAATATTGCCATCACCTTGTAGAGTTATTTCACCATGATTCTTGGCTTGCACATTATTGTCTTTTTATACAGTGATGTATTTTTATGCACTATTTTGTAATTCCGATTGTTTTTTTTAGATCTGGATGTAAAATATAATAAAATTTGTTTTTGTCTCTCCATTTTTGTTACTAAAGGTTGAAAATATAATTTATTTTCTTTTTCAATGAGCTGTTTTTATTATGAAAATTAATCTAACAATATGTCAAAAAGTAGTAGTGTAAACGACAAAAATTTTCTTTAAGATTTTAATTAAAATCTACTAGATTTTGCGTAGGTGTAAATGTAGTATTAGCCATGGTGAAATTAAATTAATTAATTAAATTATTATTTAATTAAAAAATGGTTTGTGACAAATTTTACAAGTTAAAAAAATTGCTGGTTTTAACTAGTGAATGGTGAATCGATTTTCGGTTATTCGATCAACCATTTTTAACTCGATTAATCGAACATAAAAGTAGATTTTTTTTGGTTGATTACGATTTTTTTTATAAATTTTTTTTTCTTAAACTAAAAAAATCAAAAATTTTTTCAACTTGTTTTTGTTGAAAAAATAAAACATGCAATTTTATTCAATTGTTTTATTTAAAAAGGCGCACTTAAAAAAATATGTTTTACATATTTCTGTTTAATAAATTTTATTTTTTAAATCTTATGAGATTTTTTGCTGCCACAAAAAGCTAACTCCTTGCAAATGCAGCACGATTTTTTTCCATTATACATTTTTTTAAAATATTGCCGTGGCTTGGTGCCATTTTTTCACTTTTAACTAACAGGCATGTTATGGAAATCGAAAACGAATCAGTTTTGGAAATACATTTTAATGCACAACGCAACAATAAGTGCCATCGAATGAATTTTGCTATTTTTGACATTGTTTTCGCAATTAAGAATTCCAACTTGCCAGCTTTTCGCATTTCAAATGCGATTAAAAAAGTACTTTTCGAGTTATAACTTATGGCAAGTTGTAAAAATCAAAGTAAGCTATGTAAAAATTAGCTTATTAGCTCATTCAAATTATCTTTTTGTCGAAACAAAGAAAACTTGAGAAACCATCCAAGTAGTGTATGCAAATTTGCTGATCTCAATGCCTCGTATATGTCAAGCTATTACATATTGATTGATAACAATGGATTTGCAACAAAATATTGATTTATTTTTGAATAAATACTTTTTTTGTATGTCCTTAATTATATGCACGACCGATACCAATCTTATTTGAAAATATGACTCACAGATTCATAAAACCTTTCGTATTATTTGCTTCAAGCTCACATCGTGTCCTTAATTAGTTGCATATATGAGTGAACTCTTTCTGTGTAATCCTTTTGTAATTAAGTTATCCTACAAATAAGAGAAATATAGAAAAAATCTTGCTGTACTAGTTTCGCTGGGAGCTTTTGTATGTATGGCTAACAAATTTATTGACGAGAAAAATATTTTTTTTTATATTTTTAACAAAACACTTAATTTTTTTTTTCAAATTGACGTTTTTTTGCTGATTGCTTTGTTTTATTTAAACAATATTAAATGTTTTAGCATTTACTACTTGGTCCGAAACTACATACATATATTTTTTAGAATAAAAGGACACAAAAATAACTTATTCTTGTCAAAACGTTCGCTTAGATAAGACTTAAGACACAAACTTTTTATCGTATCTATTTTTTTTACTCAATCAAGTTTGTTTATTCCACAATCAAGTTTGTGTCTTAAGTCTTATCTAAGCGAACGTTATCGTTCGACATCGTGAGCCAGGGGGTTCATTTATAGCTATTATAAATGTCATTAATTTTTAACAATTAACATCTGTTAACTATTTGCTTCAATTATTTAAAACCATTGGCGAAAAAAGTTTTTTGTGTTTTATAAAAATTTACATTGAAGGCCTTGTTTAAAGTAATTTTTTTAATTAAAACTAAAAAAAATTTTAATTGAAAATAATTGTTTTACCAATAAAGGTTCAAAATATGTACACATACATATGTATGTATGTACATACATATGTACGAGTATGTACATATGTATATAAAAAGTTCAAAAGATTAGAAAAAGATAGTTTGGTTAATTTCATAACATATTGTTTTATTTTAAAATTTTTAATTCTTTTTTTGGGTTTTTTTGTTTTTTGTTTTTATTTGACTTTTCATTTGATAAATTTTTTATATTGCATTTTTTGATACAAAAAAGCTTTGCTTTAAATAAAAAGGTTAAAATTAAATAAAAAATAAAAGTTAACATAAAATATAAGCGTAATTGTGCGTAAAAAGTTTTAAACTTTACGAAAATTGTTTAAATTATAATTATAATTGTGTTTTTGTTTTATAATCAGAAACAGGGGATAGGAAACTACGATCGAGAGAGTTCGATTGTACGGACAAACGGACTGCCATACATACGTATTTATAGTATAATGCACACAATTTAAAAATTATTGTTTTTAGAAATTACAATTTTAAAATTTTAAACTATACACAAATTCAACTAAAATAAAAAAAAAATAAATACAGATAAAAATAAAAGTTCTAAAATGTATAAATTAACTAAATTAAATTATAAAAAATAAATAATAAGTAATAATAATTCTTAGAATCTACTAAAATCAATTCAATGACAATTTGTTTGTTTAAATAAGATTCCTTTGTGAATTATTTGTGCGTGTGCGATCATTTTTTGGATTCTTTAAAATGTCTGGATTTCAATTAATTGAATATATTATAGAATTGATAACATTAACATTCAATAACTTAAAAAAGCAAAAAATAATTGTTATAAAATAAAAATACAAATGCGGTCTGTGCGTGGGAGGGACGAGGGGTCAAAACATAAAAATCAACAAAAAGAATAATAATAATTAAATAATAACTAAAAATGACAATAACAATGACAATACTTTTTACATAAATTTGTTTTTTTGAAGGGCAGGCAGTTGATTTGATGCGATTCTGTCTGATTTTTAAACCATAAGTCTTGAGCGAGATTTTTTAATACGCTGTGTGGCACAAGACAAACCATCACCGTTCCATGACTTGGACTTCGCACGAAAGTGACGATATTCCTCGTTGTACGATGGTTCCAACATGGGACGGTAAGCATGAGGTATGCAGTGTTCCACGTGAGTTTCGAAGAATTCTTTGTAACCATTGTGCAACAAATAGATTTCGGGATAATCCAAGGCGGGGTAGGCATTAGTGTTGCGCTCACGGTCTAAATTGCGCAAGAAACGCGACAATTTGGGACCGCGCTCCGATGAGAATTCACAGTGGAATATGATGATATTGCGTTTGATGCCTGATGCCTCGTTGCTGCTTTGTTGTTGTTCAGTCTTTTTTTGGGACAAGAATTCTTCGATAATTTGTTCTTGTGTGTATAAATTCTTGGCACCTTCGATGTGCCCACCATCGTACTCATAGGGATACCGACAGTCAATGATTTTATAGCTGGATATTTTGTCATTGAAGTCACCGCTCAATAGGCGAGCTACGGTATGACTGGTAATTGATTTAAGATCACGATGGCGCCCATCGATTAGAGGTAAAGCGTATGGTCTACTAAAATCACCGATTAGATCGGGTTCGTCTTTGTTTTCGGAACGATTTAGGGCGGACATAATTTCAGCATCATTCATAGACATGCATTTGCGTAAGGTGGGGCGGGTTGTTGTGGTTGCGCTGTTCAAAGAGGAGCAAGATGATGAAGAGGCGGGTGAGGTTTTGCTGTTGCCTATAAACGAGCCATCGAGATTCTCCTTTTCGGCACCGCGGTAGCGTTTCGATTGAATGGGCGAGCAGGTGGTGGATGGTGGCTCTGGACGCTTGAAGCAACAATTGCCATTGAGGCGGGAATTGAAGGGGGTGGTACTGGCATTGGAGATATTAATATTTTCGGGTGTCTTTGGCTGGAATTGGCTGTTTTCAGTCATGCTCAGGCATCGTCTTACTGAGGGTTTGCGCATTTCTGGCGTTTTAACGGGAGAGTTTTTAATGATATGACCCGAAATTAAAGAATTCAAATCGCTGGGGAAATTTAAGCCGTTTAATTGAGAGGGTTGATCCAAATTTTCCATATCAAAGAATTCCATATACTCATCATCCAGAGATGATTCCATGGACCCCGTAGATGACATACTGTGCAAAAGACGGAATCCTTTGGAGGGTGCGTTTGTACTAAGTGCGGTGCTACGGTTGACATTTTGTGAAATAATATTTTTTGTAGTCAAGGGGTATGAGTTTTTACGAGACTGCAAGAATTTTGATTTCTCAACAACTTGGAAGCGTTGTGGAGAGTCCTCAGGTGATAGCAGACCCATAAACTGGGGACTGGCAGTCAAATGACGATTTTGACTGATATGGTCATCATCGTAGAACGACAATTCTTCCATTGCCATATCGGACATGGAAGCATCTAAGTTCAAACGACGAGAAGATGGATTACGTCCTGAATGTTCGATTTGAAAGCTAAAATAAAAATAATAATGAAAATATGTATGTTAATTAATAAAATGTTTGTAATAAAAAAGAATAAAAAAAAAAATATTGACAATTTACAGTAAGGTTCTAAGAGAATTCTCTTCCAAAATAAAAACCGAAAACCGTACAATCATGTTGAGGGTAGAAATACTACTGAACAACTGCACATCACAGCGCAGGAGTAGCTCAAATCAGCAATTACACTGCTGTGGCTATCAGAATGTGTGTGTAAAGGTTCATTAAACTCATCATGACTACAACGACAACTAGAAAATTTATTATTTTATTTTGTTGAGGGTTGTTGGCTGGTGTTTGGTTGGCGTATTACAAAATATACAAAAACAACAATTTTTAACTATAGTATAGTATGTAGAGTATAGTATAGTATATAGCAAGCACATGGTGTTTTGAAGAGTAGTTGGAATTGGAATTTTTTTTTTGCCTAAATTAGAAAAAATAAAAAAATACTAGGGGTTTTTAATAATACTACAACTAAAAACTATTTACATATGTACATTAGGGTGGCCCCAAAATAAATAAAGCGGATGTTCCCGACTAATATGAAAATTTGATTAATTTTAAGACTACGTTTCTCAATTTTTTTGTCCTGGGGTCAATATTTGGTGAGCTGGATCAAAGGATAAAAAGGTCCTTTTTAGAGGTTTTTTGATTTTTTTTACATTTCCCACAGGGGAACTATATGTAAATTTGGTATCATATGAAGGGTCTTTGAGAGGCGCATTCAGCGGGTTTTCAAAAATTAAAAAACAATTTTTTTTAATTCAAAAATTTTGAAAATTTCAGACAAAAATTTTAGTGTTTTTTTACTTTTTCATAGAATTTACATAAATAAATACATAGTTGAAATTTCTTGATTATAAACATCATGCAATTTAACCCAAATGATTTTTCACGTGTGTTAGCTTATAAAATTTACGTTATTTTAATACCCATTACATTAACGAATTGAGTTAACAGAGATTGTCAGATACGGAAGAATTAAGGTTTTTAAAAAAAAATTAATAAAAATTGAAATAGGTAGAATTTTAAAAAACGAGAAAAACCATTTGGGTTAAATTGCATGATGTTTATAATCAAGAAATTTCAACTATTTATTTAAGTAAATTCTATGAAAAAATAAAAAAATACAATTTTGTCTGAAATTTTCAACATTTTTGAATTTAAATTTTTGATAACCCATTGAATGCGCCTCTCAAAGACCTTTCATATGATACCAAATTTACATATAGTTCCTTTAGAAGAAATGTAAAAAAACCAAAAAAAAAACTCTTAAAAGGACATTTTTATCCTTTGATCCAGCTCACCAAATATTGACCCCAGGACAAAAAAATTATGAAACGTAGTCTTAAAATGAATCAAATTTTCATATTAGTCGGGAGCATCGATACCTTATTTTTTCTCCATACAAACGGGGCCACCCTAATGTACATAGAACGTGTTATGGGAATTAACAATATAATGCAGATGTTTGCCTGCGACTGAACTTGTACAAAATGTAAACAAAACATTTTTTAGTTTTATTTTGAAGGAAAGTCTTCCTTGAAAGGAAGTATTTTTGTGTGACTAAGAAACAAAAAATTGCTGAAGCAAGAAGTTACATTTTGTAAGGCAGCTGCCTGTTAACATGAAAATGTTACGCTTTGCTGGCTGACAAAATTTTGGCCAAAAACACACAAGAAAAACAGCAACAAGAGCCAACATGATTATTGGGTCAGGTCGCAACTGTGATAAAACAACGGTGCGCTAAAATGTTACACCGGTTCGTTTTTTTTTTCCTTATGTTTATGAATGAATTCCCCAAAACAAAACACATACAAATGAGTAAAGCTCCCCTTTAGTAGAGAGCGCATCCAATGGGCTAAAGCTTTTATTTTCAATAAACTTTTGCTTTCATTTGAAGGTTGTGGTACAAAAAGAATTCATGAAATTAAATTGAAAAAATCTCAGTTCAAGTTCACTTCTTGCAAACAAATCTTTAACATTCTATAAATGTATTTTTATTTTGCAGGTAATCCACAGTTTTGCAAAATAAACATAAAATTAAAAATTTTTTTGTTTTTTTTTTTTTGTTACAACACCAAAAGCATAAAGATATTAATTTACCTTTGGCAATCCATGGTAATATCTCCAGATTCTTCAATGATCGATTCCCACATCATTTTGAAAGAATTTTGTGTGTTAGGAGTTAAAATATTTGTTTTTGTTAAAAAAATTGCTAAAACACAATTTTTATACTTGATTTTTTGTTAATGCACTAATTTTGAATTTGGTTGATAAATCTTTTTTAAATAATAGATATTTTGTTTAAAATGTCTTTTTTAATATTTAGTGTTCATATTGCAAACATTTCGTGTTTTAACTTCTAGTTGTTAAGTACAAATTAAATTATTTTTTAGTTTATAATATTCCAATTGTTTGTTTTTTTTTTCTGTTTAATTTTATTTGTAAGCAGTAGGAAGTTAAAGCAATCGCTGCTTTACTGCTGCTACTATACGACGACGATGAAAGAGTAAAACTCGAATGACTGACTTTCTTGAAGAACACCGAGTTTATATACACGACGTCAGCGTTGAAAAAATATCTGCAGCGTAAACATTATATTCCTGCTCAAAACCCACCACCGAAAGCAAAAATCGAACAGCAACAACAAAATCACTCTCTGCTAACACAAAGCAGAGGTGGCCAACACAACAACAATAGTATTATTGAAATCAGCTGGGTAGTAAATGAAAAAAGAGAACGCATGGCATAAAAATGAGAAAGCAATACTGAAAAGGATCTTTAGATACAAAATCAACAACAACAACAATAACAACACCTTGTATACGATACACGAAAATTAAACAATCTTATAGAAATAATAAAAAAAAATGCTACATACATACGTAAATATTTTAAAGCAAAAGAAGAAACTGAGATAAAAAAATAAAAGAGATCTTAAAAAAAGTAGTGAACAAATATAACGATAACAAGAACATCTGATTTTTGTTATTGTACTAATTATTGTAAGATTTAGTTTTTGTGCTCATGAATCCCCACAAAACAGGCAAAAAACAAGAAAAGAATCCTTTAAATATTTTCCATTCCTTGTCGAAGAGAACAAGTGTATAACAGAGAAACTTTAAAAAATAGGAGAAATAAAACATAACAAACCGGAAAAATACAACAAGAATTTTTAAAGTGTTGTTTTTGTTGTTTTCAAGCTACACCGGGGGTCTTATTAAATTTTTTCTTATTTTTTTCAAATCTGAACCTTTTTGGTATAGGCAGCAGAACAACATACATAGAAGAAATCTCAGCAAGTCATCAGCTGAGGCAAAGGAGATCATTAAAAATAAAATGTTTATATATGATCACGACTTGCTTGCTAGGGCACTTTTTATTTTGTGACCCATCACAAGATATTTATAGAAATATGTATGTCTTTTTAATTTATTAATTACTTTAAACGAATTCAACTCGGTAGGGGAAACCATTTCTATAATAATAATAATCTTGTTCAAAAAACAAAATATTATGAATAATTAGTTCGTTTCTATTAATTAATGTTATTTTTTTTATTTTTAAAAATTATTACGTATTTTTTATTTAAACTTGAAAACTATTTAATAATTGTTGCTCAATCCGTTATCTTTTCACTTGGGAGGCTGTATATTGAATGCCAAACTTAATTTTGGCGCGCAAGCTTTTATAGCTCCAAGCTCCCAAACAATTCAATCACAAAAAAATAATAAAAAAAGATAAACAAATTTAAGTGTACGAAAAATACTCTCTGAGAGAAAACATACATACATATGTACATTCATATATAAATATCAAATGGAAAGGGGAGCAAGCAGGGTAGTCAATTGTATATATTTTGCATATGTGAAGGTTTCTGTAGTTGCTAGCGATTGGGTCATGTCATAAAATTAACAAAATTGACTCCCATTATTCTCAAAAAATGTTATTGCGGTCATAGTTAAAATGTTTTTGAGCTTAATATTAATATATGTAATATTTATTGTTCCACTAAATACTTATTGTTTTTATATTTCTATGAACATCAGGGCATATTTTTTATAATCAGCTAGATGTATTTTTTTTTTTAAATTGACAACTCTGATTGGGAGTAGAAAAAAAAATTTGTTAAAGTGGAGCTCAGGTAACCGGCAAAGGAATTGTGTAGGTATATAGTCCTCAACTTTGTTTTTTTCTTTTTTAATTTTTTTTTGTTATTGTAGCTCTCGTTTGTTCTTCTTCGTATATGAACAAAGAAATTCTTCAGCACACAATGGAGCTCTTGTTATGCTAGTGGCTCTTACATTTGCGCATGTGTGCAAATATATATATATATATATATATGTACCTACATATTTATATATTTATGCACATATATACATGTACCTAGGTATGTATGTATGTATATGTACATAGGCATGTGTGCATGGGCACAATCAGAATCTCTGCTAAAAGTTTATTTTGTGAAATGAAAAAAAAGGCGGCAAACTTTATAGAATAACAAAGGAGATTTGTATTTTTTTTTTTTTGGAACGACAATGGGAGGTTGGTTGGATGGTGAATATACTTAATAAAATACTTGAAATAAACAAGTTATGTGGTAGTGGAGCACTTTATTTAATATTTTATTATGTACAATATAAGCATTTCAATTTATTTGCGATGAAGATTTTATTTACAAAAAATGCTAGTGTGTTAAAGTGATTAACTAAAAATAGTCAAATTTAATACAATCAAATGTGGACAATTTATATTCGAATCAAATGACTAAACTTCTAAGGCTTGTTTGTAATGGTAATCATAAGAAAGACATAAATTATTATTAGTTTAACATTTAAATATTTTAATATTACTATAATCTTTATCTTTTGAAATAAAATTTTAAAGCGAGCTTTACTTTAACTCTCGTTGGGAATATCAGCCACCTTTCTCTTGAGGACACTCTAAAAACCATCAAAATCATGCGCTATTGAAATTACTTAATATTTTTTATGTTTTAAAACAGACGAACAACCTCATAATTGATAGGAGCTGCTTAATATTTCCTGATTTTTTCTTAATGCTATTTACTACGGAAGGGGGGTTTTAATTAAAAATTAAAATATTGTCCGGCTTACTTTGCGTAAAAAACAAAAAAAGAAAGACATTTACAGTTTTTATTTATAATATCATGGCCTGGGGGGATTACTATAAGCAAAGGATCTACATACAAGACAATAAAATAAATGTTGCAAATATGTAAAATACTAATTAATACAATAAATTTTGAGAAACAGCAGAACTGTTAACACCACTGCAGACAACAACGACGACAGCAAAGGCAGCGATATGTCACACATTTATGTATTTTAATTGCAAATTTATTGATTAAGTTCGAAACCCACATTAAAATAAGTATGTGAATAAAACATATAAAATTAAAAAAAAAGAAACAAGTTTTATTGTGACAACACAACTTGTTGTGTATCGAATGATGCAGTTTCCTCAACTTAAACTTTCTGCTTTAGTTGAAATATTTAATTCGTAAAGAATTGAATTTCTATCGAAACAATTGAAAAATATTATATGTACACATTAAAATCATCGGGTGGATGTAATATAATATATGTAGGTACAACAGATAAAATAATTTCAACATCAAAACTTGTTTAATAAAAAAATGGTGAAATATTGTCTTCTTCACTGGGTCCATCCACTAAACATTGTCAGATTTACACAATTTAGAGCACATATTATAAAAAAGTATGATTTTAGCCTGAAAAATGAAACCATGTGCAACAAGTTGGGGACCCACAACACACAATATTAAGTATATAATTTACTTAAGAAAAATACTAACTAATAAGAAAAACAAGGAGAAATATAAATGAGAGAAGAAAAGAAAAGGTACCTAGTAAGAAGTTACGAAAACAAATTGACGATATCTAAAGATTTAAAAGAAATTCAAAAATCTCAGTGCTCAAAATATTACACAAAGAAAAAACAACAAAAAAAAAAGAAGACAACCTTGAATCAGCTGATTGGAAAAAGAAGGATCTCAGCACACACATATAAAATAATAATAAGAACAGGATAAAATCACCACAATACAGTACAATCTGAGAAAAAGACCAGACAACATACAAAGTGTGCCTCTGTAGATAACACGAGGATTCACAAGGAAAAAAAAATACAAAAAAGAAAAACAAGAAGCAAAAAACGGATCGAATGAATAGCGCGCGCAAAATTTTTACAAGAAGACAAACCATCCAAAAAATATAAAAAACACTAGGAGGGGTGTGAAGTCTCTATAGATTTTTTTTTTTATAAACACTCACACACATACACACAACTGCATAAACAAAGTGCAACACCACAAAGCAACAAGGACGAGCATACAAATGTCATGTTAGAGGCGAACATACCACTGAGTGCAAGAAGACTAAGGGGAATTGCGCCCAAAGATATGAAATCTGTGCAATTCAACAAGAAACACATGAACTGAGATATTTTTTTCTTTAATTAGTTTTAAACATTCAATATTGCAGTAGACTATTGGGAAATCTAATATTTGTGAGAGTATTTGTGAGTGGACTTCAAGATTAGAAAAATCCTAAATTTTACACTTATCTTTCATTCTTTCACTAACAGTTGAGCCAAGAGCATGTCTAGTGATTTTTGCCCTTTCATATCGTAGTTTTGTGTACCCTACATTTTAATACAAGAGCATACCTAAAACGTTCATTATTTAAAATATATTCAACAAGTGTTTAATAATGATAATAATCTTTTATAATATTTAGAAAAAGTGTATATTGTATTAGTATTGTAAAATCAGTGCAGTCAGTATAAAACATTTCAAACAAATTTTATAAGATAAAAACATATGTATATTAATTATTTAGAGAAATTTTGTCTTACGGAAACTTTTAGCCAATTATTTAACTGAGTTGTACATATCAGTGTACAAAAGTTTACTTTAGTTTGGCAGTATAATTGATTTAGATTTTTCTGCCCTTATTCATAAAAAAAAAAAATAAAGTAGACTTCAAATCAACTTTAAGAAAATTTTGTATGAAAATTTTGTCTAAAAGCACACTTCAACTTCAAGAAACATTTTTCGTATACAATTTTCAATTTCTGATTATTATGAGAACAAAATCAGTTGAAATTTCTTGAAGTCGACATCTTATATAAGTACATAAAAGTATTAGTGTCACTGCAGACTTTAATCCTTGTACCCATACGAACACCTTTATGGCATTCCAAATATTTTAATATGTACATGTTTATGGTCAAATTTAAACCAGAAAAAAAACAATAATTAAAAAAGAGAAAAAAGTTTATTTTGCAAAATATTACATATGTATATTAAATACAAATAAGAAATACATATTGTACATATCTTCCATAATATTTTTTAAGTAATCATACTAAGTCCCAATTTACACGCAGCAATTTTTATTGAAAAGATTGATACCATTTTTATTCTTGAAATTTCTTTGGTGATCACACAGCACAATTCTTATTGCTTAAATCGCTAATATTTTTATTTGAGAGTATACACACATTTGTATATACATATGTAATACGAATGAGAAAGTAACAAGAATTGCTAGTACAATCAAGTGTGTACTTGTCTTATCTTCCCCTCATAACGATGTCAAAAAGGTTTTCTTCATGTAAATTGGGACTAATTCATACTTAAGCCAAACAAAATTACCATATTCCCATTAAAAGCCCTTTTATTACCAAATTCTCGCATTCTTTTTTAAGGATAAAAATATATAAATATATACATACATAAAACGATAAAAAATGTATCAATGGAACTCGATGACTAGAGATCATTCCATATAGCCTTGTGGTTTTTAAGTTTTCATATTCAGTATGTCATAAGATGTGAGAAAAATTTATAGTTAAAGCTAGTACACATATTTTTACCGAATACCAAGACCGAAACTTCCATAAAGGAGAAAGACAGATTTTGGAAAGGTGATACACATTTTTAATATATTTAATAAAAAACCAAAATTTATATTTTATTGTAAAATATTGAAGATGAGTTCAAGATGAAAAAAACAAGATTTATTAAGTAGTGTCGGTGCTTTAGGGCATCTTAAAATTATCTGAACATAATATAAAATTGAAATAAATATTTTTTTGTTTGCTAGTTTCGGTTCAGTTTTTGCCTGAAAAAAAAAAAACGATTTCGGTTGGACTCTTATAATTTTTTAATTTATATACTCGTATTTATATTTATAGGTTGTCATGTTTTGTATGTACACCCTCGGTATACTACTCATTGAAACGTAAAGGAAACTGCATTATGTTATTTTCCATGTTCTTAGTTATTCATTAACTTTTTAAAAATAATTTAAGATTAGCTCCAACATTAACAAAGATATCTTATACATTTTTACTGCCAGTACTTGTCAGTTACCGAAAAAGCTTGACCTGTCGCAATCTCTGCGAATATTTTAAAAATATTTAATAATATTGTAGGGTATTTCCTGTACGTTGAAGATCACATTATACTTCTTGTTATGTATTTCAAAATATGTTCATTAATTTCATTGAAATCGTATATAAATGTCAAAATAAACGATTCATTTATATGGCAATCAATGAACAAAAGAAAACCCACCAAAAATAACATTCAGATAGCAAATACACTGGGTGAAGGGGGGAGAATATTTAAATATTCAAATAACATTATAAAGTCATTTTTAATGATACAGAAATTTATTAATGAAATTTAGCTTCAGAGAAAACCAATCACCGAGAAAAGAAGGAACGATTTCATGAAAGACAGACGAAATCAATTGTATCAAGTCATAGGTCAGTCCGGCAGTTAGTTACTCGGTTTGTCAGTGTGCTAGTCCAATGCAGTAGTGGCAGGGGTAGAAGCAGCAGCAGATATGGAGACTCTAATTGACAAATAAAAGAATAAATACAATAGAAATTTTACGAATTTAAAATGAAGCAATTTCTACGTTACTGCTTCACAATTGAATTGTTATACACAAATTAAATTTATGGAAGAATTAAAGACTAATTCTATTCAGGAGAAGAAAAGAAAGCAACAAACTGTAAAATCACCAGACACAAATATACCCGCTTTTGGCTGTTGCTGCTGCTGATGATGATGATGTTTCTTTTCTATTGTACTCCCTCACTACTTCCGGAAAATAACAATAATAACATAATTATCAAAACGACTTCAAGCAATCAAAATATGTATAATTCATAAATATTTTTTTTTATACGTTTTTATATTTGTGAAAATTAGATTAGAAAATTAAACAAAGCTTAGCTTCATTAGAAGCTTTTAGTATTTTTCAGGAAGTATTTTCTACAATTTCAGAGTTTTCTTATATGCACGTACATACAGTGGCTCATAGATCATTTTATACAGTGAATTTTTTGCTTTTGGTTTTCAAACACATAAAAGAAAAACTAACTGGAACTGAAAAAAGAAATTTTTGTCATTTAAAAAGAAAAACTATTGTAGTCCAACAAACAAAAATAATTACAGTCTGACCTCGATTATCCATCATTCGGATAACCGGTAACCTCGATTAACCGTTATGGAAAAATATCAGTCTATTGGTTTTTGTTTGCAATGTTTTTAAATTGTTTGCTTCGATTAACCATGATTACCTCTATTATCCGTGATGGCAGAATTTGTTTTATTCGATGACTCAGAAGCATTTAACCCTCCATTACTAACTTCTGGGTCGAATCGACCCAGACACGCAAACTTTTTAAATTAAAAAAAAACAAGACGATATTTTAACTCAAGATATATGTTCAATCTAAATTTGTTTATATTTAAACGTTTATAAACAATAAACATAACGAATATTTATGATATTATGCATATACAAGGATTTAAAAAAAAACAGCCTGGGTCGACTGGACCCATAGTTAGCAATAATGTAACAAAGATAATGGGTCGATTACATATGGGTCAGTACATAACTGAAAAATTTTTGCTTTAGCCATACCAATTTTTCTTTCTAACATTTTACTATTATATTTCAGGTTTCAAATGCACTTTATTTGACGTCAATATCTTAAAAACTCATAATTTTATGCGCAATCCGGCTAGATAACTTTTTTTTCACTTTTTTTTTTAGCTATGTTGTAATGAATACAAACTTAATTTCAATTTAAATATATAAGTTGTTTAACACACCATTGTGTATTAAAATTTACAAATAAAAGACTAAAATCTACCAAAAGAAGTATACGTTTTATCAATTTATAAGTTGAGACGATTTCAATGAATAATACAATTGAGGGTCGATAAGACCCATGGTTAATAACTATGCGACATGATTTAAGGTTAGTAATGCAGGGTTAAAAGCGATTACGAGTAATTTTGAAATTTGGGAAGTGAGGGTGATTAGATCTAAATATATTTAGTATGGCATCATTACCAGTGGTAAAAAGACAAAGAAACGTTTTACATATTGAAGATAAAGTTAAAAAAAAATTGTGAGTGTTAAAATGCTAGCTCAAAAATACGAAGTTTTAAAAAAATTAATTTTTTTTAATATACATAAATATTTATGTACACCAATGTTCACTTGTTAAATAATAAAACTATTTAAAAACTTTATAATCAAAATTGTTATTCGATTAACCGTGAAAATCGATTATCCGTAATGCTTCTGGTCCCGACCATCACGAATAATCAAGGCCCGACTGTAATGTACATTTTAATACATACATACATATGTATATTAAAACTAAAAAAACAAAAAATGCTCGTTTTTTTCACGTCACAGCTGATTTTATGCAATGAATTTCTACTGTACCGATAGCTCAATGCAGTGTTGTTAAGTTTGCGTTAGTTTTCTTTTTATGGAGTTTTCAAGACAAAGAAAGGCACTGCATAAAATAAGCTGTGAGCCACTGTATATCATTTTTTAACTGCAAACATCAACAATTTTGTTTAAAATATGTATATGTACATATATTATTTTTTAGATATTATTTTCAAAACACACGTCGAAACAAAACCACTTCCTTAAAAAACAAGAAACATACATACATACATAGTTAATGTTTTGTTTACTAAACAAATTTAAATCTTGGCGCGCAATACCCTGTATTGGTAGATACATAGATATTTGCTTTGTTATCACTTTTTAAACTCGTACATACACACAAAGCGGTATGTGAGAATTTTGCACTGACTTATTTCGGTTTTGTGTTGTAATCGTATTTCAGTTAAATTTATTTTTTATGCCTTAGTAGCATTTACTTGTAAACGTATACTATAGTTCTACTATTGCTATAATTAAATAGTCTTCATAGGCCTAATCCAAAACCAAATAATATAAAAATAATGCAAAATTTTTAACGAAAAAAAAAAAAAAAACGAATTTTTTGCAATATATAAATTTCAAATGAATTTCGGCAGCTTTCCTTTTAGATTTTTAACAAAATTATGTAAATATACATAAATAAATATTATAAATTCATCAGATCTAATAAATTTTAGTAAGAGATGGAGAAAATGTCGGCAGTCATATCCTTTCAAAGTCTCGAGAAAGATATCAAAACAGAAAAAATAATAATGAAATAAAGTGATGAGAAAATCTAAAATAACATAGCCAGGGGACAGTTTAGTCTCATATAGAGACGAGAGTATCCTGTATCTCGTTTGCTTTCCTGTATTCGTTTTCTATTGTTTGAAGAAAGCTGACAGTTACTTAAATTGAATCAAAGTTATGATATGACTTTGTATATGAAAGAAAAAAAAAAAAAAAAGGCTCGCATCATGTTCCTTTTACGTATGCCCTGTCATGTCAACTAACCAACCATCCCATTCTAAAGGGGAGGAAGCTTCAAGAAAAGGGAATTATTAAATTTTTGTTTCCATTTTACCGTAGGTGATTCAATTACAGATTTATGTGACAAGGGTTTTTATCTTTTTTACATTTCTAATGGAACTTGATTATTTTTAGCTATTCCTGTTTTGTTTCTTAAGGTGCTGTCTTGTGTATGATAGATAGGAAGAACAAAATCTCTGCAATTGGGATGCTTAGGATGCTGCGAATATTTTGCTGCAGATAACTAACAAAGCGGCTTATATTCAAGGTATTTTGAAGTATTAAGCCTAAATATTTGTAAACATTTACAAATATTAGAGCAGCACTAAAAATATTCTCAGCATATTATTTAATCAAATAAAAAACTTGAAAAAACTCTATAAAAACAAGATCTTGTAAATGATAGACTACAACTTTTCTGGCCATACTGCCAGTGATAAATATTTAAGAAATATTCAAAGGAAAAACAGATTTATCACATGTCAAATTTTTAAACACTACAAGTGTTGTTGGATATTGCAGTTTTTGCTTTGCCGTATTTCATAAAAGAATTTAATTCCTTTGAGTTGTGGGCGTTTTTTTGGTTTGATAACGATTGTTGTACAAAACACACCTCCTACTAGTATTCATTATTTCTGCATTGTGCAGGTTACTTAAATATTATTCTTTTCTATTGTTTGGGTATTTGTTTTGCACCAAAATATTGCTGAAAAGTCAATAATAAGAATACGTGGAAGACAAGGATTAAAAAATATTAGAGTAGATCCTTGCTCCGTGCCAGTTTTCGTTGCCAGCTAGTGGCAGGTATTGCACAAAAAAAAAAAATAAAAGTGATTATTTTCTTCTATTCGTAAAACGCAAATAGCCATTGTTTTAACATTTAATTATTGGTTATCTTTAAAGCCAAGAATGTGGCAATCGATCAAATATCTTGAAAAACAATCTGACTTAATATATGAATGTTTAAAAATAATATAATAATAAAAAATGACTAAGTAGAAAATTGAGATTTTAAAATAAATTAAAAATTAAGTTGTCAGATGTTTGAGATCTGTGCGGATTATAAAAAAAAAATTAAATAATTTTGGGTTTATTGTGGTATTATTATGCTTCTGAATTGATGAACATATTTAACGTAACTTAATGGTTAAAAACAAAACAATTTTTAATACATATCAAGGTTATTTGTTACTCTTTACTGCTTTGTTCCTTGATTAATTTTAAATCAAAATAAACTAATTTATATATATATATATGTAAAGTATGTAGATCAGGCGTAGGGTTTGGAGTCGGGGAATTCCCGGAAAATAATTATGTATTGAGTGTACAACTTAAGAATGTGTGATTGTTAAAATTTGTAGCTTTTATCTTGAAACATTTGTACAATATAAATTTATTTACCGCTTGGCCCACGATGTCGAACGATAACGTTCGCTTAGATAAGACTTAAGACACAAACTTTTTATCGTATCTATTTTTTACTTAAGTTTGTGTCTTAAGTCTTATCTAAGCGAACGTTATCGTTCGACATCGTGGGCCAGGGGGTTAAAGTATTTTTAGATTTTTTCTGGCAACATACATATAAATTTAGCAATAAAATAACTGCTCATCTTTTGAGGCCTTTGTCATGATGAACTATTACACTTTCATGTCTGGTCGCATAGTCAGGATATTTTGAATGAATCCTGACGCACGCAAACGTTTTGAATTTATTTCGCAAGCTTTTTTAAGTTTGACAACAATTTTTATGTAGTAATACCGATCGATCTCATTCACCATTTTTTTTTTTTTTCAAATTAAAGAACTAAAAAAACTTCCTGCATATGATGCTTTGTACATATACAGCCCAATCATGAATAAAAATTCCGCGAAAAAACTCCCGCGGAATTTTTATTCATGACTGGGCTGATAAGTTACTGAAGATACTCCATCTGTTATAAATGCCGCAGTTTTAAGTTATGAATTTCATCAAACACAACTTATCCTAAAAAACCATGGAACATTTGAAATATTTTTGAAGAAATTTAATTTTTTTAAATCTGTCTGCCACGAGACTTATGTAAAGAAAGAATTCAGCAAAAATTTTGCGACTGCGTGCAAAATAATGGTGATCCAGAAATTTCTCAAACTAAAGAACGCAATAAGAAAGAAAAGATTAACTACTTGTTGCACATTTAAAAATATTAGTAGACGTTCTATTTAGGTTTCAGTGGGTATATGAATATTCTTTATGAACAGCTATTATCTATATATGATTTCTAAAAAAATGTCATGATAAATTACCTAAAAACTTCCAAAAATACAATTAATGGAAATGATAATTGAACAAAAAGTCTTTATAATGCAAATGACGGAAAATTCGGCAGTAAAATAATAAAATTATTAAATAAATAATTTTGTATTGCTATTAAATATATAATTTAATTTTTTAGTAACAAATGGTCTTATAAAACAATTAACCATTATACTCATTTGTAAAGCATTTATTCAATTCCCAAGGCATGTTTACATTCCTGTTTCCTGCGGGAAAAAAATAGTCCGGGAAATCCCAAACCCTTAGTTAGTTTATCTCTAATACACACACAAATTTAAATCATTTCAGTTTTATTCATTCTTTAATAATATTGAATGAAATGTTTGGTCTCAATAAAAAAGAGAATATTAAGAAAGAATGAGTTTAAATGAGAACTGAGAAGATAGTTACCCGCCAAAATTTGATTCACAGTTCCATGTACATAATCGTACATTTGAACTAGAATGCAATAATAACCTGCTGTGTGGGAACAGAAGATAACAAGTCAATTGTTTGTTAATTTCAAAAGGACTCTTTTTCTATTTCTTCGTTCAACTAAATATCACAACATGTGTCAACAAAAAGGACATTCGGTCAACACTTGTACAACACATTGTGTTTGCAAATTTTCGTTGTTTTTTGGTTTGTTTTAAAGTTTCAGTGTATGTTGATAGTTATTGTTAAATTGCTTTCTTATACAAAAATATAAACTAAAGACGCTTGCCTATTTGTTTTTTTTTTTGATTGCGATATAATAGCTCTACGATTCATATTGAGTTTAAAAAAGGCCACCCTACCGTGTTAAACCACTTGAGAGACATTATATCTAAGACTATTGCAGTTTTATTTATTTGCAACAAAAGCTATGAAGGAGTGCCGGTACTTGAATTGACCAGTTTTAAGAATGGAACTGAACAGAACTGTATATCACATGCTTGCAATTGCTTCCATGATAATTTAAAACAAAACAACACTTGACGGTTTCTATTGTCCACGATTGTTGCAATAATTGCCATTCTATTATATTTTTTTAAGAATATTGTTCTAAATATAATTTTGTAATACTTTTTTTGACCATTAGAAAGGTAAACAGCACATTTATAAAGTAACGACCGTTACCTTTTTAATGGTCAAAAAAAGTATTGAAATTACATTTTTATGAATTCTTTCGATTGCTACCGATGCTTGAACTTTCGTAGATCCAAAATTAAGCAATCCTCGTGTCATATTTGCTTAGGTTGCAATTTTATTTTAAAAATCACCGAAAATCGGTAACGACCGTTACTTTGGAAACACCCATATCAATAGAATATGATTTCAATTCAATTGTTTTTAACAAGAAATTGCCTTTAAATTAGTTAAATATTTTTTAGCGTCCATATATCATATTAAAAAAATCTACTCCAAAAATTACGAAATACAAATAGTATCATTCGTTTTTGCAACCAAAAGGAGAAACATTAAAAATTGGATAAAAATATTGTTATGTTTCCTTTTATTAAAGATTCAAACTCAATGTTTATGTTGAATTTTGTCTTAACTTGTTAATAATATATCCATTGTATTTATATAAATAAGGCTATTTCTTTCGGGTAGTATCAAATTGGTCGCATGGACTCTTGAAAGTTTAAAATTAGTTAACAAGAGGACCATATTATTACAGTTTTTACAAAAAAAAAAATATAATTACATATATTTCACTATAAAAGTAAAAAATAGATAGAAAAGGAAAATTTAACTTGTTTTGGGAAATTTTGTAATGTAAGATTTTTTTTAAAATCGAAAATCTGATTTCTTACAATTTCTGCGCATTTATTTTAAATGTAAATATGTAAATATACAGTGGCTCACAGCTTATTTTATGCAGTGATTTTTTTGTTTTCAAAGCTCTATAAAAAGAAAACTAACAGGAACTACAAAAAGAAATTGGTGGCATAAAAAATATTATAGTCTAATGCTTGGTTTTCACTATGTCACTCACTTCTGTTGTCAAATTGTCACAAATTATTGGCAATTGTATGAAAACGGGTTGTCATATCATGATTTTCATGGTTGCAAACATAGATGACGCCATATGACAACCCGTTTTCATACAATAGTGTAACAAACAAGCAACATTTTGTGCAAAGATGTACATTTTAATATATTACGTAAATCTAAAAAAAAACAAAAAAATTTTCGTTTTTCACGTCACAGTTTATTTTATGCAGTATATTTCTACCTTACCGATAAGCTCAATTCAGCGTTGTTAGTTTTTCCTTTTTGTACTTTTATCAATATTTTATGTTGAATTGTGAGCCCAATTTTGTAACGTCAAGTGTCAATTTTAAATAGTACAACGATAGAGCAGCGAGAATAATATTTAAACTATGTATTTTCAAAAACACAGTACCCAAAAAATCATTGAGCGCTTCATCAATGAAAATCGGGTTCATAGAAATCAGCAAAGGTAAACACAAAATTTTTAACAAAAAAAGATAAAAGAAAAAGCGCTACTGACGGAGTGGAGTGTTCGAATATTTCGTCGAGTTTTACCCAAAAAACTGGCCGCATCTATGCCACATCGCCTTAAATCTTTTGTAGATACTAAAGGCTATTACACCAAATATTAAATCGTGTAATTGCCAGTTTTAATTTCAAGTTTTCGAAACTCATACGTGCCTGAGCATTTTTTTTTGTTTAGTTTTAATATATTAAAATGTACATTTTAACCCTCTACCGCGTACAACGCCAGATATGGGTTTTTACTTTAATTACATTGTTTATTTATAAAAAAAAGGGATTTTCGTAAAAGAAAAAACTACTGGTTGCTTTACCGGCTTTGTTTTCTACTGGAATGTAAAGCCAAATAATTTCATAGTGGGTTTAAGCTAATGGTGCCAATAGTTTTTCGTAAGGGCTTCAAGTATAAGAACAAAAGTATATTTTTTTACTAACTTGTGTGCATTTTATATCAAATAAAAGAAGAAAAATATAACGAAAAAAAATTTCATCTTATAAAAAGTGATGTTCTTTTTTTCAAATAAATATAAAATTAGGAACAATTTATTGTTTTTTATTCGAACTGTTAATCTTAAAATTTTTGATATTTATTTTAGTCGGGCTCGAGTTCATTAAATTTAATTTTCATTAAATTTAATTTTCATTAAATTATTTTTACTGAAGGTAGGAATTGTTTTACAACTTGAAAAAATTTTATTATTAAAATTTTTAATGATAATTTTCTGGGCTGGGATTCGAACCTGGGTTGTTTACTTTACATATGTTGCGAGAAACACCACTTTCTCTCATCAGAATACTTTGTGTTCTAACCCTCTGCACCAATTGCGGTGCCTGCTAGCCAATTGACAAACATCAATCTTTTAACCAGTCTTATGCCTGGTGGTTCGAAATATGCTGTAATTATCATTTTTATTTATTAATTTTTATTTACGTGTTACGAAAAAACTTTATTTTTTATGAATACGGCAGTATATGTATATCTGAAATGGACGAAGAACATTTTGAAAGTCAACCAGCATGTAAGGAACATGTTTGTGTACCAGAGACTGATGACAGCGATATATATATGCCAAGAAGATTTCTGACCTTATCAAAGAATTGGAAACACCAGCGGAAATGTTTTCTTTTATATTCACTGACGATTTGGTTAACGTCATTGTAGAACAATCGAATTTAATCGCATTACAAACTAATATAAATAAACCTTGTAATATTACTAGTAAAGAGGTGGACCAGTGTATAGGTAAGTTCAACTAAGTAGGATTTGTTTGGCATTGTTTGACTTTAAGCTCACAATAGCTGAACATCTTTGCAAGGTTGGTAAATTAAAAAACAGAGGACGGCCAATATACACGCCATCAAGGTCTCCTTCTACGGAAGAGGACACGTTTAGAAATGGATACAAAATCGTCAACTTTGTCAAAATGACTGTTAAGCCATACGACCGCCCATCGGAAAATAGTATAGGTGCTCAATCACCTATATACAATTCCAATGCCGGGGTAGATTTGGTGACACCGGTGCCATGAACTTGCAAGGGTTCGAAACTGGATAGAGTATATTTTGGTTTTTCCAGAAGAAACTCGCAGCTGATTAGAATCTCATCTAGTACTGCGGGGTCAGTTATTGCCCGGGGACATATCCCTAGTTTAATTATTAGGGTGTTTGTCCCTTAACTGATAATTGGTTCTGGTCACTTCGGTGTCCGCGCAGTGGCTGTGGTTAATACCCAAAGCGGGTAGAATGGCAGTTGGTTTAATGGCTGATGTTAGCTTGCGTGAGTAAGCAAACTTTGGCCAACCAAATTGTCCTAGGTGCTGTTGCTGAAACAACAGAGCCGTTGAAAGTAGTGGTGACACTTAGCTCGTAGCAGTAGTTGTATTGGTCGCCTATGGCAACCACAGCAGATCATAGATCTTGGCTTTATATGATCAATGCAATGCTGCGTCAGTGTCATGCTTTCTGTTGTCCTGGGTCATGCTAATTGTACTAAGCTACGGATGGCAGGGATTAGATAGCCCAATCTCTTAACCCTCCGATGAGTGAGAAGGTCCCTAGGGACCTTTTTGCCTTTTCAAACTGAAATTACTCCTACTTCGGCCACTACAACCCCCCAAAAGTTACTCTGTATTCCAAGAGTATTTTGTTGAGCATCTTTTGGAAAAAAAAAATCAAGCCGATCGTATGGACTTTGTACTGAATTTCACTAATAAATGCATGTTTTTGGGCATCATTATAATTTTTTTATTGTTTCAACACATAATTTACTTGTTCTGAATACAAAGACATTAGGGTGATGATAAAAACAAAAAATTCTAAGAAAAATTCGAAGACATGAACGTTATTGCTTTCAAGGAAAGGCACAATATTCTAATTTTATACTACTAGTAATAAACCAGTTCTTAGAATTTTTTGTTTTTATGATCATCCCTAATGTCTTTGAGTTAAAAAAATTTAAAAAATTATTTTTGTATGAAAAAACATGATTTACAAAAAAGGTCCATAGGGACCTTTTCACACGGCCGTGAAGTTCAGAACTGTCACTCATCGGAGGGTTAAGCAAGGTGATCTTTACATTGATCTTGTAGTCATGTATTGAGAAATTGCTAATTGTGTGCCCCTTGCGAGGCATACAGGTATGAATCTCTGTTGAGACATATTATCTATGTTCTTGCAGGGGCATACAATGCGGTGACGAACCGAGTTCGTCCTGCGTTTAAGTGCGTCGTGAAGATAAGCCCCAGAGGCAGGTGCTTCACGTTAATCTTGCACAAGTTGTTAAGCTATACGAGTATATGTCTCAATTTTTTTTTTCCAAAATTTAAGATTTTTTTTTAAATTTTTGTTGAATATATATTTAATGGCCCTAAATAAACACATATTTAAGTGTTTTATTTTTTTAAATTAAAAATTTATTCATGTAGTAGAGGGTTAAAGAAAGACACCAATTTTCCTTTTAGTTTTTTTTATGGAGTTTTGAAAAAAAAACAACGCACTGCATAAAATAAGCTGTGAGCCAATGTAATTTAAATAAATATGAATGTTTTTAAGAGAATTTTACTATTAGATACTATTTACAACTTTTATGGCGTGTTTGAAAATTGCTGATATATTTCTTTCGGAAAATGTAACGCAAAAAGCTACATACATATGATATGTAGATATGAAATAAATTTTGACACTTAACTCACATATGTAACATAATATGCCAGCTTATCCCTATTATGATAAACACACTATTTCGCCACAATTAATTAATATTTTCAGGTGGAAGCGTATAATAAAAAAAATAATAAAAAAAAAACGAAAAATCGTTTAAATAATTAAAACACTTGCTAAATAAGTTGTAAACTATAGCAGATAGATACTTGTACGACACCCCTTAAGATCAACATTCATAAATGCAGCATAATTTAAGTCTTCAAATATGTAAATGTTATGAATATTTTTATGCTAATTCTCACTCATTAAACTGAAAGCTTTTTAATAAAATTATGTATATTGAATTGTTTACGATACCGGGGCGAGTGAGTAAGTATTGAATAATTGAATATCGATTTAATTAAAAGATTTATGGTGCTAAACGATATGGCCAAACAACTTTCAGCTGTATAATCGAATCGAATTGAAGGGGGAATCAATTGGTAGCTGGATAGATGTGGTGAGGAACATACACATACACTTATTATACGAGTTGGGGGTTTGCAGATGTTAATTAAAATATTGATTGTTTGGCATTTGTTTGAAGGAAGGGGTTTGTTTTACATCTCATGTACATGCAGTTACATTTGAAATTGAGTTAAGAACTACTGTAGAATAAATATTGACAGTTCTTTGGAAGCAATTGGAGCTTAATTTAAACTATAAACGAAAATAAGGGTTAAATCCAATTGTAGGCAGTCAGGGACATTGGCAGATAGATTTAGGTATTCGCTGTAAATATAATAAACAAATAATAGTTAACTTGTAAGCAATCGTCAGCTGTTTAGATCTTTGTGGTGGCGTCAATTTGTAATGTTTTATAGAGCAAAGTAGAGAGAGGAGAGCTTAATATGTATATTTCTTAAATATTTTGTTTTATTTTTGTTATTTTAGCTGCCAAGACATTTGTCGGATTCCCTTAACGGCACGAGCTAAATCTATTAATGCTATGTAGGGGTTGAATTGAGTTTTAATGCAAGTCGCATTCTTATTATGTTTTCCCGAAGAATATAGAGCAGACATAAAAAAATTATTCAAACCAAAACCAGGTGAAGAAAAACATCTACAACAAAATATTGCCAAATATTATATGTAGATAGATATTAATACTTATAGCAGCTAGCCAGCCAGCTAACCAATCAACAACCAACCATCCACATTAATATTTATGTGACACATCATCAATGGTCTGCTGTATACCGCTGTTGTGTCCGTCTGTCTATTTGCCATTTATGTTTGTATTTATTTACGAGCATTAAAAGTTGTTACAATTTATTTCATTAAAAAATCCACCCCAAAACTATGATTGTATCAAAAACCATCAATAGCAAACGGAAGAAATCTTTAAGATTTTGTATTGACTCAAAAAACAATGGACAGCCGGAAGAATATCCAAAAAGATTACGACGCATGCGTGTGTGTTTTATGTGCGCACATTTCCAAATCAATGATGTAGAAAGTCAAACAAATATTGCATTCGGTAGAGAGAAATTTTTTGAAAAATGCAAGATGTTGCATTTTCAGCGCTATTTTTGCGTAATTTAAGGTATTGTAACAATTTATTAGTAAGTAAAATTTTCATGATTGTTGTTGCTGCTGTGTGTTTAGCTCGTGCTCTTGCGTGGAGGCCCGGTGTTTTCTTCTTTATTACGAGGGTATATATTCTGAAAACGTTAAAGGTTTATTTTACTTCTTCATTCACTTTGAAAATACTTTATGTCCTGTCCTCAATGTCCTGCTGATGCTGTGGTCAGTTGTGATTTGTATGAATATTTTATTAATTATCATATGGATGTACGAGTATTAAAAACGTTTGAATAGAATAAAACAAAGTTTTATAGAAAATTAGTCACAGTAATCGATTGTTAGCCAGCTGTGATATCTTATCTTAATATAATAAATTTATTATAATTTGCAATGAACACTAACTGTTACTAATAATCAATTGGAAATGCATCGTTGCGAGTGCGGTCTCATATTTTGAATTCCAGGAATATAGGATTTCCAAAATGGTGAGATTTGTAAATTGTCCTGATGACTTATGCTTTTGGGAACATTATGTTAAGAGCTTTTAAAAAAGTCACTGAAGTATTTACTGATGGTTCAAAGAAAGAGAAGAGGAGTTTTCTGAGAGAAGTAGGCGATTAGACGTACATAGCCGAATTCAAACGATATTACCATATTCATTTTTTTTTTTTGAAGAGAAGTAACACTCAGACAATTAATATGCCTACATATATACTTGCGTTACTTTCTTAGGAAAGGGGATAGTTGAAGAAGTAAAGATGGTGAAAGAAGAAAGTGTTTTATATCACAACTCTGCAATTGCGCATTATGTTTGTTTTTAGTGCAGAATTGCAGCGCCTCTGGTGGTGAGTAGGCGCATTATTGTTAAAGCTTGATTTTGTAGCCTTTATTTAATTATTTTACTTCGGTGGCGTTTGAATGCTATACCACCGAAGGAGGGCGCTGTGATAAATATTAGTTATGATGGATAGAAAAGAAAACTAATAATTATCAGAAACTGATGTTGTTTGAGTGGCAGCGGCTGGGAATCGAACCCGGGCTACAAATAGGAACTCATGCTTAATGATCAAATGTGCTAACCAATTAAGCTACAGCACCCTCAATTAATTATCAATTAAAATCTTTTTGAATTTAAATAAATATCAACAAAAATTTTGTAAATAAAAATTAAAATAATGGATAGTTCCGGGCATGCGGAAAGAAATTTTTATGCGGAAGCATAATTTGTAATTATTCATTCCGTTGCTGCGGTATTTTTTCTTTTTGCGGTATCATCTCTACACAGACAGTATTACGGCATGCCGCAGCAATGAATAATTACATTTTACATATCGATCGATATTTTTTTCAGCTTAGTTTTCCTTTCCGTGCGGAATCAATAATACCACCCAATATCAACAATAAATCCATTAAAAATGCTCCTTTGATAGCTTTAATAAGTATTTCTATTTACCAGCAGACACGCGACAAACAAAAATGCATCTGTTCTGCAAGAGGTTTAATCAAATTGAAAATAAATTAACGAAAAGCATTTCATCAAGGACACAGAGTGTTCAACAATAATATCGTTGAGCAAAGGGGAGAAACTGAAAATACAGAACTCAGCGCAGGCGTAAAATAAATATAGGAAACATGAAATCACTGTTCAAGAGTTCAAGAATTACTGAATGTATTCATTCAAGAATGAATACATGTCAGTTTTATAATAGCAATCATAATAAGGATGGCAAGGACCTTACTCTGATGGTGGTAGAAATGCTGATGATGATGGTGGTGGTGCTGGCTGTAAATCCCACTATATCCTTTTCATTTGATTATGGTACATTTAAGAGCAGACACATACACGTTATAAAAATAGCACGCGATATTCGAAAGAAAACTGCTACTACTACTGACGCCGCCACCTCTGCTGCTGCTGCTGGTGTATGAAATCAAGAACAACTGCAATGATGTGTTTACTCAAACAACACAAACACAACAAACGATTGATTCGTTTAGCAATGCTTTCAAGAAAGGATATTTTATTACAATCACAATAAAGAGGATCTAAATCGAGTAGAAAGCCCTTATTATTGCATTCAAATTCATGTATGTATGTACATTACAAACAAAACACTACCACCATCATAAAGATCTTCACAAATACATATAAATAAAAATTCAAGTATAGAATAAAATTGCTCTTTCCTATGGGGAGTTGAGTGAAGCAAACAATTCTGAATTGAAATTATAATAAAATAGTCGAAACTAAAAATACAAATCAAAACAAGTGCTGAACAGCAAAGGCAGCTGTTACGCATGCTATCCTTTCAAACACTACCATCTACATATGTACACATGTATGAATGTATGTGTATACGTTAAGTACAGTGCACACTCTGCGAAAACGCTCGCACAACTCAGCTTGATTGTTGTCCTGAATCCTGGAGGGTGGTGGTGCAGTTGTTTGTTTTTTTGTTGTCGCTGACGTTTCGCTGGTGTAATTTAAGGCATTAGAAATGATGGTGGTTGTCTGGTGCTTACAAATTTCATATTGGGTAGTAGTTAGTGGTGGTGGTGATGGTGGTGTAAAAGCAACCCCAACCTCTGTTAAAAGGATGAATTACAAAAATATGACAAAAACAGCTTTTTTTTCACAACACACGAAAAAGGGGACAGGTGACAGAGAGAAACAAATCTGTAACGCGTGCTTATTACTGCAAAAGTTGCCAAATAATGCCGAGTGGTTTACTAGAGGGATAATGATAATGCGGGCTTTTGTTAAAGTTTTTCGTTATAATGTTTTTTATAACAAGTTCATACAATCCCTTTAATTATCCTTTTGAAAATCTCTTACGCCTTTTAAACATGTTTGATAATGTGTTACACCATGCACAGAGTTGCAATGATTTACAGTCAAATTTTTAATTGTTTGCTGAAAAATTCAATCAAGTGTTGTCAATGGTGTGGTACAGTTTTGAAAGCTTTAATACAGCAGCTGCATAGATTTTGAAGATATTTTTCTAAAAGTTGCTGGGATAAACATGTGCTACAAACATACATTCATACATACACAACATATAATTTTTTATTATCCGGCTGGCTAGATGATGCTAGACAGATATAATTCAGATAAGATTTCCACTAAAATAATGTTAAGGAAAATTAATAATTTTTAAAGAGAACTCCATAAATACTTATTTTATGTAAATTAAATAAAAAAGCAGAATACCTTTCATTAGAAACCCAAAGACAAACCGTTTAGTTTCAAAAGAAAAATGCTACAAGAGCCTACATAGAAGTTATATGTATGACAATTGTAAACAGTTACATACATATACTTAGTGATATGAATACCCCTATTTTTGATATCTACATACTTACACATAAATGTATTTGATTCTCATTTAATATTTACCTATTTATGAAATTGTTTTGTCATGAATACCCATCAATTTCTTTTTAAAACTTTTGTCGCTAAGCATGATTGGACATGCCCAATTTTGATTTGCTTGCTTTTGTACACAAAAGTATACGAAAGTAAAGAAATGTTGATTCTGCATGCCCAACACTAACAGTTACATACATACATAATTTAAAATTGTTACTTAGCGTACAGAGAAACATGTATTTTTGTTGTACACTTTCTTACATACATATGTACATAGAATGTGTATGAAAGATAAGTGAACAACACTTGCATTCTTTTTGGCCATTTCTTGTTGTCAAGTGAGAAACATGATTCTGCATGCCCATTTCGATACCACTTTTTGGTTGCTATGCATGCAGAATCATGTTCATTTATTTTTAAGAATATAAAAGTACGATTTGTAGAAAATAAGAACAGATAGACATAAATAAGCATCAGAAAAAAAAGCATCTAAAAAAAAATAATAAAAATTATGTAATAAATATCATTTAAAAATTGATAAAAATATATTTAATAACAATTTTGTAAACAATTTGTAAAATTATAAATATATGTATAAAAATAAATTTATCCTTAAAAAATAAAAATATAATCAATAAAAGTATATTTAAATTATAATTTGGTGAAACAAGACTCCTAGACTTTGAAATAGTTTCATTCTAAATTCTAATACATAATTATATCATTTTTTTGTCGATCATCATGACATATTTTCATAGAAGAGTAATTTGTTTTAAATGCATGTATTTACACATGTCTAGAATTTTATAACAATTTCAAAATTTATTAAAAATTTATGACGCATAATTCCCAGCCATCATTTTCAGTTGGTTGTTATCCCTTCGGCTGTGTTTTACACCCAAATGCACTCTGGAAGAGGGTTGTTGGCTAAATACCTGTTGTAGGTGCTGTTGCCAAGACAACAGAGCCATTGCAAGTAGTGGTGGCAAGTGATCGATGGCTCATTCTCGGATGAACTCAACGGTGTGGTGTGGTTAAGGACGACAAACTAGGTTGACTCAAATGAGCCGAGGGAAGTAGTGGTCGGTTAGCGGCAGCGGGGCTGTGTTTCGGTAATTATCTTAGGCTGTCAGAGATAAGTTAGGTCAAACACACTAGCAAAGTACTTGTACATTGATCCAAGCAGTCTTGTACGAAGAATTTCAACATACTTTATGTTCCTCTTTGTATGACTGACCTACTCAGTACCAGTGAAATAACTATATAATGGTTGTGCATCAAAAGGGAATTAACCTTATATGGCATATCCGAGTAAAATTCACCAGTCCATGGAAAGGAAATTAGTGGTCGCTGGTATGCGTCGAGGCTAGATTCAATAATACTGAAGTTCAAAAATCTAGTTCAATATTTTTGTTCCAAATCAACATTTTGAAAACTTTAAATATCCAACCACAATTTGTTAGTTTACTAGTTGTTTGTAATTGCATTTTTTTTTCTATTAAATGTCCCTTTTTATTATTCTCATGACATTTTATTTCTAACAATTCTCCCATAAAATATAACGAGCTAAAGATTTAATAGGAAATCAAATAATGATTTAAATAGATTTTTTTATATCTGTAAAAAGAAAAAAAAATACTAAAAACTAATACGAAAAAAGGTAGAATCTCACCCAAAAAATTCTTGCTAAAGGATCTAAAGGAATCGTTAATAAATTAAAAGAAATTAGAGTAAATTCCTGGGAAATCTTTAATAGATTACTGAAGGGTGAGTTTCAGGCAGATCAGTGATCAATGATGAGAAGAATTGCAGAATCTTTAATTTTTCAAAGTGAAAAGAAAAAAAAAAGTGATTGGTGGTGCTAATTTGATATAACAACATTTGGGATGGTCGTTCGTTATTATTAAATTCGTACTTATATTGCATAAATAAATGTGTGCGTAGCCATAAGTATATACATGCTTGTATTCCAAATAGGGTATAAGAGATATTTGCAATAAATCCTTTTTTGCCAAAAGTTACATCCATGTATGTAATGTACAAAATATTAAAGAATGATGCAGGAACAAGGGACGTTTGATATTTCATTAATACCCATTTTAAATTTATATGACAGCAAAGCCTTCTATTGTTTGTAATATACATATATTTTGCAAGGACAATAAAATAATAGAAATAAAATTTAAAGCACAACAAATTTTCTTTATTTTCCCCTCTTTCTTAAAGGATGAATTAGATTTTTAAGAAGTTTAAAATTTATTGATATTTGCATTATCAAAAAGCAAAAAATGGCTGATAAGTGTCAGAGAAGATAATGCAAATTTCAAATTACAAATGTTAAAAACAAGACATTTTCTTTGAAAATCTGTAAGAAAGACGTTAAATTGTTTACATCTGCTCGTTGTTGCATTGAATATGTATATTATTTTTCAAATATATGTGTGTACATATGTATGTACAAGTATATAATGAACAATTTCCTTTGAAAAGCACTTTAAAGTTTGTGTAAGTTTTGTGTAAAGAAGTGTATTTCTTTGTTATAAGTACGCTACCAAGATACAAAGATAATATCAGGTTTGTTAAGGATTTGTCGTTCTTCTTGGGCATTTTTTAAACTATTAACTAAAAATTGCAAACGTTTGTTAAATTTAATAACCCTTTTTGGAATAAGTTGGTAAGTACATATTACAAAAAATTATTCTTAAAATTTCAGCTTATTTGTAGGGTAAACTAAATTCGTTGCATCTAAAGATACTATAGAAATAAGTTTCTATTTCATTAACCTTTACCAAAGAAATTTGTTATATTGTGTTGACTTACTGCATTTCTTTTTGCCTTCATTTTGATATTTCCGCAAATCAATTGCGAAAAAACACAAACAAAACCATAGGAGTTCTATGTTTTCCTTTAAACAGCTTTCATTAGGAAAATAAATAAAAATTAAAGAAAACTTTGTTCTCTAACCTTTCCCGTTTCGGTTTGGATTTTCCTAATCCATACATCATACAACGACATAAAAACATGTTTACCACAATGAGAAATTTGGCACAACATTTTAAAAAGGGTTTCCCTAAAGGAATCATTGAAAAAAAAAAAACAAAAAGAAAAACAAATAAACTAAAAAATGCCAAAGAAAAGAAACAAATGTATCAATAGATTTTTTTTTAATTGAAACCTTTGCGCTTGCCTGCACATAATTTGCACATTACGCACACATGCAGCAGCAAATTTAGCGCAGAAGTACGCATGTGCAAGCAACTTAAGATCAGAAAGAACCCTTTCTTGACGAAAGTGAGAGTGAATGCGAACACAAACGAAGGAATATTGAATCTTAATCAAATGTATCGATTTTGTATAACCCCCTGAAATAGCAAACATTTGTGTCAACCGTTAGAAGGACAATGAAATGAAAGACTTACAATTGGTGCAAACCTTTGATTATTGGCAATGATTGTCATGTTAATTGTGCAAAATATATATTTTATTGCTCTTTAACAAAAAATTTCCCTAAATTTCCGTATTAGCATTTTATGTACTGAAAATCCTTTAATTGCGCTAAAGAAAATAAAAATTGTTGTTGGCATGGAAAGGGCAGGATTAATTTTACTAACAATACAATCATCACTATTGAAAGAAGTTTAAGGTTAAAGTGAATTTTATGCTGATTCCTTTTATATGCTTTTTGAAAATTTGCATTTTCCAATTCGTTAAACTTTTACAAACAAAAATATAAAAGCTGACAATTTGATTGACTTTTTCTTTTTGAAATTTCTAAACAACAAAAAGCTTATTTGGCTTATCGCTCCATATGATCCCGAATTTTTTCCTTTTAAAAGGGTATTTCTGACACACTTGAATTTTCTTTATATGTATTTACTACTTGCAATATTCATATGAGTTTTACAGGATGTAACCGTGTGTGTGTTCAGCTTCAAGCGGATTAGCTTGTTTTTGTTTAGAATAAACGGAGCCATGCCGTGTTTTTCACAGCTCCTAATTAGACAAATTTGCATATCAAACAAAAACTGAAAATAAAAAATACAATTTATATTTCAGTTAATTATTGTCACTAGATTCTGAAAACTTTTTAGTATTGACTTTTTGACACGTTTAAATTTGTTACAAAAACAGTAGGAGTTTCTTGCCTTTTGAATTGAATGCAAATTGTTTATGTTTTGTTGTTTGGTTTTGTAGAAATGTTTATGTTTGAATTATTATGGCGTCAAAAAATAATTTTCTGGTAATAATTAATACAAAACATTTTGAATTAATTCAAAACTTTCAAAATAATTAATTGAAAATAAATAAAAAATATATTATAATACATATTATGTTGGCTTAGTGTCTAGATGTGCTTTTGAGACTTTTCTGGAATCGATTTAACGATGTCGATTCGTCTGGCTGGCTGGCTGTCTATGTCAACCTTGTGCGCAGAGTACAGGTGGCAATTTTAAAGATATTACCATAAAGATTGGATATTTTTCGGCCAAAAGATGATTGAGGTCACCTAGCCCCCATACAAATGTCCTCCCAAAATAGGGGTTTATCGGTCATAAAGGTTTGATTTATGACGTATCCCAACAAATTTCTCCAAAAATAAGTTGTACATGAAGCCTAATATCATCAGCAAATTTTGTGCAGATCGGACAATAATTGACCACAGTTCCCATACAAGGTTCGCTGTCAAAAACCACTTTAAAGAGCATAACTCTCTTAAAAATGTGGTATCCAAATCATATTGAACATAAAACTGTTTCAAATCATTTGGCCAAATTTAGTGATGATCGCGTCCATAGTTAGTCATAGCTTCCATATAAACCCCACTACCAAAAAGCACTTTAACGACAATAAATATCTTAATAATGTTGGTATCCCCAATTGTTAGTAAATAATATTGAACACAAATAAGTTTCATATATACAAATATATAATAGGTCCATAATAGGCTCTTGCATAGAGCCCATTCTGAAAATCTTTTTTTACACTGGGTGTAAGGGCATTATATGGCCGGCTTGACCGACTATATTATATGTATTAAGAATTATTCTTAAAGTCTGTCCGAAACCGAAGTTGTGATTTCCAAAAACTGGAACCAGATATCTATTTGTATTTAAGCATTGAATAATTAAGAATAAAAATCATGAATTAATGTCCAAATCAAGAACAAATATTTGAAAAAAAAACTACATGTATACATATTTATGTAGGGCGAAGAATTAAGGACTTTAAGGTAAGAATAATAACACACACATACTCTTACTATTACATATATATATATAAGTAAGTACATGAAAACATAAGGATTAGTCATATTTTTTTATACTCTCCTTGAATTTTGTGCATAAAAGCATGAAACGTAAATATCGATTATACTCTATATGAATATTTTTGGGAGAGCGCCAGCTGTGCACTTTTTTCCATACCACTCGTACAACAAGCAGAAAGTAGTGCAGGTTTTGCTTTGAAGCCTCCTTGAAAACACTGTAAAACGAAAGCACAATTGCCACCACCAATAAACCTACCAGAACTTTAAATGTTTCTTTACTTACATACATATATCGAATGAACACTCGCAATATCGCACAACCACCCCATAGATCAATACACTCACATACGAATAATTGCAGTGAGTAATCTGTATAGTGAGAGGTGTCTGTCTGTCTGAGTTATTTTACTTCATACGTGCACATATACACGACAAATTGTACCTTTGGTTAGTGGAGGGCTTTCTTTTGAATACATTCCTGACAACTGTCTGTCTGTCTTAAGAATTTATTTTGTTTTCGGGGTCATATCATTGAACTCCTAATATGTTTACATGTTCATCGTTTAGGGTGGGGGTAGGAACAAAACAATCATATTCAACTACTTACTACATACATATATAATGTTGCATCTTCTACTCTGATGATGCAATTTCGAAGAAATGTCTAAGAAAATTGCCTGTATCTTGCAGCAGGCTTTTATTCAAATTTGGAAAAGATGCTCATTAATAATTTTGGAACGGCAAGGAAAACAATAAATATAAATAAGAATTTTTAATTAAGAAACCTTTATTTGTAGAAGATAATCATTAAATGGGACTATGGTTATACATAAGAATTTTCACTATTCAGAAAATTACCTAGACTGTGGGGAAAATATTTTTTTTTTTTGCAAATGTGAGTTTTAAATTTGAACTTGTAGGCGACTCTTATATTACATGTTTTTGGCTAAAAAATATTCTAGAAATACTGTTTATTTTACATGTAATATGAAAAAAATATGATTGTGGTACCATTATTTAGTTCGTTTATTTGACCTTATTCAATATTCTATAATTTCTTTTTCCAAACAATAAGGTCACTTGAATTTTATATAAACATTTTTGGTACCATAATAGAATAGCGTCATGTTATGACGGGAATTTTTGGTTGCTGTCAAATTATTACAAATATGTGGCATCGATAAATGAAATAATAGTTTAATTTCTTGTTATAATTAATTGTTTTTAATGGTTCAATAATCATATTCTAATCACAATATGATTGTGTCCAACCATACTATGATTGTGTATAACCATACTATGATTTGACTTCACACATTATATGATAAGATACGATCTGATTAACAGAATGCAACAGAATTCATTATCGTATCATGTTATTACTATTAAATATTAATTCAAATCTTAGAGCGTTAAATACTGAAAGCATAAACTTAATAATGAAATGTATTATAACAATAATAATGAAAAAAAAACTAAGAAATGCACAATTACTGCGCAACACGATAAACGCCCGGATAAACAAAATGTATAATTTACATTAAATATTCATAGCGATTGCTTTCTTAATATTTTTAAGATATTATTTGTCTTTTATTATTCAAATTTCTTTTTTTTTGAAACTGCTTTGTAAAGCTAATTTAAATAAAAAATTAGAAAAAATAACTAAAAGAAAATGGGTAAAACTGTGTTTATATATCGGTTACAAAACATTTTAACAAAATAAAAAAAAAAAAACTTCAAAATGAATATAAATATAAAAATGCTATAGTTTTTACAATAAATTAAACAAAACAAATTCGTATCTCAAGTACAATGTAATTTAGAAATAAAAACGATTTTTTTAACAAAAAAAAGTGTCATAAATCCTTAAAAAATCTCAGGGGTAAAAACAGTTAAAAACCAAAATAGGAAGAAAAAAAAAAAACTATTGGTGTGAAAAAGAAAAACGCTGCAACCACATGCTTACAAACTGTTCTGGCTTAAGATATTTATATAGAAATTAAAAAAGGGTTTGAAATTACAAGACAACACATTATATAATTCATAAAAAAATATGGAAAAAAAACTTAAAAAAAAAAAAAAAAATCACCCAGTCTCATTAATACAACCCCCTGTTGTAAAGCGTCTTTAGAATTAAAATAATTTCATTCAGGGTGCTTATACTTTATTTCATACAACACTGTGCACAGTAGTTGTAATATTATGAATTATTATTCATTAAAATTTTTAATTTTAGAAAATTTCGTTACAAAGGAGAATAATAGATCCAAAAGAATAGAAAAATTATGTTGTGGAAGAAGCCATTTCACACGTCAGTACTACAATTCACTATTCTATAGATACATCACAAACAGTTTACAATGGCAACGAAAGTCATAAACTTCTAGAATGTCTTGTTTTAAAACACAACGATGGTTTTGGTGTTATTAGGCAAGTAAGTTCCTACAGTATTGTTGCACTTTTTATAGGTACTACATACAATATGTACCTAGATATACACCACTATGGGATTGGCGTTGATGTAATAATGTTATTTTTAGCAGTATCCCTTTTTTATGATGTGACGCTTCACTGCATAACTGCCATCCATTTCCATCAATAAGAAAAATCTAAAGAAACAAAATTTGAATAATACCCTCATCATCTCAGATCTTCACACGCACATTTTTTACATTTGATTTGAGTTCTTTTTTTACATGTATTATTTCGAAAACACCTTAAGAAGCGGCAGCATCAGCAGCAAATTTAGCACCCAGTATGTAAAATTTTACTCAAGATGCTGTAAAGAAAGCCATTACTCACAGCAGGGTAAGTGTGAAGATTGGTTGGCTGGTTGGCGGGATGGATGTAGTAGACAAAAAACATGAAAAAAAACCTCCGTGTTTTGTGCATTTTTTTTTTCTTATCAGGAATTCACAGTTGCATGTACGCATACATACCCAGGGTGCGGCCTTGATACGTTTTGAAAAACTAACATAATTAAACGAAAGTTTTTAGTGTGTAAATAACTTCCCGTAATATGCAAAATAATATCTCACCTCATTCCATCCACATCCACATCCCATCCATTCCATTCAATGAGATTATTTTCATAAAATGAAAACATAAAAAAACCTTTAGCATGAAGACAGCAACAATTTACACATTTTGTATTGAGATAATTTAAGTTTCATTTTGATAAAAAGGCGGAAATCGGAAATAAGTATATTGCACTTTTAGGTTTACATTAGCGATTGTAAAACTAATACAATCTAGTCCGTCTGACCAAAAAATATACAGCAAACACTTTTAGTAGTTTATTAACTCTTTCAACCACAGTCTTAAGGTAGGGTCACATTTGGCAAATATTTGCCGAAAAAGATAACATATATGTATTTGAACTCGTTTATTTATTTAAAAATACTTTTCTTATTTAGGCCAACAAAGCACAACAAATATTTAGTTTTAATTTATTTGATGCTGTTTGATCTTGCAAAGCTCTGGTAACCCGGGGTTTACACATGCAAGTGCAAGTTCGAAAAATGCAATACATTCACACTTTTTTACTAACACAATCACACATGCAGGTCACTTGCAAGTGAATTTAGGTGCACAGTGATTTTTTGACACTTTCAGCAATAAAGTGACAGAAAGGTAAACAGAGTTGCCAAATAAAAAAATTCCGAATAAATGTAATGGATTGTGGTAAAATAATTAATATTTAACTTATTTTATGTATATTTGTAAAAAAAATATATTTTTTTTTTCAAATATGAAAAAAGAAGTGTATTGATGTCATTTTAGAGCAATAAATAGTAATTAAAATAATAATAATAAATTGTAATAATTATCTCCCTACAATTATACTCATGTGAAGGCCATGGCAACTCTTGGTAAACAAATACAAACTTTGTGCGTCATTTGTTAATTTAAACTAATTTTTTGAAGTTTACGCTTTGACAACATTTTGAAAATGAACTTTCACTGTCCTGTGTAAACAGTAACGCTACTTGCAAATGATTCGAGATTTTCGAATAAGTTTTCGTATATAATACGTACACAGCACTCGCATGCAAGTACTTGCATGTGTAAAGGCAGGGTAACGTAACGTCAAACAAATTTGTGCATTTTTTTGAGTAAATATTTGCCTTTACATACTATATACATAATTTTATTAACAAAACAACTACATTTTCAGTTTGATTAAGGTTTATTTATTATAAAAAAACGAGAAACAAATAAATTTGCGCTGCATGATTTTTAGCAAGGCAGTGATAACATTACAACAATACAAAAACAACATGGTTATTTGTTTTTGCTTTGAGCTGTTTGATGTCAAAAACAGCTGACTGAAAATTACAAACATGGTACAATTGTATTTTTTTCTAATACATTTTAAACACAGTTGGTATCGTGGTACTACCACGAGTCATATGATACAATTTCAATATACTGTTGCATCAAAATCTGGTATTTCAGATGTCAGATATCAGCCATGTCACAGAATATATTTCCGTTCGAAAGTGGAATTATTTCCGTATTTTGCTTCTAAAGAAAAAGTTAAACGAACAATTGGTTTCATTCCGAACAAATTTTTCGTTTTGCTTTTTATATATGTAGAAGCAAAAAATGGAATTAATTCCACTTTCGAACGGAATTAAATTCTGTGACATGGCTGTATATCATAGAAGTTACTATTTGTGTAATAGTGCAAGCAAAAGAGATTTTATTAAATTTCATGAACATTTTGGAACTGATATCAATTTGATCTTTAAATATGCATCTATAAGTTGATTATTACGACAATAAATTTTTGGTTGAATTATCGAACAATATGAGTCTTTGACATATTCATTTATTTACATTAAATGATTTTGAGGCTGAATTGAAAAACTAAAGCTTAAAATGTAGTTAATCAGGAATTACAAAATCGTTTGAAGTTAACTCTTCTATTTCTTTTATTCTTACAATAACAATTCTAGTTATTTTGAAAATATTTTTGATATTTATTTAGTCGGGCTCGAGTTCATTAAATTTAATTTTCATTAAATTATATTTACTGAAGGTAGGAATTGTTTTACAACTTGAAATATTTTTATTATTAAAATTTTTATTGATAATTTTATCGGCTGGGATTCGAATCTGGGTTGTTGAATTTACATGTTTCGAGAAACACCACTTTCTCTCATCAGAATTCTTTGCGTTCTAACCCTCTGCACCTGCTAACCAACAGACAAACATCAATCTTTTAACCAGTGTTACCTGGTGGTTGGAAATTTACTGTAATTATCATTTTTTATTTATGAAAATTAAATTTAATGAACTCGAGCCCGACTAAATAAATATCAAAAATATAAAATTAACAGTTCGAATAAAAAATAATAAATTGTTATTTTGGAAATAGATATATTTACCAAGGCTAACTTTTCGCAAATGACTCGATACTTCATAAATAAGAATATTTTTAGATAATCGCGACAATTAACGCAATAATGTTGCTATAAGATATATCGAATTTTCGATAAAGTAAATGTGTGGTAAAGATTTATGATTATTTAACAAATATTAAAAATGGTACCATGGAGGTCTAAAAAGTACCTTGTATTTATATAGTTGGTACGAAAAACAAAAACCCATTTTCCATCACTTATTCAGGTATGTGATGGAAATCGAAAACGAAAACAATAATAATAAACAAATTTTGCAACTTATAAGCATTTTGACAATTATAAATTTGTAAACATAAACAACGTTTGACATCACAAAGCACCCAAAAAACTAGGTACCTGTTGATCAATATGCCTTGATTTTTAGTTAAGTAACCACCGTGACAGTTGGCATTCAATTTCAGTAAGTGGTTGTAAAAGGTGCTCCTTTCTGCCTAGCATATAGATTTGTTTGAAAGCAGTTTGTTTCAACTAAGATTTGCTGTCCAAAATAAACGGAATAATTTTGTTGGTGTTATATTCTCTACTTCTACTGTATCATCTGAAACACCTCAGCCTACTGTATATTCACACGTCTCTTCAATTCTGATTTTTCTCTTATCTTTGGTTGTATAACTTATAACATACTTATTACTTCATGCATTATGTCGCTTGTTAAAAGAGTATCCTCAAAAACTGTTCTGTTTCAGAAGAAAGAACTAGTCGGGACCGTCTGCTACTCTAGAAGCAGTCTATAATGACTGACTGATATATAAGTACTTATTTAATAGAACTTCTGATTAACTAACTAATATCAAACTGACTGTTTGTTTCAAACTTTCACAAGTACATTATATGATTTTCACTACAAATAGTACATTCATTACTAAACGATTATGTCTAAATTTGTAATATACATAAATGCATGTACTTAAAAATTTATTTTAAGAGCAATATTTCATTTAAAAAAATATCATATAACACTCAAAATTCAACTTTTTTAAATCAATTAAAAATGTATAAAATTTAATTTGAAACCATTAATGACGGCTAAAGTCTAAATTTAAGCAAATGAAGTACATAAAGAGGGATTTGTGTTCAAGAAAATAACAAGTGCCGTTCGTTGCTCATTAAATATGAAAGAATTGAAAAGAAACATATGTTAAGCTTGAAAGTCGTCTTAGATTTGAGGCATCTAAATTATAATAAGAAAAAAAAATAATAAACAAGAACGATTGGGTTTATAACTGAAAACCCACATATGGTAGAGTACGTCCAACATTAATTCATTTATTTGTAAATATATGATTGTATGAATACACTTAAGATAGGGTTGAGTGTTATGTTTGTTGAGTCTTTCTAAGCTTAAGAAAAGAAATATTGAGCCTACTTGAGATTATGAGCTTCAATATTGTTGTATTATTGTATTTGTGTACTTGTAGAAAGACTTTCAATTGTTTTATTTTTTTTTGTTTTTGAAATCTTATGTACAAGAACCAAATGTACATAGTTATGTACATATACAGCTATGTACTACATATTTATGCTACAATATGAAAATATGTATAAGGTTTAAACATTTTGATTACACATAACCCTCGTTGCACCGTACAACTTAAATTTTCAATTAAAACATATTCAGCCTTGTTATGAGTGTCGTTTTCGTTTTTCCGACAACGACTCTTTAGTAATAGATTAAAGATAAAATTAAATTTGTTTCTTTAATCTATGTATTACGAAACAGTTGTTGTCGTAAAAAGAAAACGACACCCATAATAAGGCTGATTATTTTAGTTTTATCATTTGCTTTCACGATTCAATCAATTGCATAACCGCTCGTTACAGAATAATCGAGTAAAATGGTGCAATAATAGTATAATAACTTTTACTCTCATTATTGTGGGCAAGTATTTACGACAGATAAGTTATAATGAATAGTTTGGATTTTAAAACATTAAGGCCCTTATTCAGAAAAAATTAAAGTAGAGTTCAAATGTACTTTATTTTTTATGAATACGGCAGTAAAACTTTAAATTATTAGTTTCTACGAAATCCAGTGAACAAGATACTGTCTGGGCTTTACTAAGGTAAGGTTTATTGCGTAATTGGCAAGTCCATATTTCGCCTCAATTTTGAGACAGACGAAGCATTTGCTCACGCTGTCTTTTATCGTTTGAAAAGGGCAATTGCTTAGTGTACACGTGGTATTAATTAGTAAAATTATTAAACGCTTTAGTAAAGCGGATACAAAGACAGATGGAACTTAACTTGTTATGGTGAACTCTTAGTGTCGTAATGATTTGGCCCCTTTAATCGATGACGGATCAGGTAATGGTTGGCTTGTACTTTCGAAAATATGAACTTAAATATTAAAGACGAATAGAAAACGTAAACTGTTCCACACTAAAAACAATAAAATATTCTTAATATGCGTTTAAATTATTTATATTTACGATATTCAAATGTTTACAAAATTCTTATTGTGAACTTAGTAACACGAGGTCTAAGTGTAATACGCTGATATACATACATATTAAGATTTCTATAATGTTTTGTAAAATAAAGAATTGTTCATTTATTTCTTAAAAATGTTTGTTATTGATACTTAAAAAAAGGGGGACGACAACGATTCATAAAATATTTTTTTTTTTATTAATTTACGAACTGTTGGAAATTGTTTTCAAACCATGATTATGATTTCCGATGATGATTAAAACTAAATTCTTGCTGTTCTTTGGCTCTAGTAGGATTTATACTAAAATCATACACATCTTTCATACATAAATATTGTGTTATACCACATACATATCTACATACAAGCAACCATATGTATGTACATGTGTACATACATATTTATTATTTCAGAAATTATGATGAATGAAAAGCGACACGTTTGAGTTTTTTTTAAATTTTTGTTTAAGAAGAAACGGATGTCGTTTAGATATGAATATTTAAAACAAAAAACTTACTCGAATTGGAATAAAGTGACAACAATGTACTCGTACATATAGCAACTATAAAAATTCAGAATCAATCTACAGCAGACGACCGAAATTTAAATACTGTCTTTTTTTTTGGGGCAATTTTTTTTTTTGTCTTCCAAATCTTGATGAATTTATGAAAGAGTAGAATTTTGATACTTTTTGTTTTGTTGTCATTAAATAATGAAACAAAAAATTAGCAGCAATATAAGCTGTTGGAATTTTAGCTGCCAGTCTGTCCCTATTTGTAGTATTTTTTCTTTTCGTTAATTAAGTAGATCTCGTATAAAATATTAACCTTGTCCTCAATTTCTTATTTCTTATATCAAGTTTTAATTTTAATTTTCGCCTTATAACAGTGAGTTTAAATAACTTTAATGTATTTTTTTCTGGTTTAATGAGTTTTAATAGAAACAAATTTGTCCATAAATTACGAATTTGTTAATTGCTAAGAGTCTTAATTTTAATATAATATAACGGTTTTTCCATATGTCCTGTAATACAATCATTTTCAAAACGCATTTCAAAAATAAAATATGTGTATACAATTTAATTTTCATAGGAAATTAACACAAAAAAAGGGCCTGTCAATAAAACTGTGTATAGTTTTGCGCATGCGCAGTTGTTGTTTTCATGAAAGTAAAGGCTGCTTAATCATCATCCTCCTCGCCTTAATTTATGTATGTAATTTCTTTACACTCACATGATTGGTGTGAGCCCACAATAGCACGAGCCACCTTCAAATGTGTAGATACAAACAATCGCATTGGTAAATTCGTATATTGAAATATATAAATATTTATATTGGAAATATATGTTCAAATGTATGTATGTACATATGAATGAATGTGTGTGTGTATTTCTGGGACAGAAACCCATTTGTAAAGCAATCAATTTAAAGTGCAACAACCTTAAAGTCGTTGATTTGCGTGTCGTTGTTACATTTCTATTATTAAAACAGCCAAAAATACATATATACATACGTTCATACTGACTAACAGTGTCTATGTTTGTTGTTGAAGAAAAGGTATTTCGTTCTTGCTACATACTCATACATACATATGAGTATGTTTGACTGAATGAATATCTCTGTTCGTCCGTCTGTCTTTGCATATGCGTTGGTGTCTTAGAATATTGGAAATAAAACAACCCTTCTTCTACAATTCGTGTTTATTCGTACACTCACACATTTCTTTTGTTTTAAAACAAGTAAGAAAGTATAGTCGGTCAAGCCCGACCATATAATACCCTACACCCAGTATACGTATAAAACAATTTTGAGAAAAGGACGCTCTATGAGAGATATGACCTATTAGAAGCGATCATCCAAAAATTTAGTGCCATGACTTCTGTGAATATAAATATTATATATGTTATACTTTTTCTCGATATTAATACTTTTAAAAGATTTATGGAGGTTAAAGTGTATTACGGAGGGGGTCTTATATGGGAGTTTCGACTAATTATGGACCCACCATTATAAAATTAGGTGTCATCATTTCTGTATACATATATGAAACTTATTTGTTTGAATTTTATTTTGATACCAACATTTTTAAAAGATTTATGGTTGTTAAAGTGATTTTCGTGGGCCTTATGTGAGAGCTATGATTACTAATGGGCCGAACATCATAAAATTGTACCATATTATTTTTATATATATGAAACAAATTTGTGTCCAATATTATTTAGATACCAACATTTTTGAGGCAGTTATGCTCTTTAAAGTGATTTTCGGGAGTTGGCCTTATATGGGAGCTACGAGTAATTATGGACCGATCTGACACAATATTTATAGATGTGATTTACCTTCATTTATTACTTATTTGTTGTGAAATTTGTTTGGATACTTGCATAGTTCAAACATTTATGATCTTTAAACCCTAATTTCGGGAGGACATTTGTATGGGGGCCAGGTGAAATAATGGACCGATTTCCACCAGTTTCAATTCCGTCCGTTCTTGGGCCGAAAAAATTTCACGTACCAATTTTTATCGAAATATCTTCAAAATTGCGACCTGTACTCTGCGCACAAGCTTTACTTGGACAGCCAGCCAGACGAATGGACATTGTTAAAATCGACTCAGGAAGTGATTCTGAGTCAATCGGTATACTTTAAGGTGGGTGTTGGACCAATATTTACGGGCGTTATAAACATCAGCACAAATCCAATATACCCTACCCACGATGGTGGTGTAGGGTATAATGACATAGCTGTGCTTCTGTCTGACGTTACAATCAATTTCACCTATTTTTTGACAGAGTTTAACGCCCTTGCTGGTATAAATTTTATACAAAACATGACATTTTCTATTTGAATTTTAAATACTTTTGTTTTAAAGACAAACATCTATTGATACAATTTCAGTTGAAAAAGTGCAGCAGGTATCAACATTTATTATAACAAACCAATTAACATTGTAAATTTGTTCTTTCTATTTGGGGTATTTTTAAATGGATTATTTATTTGACAAAATAGGCCGGGAAAAACGATAGGTTTGGGAAATTTTTAGCAAATGACCAAAGTGTTTTTAAAATAGAAATTCGGTTTAATTATATATTTTAAAAATTTTCTAAAATAGGGAAATTCACTTTGAAAGTGGTAGGCAGACTTCATGGTTCGAAACGAGCAGAAAACAAGCCTTACAAACACAAATTTTCATCGGCCTATAATAGCTTCTACAAAAGATTTCTTTCCTCAATATTTCTTATTATAGTTCATTTGACATTTTTCATTAATATTTCACTAATTGTCAAGCTTAAGGTTAATACAATCTTAATACAAAATTTTTCTTGAAAATGATACACAAAGAAGGGACGAAATATTGAATAATAAAAAAAGACCTAAACTTGAACAATTAGTAAAAGATTTTTTTCCTCCACAATACAAGACAAAATGTTCTAAGGATGGGTCTTTAATTGGCCACCTGAATCCTGGAAATTACACGAAGTCATTTCCTGTTGATGCACAACAATTAATATCCTAAGTTGGCGAAAGCGAATTTGTTCTGAAGACTATATACTGAACAAGATTATATCGATAATACATAATTCATAATAGCACACATGTAAACGTTATTATTAATATTATTTTTCTTTTTGAAGTAACAATTTCTTAACAATGAAATTCCTAGGACAAAGCAGGACACTCCATCATCCTGCCGCTAAAACTTTAACTTTACAGCTAAGAATATTAATGCAATCAAAAGGATTATTTTGTAAAAACTATAAAAGAAAAGAAAAGCAGTTTTTCTTTTAAAAACCACCAACAAATTTATGATATTCTGTCAAAATAATAAATGTGAAACCATAAATTCTTCAAAAAGACTTTAATTTACAAAAGGATACAAAAGGCTCATAAAAATCGTTGAAAAAGATAGAATTTCATTATAATATGACAGCATTTTCCCTGAGTCCTGTATATTTAGTATTTTTTAACAAGATCACTTTATTATGATTAGCTTGGATGGGCTGTCGCTAGATGTGGCCCAGTTTGTAACAAATAACTGCTACAAAAAACAAGTTTAGTTTTCATTTAATTTATTTTTCCATAAAAATTAAGGAAAAAAAAATACATAAATTTTCTTTAGATTTGCTTCATGGACCAAGAAACAATTAGAGATGAGGTCACATTGCAGGATCATTGTAAAACATTAGACATCCTTAAAAAATACAGAAAAATGAAAAGGAAGATATAAATCCTAAGAGATTTATAAGAAAGATTTACTTTTCTTGTCAGTGAGGAAAAGGGGTGGTGGTGGTTTTATGATCGACAGCAATGATCGCATACATACGTGCGTGCGTACGCACATATTTGTAAATATCCCGGATAAGAAAGGAAAAAGACCGCTAATTTTCCGTTTGGCGGATTTTGTTGTAAGCTTCACCAACAAAAGGGTACTGAACGATCGACAGACCGACAAAAACAACACAATGAAATTTAACGATGGGAATTGTTCGTAAACGCAAGTAAAAGGGGTGTGTGTAACATCATCATATGCAGCATCTTCTTATCTAGCCGAATGAGCGTAAGATAAAGCGCTGAACTCGTTCATACATACATGTATGGATTAATATATGTACGTCCTTTATCTGTGTCTATTTGCAACTGCATCTTTTTGTCGTTTGTCATTTCCAAAGGCTAATGAGTGCATATTTAACTCTTGGTTGTTACGTTGGTTTTGGTCAGGGTTACGCGGACGTCGATGTTGACAAGAGGAGATTTTATGTCCTTTCTTAATGTCGCTAATTTGCATTTTAAATCGCCTTACAATGTATAAGAATAGGGCTATTTATCTTTAGCATCCTTTACAAAAGGAAAATATTTAGAGGAAAATGTCTTTGGTCCTTTTGGGGTTCGCAAGTTCTAGTCAAGTGTTTGTTTTTCATGACAATTTCTTGAAATTTATTCAGACGCAAATTTTATTTTATTCTTTGTGTGGACATGTGCGGACATTTTTATAGTTCTTTGATGGGATTTTCATGCAATTGTTTAAAACATTTAGAGATGCTGCGTAATTTATTTTTGTTACCCTTTTTTTGTTAAATAAATACTTGACCCAGTTTTACTTTCTTTAGCGTTTTTGTTTAACGATTAAACTTCGTAAGAAGGGGTTAATTTGTTGTTTTTGTTTAATTTGGTCCAGTTAATTTGAAATTTTGACAAATTGATAATTTATAACGGTCATATACATACATATGTGTCACATTCGATTCTGTTGTTTAATTAATTTGACTGAAAGGTTTAACTATGATTGCAATTAAATTCTAATTTATGATCACAACAAATGTTTAATTATAAGTGGATTTTCTAGAGTTTTTCCGAGTGACGATGGGGATGAGGAAGAATATTTACGTTACTGAGCACGCGCCAAGTAAAAGTTGAACATAAATACCGGAAGTGGTATGTTTTTCAATTTGCCTTTAATTTAAGATGCTTGGCAACATTTATTAAACACAATCTAAATCTATTTTTGGATCTTGTTCTGTTTGAGGTGGTGGTGGAGTAGATTTCTGTGTGCCAGGATGGATGTTGCGCATGTGTGGAGGCATTTGTCATCACAATTGTTACTTAGTAATGATTATGTGGGTTTAAGATCATGTCTTGAGAGGATTTTTATAGTGATACTGTTGTACTCATTTTTCTTCCAATTCTGATTAGCCCCAAAAATTTATATAAATAAGTATAAAGGAGGGGAGGCTAGAAATAATCAGCCATCTGTTTTATATATTTCACTAGAGTTTTAGTACTAGAAAAGTGTATTGAACTTATTTCAAAAATAAATTGAGATGGATTTTAAGAAACTCTTATGTATTCATTTTATCCTTATAAGACATATGAATAGCAGGCTGTTTTTTTTTGTTTATATTTTTCGGAATTTCGGGGAGTGTGATACTTGGTTTAAAACCGCAACTTTAAATATTTGAGTCAAATCGGATAATGTTAACCCGAATACCAAAATCTAAGCTTTTGTAAAGAAAAAAAAAATATAGATTATACAATTATAAAGGGGAATCTAGTTTTACTCAAATTATTAAATCCAAGGACATGTATTTTACAATTTAAAAAAACTACATTAAGGGAGTCCATAATCAAATGACGTTGAAGAAAATTTCGTATTGTTTTAGATTAGGAGGTCCGGTTGTGGTCTGACTCGAAATTACTGTACCTAAAATATCCATTAGCTCTCGTGATATGCAGTTTTAATTTGATGGGTAATATACAAGGTGGCGCAAAAGTAAACTTCCGATGTTTTTTGGCTGTAATTAAAAAAAATGATAAACTATGATTCTTCTTGTGGATTATTTTTATTTGGTCTTTTAATTTTTTTTACATCAAGTCGAGAATATGATGTCACGTAAATGGCCGCCGCCACAGTTGATTGTCATTTGAGCCATTTTTATGGCATTTTCCATCACTTTGGCCAAAACTTCCGGCGATAGGTCCTCACATTCTTGACGGATATTTTCTTTAAGAGCTGCAAGAGTCTGAGGCTTGTTGACATAAACCCGCGACTTCAAAAAGCCCTACAAAAAGAATTCTGGAGCAGACAAATCAGGCGATCTTGCTGGCCAGTGCAAATCGCCAAAACGTGAGATTGGGCGCCCGGGAAATGCATCCTTCAGCATATCGGTTGTGGCACGTGCAGTGTGTGCCGTTGCACCGTCCTGTTGGAACCACATGTTTTCCAATCCCAATTCATCAAGTTGCGGCAAAAATAACTCGTTGATCATTGCTCTTTAGCGCTCACCATTCACAGTAACCGTTTGGCCCGCGACGTCTTCGAAGAAAAAAGGTCCGATGACTCCTCCAGCGAAAACATAACACCATACAGTGACTTTGAGCGGGTGTAATGGCTCTTCGTGGGTTACACGCGGATTTTCAGTGCCTTAGAAGCGTAAATTTTGCTTATTTACGTACCCGCTAAGATGGAAATGGGCCTCATCACTCATGATTATTTTTGAAAAAATCACCGACCGATTATTGGTCAAATAAATAGTCAGCAATATTCCGAGTTCTGGAGAAGTGAGCGTAACATTGTTTATTAACGTGTATTTCGCATGTGTTTACTACACAAATGTCAAAACAGAACTGACATTAGGGGCCAATCGCAAAATTTATAGCATTTTCTGATAGGAGAATAGGATACTTTTGCGCCACCTTGTATAAGACATAGTGTAAATCATGTATTTAATGCTCTATATGAAATTGTTCAGAGAAGACCACTTGATTTTTTTACATCTCTATTATTATTAAAGAAATTTGAACATGACACAAAAAGTCAATTAGTACTTATTACAAAACATTAAATAATTTTTCATACAAAAAAGGAATAAAAAATCTACTAAAAAAAAAACAAAGACAATTGAAGTAAAAGGAAGAGTTCTACAGTGGAGACAATTTACACAAAATTTCATTTATTTACAACAAAAGCTGATGACCGACATCAACAATAACAACAACAAAATGAATGAGCATAGTGAGTATGAATAAAGGTCTGTACGTAGTCGGTCCATTCGTCGTCACTTTTAATAAATCAACAACAAACAAACGGAAATGATTACTGACTGAAAACGACAATTGCCAGTTATTTGTTAAATACACAACAATATTACACGCTCGACAACGAAATTATTTAATGTTAAAAATTACATTAATTTTTGCACATAAGCACAAACACTAACAACAAGAACTAACAACAGCAACAACGAAAAGTTGCAAACTTATTCATTCACACAAACGCAACTCATTTAGTGAACAAATTGAAGCAGAGCAAAGAAAATGAAGGCCCAACAATAAACAAAAAAAAAAAAAAAACAACAGTAATATTTGTTTTTGTTTTTCTGTTATTTACAAAGCCAAGTGTAAAATAAACTTCATTCATTGTTTTTGTTTTTATGTGGAAACAAAAGACTTGAAATAAAAAATTAAATAAAGGAGTTGTTGTATAGTAATTTACTCATTTCTGGCCTCCTTCATTTATGAACATCACGAACATACCATGGTATATACGGTGGGGCGTGAGAGGGAGGGTATACCCCTTTGGTGACCCTTTAAATAAGATCAATGAAATGATAAGTGTAAAGTTTGCTCTTGTTTCAATGATTGTTATGACTTAAAACTCATTAAAGGCATCCTACTCTTTCATCTCTATTTAATGTTAATGACGTCTATCATCATTATGATGATGGTGACGACGATGATCAAGTCTCTTTAATACTAAAGACAACAACCAAAAACAAATGTAGTTAAGGGGTGACCGGGAGTAGTGGGACATCTAAATAAACATACTACATACATACATACATATTTATGCATATGAAAATATTTTGCGTGGCTTGTTTTGATACGGTTTTTAACACTCTTCGTGCTCTTGCATTTTGTCTGTTGTTATGTTGCACTGTGGAGTCAACTGGAGTCAAATTAAAGATTCTGAATTTCGCAAGATTACAATCCTCTAAAAAATATGAAACAAAAATTGCGTCCATACACTCAGAATATTATTACTGAATCCATTGGAAATATATATTAAAAATTTTACTGAATTCAGGAAACGTTAACAATTTCACCACAGGGTCGAAAATAATATTTTTGATTACATATTTGCAAGTTTTTATAAAATTTTAACGGATTATTTTCTATTTATAAGCAGAGTTTGGCGAAATTTCACGGAAATATTTCATGAGAATTGAATACTGAATTGTAGTCATTATGAAAAAGCTTGGTGTAAAAAAAAGCCGAATTTTTCAAAACGTCGGATTGAAATTCTTAACTTTTCTTATGGCTAAAAAAATGTAAATACTATTTTGGTGGTTTTGATCCCAATGACATTTACAAATTTCATATTTTTCGATTTCAAATTCAATTTGTCTGAAGCTTCATTAAAATTCATCTATATTTACAAATTCATTTTAACTTTAATGAAAATCCAAATTCCTATATTTTTTTCTGCTTATTTTTCAATCGACACCACTGTGGCTTGTGTGTGTATGTCTGATTGTGTGAATGTCTGAATGTTAAACATTTTTAACTTCAATCGATTTCCAAAGAATTTTTCGTAGTTTCTTATTTTGTTTTTTTTTTGCTTTTCTTTAATTCGGCATTTTAATATACATACATACATACATATGTATGTAAGTAGGATCGTGGGTTTCAGTTTTGCCAGCCTACGATGTTTGTTATTTGTGCAACATAATCATCTCTGTGGGTTTGTGTTCCACAATAAGTACAACCATGAACATTGACAGAAATAATTACAAACTTTGCAAAATATCAGTATACCCACCACCTCATACTCTCAAGCTGTCTGTGTGTCTGTCTAATTCTCCACATCCCTCTCTGTTCCTTCTCCAGTTTAGCAAGAGTAGTGTGGCATTTTACTCATGTGACATTTTCAAGTGCAATTTTGTTGCACTGTTATATTAGACAACATTTCTGCATTTATTTGTTTGCGATTGTAAGTCAGAATTAGTCGGCAAGTTGTTATGCTAGGTACTAGGTGGAAATCTTTGGAATTATTCAGGAAGTAAGGGTTTGTTAAATTTGAAATTTGATCTTAATTAATACACATCATTTTCTAATGACTATTATGCGTGCTTCATCCCAGAGCTTTTTAAAGCTTTTTTCAGATCGATACATATCTTGAAGCTTTAAATTCGGCAGATTATATTAATCGCACTTCAAAGCTTAACTAAGGTAGATTTTTTAATTTCTATCAAACTTAGTTTTACAGGCATACATACATACATACTCGTATATACTACATATTTATAAGAATAAATAATTTTAACTTTGCAATAATATGTATAACTCATACGGCACGGTTAGCAATTAAAAGCGGATTTGATAAAAAAAATTATTGTAATTAAATTATATTTACAGTGTCGCTGCCACCCATTAATTGTAGGGTACTCAGTGCATTACGTACATACTTACTAATATGTATCTAAAATAATGAATACAAACTTCAACATTAATATCAATTGCAAACTGTATAAATATACAAAGGCTGAGAAGGAAAAAAATACCGAACACTGCAATAAAATACAGCAATTCCATACAAACTTGTTCGCCTGTTTGTATGTTTGTTTATTTGTCTTTCCACAACAAAGTCAGGAAATATTTTTGCTTTTTTTCACTAAAGTCAGAACGAAGCAGCGTATCTACGTATGTATATCTACTCGTATTCGCAAAGAACTATTTATTTAATATGTTTGCGTCCATACACATTATGCCATCCATGGCGTTCAAAGTACATATTCTCTTTGCAGAGTAGGATTCAAAGCCGTGTAGGAAGTCTGAATCGAAATTCAACATTAATGCTTAAACATGATTTTTTGTACATTTTTTATTTGCAATTCAATTTGGTTTTGCGTATGTACTCAGAAAATTGTTTATTGTTTTTAAAATATTAAATATAGATGAATAAGTCATTGTAGGCACTAAATGGTTGTGGTAAGAAAAAAAAATGGATTTTAACAATGGACCGGCAAGAGTCTGTCCTTAAAGAAATCTTGCGAAAATGTTTAGTAAAATAAATTATTACAGTGCACTCGGGAAAACGTCAACTAATTAAAACCGCGGGTGTTGACGTTTACGAATGTAAAATTTTTAAATAAGAAACATATCGATAATGTGCTTTTAAACGTTTTTATTGATTATAAACTAAAATCAAACATAAACAATTTCAAAAAGGAAACAAAAAAGGCATTCAACCTGATTAGAACCATAGAAGACAACTAGAACCAAAAGAATACATTTTAAATAAAATAATATTTTTATATCATATGCATTTAAAAAAATCTGTTATTTTTTTCTGCTGTTTTTTTTCCAACACTTGGAAGAGAGCCTTCTCTCTATTTATTTCATAAAATTTTAGAGTAGGTAATGTAAAAAAAGGGTTGACGTTTTCCCGAGTGCACTGTATAATAATTATTTGAAAAACTACTTTCTTTTTTGGAAATTTGATGAAAGATGATTTACAAAAAAATATAAACAATTATTATTAATAAACATTGTAAAATTAATGGATAATTAAAAAAAAAACATGGCAATTGGTGATTGGTATTTGATTGTCATTGTCATTGGACATTAAAAACAGCACAATATTTTAAGATTTCCAATGAAATAAATAGCCTGTCTCTAAATGTCATTTTATATCAACGTAATGCCATATTTAAATCCCTATTTGTTAAAATTGTGAATGTGACTCTCAGCTTGTTTCCACCAAAGAATGTATAAAACTAAAGTCCGAAAAATATACGAGTATGGCTGAGGTAATACAAAACAGAAAAGTAAATATAGTGCAAATTCTTCCGTTACAGCTTATTTCGACCAAAAACTTTTACGAACTGCTAAATTGGCATCACTTCTCGAATAACGGTAAGTTTTCAAGCGTATACTTGCATACATATTTTGTAGTTATGGTTGCAATCAATTTTTAGTGTCGTTGTTAAAGTTAATGGTGTTTTCTTTTCTGAAATAAAATGTTACACCTTTATTATGTAAATTTTTATAATATTTACCCCACAGAATAGAACATAAAATCACAACAGTGTAACAATTTTTTTTCAAATACAGCTGTTTTTTTTTTGTTTGTTAAAAAAAGAAGAAGCAGATAGCTCCCTGGTAAGATCGCTTGAAATAAGACAATGAAAATCTCTCAAAAAGACCAATGGCACCTTCCCGACTAATACGCAAATTCTGTAATACAATAGAAAACTCCATAAAATTCTTTTGGTAAATCCTCTATAGAAAGCAGTTTAACCCACATTTTAAGCAGTATACATAAATTTACTTCATGAAATGCAAGCAATTTGAAAAATTTCTTTACCGACAAATTACAAAGAAATTCTTTTGTTCTCAAGCAACTGCAGGAGAAAGGGCGCTTAGTCAACTACAAGAAAGTTGTTCTTAAAGAACTTTAGAAATTCCGTTGGGAAATTATTTCAATGTTTCACAAAAACAAAAGTCACTTAAAAAATATTTCAAGTTATTAAGCAAAACAAAGTGACTGTTTTCCTTTCCAAAACTTCACTAGTA